>OY992880.1:103073941-103412012 GCA_963921405.1 Cepaea hortensis
CAAAAAACCAAAGACTGAGATCTACGGAGAGCCATGAACGCCTACGCCAGCCGGCACGGCACTTGATGATGATGATTGCCGTGTGACGATTCTGTGTAGTCACGTCATTTTCTTCCCTTTCCCTAGCGTTTTGGTTCGGGGATTCTTTCATCATCATCATCATATATTTACGTACGTATTTTCGGAGGGGAGGAGGGAGGAGGAGGAAGAAGAAAAAAAAACTATGACAGTTGACAGCTCTGGAATGAAAGGAAGGTGTGTAGAAAATTTCATCTCAATCGGATGGGCCGTTCGCGAACAAATAAAGGACATACATATTTACATATTTACATACATACACTTTGTTTTATAGATATATATATATATATATATATATATATATATATATATATATATATATATATATATATATATATATATATATATATATATATATATATAAAGGGAAGCCAATAAGTAAATCACAAATGGCTTTAGAAAAATAACTAAATATGATTTTTTTTAAAACTTGAAACCAGTTTATTTTTATACATACATTGTCCCTTTATTTCTCAACATAATTTCCACCAACATTAATGCACTTAGCCCATCGTTTTATCAGCCCTCCCAAACCGGCTGCATAGACCTGTGTGCTCTGTTTTCGAAACCACGTTTTCACTTCACATTCAACTTCGGTGTCATTCGCGAAATGTCTCCCTCAAAGGTGGGTTTTTAGTGGACCAAAAAGGTGGAAATCGCAAGGGGCTAAGTCAAGATGGATGTTCCAGAACTTCCCACCTTAGTTGGTTAATTTTCTCCTGAGTTAATCGAGCCGTCTGTGGCCTGGCATTGTCATGAAGAAGTAATACTCCTCTAGTCAGCAGTCCTGGACGTTTTCTTCGAATTGCATCATGAAGCATGTGAGCACCCTATTGCAGATGCTACAGAGTCTATCACTACAGAGTCTCTAATCATTACCTCCACCCGCTGCACGGACGCTTCTGTTACAATCTCAACAGGACGACCAGATCGGATTTCATCAACAATTTTAGAACGTCCTTGAGAAAACTTTTCTACCCAGTTATGCACCGCTTTTAGAGACAAACATTTGTCAGCATAAACAGGAAGCATTTCCTTATGAATGTCCTCTGCAGGCACAACAACACCTTGCTCTTTGATTGTACACTCCGTAAGTACAGTCGCCATTTTGTTTATGCGCTGCGCATGAGACACCTAGCGCCACCTGACGAACGGGAATATAAAGTTTGATGTTGCTGTCACCTAATGACACCTGTAGAAAACACCAACTACATTTGCCTGCCATCCCACAGAACTGTGTGACTTACTTATTGACTCGCCCTTGTAAATAAAAACTGTCTATATATACAATTATATGCGTGCGTGTGAGAGAGAGAGAGAGAGAGAGAGAGAGAGAGAGAGAGAGAGAGAGAGAGAGAGAGAGAGAGAAAGAGATTAAGAAACAGAGATTAAGAAACAGAGATTAAGACATAGAGATATTAAGAGAGAGATAATAAAAAGCGATAAAGAGAGATATTGGGAGAGAGATGGCGATTAAGAAAGAGAGAGATAAACAGAGTTATTAAGAAAGAGAGAGATTAAGAGAGAGGTACAGAGATTAAAAGAGAGGGCGAGAGAGGGAGAGAGAGATTAAGGGAGAGAGAGATTAAGGGAGAGAGAGAGAGAGAGAGAGAGAGAGAGTGAGAGAGAGAGAGAGAGAGAGAGAGAGAGAGAGAGAGAGAGAGAGAGAGAGAGAGAGTACTTTTTTTTTTCTTCACTGTCTTCCCTTTTTTTTTTTCTTCACTGTCTTCCCTGGCCAATGTTTTTTTTTTTTTTCCTATAACCATTCCGCTAACACTGATGAATCCTGCGGTATCATTTTGTTCCCAGTATTAATATATTCTTTACAATTCCGTATGGCTAGTTCGTCTGCAGAGGAGCTGTGTATTCTGGCTAGAAAAAGTTTTGTAAGCTCATTTACATACGCTAGTAACAGTGTTGGTGGCGAAACTGTCCCTTCGGCGGATTTTGCTTCAACACTATCTTCTTGTTGGTTTGTTCTTGTACTTTTGTCCCGACAGTTATGTTCCCAGTTTAATTGGCAGATTCACCTGTAAGTTTTCCGACACAACTGAGTGTTTTTTTTTTTTAATCCTCCTTCCACATTTTATCAGATACTCTTTCTAAATATACCCATACTGCTAGTTTCTGCTCTTGGAAGGCATCCCCTATTTCCTGAGCTTGTTTTGTCTTCAACTGATCTGTACTGTCTTACTCCTGCTTGTTGTGTTGTTAAAAGTTGTTTCCCCCCAGCATGTCACATTATCCTACAATTGATAATGCCTTCCATTCATTTTCCTACACAGCTAAGCAGACTGATAAGTCTAAAGCACTAGGTTCTACCAGCATAGAAGTATGTCAGTTCATTTGACACCCGTTTCCTTGTAAGCATTGTTTCCTTACTTAATTATTCATTCATTGATGGGTATTTCATTAGTCATAGCATTTTTTTTCCATCGTTTATTTCCATCCCTAAGATCAGGTTTTTCTTTTCTTTTCAAATCTGTCCCACAACCTCTTGTAGTTTAAGTTAATGTCCTTTTCTATTTTGCTGAGATGATTAGCACGAAATGTCTTCAGTTGTGTTCTCCCCAAACCCCCCCCCCCCCCTCTCTACTACTACTACTACTATTTCTCTCTATGCTGTCTTCCTGACATCTTCGACTTTGCCCTCCAGAATGTGTAGTTCTTCAGTCCAGAATGGTTTGTAATGTGTCCTTGCCCCTTTTGGAATGGTCTCAGTAGCTGCTTGCAGTATTGTGCTATTTATACTTTCTACCTACATTTTCATTTTGCAATGTCATGTATGTATGTTTCTACAGTACTTGCCTGTTAGCACGGTAAATTTATCCCAATAATCTTGTTTGTAATTCTAATGAGGCAATAGCTTTTGCTCCTGTGGAACATACTCCACATTCACTGCTAATTGCTATCAACTTTGCGTAGCATGTCTCCTGTGCAAAAGGCCAAGTCTGGAATGAAAGTGGTACATGAACTTCTAGAGTAGAAGCTAGATTTCTCAAGCAATTTGTTTGTTAGATGGAGACTGAAATCTATTTCCAGTCCTCCAATTCATCTCCTGTTATCAGTGTTGTCTGAGCGGCCACTAAAGCTTCCAACTATTATGCAGTCTGTGTCATTTATTTCCATATTTGAAAATGTTATGTTTATTTTCTGGGTTGTATAGATTATAAATTCTGATTTTCACGTCCTTTATCTATTTGCTTGATAAGTTCACGGACACTTCACTGCCTGGTATTGAGTTTCATGCGAGTATTAGTACTCCTCCTTTTGCTCTTCAGTCAAAACGTTTAGCCTGATATCTTCTGACAATCTGTGGTGGGCATTGCGGTGTGTCTCTTGGATGCCTGTAACATTAATTTTGTCGTTACAAAGAATATTTGATAAGGGAATTTTATTTTGTTCAGGTCTTCTTCAGCATGCCACTGTAGTATGTTGAATGTCCCGGGTGTTTGGTCAATTGCTCGTATCCTAACCTTCTGTGCCTTGACTCCACAGAATAGAGGAAAGTGACCACCAGGCGTATTGGACGAACTCCTTTAAGGCTGGAGTTCTGGCACTATCACCACTTGACCGGACTCCAGGAGATTAGCACCATTCTGCAATTCATGATATCATCATCAAGTGAGCTACACTGCACTCTTTCATCTACACTGTGGCTAAGAACTTCCAATTACCACAAGCATGTTTTGGGGTTTGCTTTCCCTAGCCTTTGACTATCCTCATACTATCTACAAAGCAGCAGGTTTGTGTTTCACTTCGTCTGGTCCTGATCCCTTGTGTGACAGGACGGCCGTCTCTCAACTGTTACAGTGTTGTCACATTTGTTTTAGGTCGTGAATCATGTAGTGGGACATCTACAATGCCATTCTGTGCTTCGTATTATTCCCATTGCACAGTAATCCAATCCGGAAAGATGGTTGCTCTACCCGTGACTTTAAAACTTTTGTAGCCAAAGAATAATTTCACAAAATTTCCAGCGATCAAAATGTCCAAATCTTTAATTGAAATCTTGAATTCAACATCAACCGCATTTCCAACATATTGCCACACAGTTGCTGATGTTAGAATTTATCAACGATATAACATTCTATAGATCATCTGGGAATAAACTTACAATTTCCTCTCAATCAATTTTACATCAAGAAATTTACAGAGGCGAAAATCCACATATTGATATAAATTAACTCTTATTACTATCTATTTTTCCTCTTCTTCTGAGAGAAATGCTCTCCTAACTATTAAATGCTTAGTGTCCGTCCATTCCAGGTGACATCCATGTTCTCCTTGTCTTATGACCTATCTGCTCTTGGTGGAATCTCAACTCTGTTTTTGTTGTTAACCACTTCATCTTTAAGACGTTGAATTCCCGTCATACCTAGTTACTATACAGTTTTTCTATGTAATAATATTACTTTCTAGTGCTTCCTCGCACACGGGGGAAGGGTCGGGGGTGTTGGGCTTCTCTTTATCAATTTAGAAGTCTGCGCATAATTTTGCATGTCTCTACTTGTCCTCATTAATTAATTTATTTTTCATGAAGTCACCGTCAGGGCAATCCTACTTGTAAATGTCGTCCTCTAGCTCATACTGTTATACTTGACCTGTCTGACACTGGAGATCCTACTAACAGCTATAGCTCATGGAGAACCCGAACCATGCCCTCTTTTAACATTTCAAGGAGACACAACAGAGGGGAACCATAAATATTTTGTTACTTCTGAATGTTACTGTTTCTCTCGGGAGAAAACAATGTTAATTTCCAAGTAAATAACTTTATTTAGTGATCTTATGATGACAAATATTCACACAAAACAAAAAGAAATGAAACCCAAAGCAGGGCTATGTATTTGTTAAAAAATAATACCTTATTTATTATAAATCCCAACAACCAGTAAAATGATGTAATAAAAGGAATATTCAAGAGAACCAAACTCAGAAAAACAATAATGCTTATTACACGAAATAAAAATACAAATTATAAGTACAATTGTCATGTGAGTGTATGCTTAACACAATTAGTATGTCATACATCACTACACGTGATGCAAAGTTAAGATAAAAAATATCAGAAGTCAGTACTATTAGCACATATTACTGTATATGTTGTGTGGATTTCAAAATAAATCAAATCACATTCCAAGGATTATGAAAAATGTCCTCTTACATGCCAGTTTGTATTCACACAACATTAAATTGCCATTTCTCTCAATTTGGCCGACTTAGATATAGCGGTAGATCTCCTAAATTAACTGCCCACAAAGAATACATATCTCGGAATGAGTATAAAGAAGTTGTGGTAGAAGTCAGTAGTTTTGCCCACTGGCTTTCAAATGCAACAGCATGAGGTTCAATCCTCAGTTATGGTAGGATCTGTTTCCAATCAGTAGGATTCTGGGGGTGACCTAGCTTCAGTAAAATAGTCTCCAGAGATCTTTCTGGAAATGGAAGGCTGAAAGGACAAAGGGAAATGGTCGCTCCATCTCATGATATCATGACCTCAATATGAAAACTCATCACTTCACAACTCAATGCAGTGGCATTAGTTTCCTCTACAATAAAAGAGTTGTACATGAGTAGAAGGCAGGATTGAAATATGTGAAACAAGTAGAAAGCCATGGTTATTCTGATATTGATGCCATTGTCTAGACAGCAACAGGTCAGAAAATAAAAGATACAATGGTTATAGAAAGTGAAATAAATAACATCAGCTGGAATGATAGAAAGACAAAAGTCATGGTAACATCAATGAAAGGACCATGCATAAGTGTACAATTAAAGTCATAGTGGAAATAAAAAATCTTTTTCTGAAGTGAAAATAAAAATCTTTTTCTGAAGTGAAAGAAAAATGTCAATGGACAAAACTACATACAACCAAATATCACAACCAATAATGAAGAAACTGAAAATATCACAACCGGTGAATATCTTGATGCCATAATCCGCAAAAAATGGGGGATATTCAAAAGAAGTCAGGTGTAGATTGGCAATGTGTGTGTGTTCAAAAGTATTAAGAGCCTATCCTATGGCACAACACCAGCAGACAAATTAAAGTAAACATTTCCAGAACATGCATATTCCACGTGGCAACATATGGAAGTAAGTCATGGACTATTTCTCAATCACTAGATGACAATTGGGGTGCTTGAGCTTAACTGTTACAGAACAAATCTTCAAAGTTTTGTGATCAAGAAGAAAAAATTGTTTGACATTCTACAAGACTTGAACATCAAAGACAACTGGATGCCATGAGTCAGTTGGATGTACATGCTGAAATGTCAATCAGGAAGCACTGGCAAAATACTGAACATAGAATTGACTTGCAAATCAACCTGGGGTTGACCGTCACATCCTTTAAGGACATGCAACATTGTTTAAGGCACATGAATAATATCAGAGACGTATCACATAAATAAATAACAGAATAGGTCAAAGCAAAAATTGCATTGTATAAAATGAAGAACATATTATGCAATAAATCCCTATCATAGATGTTGGAATTCTTGCATGTTACAAAGAACAAGTTGTAAACTTCCGGTTTGCTAATGCCAAGGTAGCAGGTTCAACCCCTAAACCAGTCAGTCAGACTAAAATGTTGACTTCTCGTCCTTGGATACATAAATTACAAGTACCTCAGAAGTCGGAGTGGGTTCGCATGATGGCGAGGGACACTGGTAATAGGAAAATCTCATCCACATGCAAGAATTATTCCAGGGTACCAGAAGTAGTAGCAAGTGTGTGGACTGCGTTTGAGCTCAAAGCGAGCAAGCGCCAAACACAACATTAAAAAGTATAGGTTTTTTATGATGTAATAGTAACTTCACAATAGAATGGCCAAAATACCTTTCAGGGGGAGATTACTCAAAACTATTACATATATTATGCCATCATAAAAAAAGAGATTCGTGATATTGTTTGTGGCAGCACTTTAAAGGTAATAGTATCAACTTGTTACCAGTATATTACAGTAAACATCAATACTGAATACTTCATATATACTAAGCCAAACATTTAAGAGATCAGAAAGCAACTCCCTTTACAAGCAAAGCAGGCACCTGTTTTATGACTAGTAGCAGAACACTGATGATGCAATTTAGGTCCCACAGCAACAACATTCAAGACCCTGTAATGCTGAACCATCCGTCTACTGTCTATATGGACTAACAATAAAACAGAGAAACTCTTTCACCTCAGGAAGACATCAAAATAATGACAGGAAAATGCATTCATTTCTACAGACATTACAGGGTGAACTGGAGCACTGAAAACAACTGAAACTGTTATATCAAGCAAGAACAAGTTATGTGTACATATTGCATAACAGTGGTTGAAAGCAAAATTATCCATAGATGTGACAGTAAGGGAACAGCTAGATGTTCTGCCTAAAAACCCCAAATTTATGTTGTCAAATATCTACAAATGTTAACATTTAGGAATGTTTAGTTACATCATCTGGACAGTGAACAATTGTTCTAAAAAATTCACACATTTCAAAATCAGGAATGACTGGTTAAACTGTATGGGCACAAAACAACCATGTTCTAAAAGATTCACACAGTTATAAATGTTCAGGAATACCTAGAAACCATCTGGGCACTGAACAATTGTTTTAAAAGATTCACACATTTAAAAGTTCCGGAATGGTTAGTTAAAGTGTTTGTATATTCGACAACCATGTTCTAAAAATTTCATAGATGCCAAAGTTTAGGAATAGCTAGTTATACTGCAAGGACATGGAACAACAATTTACTAAAATATAAATATTCACAAGTTTGTAAATGTTCAGGAATGACTAGATAAACTATCTGGGCACTGAACAATTGTTTTAAAATATTCACAAATTTAAAAGTTTAGGACTGGTTAGTTATAGCATCTCTACATTGACCAACCATGTTCTAAAAGATTCATGGATGTCAAAGTTTAGGAATGGTTAGTTATAATAGATTTACGTGTAACAACCATGTTTTAAAATATTCACACATTTTTAAATCTTTAGGAATGGCTAGATAAACTATCTTGACACTGAACAATTATTACTTAAAAAGAAAAACAAATCACCGAGTGTGATTAGGAATGTTTAGTTACACCATCAGGAAGTGAACAACTGTACTAAAAGATTTACACATTTCAAACCTCAGGAATGACTTGTTAAACTGTATGGGCACAAAACAATCATGTTCTAAAAGTTTCAGTTTTAAATGTTCAGGAATAACTAGACATTATCTAGACACTGAACAATTGTTTTAAAAGATTCACACATTTAAAAGTTCAGGACTAGCTAGTTACAGTGTCTGTACATTGAGCAACCATGTTTAACTTATTCACAGATGCCAAAGTTGAGGAATGGCTAGTTGTAGTGGATGTACATTGAACAACCATTTTCTAAAATATTCATCCATACATGTCAAAATTTAACAATGTCTAGTTTTGCAGTCTGGTATTGAACAACCATGTACTAAAAGATTCACGCATGGATTCAAAGGTTCATAAAAATCTATTTGTACTGTTTAAACCAGTGGTTCTCAACCGGTGGGGAATTCCCCCTCCGGGGAGGGGGAGGGGGATTTTAGGGTTACCAGGGGAGGAATTAAGGTTATTACAAGATCACGTTAATACAAGAACTGATTACTTGATATTGTTTTTCCCTTCATACTTTACGGTTCTGTACGTCTCACCCTTTTAAAATTCATTTTATAAAGTAAGTAGACCCACAAATCACGTTTTATGTGGACGTCTAGACTTGTTTTAGTATGTGCTATTAAATTTAGCTTCCATTATTACGTATACTGTGTAGGGGCTAGGGTGGGATGGATTTTTAGGTAGGAAATACGAAAAGGGGGGGGGGGGGGAATGACATTCTAAAAATATGGTGAAGGGGGGCACGGTCCAAATTTTCAGGTAGGAAATACGAAAGGAGGGGAATGACGTTCTGAAAATATGCTGAAGGGGGGCACGGGCCAAAAAAGGTTGAGAACCACTGGTCAAAACACTGTCCGAACCAGGAGGATCATTACAATGATGTGAACCACATGATTAGGAACCTAAAGCAGGAAAGTGGCTAGCCTGCTTGTCTACCAGCCCGATGGTCATGTGTTTAAATCCATTTTTTTTTAAAAAGTCTTAAAAGAGGATCGACTTCATTGCACTTAGTTTTATCCCATATGGCTCTGTCTCTTTCCACAGGGTGGCCTGCCGAAAGCATTGCACAAAGCACGAACTCCGTAGCTCCAGTGTGACGACCCCCAGGAGTCTCCCTATTGATACAGACCTGGTTCAACTGACCAGGAATTCCAGGCCGACCCAGCCTAAAGTGGGCACTAGGAAATGTCCTGGGAAGTAGAGGTAGCTGGTGTACTACTGACCTGATTTCCCATCATGTGTTGAGTGGTCTATACAAATATAGGGCTAGCACCATATACCCAATACACCTCCAGGACAGTCCTTTACTTTTGCTTTATATATATATATATATATATATATATATATATATATATATATATATATATATATATATATATATATATATGTTCTTGCATGTTACATAGAACCAGTTTTAACATACGGCTGCGAGTCCTGGACAATTAGTACACAGGCAAAAAACTCCCTGGAAGCCTTGGAGATGTAGTTTTATACCAGAATGCTGAAAATTAATTGGACAGCTAAATAGAGCAATCAGGACATTTTAAGGGAAGCTGAGTCACAAAGACAACTTATCACAAACATCAGAAAGAGGCAGTCCTCGTTTTTTGGCCACGTTATGAGAAGACAAAAACTGGAACATGTTGTGACAACTGGAAAGATTTGCAGAAAGAAAAATAGAGGCTTGAAAAGATTATTGACTGTCTTGTGTCATGGCACAGTCGACGCTGTGACTTAGGGGCAGTGTACACATTTCATAATTCCCAGACATAGAGTCCAGGGTGTGAAATCAGCTCTGCAAATGATGTGGAAGCAGTCCATCTTACATTGGTTTGCTGGTTTCAATGGCATAAGCATCAGTCATTCAGAAAGCAATGGCAACCTACTGAATGTAAAAATTGCCTAGTAAATCATAAGCAGCATAAAAATGCTGGGATTGATACAATGTCCTGTAAAGAAACAATGTCCTATAAAGAAACTGTCATTTACTGCCAATATAGTACCTTGCAGTGTAAGGTAGGGGTGTCTTTAAGCCTGAGGAATTAAGGCCGCCTGGCTAGTGCAGTCGCCGTGAACTGTGCAGGTTAGGATTTTCTTTTTGCCCCCGACATTAAAAAAATCCCACACCATACCGAGTATTCGAACCCAGGTTTCCCAAATGAGAATCCGGCATTCTAGCCACTCGGCCAGCCACTCCTCCTATAAAGAAACGATGTCCTATAAAGAAACGATGTCCTATAAAGAACATGATGCAACTAACTATATATCTTTTTTCTGGTAACGAACATGAGAACCTCCTATGGGTCTGTATTGTGATAGGGTCATCCATCACATTTTGTATGCCTGGATGCACATAGGAACAGCTGACCAGTTTTTTTCCTCCCTCACCTTATGAGATGATCAATACAGGCTCAAACCCTCGTCAAACCACAATCACGACATGGTACTAGACCTATATTTTTATAGACCAATCAGCGCTCAGTGGGTGATGTGGTCAGTATCACGCTGGCCACTTTACTTCCCAAGACATTTCCTGGTGCCCAGTTTAGGTTGGGTCGACCAGGGAACCAAGGTCAGTCTTTTTAAAAATCCCCCCCCCCCCCTCGATGCAGATTTGAACCCATGACCACCATCCCCCCCTCCTCCAGCCAGGTGTCTAGCCACTAAACTACTGCTGCTCCCCAATCACAATAACTACAACTAAATGTACAATTGAACAGCCGAGGAGTTTTCATAATCACACATTATCATCTTAATCACATACATGTGATCATTAACAATCAAAAAAGAACAGGTCTCGAAGCAAGAAACTGTTATGGGCCTGTGATGTGTTAGAACAATCACATTTTGTAGGTCTGAGTGCATGGAGGAATGGGTGGCCAGTCTTTCCCTCCTGTAGCAAGCCCACGTATTGAACCCTCACCCCACCGCACTCATACCATTCCGCCAATGCACCTGCTACATGTGATCAAGCTAAAACAACCATTAAAATTGTCATCTACAGACAGCTAAAAGATGAAGAAATAATGAACAACACATATGAAATGGCTATTATGTGGTGTGTGTTTTTTTCCATTCACATTTGATACATTTATTTATCAAACTATGAATCTCTGCATTTCATGCCTGATGTTAAGTTCTCAAATCAGCTGGAGGTGTCCCTCCGACAATTACTGGGTGGGTGAGCTGGGTGACCTGAAGGTGTGGAAGCTGGTCAAAGTCCAATGACTTCAACATCTCTTTGGTATCTGGTCAAGTTCAATAATGTCCAAGAAATCTCTGGCACATAGTTAATCTTTTCTCTTCCCCCTGAAGTTTAATAGAAATATTATTCACTTGTTCCTTCTGAATCCTTTTCATCAAATGTTTAACAAACCAGCAATTTTATTCCTCAGCTTCTTGCTAGGGATAGTTACAATCTTCTCACAAACATGCTGGTTTGTATGAAAGTCACTGGTCAGTTTGGTGTGACTGATCTTTCATTATGTGAGGTGCTTAATAACCTGTTCATAAATTAAGCCAAAACAATCAAATGCAGCCCAAGTATCACATGCAGCCCCATTATACTTAAGTATAATCCCTAATGCAAAACTGGAATTGAAAATACTGAAACAAGCAAAGAACATGCAAACAATCATTATGTACAATAATAATTTTTAATGTGATACCAACCGAAGTAGTGATTAATTTACATAACACAAAATATAGAAGCTTAAAAATTTACAATAGTAAAAGATACCAATTCTCTTCCTGTGTCTATACAAGTTTCAGATAACAAGATTTATTAACTCCCCAACCATGATAAGATAATGACAAGTTAAATGTAACAACCTCCCTTATATAATATGCTGCAAACCACGACTATTTTTCTAGTAAACATCACAATATTTGAAATGGTTTTGTCGCCCAGCTACTGAGTTAAGTGTGTGGAGCAACCCCATGAGCTGTGGATTTCATGTTGAGTGCTTTTACATCTGTCCGCAGTTGTTTCTGATGTTCAGAAAAATGGCAGCCTATCGTTTGCTGAACTAACTATGTTTGCCTTATGTAGTAATGTGTGGCTGCTAGTTTTCTAGTGACTGCCGCTTTCATCGATGATGAACTGTATTTTTCATGTCGGACTTTTGTGTTGGCATTCTGGCAGCATCCTTATGTATAGTGTGCCTGTGGGGGTGGGGGTTTGTTGAGACTCCTGTCTGTTCCACTTTTCACATGCAGCAGTGAGGAGCATTTTGAGTGATATTCATTGGCACAGGAACAGAGCATTATGGGGATGACCCATTGCCATGAAATTGGAACCGCAACTAACTAGCTAATATTTGAAATGCTTTATTATTGAATGTTATTTGGATCACCCTTCTAGTCTTCACATAGAAGTTGACTTTGCAAACTTGTAGATGTAAAAGGGGCGTTCATTTGAAATCCGTTCATGCAGCACCACTCGTAATTGCGGACGTTGTGTGATAAATACTGACCAATGAATAAAATAGCACGTACTTATCGTCACATGAAGCATAGGTTCTGTTTCTGACCATTGAGAAAATGGCCAAAATCTGTCCAAAGAAGCTCAAAAAGCGGTGATTCTGTTTCTTTCATTTGAAGGATGTCAACCAGTGGACATTCATCGAAGAATGCAGGCAGCGTACAGTAACAAATGTGTGTCAAAGACAACAGTGACAGACTGGGCACGAATGTTTCGGAAAGGACGTCAGTTCACGACAGATCTTCGACGGCTGGGTCAAGCGCATATTGTTGCAACAGAAAAAAAACCATCGCCAAAATTTATACAGCAGCACAGATGAACCGTTGTCGGAGCATACGTTCGTTAGCGAAAGAATTTGATGTGTCGATTGGGACAATTCAAAAGGTCGTTCGTAAGAAACTGCAATATCGGAAGGTGTGTTCACAGTGGGTACCACAGATGTTGACCGACCACCAAAAAGAGGAATGCATGGGATTGTGTTTGAACCACTTGCTGCATTACAGAGTGGAGGGTGATGCATTTCTCTTCTGCATAGTGGCAGGCGATGAATCATGGTGTTACCACTTTGAGCCGAGGAGCAAAAGATAGAGCATGTAATGGAAGTATGCTGGATCACCAAAAGCCAAATAAATGCAAGTTATAGTTTTCCACTGGTAAGGTTATGCTGAGCGCATTTTTTTTACCATGAAGGGATATTGTTGGCCGACTTTAAAGAACCTGGTGTCAACATCAACTCTACCCACTACTTGCAAACACTAGACAAGCTGCAAAAAGCCATCAAGAATAAACAACCCAGCATGCTTTCTCGTGGTGTGATTTTGTAGCATGATAATGCTCGTCTGCATGTCGCAAAGATTATGCAGGAAGCATCAGCAAGGAAGAAGTGGGAAATTCTGCAACATCCAGCCTATACTCCTGATTTGTCACCATGTAATTTTCATTTGCTCGGACCTCTAAAAAAGCTCTCAAGGAGCAACTATTTCACACAGATGCAGACGTGATTAACGCGGTAAATGCTTGGTTCAGTGAGCAACCACAATCCTTTTTTGTGGACGGCATTCGCTGCTTACCTAAGCAATGGGATGTTTGCCTGAATGCCTATGGCGACTTTTTCTGACCAACCCACGGTGCATAATTCATTCAAAATGAATGCTTTGTTTAATTCTACCACACCTGTTAATGTTTCTTTCATGCTTTTGTAATAAAGACATTGAAACAGGTTTCAAATGAACGTCCCTAATAACTTTCACATCTAACCATCATGCCTTCATGAATTAACTTTTGTCATGGTGTGGACTGCACCTGGCCCTGCAGCCAGCAGGGTTAGGATCGGTTAACCTCTCCCAGGAGGGGTGAAAAGTGAAAATTAGTAGCCTGCCGATGACCCGCAGACTACACAAGTCAACCCCACCTCCACGTGGTGTAGACCGGAAAACCATGACTGCGAGGTCATGCGTTAATGGGGCTATGGCTCGCTATGGGGGATGGACTCCCTATGGTCAGATTTTTTTCCTAAACCTGCGACTGGCCTTGCAAGCTGACAGGGGATCTTCATTCTGCTCATAGAAAAACTAAGAAGTATAAACAGACTGACCCAAATGGATTTAGACCCGGCAATGTTAGTGGATTATGAGATAGATAAGTGATTAAAAAATAGGCACAATGAACGTCTGCGGTTTTAATAGTAAATAAGAAGAACTTATAGAAACAATGCAAGAGAGGAAAATTGGACTGATGGGAATTGCGGACACCAGAATAAAGGGGAAAGGATGCAAAGAGATCCCCACAGTTATACGTTTGTCTACTCTGGAGTGGAACAGCAAGAAAGAGCAGGACACGGTGTGGCAATAGTCATTAAACCACGGCTAGCAAGAGGAATACTAGAAATAAAATATATATCAGAAAGAATCATAACAGTGAGAATAAAACAACAAACAATTATAACATATGTACAAATATACGCACCATGTAATACAAACAAAACTGATCAAGAATGCGATGAATTTTACGAAGACATCCATTACGTGCTAAATAAAATAGAAAAGCAGGGCAACATCATAGTTATGGGAGATTTCAATGCAAGACTAGGACATAAAAGAGTGGGCATAGAAAAACATCTTGGAGCATTTGGAGACCAACATAATGAAAGAAATGATAACGAAGTAGACTGATAGACCTATGCAGCCAACACGACCTCTATATAACAAACACATTCTATAAACACAAAGACACAAATATACACCTGGTATAAATGGAATGATCTAGATTCCAAAAGCTAAACTGATTTTATATTAAAAAGACATAACAGAAAGAGAAATATATTAAATGCAAGGGCAGTGCCCAACTTAAGTATAAACACAGACTACAAAGCAGTTGTTGCCACAATAAAATTCAACAGAAAAAAAAAGCAAAGACCAGGAAAATACATGCCCTGTGAATCAGTAAACTTAAAAAACCTTAAAGACGTGGCAGTGAGGAAAAATTATGAGAAAGAACTAACTGAAATCTTTGTAAATTTACCTATAGAAAGAAAAACAGTGGAAGAAGAATAAGAGATGTTCAAATCAAGTATTTTAAATACTGCAAAAATAACACGTGGAACCATGAAAAACACAAAACACAGATAAAGAATATAACAAGTTGGTGAAGTGCTGAGGTAAAGAAAGCTGTAAAAGAGAAAAAGGAAAAATATAAAAAGTGGTTGAAGACCAAACAGGAACATGATTACACAGAATATAGAATAGCAAGAAGACATGTGAATAGAATAGTAAAGAGAGAAAAACAAAAAGACGGAGGAGTATAGAGAAAACCTATATAAAAACTACAAGGAGGCAACTAGAAACTTCTACAAAAAGATAAGTGCAATGAGAACCAGAGAAGAACCCTTTGACCCAACTGAAGTAATTAACAGCAATATCATCAACGTTTTTATGCACTTAAAGTTAAGGAAATCAAAATGTTTGCCTGCCCCTGGGCAAACGAAAAGGACTAAACAAGGAAAAACAACAACTGAAGATTTACAAAATGAACAAGAGAATACAATCAGCAGCGCCCATATTTCTAAAACAACTACAGTCAGCAGATAGGACCTATTAGGACACTGTCTTATGTTGGCACTGTCTTGAAGAACACAGGTTGCAGTTACATTAGGTCTTCCTCACCTCCCCTTGTTGTACATCGTGAATATCATGATCACGTCCAGAGTCACACGGCCGAGTTGGGGGACTGTACCTTTGTAGATCATTTCTCAACTCCCACCCTTATTGCAGGGGGGAGAAAGATGTTGCGACGAGGATTCTCATCTCTACTTTCACTGTAAGGGAGTCTGTTACACTTAAGCATAATGAGACGGCTGGGCACTTTAAATAGGCATCTCTCATCCTTTCGCGGTTTTCTAAATCTTTATATGCCCATAATTGCTCAACTCTGTGTAAGTTTCCAATCTGTGTGAAGAATCCAGCAATCGGCTTGTTATGGGTAGGTGAAAACCTAATTCCCTTGCCCCAGCACTGATTCCAAAGATTGATAGTCCCAGGTTTTAAAGAACAGCTATAGAGTTCGAAGTGAAGCGTATGAAAGAGTAGCAGGGATTTCAAATAAAGCTGTCATGGCTATGTTTGTCAGATCTTCATTATTCTCTGCGACAATTATGTCCAACAAAATACCACTGTCCTTCAGGTACAGACAATTTCAAGCAGTCCTGAGTGGTGTAAGCGACATACAATATTACAGCCACCAGTGCACTCACAATTCACGAACTTGATCAACAAAGATAAAATTTATGACATGCAAATTCACAGAATAAAGCCAGAGTACACGGAACAGTACTTGAACATATTCGCGACTTGTATCCAGCTTACAAAGGCAAAATGAACGGGAGCTGAACTTATTGGGAGCTTTATTGTTGACATAGGCAATCAAACAGAAGCAGTTCACATCTGGTGGTGCACTGATGGGTACAGGATCCTCAGCAGTGCTAACAATGTCTACATGACAGACATAGACTTCAAGGATTTCAGTAGGAAATTGAATGAAACACTGCTGTCCAAAAGAAGACAGATAATGATGTCATTCGACTATTGGCCAGTAGTGAAGCCCAAGCGAGTTCTAATATTTTTAACTCTATGGTCAATGATGATGATGATGATGATGATGATGATGATGATGATAGATGATGTAGTTTTCACCCTTGTGAAAATCTACACGTGTCTGTGTTAGTTTTATTTCACTTTAAACGAGTGCTGCGACCTTCTGAGACAGAAACAGTTCTTGTGTATGAACATTCAACAAGAGTAAAATTGTGCACCAAACATGGGAACATCAATCAAGTGTTACATTTAAGGAACGTATCTTGATGAATATAACCGTAAAGTGTATGAGAACCTTTCTATGAATTCTTTGTAATCTCTATCAGAAAAACTATAGGCATATAATAATGTTATTATGTCCCTTTGTGTGATTTCTGTAGTCATGAACACGCACAAAAACAACTTTACAAGTCTCACTATAGGGTGGTAGGAAATCAAAATCCATAATATTGTACTTGTTTGTAAACTCAATACATAGACTTACTAAAACCCACACAACATTCAATATTTTTCAAATCCAGATTCATTAAATAAATTTCTTTATCACACCCCCAGGATGGGAGACTAATATGAATATTTTCAGGCACAAATGTCTGCTTAAGAAAATTGTGAAATAAACAAAAACCAAAATATTTAACACTCAAATATTTGAGCTGTTCATAACAAGAGATCATGTGGTTTGGGGAAAATGAACACGTGGCAGCTTTCCTGATAACATTATAAAGGGAAAAAAATGAACACATCAAGCACTACAATACATTGAAAATTATTATGCTCTAATACACAATGTTAGTTGTTGTTGTTGTCTTCCACTTATGCCGATAGTCGTCATGGGGAGGGATTATTGAAGTTCCAGCACCTGTGACTAGCACTTTTCCTCCAATTTCCTCCGTGATTCACGAGCAGTATTTTTCTTTAGCTACTGAACCTAATAATACAAATATTCCAAATATCCCTCTTTCTTCTTAAATACTGAATAACATGTTTTCTGGAAACTGTCAACAAAACAGCCAAAGCAAAAGCCATTACATCAACCAGTAGTCTGTCATGGCAGAAAAATGCAAAACAAACTATCATGCAAACAATAACATATGAGGAAGAAGTGTGGTTTAAAAAATTTAACATTATTTTTTTTAATAAATGTTAATTGCTATCAGAAACCAGTATGGAATTTCTCAACATCTATATGGAAAAATTTCTAGTGTCTCATAATCACATCTTATTCTTACTGTACCTAGCGTTGTTGAGGTTAAAAATAACGAGGAGAGGGTCCCATTTATGGGCTTCAGATATCGAGATTCCCATTGCTTGTTGTGGTAAATGGATAGTTGGTAGCCTAGTTATGTGGCTGAACCATTTCACTTGCTGTTTTCTAATTAAATCTAGCACTGCTATTACCCCTACTTAAGTTCTAATTTCATAATTTCAGATTTCCTATCTTCTTGATACATTGAGTATTCTTCTCAGGGATCTAATTTCTGTTGTAATTTTTTTTTCCACTTTTTCTGTCATTGTCCACATTTGGCAATGGTAGTCTAGAGTTAGTAGAAAGATTGTGTTGTATAATGCTGTTTAAGTATCTCTGATACGTGTTTGTTCTTTAGTGTTGGTGCCATTTGTCCAATAAGATGATTTGTCTTATTGCATCTCTTCTTGATCATGTCTTCTGTTGTGCTATTTGATTATATTGAACATCCTACAAGGGTAACTGTGGTAAATTAGACCCATAAATTGAAATGTAGAAATCAACCAATACCATATATTATGAGGGTAAATTAATAAGTAAGCCGCAACTGGCTGTAGAAAAATAACTAAATATGATAACAACTTGAAACCAGTTTATTTGTATACATACATTGTCCCTTTATTTCTCAACATAATTTCCATCAACATTCATGCACTTATCCCATCGTTTTATCAGTCCTCCTAAACCCGCTGCATAGAAAAGCGTGCTTTCTTTTCATTTACCTGCCATCCCACAGAACTGTGTGACTTACTTATTGACTCGCCCTCATAACGTTTTCTACCCAGCTATGCACCACTTTACGGGACAAACATTTGTCAGCATAAACACTGAAAACCCACCTTGGTG
Organism: Cepaea hortensis; assembly: GCA_963921405.1. NCBI lineage: Eukaryota > Metazoa > Mollusca > Gastropoda > Stylommatophora > Helicidae > Cepaea > Cepaea hortensis. The sequence continues at coordinate 103,092,822 of OY992880.1, forward strand.
GGAGACATTTCACGAATGACGCAGAAGTTGAATGTGACGTGGTTTAGAAAACAGCATGCAGTTCTATGCAGTGGGTTTGGAAGGACTGATAAAACGATGGGATAAAGTGCATCAATGTTGGTGGAAATTATATTGAGAAATAAAGGGACAATGTATATATCAAAATAAACTGGTTTCAAGTTGTTATCATATTTAGTTATTTTTCTAAACAAGGGTTGGCATGAGACTGACTACCTCATCCCATAGAAAACCTAGCTGCCAAATCCAACCAATCATCAAGTAGTCTAGAGAAGGGCTGGGCATGAGTTGGTAGAGGGTCAATGTTCTATGAGGAGGTGAAAGGCAGGAGAAGAAATATTTCTTATAGCATGTAAACATGCATTTGAGTTATCTTGAGAGGTAAAACTACATATACAAGTCACTGGCTCAATGCTATTTCTAAAAACAATAAGTTAAAAACATTTGGCAAGAGCATAAGGCACAATCTGGAATGCAATAGCATGTAAGAAAATATAAATTACAGGCAACACAAATGTTAACATAAAAACAAATAAAAATTATAAAGAAAAGTTCCTCGAAGACCTAAACATAATTAAAGGGTAAAAGTGAATTGTGTATTCTGTATAATTATAACGCCCTGGCATATTCACTGGCATAAACATGTCGCAAACTAATTTAATAAAGTACAGAATTAAGAGATTGTAATTTCATTCAGATGGTCATGGTACATGTCCAACATTGTCATTTTAGGCTTTGAATGCAAATCATGAGTTTCTAAATTAGACTTCACATATATGACTGTGAAACATAAAAGGAAATATCTAGCAAATACAACAACAAAAATGACTAGTTCTACAAAGTAAAACAAAATCCACATGACACAGAAGCAAGTAGATCATTCTTACTTCACAAAGGATGGACTTTAATGTGGAAATATATCATCTGAGTAAAATATAACATGATAACAATAAAAAATAATTTATGAACAAAAGGCACATGACTCCATATCTAGGAGCCAGGAGAATAATTTATAACCTCATTCTTTTTTTTTCCTGTCTATTCCAAGGCATAGATCTCCATATCTAGGAGCCAGGAAAATAATGTATCACTTTATTAAATTGTTCCTCATCTATCCCAAGGCACTTATCTCCATATCTAGGAACCAGAAAAAAATAATTCAAAATAAATTTAACTGTCACGTGAATGGCAGTCTTGCAAAACAAAATGTTGCAGGAATTGGAAGCATAAGAGAATATGTTTGATGGAATTAACTTAATGGGAGAAAGCCAACCCAAGTAATGGTTTCATACTGATGGGGGAAGATGAAGGGATAATGTTGTTAATGATAATGATAATGACATCAAACTGAATAAATGTACAAGTGATAGTAAAGACAATGTTGATGAGAAGGGGGAGCTGAAAGAATTTAATAAGCATAAATCATTGAGTTTAGGGTTAACAAAATTAAATAGAACATGCTTGTTACATGATGGGAAATTCTAATTGAAACCATACATGTATTAGTGTACAGTTGAAGCAGAATATTTATCAAAGTACTAATTATTTTTAAGAGCCATTTCCATCCAATCATCTTCTTCGTCATCTGAATTATCAGAATCACTACGCAATAACTTAATATATCGGACCTTTTCTTTCTTGGGTAGGCACTTTTGGATAACTAAAAATAACAAACACCATCCAGCAGTTACAGCACTGCAGCTCCAGAAAAGAACAGATGAACCAAAGGAGTAGTAGATGTAGCCAGAGAAAAGGCTACCAGCTGAGAAACCCATACCAAAATAAAATGAGGAAAGAATAGAACGAATGCTACGATCAATTGCTGCACCAACATTGAAATCATCATAGCTAAGAATCGCAAACCACAGAGCCGTGTGTGTGATTCCATGTGTCAGCTCGATTGGGAGGAAAGCCCAGGGTTGAGAAATAAATGCATAGTATAATACACGCAAACTGAGGGTAAATACAGAAATACAAACCATCCATGACTGACCTAATGTCTTCACAAGCCGTCCGCTTAGAATCAGCATAGGAATCTCAGCAAAAGCACTAATGGACACACAAAGACCCATAGGTGTTTCGCCAGCACCCAAATCTTGAATCCTCCAGAATAAAAAATTATGATGAGATGCATACACCATTCCAGTAAGCAGTAGAGTAATTGAAAACAAAAACCCACGCCCATCACAGCAAATGATGCGAAGCCCTTTGCTGATCTTTGAGGCATACTTGCCATTGGCAGGTGGAGGGACGGGATAACAACAGGCAACAATCATAGCACACCCTGCGAGAACAGCAAAGATGTAGAAGTGAAGCAAGAAATGGTGAACACGGTAGAAAAGAAAGCAAGGAGTATAATCAACAGCTACAGTTACAATTACAGGGATAGTTACAAAGGCAATAGAGCCCCAAAATCTCTGCTGACCATATCTCTCCAGATCATCAATTCTGTTCAGAAAGTCAAACCAGGAATCGTCAGCTACTTTCTCCACTGGACAGGCAAAGATTTCACCACCAACTGTAATCCCCAGTATGATCAGAAACAACAGAAGTCTGTCATTCTGCAAAGAACTTTGGACGGTATGTAGCGTGTCTGTAATCTGATTTATCCAGCCTCCTCTGTTCACGGCGTGGTCACCAACAGATCTTTCCAGCTGATCACAGAAGAAATTATTTTTAAACAAGATATTTTTAATAAGTTAAAAACATGAGATATAGAATTAGGATTAAAACAGCACAATTTATTATAACTATATTTGGGAAGAGTACATAATACGTCTTAACTGATCCTCTTTTGAGGGGAGCGTGTCACATCCAGCAATACACCTCACAGGTCAAATCTTGGTATGCATTTGTGTAAGGCCACCTTCCTCTAGACAGATTCCATCCAAGGTAACGGGCTCTGTCTACCCATGGGTAGGTCTTTTCCAGGGTAGCAGCCTTAAGGTCTACCCTTTACAATGTCTAATTGCTGTGGGATTTTTAACATGCATATGAGACCACCTGTTTTTAGCCCTTAACTGAAAAGACTAGGTATCCAATTTCACTACCCAAGAGGTCAGGGGAATGTGTGATATCATTAGAAACCAGTGATTCTTGGAAATGTTCCCACCCTGTGCTGAGACAGAACTTTCTGAGTCTGAGGCTGACATTATAAAACCTCTCAGACACTAAAAACAACAAAATATATAACAGAAAACAACAATTATAAACAGTAAAGAGAAACAATAAATTTAAAAGTCTTCAGAACTTATCATTCATATGTGTTTTCTATAATATATTCCCATAGTCAGGTCTTAGTTAGAAATCACTGAGCTACCATATGCCAGTAGATGGTACTACCTGCTTTCTATTAACACCGAATGTTGGGCGGCGCTCACCAAACCCAACACCCCACATTGTACCACAGCTTCAGGCTGAGGAGCGCAACTGGGAGGGTACAAGTCTTCATTCAATATTTTCTCTTCAATCTCACAGCACAGATCTCCACATCTCCATGCTCAAAAAATTAGATGCTTTGGACATTTAGCTAGAATGGACCAAGATCAACCAGCAGCTAGTGCATCCCATATGAAAATATCAGTAAACAAGGCGACAGGATGACCCAGGAAGAGATGGCTAGATAGAGTAAAAGAGACATGGAAGAAATCAAATACAAACATTAGCACAAACAACAAGACAAGAGACAATTTTTCGTGTGTGTGCTCTTGCACACTTTGAACTCAAGTGTAGTCCATACACACTACTTTTTATTAGTGCTGGACTGAATTTTGCGTGTGGATTAGTTTTCCCTATTATTATCAGTGTCCCTCGCAATCAGGCAAACCCACTCCGACTTCAGAGGTACTTGTAATTTACATCCCCATGTCAAGGACGATAGGTCAACATTTTAGTCCAACTGTCCGGTGTAGGGGCTGAACCCCTTACCTCGGCATCAGCACACCGAATGTTTACGAATATGCATTCTTATCTATTCAGCCATGCTGACCTAAACAGAGAAAATTACATCCACATTCTCTCTCCGATGCTTCACATCAAAAGTTCCCTTCACACACCTAAGGTGTATATGAGAGGCTAGACACATATTGTATATAGACTAAAGAGCATGAAGTGAGTGATGTGGTCAGTGTCACGCTTGGTGATTTGGTCAGTGTCACGCTGGATGATGTGGCCAGTGTCACATTGGGTAATGTGGTCAGTGTCACTTTGGGTGATGTGGTCAGTATCACGCTGGGTGATGTGGTCAGTGTCATACCGGGTGATGTGGTCATTGTCACAATGAGTGATTTGGTCAGTGTTGCGCTGGATGATGTGGGTGATGTGGTCAGTGTCATGATGGGTGATGTGGTCAGTGTCATGATGGGTGATGTGGTCAGTGTCACACTGGATCATGTGGTCAGTGTCACATTGGGTGATGTGGTCAGTGTCACGCTGGGTGATGTGGTCAGTGTCACACCGGGTGATGTGGTCAATGTCACGATGGGTGATTTGGTCAGTGTCGTGCTGGGTGATTTGGTCAGTGTCGTGCTGGATGATGTGGCCAGTGTCACATTGGATGATGTGGTCAGTGTCACATTGGATGATGTGGTCAGTGTCATGCTGGGTGATGTGGTCAGTGTCACGCTGAGTGATGTGGTCAGTGTCACACCGGGTGATGTGGTCATTGTCACGATGGGTGATTTGGTCAGTGTCACACCGGGTGATGTGGTCAGTGTCACGCTGAGTGATGTGGTCAGTGTCACGCCGGGTGATGTGGTCATTGTCAAGATGGGTGATTTGGTCAGTGTCGCGCTGGATGATGTCGCCAGTGTCACACTGGGTGATTTGGTCAGTGTCATGTTGGATGATGTGGTCAGTGTCACACTGGGTGATGTGGTCAGTATCACACTGGGTGATGTGGTCAGTGTCATGTTGGGTGATGTGCTCGATGTCACATTGGGTGATGTGGTCAGTGTCATGTTGGATGATGTGGTCAGTGTCATGCTGGGTGATGTGGTCAGTGTCATGTTGGATGATGTAGTCAGTGCCACACTGGGTGATGTGGTCAGTGTCACGCTGGGAATGTGGTCAGTGTCACACTGGGTGATGTGATCAATGTCACACTGGGTGATGTGGTCAGTGTCATGCTGGGTGATGTGGTCAGTGTCACACTGGGTGATGTGGTCAGTGTCATGTTGGATGATGTGGTCAGTGTCACATTGGGTGATGTGGTCAGTGTCATGTTGGATGATGTGGTCAGTGTCACATTGGGTGATGTGGTCAGTGTCATGTTGGATGATGTGGTCAGTGTCACATTGGGTGATGTGGTCAGTGTCATATTGGATGATGTGGTCTGTGTCACATTGGGTGATGTGGTCAGTGTCATGTTGGATGATGTGGTCAGTGTCATGCTGGGTGATGTGGTCAGTGTCACACTGGGTGATGTGGTCAGTGTCATGTTGGATGATGTGGTCAGTGTCATGCTGGGTGATGTGGTCAGTGTCATGCTGGGTGATGTGGTCAGTTTCATGCTAGGTGATGTGGTCAGTGCCACACTGGGTGATGTGGTCAGTGTCACACTGGGTGATGTGGTCAGTGTCACACTAAGTGATGTGGTCAGTGTCATGCTGGGTGATGTGGTCAGTGTCACACTGAGTGATGTGGTCAGTGTCATGCTAGGTGATGTGGTCAGTGTCACGCTAGGTGATGTGGTCAGCGTCACGCTGGGTGATGTGGTCAGTGTCATGCTGGGTGATGTGGTCAGTGTCACACTGGGTGATGTGGTCAGTGTCATGTTGGGTGATGTGGTCAGTGTCATGCTGGGTGATGTGGTCAGTATCATGTTGGATGATATGGTCAGTGCCACACTGGGTGATGTGGTCGGTGTCATGCTGGATGATGTCATCAGTGTCATGTTGGGTGATGTGGTCAGTGTCATGCTAGGTGATGTGGTCAGTGTCATGCTGGGTGATTTGGTCAGTGTCATGCTGGGTGATGAGGTCAGTGTCACACTGGGTGATGTGGTCAGTGTCATATTGGGTGATGTGGTCAGTGTCATGTTGGGTGATGTGGTCAGTATCACATTGGATGATGTGGTCAGTGCCACACTGGGTGATGTGGTCAGTGTCATGCTGGATGATATGGTCAGTGTCACGCTGGGTGATGTGATCAGTGTCATGTTGGGTGATGTGGTCAGTGTCATGCTGGGTGATGTGGTCAGTGTCACGCTGGGTGATGTGGTCAGTATCATGCTGGGTGATGTGGTCAGTGTCATGTTGGATGACATGGTCAGTGTCACGCAGGCTGCCTTTACTTCCCAAAACATTTCCTGGCACCCATTTTTGACTACATAATTTTGTTAAACATTTGAAACCTCATGACAAATACATTACCAGTTACCATAGAAATGTAACCTGTTGTCATAGAATGTTCCATCTTTTCCATCCATCCATCATGTGCCATGTCGATAAGCATGGGCGGTCATGTTTTGCCATCTCACTCGATCACCAGAACCGTGGATCAGCTCCGTGTTTCTGTCTCGACCATACCACGTGGCCAAGCCATCCAGGTATTTAATTCTTGGTCTTCCCTTTGGTCTCCTTCCTTCGATCTTGCCAGTTGTCACCAAGTTCTCCAATTCATTTCTTCTCATAACATGCCCAAAATATTTTGACTGTCTATGTCTAATGTCTCTAATCAGTTTACAATCTTCATATTTTTCTTGTAGGACTTGTTCATTGGTTTTTCTGTCTGTCCATGGTATTCTTTGCATTTTCCTCAGAACCACATTTCCACAGCCATCAGATTTTCTTCAGCTTGTCTGCTCATTGTCCACGCTTCACATCCATATGAAAGTATAGGTTGTATGTAGCACTTCAACACTCTTTTTCTCGTTTCAATTGATATCTTTTTATTGGTCAGTATGTTTTTCATCTTGCAAAAGGCTACCTTCACCATGGCAATTCTTGTTCTAATCTCTTCAAGGCATCTCCCATCAGATGTTATGACTTTTCCGAGATAGCTGTACTGATTCACTTGTTTAAGAATATGCCCATTTACTTGTATATTACATTGTGGTATTTCTTCCTTCCTAGTGACGACCATAATCTGTGTCTTCTTACAATTCAATTCCAATGGACTTTGATGATTTTTCAAGTGATAGTGGAGATTTCGTTGGGTTCAATTTAAGTGACATTGAAGGGCGCGAAGTTGACTATTAATTGGAGCTAGATATCAGTGATCAGCGTTACTTTGCATTAGCAGTCGTGAGTCGGACTTTAAAGAAAGTGATTCTGATTCTGAAAATGTGTTTTTAAATTGCCGTATAAATGACTGACAATCACAAACAATATGTTGTATTTTGTAAATATTTTTGTGTTCATGTGTGGATTACCAGGAACATTCACGTGAGTAAAATAACCTGCATGCTTTTTACTTCCTTTTGTTTTTTATTTAAGTAAAATCGGTTGACTAACACCTTTTATGTGATGATTTTACTAACGTAACCCAAAATTTTACCGAATCTCAAAATTATTCTTGCCCATTCAGAGCTACAAAACAGACAAACGTCTGCCCTGTAAAGGGTTAAACCAGGTGTTTCCTACAACCATTTCTTGTTCTTTTGCCCATTCTACAAGTCCGTATCCTCTTTCATTTCGCTCTCCCAAACCATGGTTGCCTACACTGCATCCATCGCCTTGATTTCCCACTTTTGCGCTGAAATCACCCATTATAATATTTATTTCTGATTTTTTTTTTTTTACATTTCTTCAAAGCACGCTCTATGTCATTATAAAATTCATCTATACTTTCTTCACTGCATTCACTTGTTGGAGTATATATTTGAATGACATTAATTTTACTAATAGAACTCTGTCTAACACAGCCCAATAACCTTTAATAGAATTTGATGTTTGCCGATCCAACATAATGGCTACACCTCTTTGCCGTTCTTCTCCTCCAGAATAAATAATCTGACAATTCTCTCCCGTCTTGATCCCTGCCCCTCTCCATCTGGTTTCACACATTCCTAATATATTAATATTCTCTCTTCCCATTTCTTGTTTGATGTTATCTAATTTTCCATCTGCATTCATTGTTCTGACATTCCAGGTTCCTACCTTTAATGATAATAATCTTCTGCACCTAATTGCCTGCTGACGGTCTGGAGTCACCTGGTGCACATGACTATCCCTACTGGGCGAGGCTGCTTGCCATTGATTTTCTTCTTAGCAGTGACCATACGGGTCAATGACTGTAGCCATTGTCTCCTCAAAAAAGAGATCCTTTGCCTACCGTCGTGAAGCTGGAGACCATAACCCACACCTATCTGTCAGCTGCACTTCAACCTCATCCACCACCTGCACCCATGGCTTCACGTAACCCTGATCAGGAGGCTAAATGGGTACTCCACCTTGCCCAAGCGTGTCCCGTAGGCTAGCGGAGGGAAGGAGGCACCTTACTTCTCCTTTGATAGGGGATACCCCTACCCCGCCACCCATCTTTTGCTTGCCCTATTATGTTTTTTTTGTGTGTGTGTAAGCTATGTAACACAGTGGATAGCATGCTTGTCTGCCAACCTAGTGGTCATATGTCAGTATCCACATCATCATCATCATGTGCCATGACGATAAGCATTGGCGGTCATGTTTTGCCATCTCACACGATCACCAGAGTCATGGAGCTCTGTGTTCTTGTCTCAACCATACCACGTGGCCAAGCTATCCAGGTATTTACATCTCTGCCTTCCCAGTATCCACAACAAGGTGGTAATTTTTTTTTCTCAGTGACCTGGCTTCTGACATGACCCATTAAATGCTGACTGGTCTATAAAGATATGGGTCTGGCACCATAAACCCAATAACTTCAATGCATGGAAAGGAGACCTTTACTGACCTTTAACTTAAAAGAGAAAATACATTTTTAACTTACCTTTGTGTGTGAATTTTTAGTTTTGAGTTGCAGCCATTCGTAAAGTTCCTTGACATCATCTTTACTGACATCCATGCCTTGAGAATAAGATCCAATGAAATCAGACAGTTCTTGTAGTGTTAAGTTCACAGCAAAATAATTCTCGATGGTCATACCCAATTTATGTAAAATACCCAGTAATCTCCCATACAGGCGTGGTTCACCACTGTTCTGCAGAGACGCCATTGAAGTGTTTGTTAAACTGGTATCTGAAGATGTCCGTGGTGGGGGAGTGGTTTCTTCTAATGCAGACACTTGAATTCCAGATGTTGTTGTTTGTTCAAGGTGATGCCCACCACCAGTGCTGGCACTAGTTGAAAATATGCCCGTAGTAGATGCAGGCAACAGTGCCGTTGGATAGGTACTAGGTGTCTTGATATCATGTGGCAAAGCTGTAGAAGCATCATGACTTGATGAAACAAGAGGCAAATCTGATGAATGATTGTTGCTTGAAGACTGCAAACAATGCTCTTGTGAGGAGAGCTGGGTGTACAGTGCAGGAAAAGCTAAATAAGTCATGATCATCATAAAAAGGGAAATGACCAGAACCAGTCTATGCCGGCTATAGGCTGTGGCACATCTGGCCCACAATGGTGCCCACACTAAACTAGTCAAGGTTTTCACTGCAATAATTGTACCAGTTTCTAGAGCATTCAATCCAACCAGCCTGAAGAAAAGTGTCAGGAATGGAATTATTGCAGCTTTCCCTCCATGAAAGAACAAATAGAACAGGTTGGTTGTTGTTGAGGCCTTGGAGATGTTAATGGACTCCATTTTTCCTGCCATGGTACTTTGCATGTCTTGGTTATTCACTATGAATTGCTGATAATAATAATAATAATAATAATAATAATAATAATAATAATAATAATAATAATAATAAAATAATAATAATAATAACAATAAATCCAATGGCAGCTTTAATATTTCAAAATAAAAATTTCTGAAACCAAGCGCACCACAAAGTCCATCATGGGTTTACATCTGAAAAACAAAAGTAAAACTTTAATATTGCAAATCAAGTTTTTTCTCAGTATCATATACATTTCTCTCACATTCCAATCTCCCTCTATACTCTCCACAGACATACCTTGTAAAGTAAATTCAGCCATTGTGATACTGATCACTTCACATCTAATGTGTTGACTGGTCTAATTAAAAATATGGGTCTAGCACCATTTGCGCAGAATGTCTTAAGGTGTGTGAAAAGTCCTTTACTTACTACTTGCTAAAACACATGGAGAAGGGATCTAGAGGCAGGGATGAACAATGTGGGGAGGACACGAAGGGAGCAGCAGGAGGTATGAGTTGGTTGAATGTTCCGATGGGGGATAAATGTAGAGAAGACCCTCTACAAAAACTTATGCTAACAGGTAGAAACAACTGTGGGTATTTCTAGATCACTCGTCAAAAACATAAGAAAAAGACAAAGGAAATTAATGGGACAGGTCAAAAGTATAGACGAAATAGACAAATCAATCTTGTGTGGCAAGACAGAAAGATTTATGCGGAAAGATTTAACAGCTGGGCAACAAATAATAAAATATGCTGCACCAGATTCATCAAAACATCTGATGACATAGAAGGGATCTGAGAGTCACATCACTGACTTCTGCTTCAGACCAGGCACCTGAAGAACAAGGCAAAGGTGTACCAGACAGGGTAGGTGAAGAACAAGGCAAAGGTGTACCAGACAGGGTAGGTGAAGAACAAGGCAAAGGTGTACCAGACAGGGTAGGTGAACAATAAGGCAAAGGAAAGTACCAGACAGGGCAGGTGAACAATAAGGCAAAGGTGTACCAGACAGGGCAGGTGAAGAACAAGGCAAAGGAAGGTACCAAACAGGGCAGATGAAGAACAAGGCAAAGGTGTACCAGACAGGGCAGGTGAAGAACAAGGCAAAGGAAAGTACCAGACAGGGCAGATGAAGAACAAGGCAAAGGAAAGTACCATACAGGGCAGATGAAGAACAAGGCAAAGGAAAGTACCAGACAGAGCAGATGAAGAACAAGGCAAAGGTGTACCAGACAGGGCAGGTGAACAACAAGGCAAAGGAAGGTACCAGACAGGGCAGGTGAACAAGGCAAAGGAAAGTACCAGACAGGGCAGGTGAAGAACAGGCAAAGGAAAGTACCAGACAGAGCAGATGAAGAACAAGGCAAAGGTGTACCAGACAGGGTAGGTGAACAACAAGGCAAAGGAAGGTACCAGACAGGGCAGGCGAACAAGGCAAAGGAAAGTACCATACAGGGCAGATGAAGAACAAGGCAAAGGAAAGTACCAGACAGAGCAGGTGAAGAACAAGGCAAAGGAAAGTACCAGACAGAGCAGATGAAGAACAAGGCAAAGGTGTACTAGACAGGGTAGATGAACAACAAGGCAAAGGAAGGTACCAGACAGGGCAGGCGAACAAGGCAAAGGAAAGTACCATACAGGGCAGGTGAAGAACAAGGCAATGGGAGGTACCAGACAGAGCTGAGAATCAAACAAACTTTTATACAAGTAAGGCTAAATAAATACATGAAAAATACAGTTGTCATTTGACTTACTGTTAGTTTGAGAACACAAACAGTTGAATATACATAAAACTTGCAAATTCATGAGCTTAACAACTTTAAAATCTGCAACTATTCCAGAATGACTAAATAACAGAACCAAAAACGATGGGTGGACATATGAGATTAATCACCAGGATGAACACAGCAGATGGTGTGTTCATGAAATACATAGCTAGCAGTCCCAGCACACCATGTGAAACCTACTTGACAACAATGAGTACCACATGTTGCAGCATTTCATGTGACAGTGTGCAACTGTTGATAAAAACAGACGAAAGTGGGCTTTATGAAAACAAGCAGTTAATATGTTTTAGCTGTTGGTAAAAGGATATATGTCATAATTTTGTAATGTTTTCACTATCATGTCATCAAAATAGGAAAACACTTCACTTTATCATCCTATTGGTCTCTATTTTTTACTCTCTCTCTCTCTCTCTCTCTCTCTCCCTTTCTCTCTCTCTCTCTCTGAGTGCATGCACTGCACATGCTAGCACAGAAACACAAACGTGAACATACACACATGCGCATAAAACACACACACACATCTGCCTTGTCTACCTGTCTGTCAATCTGTAGATAATATATATATATATATATATATATATATATATATATATATATATATATATATATATATATATATATATATATATATATATATATATATGTGTGTGTGTGTTTGTAATTATGTTTGCATAAGTGAATATGTGTGTGCACACATGAGCGTGTGTGTATTTATTTAAAATATGTTTACATAAGTGAATATTTCTATAAATGAATCACTCACATACACACAATAATAAATTTACTGTGACACGTTGACAGGTGAACATACTGTGGCTGCACCATATATATAAAAAGCCATCCAAATCAAAAATAAGTTTACAATTACAAGAAATCTTTAGTTTGCAGACAGAAAATGGCTAACTATTGTTCGGGCTACTGAATATTCATTATTTCTGACCCAGACAGTGGTTAAATTAAAATAACTGTCTGGGTCAGAGACAGTTAAATCAATAACTGTCTTGGACAGTCTTTGAAGAAGTTAACAGAACTTCTTCTTATTTGTTGTTCTTCTTCCAAGGTGAATGCGTCGTACCTATTTATGCATCTCAGAAGTCTGGGTGTCAGACGCCGGCATGCATTAATGGAAGGTTTGCTTCCTCTGGACACATTTCATCCTTCTAACTACCCCTGGGTAGATTTTCTTTCTTAACAATCCTGCCATGGCAGTCTCTCTTTACAATTTCCAGTTGTCATATGAGATTGATAATGTGCAACTTGCACATGGGACCTCCAGTTTTTTTCCCACTTATCTGAAAAGGTTAGGTATCTGGTCTCACTACCCAAGAGATGGGGGATGTGTGATACCATTAGACACTAATGATGAGACTGACACTACCAAGGCCGCCAATTGGGAGTCTCTATAGCGAAGTGGTCAAGCTGTCTGCCTCATCCTCCAAAGGTTGTGGTTCGATTCTCAGCTACGTCTTTTGGTTCATGAATGCATTTTTCTCAGAGACTCCAGGTGGTCATCACTGAAGCTACAGAGTTCATGCTTTGTGCGACGCTTTCAGCAGGCCGCCCTGCTAGAAGAGACAGAGCCATATGGGATAAAACCCGGTGCAATGAAGTCAATCCTCTCGACTTTTAAGATTTTTTCTTTTAGACACTAACACAGTGGTTCTCAACCGGTGGGGAATTCCCCCCCCCCCCCAGGGGGGAATTTTAGGGTTTCCAGGGGGGGGGGGGGAATGAAGACCATTTCAAGATCGCGTTAATACAAGAACCGATTACTTGATATTGTTTTTCCCTTCATACTTTACAGTTATGTATGTCTCATCCTTCTAAAATTCATTTTATAAAGTAAGTAGACCCACAAATCATGTTTTATGTGGATGTCTAGGCTTGTTTTAGTGTATGCTATTAAATTTACCTTCCATTTTTACGTATACTGTGTAGGAGTGGGGAGATTTTTAGATAGGAAATATGAAAGGGGGGGGGGGGGAATGACGTTCTGAAAATACGGTGAAGGGGGGGGGGGCACGGGCCAAATTTTTGATAGGAAGGGGGGGATGACGTTCTAAAAATATGGTGAAGGGGGGCACGGGCCAAAAAAGGTGTTGAGAACCACTGCACTAATAGTTCTTGTAAAAATTACCAGACACCATAATCTCCCCATTAACAGAATGGAATTAGTTAAATTCAGAAGAAGAAACAGACAACACACACAAAACTATGTAGCTGCCAAATTAATAGCTACGACAGGGTGACTTAATATACAAATAGGCTGAACAAGAGGAAGTGTAACTCTTTCTGTCCAGGAAGATTGCATCAATAGCCAAGAAATGGATCAATGACAACAGCAGAGTCACAAAGGTAATACTTGTACAGGGGCCATATATAAGCACTATACATAAAATAAATCCATTGCCAGTTTTCTGTAATATACTCTGCTTAAACAAAAGAAATACAATCACATGTGACACATTAAATGGTACTAATGAAGAATAGCCAATCACACATGACACATTGACTGGTATTTATGAAGAATAGCCAATCACAGATGACATAGTGATTGATACTTATGAAGAAAAGCCAATCACAGATGACACAGTGATTGATACTTACGAAGAATAGCGAATGACAGATGACATAGTGACTGGTACACATGAAGAATAGCCAATCACACATGATACAGTGACTAGTACTTATGAAAAATAGCCAATCACGGATGACACAGTGACTGGTACAAATAAAGAACAGCCTATCACACATGACACATTGGTTGATGCATAAGAAGAGTGGCCAATCTCACTTTGTGTGTTGCTTAAGATAGTAAAAGTTAAGATAAAGACCACAAAGCAAACTTTTACAGGCATACTTCAGGTGCTAATCAAGAATTATGGTATATAATTTGTCAAGGAAATTGGTGGGAGGTAGAGCATTCAGTTAGTTAGTTAGTCACGGTTCCAACTTCATGGCAACGGGTTGTCCCCATATTGCTCCGTTCCTGTGCCAGTGAATATCACAAAATGCTCCTCACTGCCCTATGTGAACAATAGAATAGACAGGAATGTCGGCAAGCCAACAGCCCGCACAGGTACACTGTGCATAATGCCGCCGCCAGAATGCTAACACAAAAGTCCTCCACGAAAAATACAGTTCATCGGCGAAGAAAACGGCAGTTACCAGAAAGACTACATTGACCAGGGTTTTATCCCATATGGCTCGGTCTCTTTCTGCAGGACGACCCACCGAAAGCGCTGCACAAAGCACAAACTCCATAGCTACAGCGACAACTCCCAGGAGTCTCCTGAAAAATGCACTCGTGAACCGAAAAGGCAAACCAGTCAATCCAGCAACAGCCGGCCGTCATCGTTCCGAACATGCAGTTCACGTGATAAACAACTGTGGACAGATGCAAAAGCATTCCACGTGAAATTCACAGCTCACAGTGTCGCGCCACGCACTAACTCAGTAGCAGGGCGCCGGAACCATAGCCTCCTTAGTCGCCTCTTACGACGTGCATGGTAGGCAACAGTGTTACTATTCTTTGCTCCCCCGTATGGGCCCCGGCAACACACGGGCGAGAGCATTCAGTATTTAAATTAAATCGTTCATAGTGAAGTGGTTAAACCTTCTGCCTCACACTCCGAAGGTTGTGGGTTCATTTCTGGACTTTGTCATTCAGTTCACAGGTGCAGTTTACTCAGAGATTCCTGCTACTGGAGCTACTGAGTTTGTTCTCTATGTGACGCTTTTGGCCACCTGCTCTGCAAAAAGTGACCAAGCCATATGGGATAAAATCCAGTGCAATAAGCCAATCCTCACACTTTTAAAACTCTTTCTACAAATAAATCTGTTAGATATAAACCAGGTGTGAGAGTTGAGAGATTAATTATAAATAACATGAGATATGATAATACAGAGCTTATAAAAATTAAAGAAAACATTTTAATGAACTGCAAGAATTGATAAACATTATAAACACTGATAGTGAAAATAAAGAACTAAAACTAAATAACACAAAAACAAAAGTCACGGTTATGGCCAAGAAAAAAACTGTACAGCAAATGGGAATGAAATAAGTAAGGAGATAAGTTATCTCGGTCAATGATAACAGATGGAAAATAGCAACACTCAGGTATCATATAGAATAATCCTAGCAAAGTCAGTATTCCATTAGATGAAATCAATCATTCACTCACTGGCACCTTGCCGTCTTAACAGACGATAGTTTGTTACACTGTGCTTAAATTTTTTTTAAAAGGTATAATAACTACAACCTATGGTGGTAAGACCAAGGATGGAGTTAAACAACACAAAGCCTGGGCTGAATTGCAGAGATCATGAGTTGCCCATGCAGTATGATCCCTTTCTTGGCCTGCCTAGTTTAATTCAGAGGAAAGGTAACACCAATACTTCTGGAACAAGACAAAGCAATATTCTAACTGTCTGTCTGTCTGTCGGGGGTTCAATCCTAGATCAGTTGCTGACCAAGACTTCGGGCCTGGTCAGTCATGCCATGACATTTAGTCTTAGATTGCACTCCTCCGCCCAAAGGGACATTGTGGGGTGTTTGGTTTGGTGAGCCTCACCCAACATTTAGTGCTAACAAACAAATCAGGTAGTACCACCTACTGTCATACATAGCTCAGCTGTATCTTCTTCTTCTTCTTTGCGTTCATCCGGAGTGTTTTTTCAGATGTGATTGCGGTGTGTCTAGTTAGGCACCCTTGGATCGAAACCCTTAGGCCAACACATCCGGCTTTTAGCGTGCATTTTTGACCAGGTTAGCATTCCTGGGAGACTCTCACTTTTGTGGTACTGTCCACCTCCCAGCTGGTCAAGTTGGAACAGTCGGAGACTGCACGGTCATCCCTCAAATGAAGGCAGGGACAGTCCATAGCATTTTCCGCCATCCTGGGTGGCTTCCATAATTGCAGGGCCGGCACATAGCGCCCTGGTACTGGGCACACAGAGGGAATCGTCACGTCCTGCTCATGGCTGCTTTAATTCCTCACTTCAATATATTGGGCATTTCGTTTGCCCCGTGCCATTCCCGCACAAACCAGACAGGTCAGCAGACGGTATTCACTCAGCGAGTTTTCGGACATGTGCTTGTCGTTGCGCCCTTCAGAGCTGTTCCAGGCACGACAGACATTCGGAAAACTACCTAGTCAGAGCTGTTCCGAACAAGAGCGGCATTCGGAAACTAGGTAGTCAGAGCTGTTCCTAGCACGAGAGACATTCGGACGAGACATTACACTCGGACGCAATTGCGTAGTGTCAATTTTTAGTTTGCCACCCGTAGGACGACACTTCCGGCTTCCGGCGGGCATTTTTTAATGAGGTTAGCCTTCCTCTGGTTTCGAGACACGTTAGACTGTTGTGATGTCACCCACATCTCAGCTGGTCAAGATAGAACAATCAACGACATCGCGGTCGGCCCTCAAAGGAAGGCAGGGGCAGACCATGGTCATTCCCTCGCTATCCAAGGGGGCTTCCATAATTGCAGAGCCGGCACATATTGCTCTGAGACTAGATCACCCAAGGAGTTGCCACGTCCTGCTCATGGCTGCTTCAGTTCCTCACTTCCATGTGTTGGGCATCCCGCTTGCCACTGATCGCTCTCAAGCACACACCAGGAGCGGTCAGACTGCGAGCGACATCCACTCGGTAAGCTTTTGCTTGTGCTTTCAGACCACGCATTAGGTTCGCTCGTCGTGCGTTCCATTTCGCATTATTAAGACGTTCTTCCACTTTTGTCTACACTCTCTATGGGTAGGTACAGACATTTTTCGTAACCATTTACTTCGACTGGGGCACTTTTCTGACTTTTTGTACTCGCTCACCAGGTAGGCTTCATGTGCTGCCGGCTCAGCACCTTACCTTCGTGAAGCAGTGGACGAGAAACGGCCTAGCCCTCTCATCCGGGAATCTCTCATATTCCCCAGCTGAGAGCCTTCGAACATGTAAAAGAACTAAGCATGTAGCTTGCTCAGTATCACGCTTCTATTTTTCGGTAGGCGGGTATCGGCCTGGCTCTCAGATCCGGGGGTTTGTGGCTTAGAGGCGTTCAGCCACAGCCCTCGACAGGGAGCCTTAAGAGTTTTGTCCAGACCAAAAGCGTCTGCCTTCGTGTACCTATTAAACTTTTGACTGCTATCCTCAGTCACCTGCAGAGCAGCAGGTTGTGTCTCTCTTAGTCTGGTCCCTATCCCATATGCTGTCCGATATGTAGTTTTTCACCCATCGGCAAGCACATGGGGTCGATGGGACACGCAAGCTCCCCCACCACGGCAAGGTGGAGACACATCGGGGGAGCTCAGCTGTATATAATACCTGACATCAATCAGATGAAATACACTCTGTGTAATATATCCCTATTTAGAGATGTCAGAAAATAAGTCCTCATATAGATATTATATATGGCACATACTATTATATGCTTGTGACTTGCATTGAATAATGAGATTAGAAAGAAATTAGGGGCCACAGAGAATCAGGAAGATTGAGGGTGTTAAAAAACAAGGTCAAAATGGGGGGGGGGGGGGATGCTGGATGAGTTGACAAAGTGATTTCTTTGTACAATGCTAAGAATTCCGTGGACCAATAGAAAGACCAGTATCTAAGTACTGCAATAGGCCATTGTACAATGACATTTGATTATCAACATCAGATCCAGGTAATCATCAGTTTTAGTAACGTAATGACAAGGCTTTGGAGAAGGTTGTGATAACCGGGAAGATTGAGGGTGTTAAAAACAAGGTCAATGGAGGTTAAAAATGTTGGATGGGTTGGCAAAGTGGCATGGAAGACAATCAGCGGGCAAACTTATCACAAATACTAGGAACTGAAGTTTGTGGATGATTGTGATCATCTGTATAACAGGGCATGGCACGTGGTGATTAAATAATATATTGCCATGACTTGTATAATCTTTTTTTTCCTGCCTATCTGTAAGATATTTCCTTCTTTCACAAGCTTTTGAGCACTAGCTACTTCAGCGATCTACTAGATTTTGACTCCACATTTTGAAAATCCAACCTGGTGATAGATATTTCAGATTTTTGCTAGTTTCATTTGGGATATGGTTTTGAGTATCATTATTCTAAATATTTTGAATCACCTATTAATAATTTTTTTTCTTCAGCCATGACAGTTACAGGAAATTAAAATAACAGAGTTAACTAGCAGTGAAAGTTCCAAAGGATTAATAAATAATAATTGACATGAGTTTTTGTGTGTAGCTACACCATAGAATTGGTTCTTTAAGAATTACTCTTTAGTTATTCTAAGAATTAATATCCCTTTCCAGAAGTAAATTTCATATGAGCAATTTCATTCCTTCACCTTTTGCTGCATGCTTTTTCTGTGAGTGCGGTCTAATTAGGACCATCATAGTTTGGTGTTAATTTTCATTAGGAAAATCCTCATGAATAATAACAATCTATAAATATATGGTACAGCTGGAAGCTTTGTTTTCAAACATCTTGTTTAGTGCAGTATATAAAGTGTTAGTATCATCACACTCACTTTGCATGCAGAAATAGGTGGTCTTTCCCTCTCATAACAAACACCAAAAGATGACATCAAACCCTAGACTGATATCACTCATGCCATTGTCAACAGCAACTGCTTAGTGAAGTATCGACTAACCAATAAATACTGAAATTGAATTAATGTGTCAATGATGTATTGTTGAATGACACTATGCTAAGTGGCTGTAAACATTACACATTAATGATCACAAAAAAACAGCTTGCATGCGTGTGTAAACTACCTGCTCCTGGATGTGATCTCTGGTCACAGATTTCTGCTGTGACAACTTATATATATATATATATACACACACACACACACATACTCTCTCAGTCACACTAATGCTATACACTTGTGACAGTCACAGTAATGCTATACACTTGTGATTTGTTGTCATCAGTAGCCCTCTTGGTAGCTGCTACTATGATAATTGAATATCCTGGGACTGAGATACTTCAGACCAGGCAGATACAAAGCAAAAGCTGCAGGATACAAAAGAGGATGAGAAATTATCAAGTAACTGTCACTGTCATCTAATGCCTGTAGTACCTTGCAGTCCCGGGAAGTTAACCCGGTCAACAAATGCCCGCAGAAGTCGGATGTGTCAGCCTACTGGCGCAAGAACGCAGCTCTGCTGTAAACAGGCACAACGAAATCACGTCCGGAAAAAAAAGTCCGGATGAACGCAGAAGAAGAAGAAGACGAAGAAGAAGAAGTACCTTGCAGTCTAGGGCAGGGGATCTTGAGTCTGAGGAATCTTATTAAGGCTGCCTGGCTAGTCAAGCTAGTGCTAGTGTAGTGAGTGGCTGCGAACTGTGCAGGTTCCTCAGGTTGGGATTTTCTTTTTGATTTTTTCCCCCAATAGAAAAACTTAAATTATTCTACTATTTTTAATTTGGATCACACATTAATGCATTTATCCAAGAGTTAAGTATAAATTAGTAAGTAATGTGTTAAGGAATGAGTCGTGGCTTAAGCTCACAAGAGCCAGAAGAGGGTTGGTTAAGTTAGCAGTGGTGGTGGGAGTCAGTGACTCACGCTCACTGAACTCGACTTCTTCACTCTCACACTTCTCACCACAGTCATCACATTTCACCACTACTCACTCCTCATTGACTGTCAGACCGTCATCTTCCAGGCAATATGCAGATAATTATAAATCATAAACAATACATAGATTTTTATGAAGGAGAACACACAGAGAAACTAGTACTAGTAGGTTATGCCCACCTTGTAATAACATTTTACAAGTAAGATAATATATAAGTTTTTTATGAAATGATCATAAAATCAAATGTCTAAATTGCCAGCCCCACGAACCATTTCAATGTACAACTACAATTGTACACAGCTTAACACTTAACAGGAAACATACCAAGTTATGGTAGACGTGTGGCTGCGTATCCGTACACAGAAACTGTGAAACAGGAATAATGTTAAGGAATACTTATCTCCATCCATCCATCATGTGCCATGCCGGTAAGCGTGGGCGGTCATGTTCTGCCATCACACTCGATCACCAGAGTCGTGGATCAGCTCCGTGTTTCTGTCTCGACCATGCCACAAGGCCAAGCCATCCAGGTACTTGCTTCTAGGTCTTCCCCTTGGTCTGTTCCTCTCGATCTTACCAGTTGTCACCAAGTTCTCCAGATCATTTCTTCTCATAACATGCCCAAAAAATTGTTAGTTAGTTAGTTAGTCGACAGATCATCCTCGTTGCACATCGGACCATTCAGTCCATAAGTGCTCGGATCCCCTCCTCAGCAAATCCCGCAGCGTGTAGCGGCTAACGACGCCAGTTCTGTGTTGGTTTATCAATCTTCTTTGGCTTCCTGCGTAGTGTTCTTGTTTGGCCACCCCTCTTTTAATTTGCTGCTCTCGCAGTCTGGCCATTGTTGTAGATTCACAGTCATCACTTGGTTCTTGCAAAAGTCTCACTTCTCGTAGAGCATTCAGAATGTCAGCCTGGTCCATGGCGCGTCCGCCCTCAACAGTAGCCTCACCTGCGAGCTTGTCAGCCCGCTCATTTCCTTGTACTCCCGCATGCCCTGGCACGAAGATGAAACTAATCTTTGCCAGCCGAGACCGCTTCAGGGGCAGCAACCATTCTCTTCGGATCGACCCCTCCTCTATCCTCTTGATCATGTTCATTGAGTCGCTAAGGAAACAAGCCCTAGTGAATGTCTGTGTCTCGAGCCATGTTATTGCTTTACTTACTGCCATGACTTCCATGGTCAGGCTACTTGTGGTTTCAGTGAAAGCACCAGAGTCCTCCTTCACAATTCTCCCTCCGGCCCGAGCTGTAAAGGCCCATGAGCTTCTCACATGTCGGATGACCGACCCATCTGTGTAGATGACCGCGTCACTGTCTAGCGAATTCTCGAAAATCAACGCTTGTACTTCAGCCTCAACAGCAGCCGGATTTTCTTGTCTGCATTTTCTATCTAGTTGGATGCAAACTGAAAAGGGTGTGCAGAAGTCTGTTGGCACTTGCACCCACTCCTCGCCAGGTTCTAAGTCCTCAAGTGAACACACCTGTTGAAGAATGTCCTCGGCTTGACCCATCCACGACCGTCCTCTTTTTAACCTGCTGCCCTTCACCTTCCTAATTTCACTATGCAGTGGATGCTGTGTGTTTGCGTTAATTCTGAGGTAGGCGCGTGCCCTGCAAACTTGCATTCTCTCTTCAATGGTTGGAAAATCAAGAAGGTAGCGCATCGCCCTGCATGCTGTATCTCTTGTACATCCAAGAATAATGCGCATAGCTTCATTCTGTATCCTTTCCATCCTTTCTATCTGCTTATGGCTGACAGTCAGGATTGCCATTGCATACTCCAAAACAGACATGACCAGCCCCTCGTACAGAAGACATAGATGGCGCTGCTCACAGTTTGCTGCCGCCATCACCCGCATCGCTGCCAAACCCCGCTTGGCCTTTGTTATCACCTGGTCTATGTGCACATTATAAGCAAGGCTTCGATCAAACCGTATCCCCAGGTAATTCATTGCCTGCGTTCTTTCCACCGTCTCTGAACACAGCATTACAGTTGGTGTTGGATTGTTGACAATATGATTATTCAACGAGAACCAAGTCACTGTTGCCTTTGTTGGGTTGACCATTGCCCCAGCTTCATCACACCAAGTTAATTGTGACTGCCAAAAAAAATTGTGACCCCAAAAAATTGTGACTGCCTACGTCTAATGTCTCTAATCAGTTTAAGATCTTCATTTGTTTCTTGAAGAACTTGTTCATTGGTCTTTCTGGCTGTCCATGGTATTCTTTGCATTTTCCTCAGAAACCACATTTCTACAGCCATCAGATGTTTTTCAGCCTGACTGCTCATTGTCAAAGCTACACATCCATTTAAGAGTACAGGTTCTATGTAGCATCTCAACACTCTTTTTCTCGTTTCAATTGACATCTTTTTATTGGTCAGTATCTTTTTCATCTTGCTAAAGGCTACTTTTGCCATGGCGATTCTTGTTCTAATCTCTTCAAGGCATCTCCCATCAGATGTTATTACTGTTCCGAGATAATTGTACCTATTCACTTGTTGAAGAATATTCCCATTTAGGGGAGACTGTGGAGAAATGGACATAGGGGAGAAATGGACCACCCCCTCTCTGGCCCCTGGCTGTGATGCAATGAAAGTGAAACCATAATAAGTTTGTTTTCCACCTCAAACATAGTCCGAATTTTTCATTAGCCATCGACTTCCCGCACAGGTCGTTCCCACGCAAAGTTTGAAAAATTTTCGGCACTAAAGTTTCTTTTTCCAGTTCCAGACACCATCGTAAAGCAGACGCATAGTCAGGAATCAGGACAAGGTAATTACGTTAATATCTTTATTTACTTGTTATTTAAGAGTTCATATAAAAAATATAGCATATAATATTAGATTTAACAGACTTTATGGCTGAATAGTTTAATACATTGATGGGGGAGAAATGGACCGGTTCATTTCTCCCCATGGTTCATTTCTCCCCATAGAAGAAATTGACAAGACAGTCTGTTGTTATTAAAAGTGTTGAAGATTGCATTCGAATATCAGCATTATTGATTCTTTTTAATACTGGGGTCTAAATCTAGACCAATAAAACTGTTAACAAATTTGATTTCAGTGATTTATTAAAGATGCACGCCATTCGTGCTATGATCAGTATTTCTTTGCAAATGATAGGCCTACCATTCTAAATGTTATATAATTCTGTCACTCTTTTGTTTCAGATGCCAAGATTGTACATCAGAAACACCAACAAGGGTCTCGTTACGGAGGAACGTATGAGAGAAGCTGTTAATGCTGTGAAAAATGGAATGAAAGTGAGGAAAGCTGCAAGGGAGTACGGCATTGCTCGCTCTACTCTCAATAACAATCTTACAAAAGACAGAGAAGGAAATGGTCTGCCTACTAGACTCGTACCAAATTATAGGCATAGCCTTGTTTTCACAGCTAAGCAAGAAGCTGATTTTGCTAGTTACTTGAAAGATTGTGCAAGAATGTTCCATGGACTCACAACTAAAAACGTTCGTATTTTGGCGTACGAGATGGCGAAAGTCAATAACATTGCACATCCTTTAACCTGGGATGAGCAAATGATGGCAGGGAATGACTGGCTTTGTGGATTTTTGCGACGGAATCCCGAGCTGACAATAAGGCAACCTGAGGCAACATCTCTGGCTAGAGCTACAGCTTTCAACATATGTGCACCTTCTTCAACATTGTGAAGGAAACCATTACAAAACTAAATGTGAGTGGAGTTCAAATCTACAATTTGGATGAGTCAGGTCTGACCACTGTACAGAAAGTGCCAAAAGTAATTGCCCCACGAGGAGTGAAGCAAATAGGCCAGGTGACATCCAGAGAAAGAGGAGAACTGGTCACAATCTGTTGCATTGTGTCAGCTGCGGGTCACATTATCCCTCCAGTTTTTGTGTTTCCCAGAAATATTGTTAAGAATTTTATGCTTGCTGGAGCACCTGAAGGTTCCCTTGGCCTTGTGAATGAATCAGGTTGGATGACCCGTGATAATTTCGTCAAAGTTATAAATCACTTCATTAAGCATTCAAGACCTTCCAAAGACTTCCCTTTGATTTTGATCTTGGACAATAACGATTCCCACATTTCATTTGAATCACTTGAACTGTGCAAGAAAAACAACATTCATGTGATCACGTTGCCACCACACACCTCATCTAAAACTCAGCCCTTGGACCGTTCAGTTTTTGGACCCATGACAACAATGCGTGTGATTCATGGATGATGAAAAATGTTGGGACACCACTGACAATCTATCAAGTTGCAAATCTAGGAGGCCACGCTTTTCTTAAAGCGGCAACTCCCATTAACATTCAATCAGGCTTTGCAGTGTCAGGTATTTGGCCCTTTAACGAAGATGTTTTTAAAGAAGATGATTTTATGCCTTCAGAAATAACGAACAGGCCCATCAGCAAGGTCAGTGAAAATGCCACTTTAGAAAGCAATGAACAGACAGGATCAGCATCTCCACATTGTGGTACCAGCACAGATCAAACTGCACAAGAATTTCATGAAAATCAGAAAGAGTGTAATGTTGAGAACCTTGTAGATGACTTGCAGGAAATATCAGGGAGTCTTCAACATAAAGCTACTTCTTCCTTTATTTCGCCTCATGTTTTCAGAGGACTACCAAAAGCTGGTCCGCGAAAAGATTCAAATAATATGAGAAAAAGAGGAAAAACTATGCTGGCTACTTCTACGCCAGAAATGGATCGAATTAGGGAAAGAGCGGTGATGAAAGAAAAGGCAGCAAACGTTCCACCCAAAAAGGCAAAGAGACAGCTGCTGAAAGAACTTGATGTTGATTCAGATCCAGAAACTGACATTTCGTTTTGTGATGACACAGATTCTGATGTTTCATTTGGTGAAAATGAGGAGTGTACGGTTAGCTTGACTGGTTTTTGAAGGCCAGTGTGTGCTATGTGAATATGGAACAAAGAAGACTTGTGTTTACTATGTAGGAATTGTAAGGGGAGACATTGATGATGATGGTGATGTAGAGTTCTTGCGCAAGAGTGAGAAGGTTGCTGGTAAATTTGTTAAGCCTAAGGTAGAAGATGTCGCCAGTGTCTCAATTACATGTATTAAAGCACAGCTTACTAGATCTACAATCACTGGAACCACTTCTAGGACCAAAGATGGCTATGTCTTCAAAGAAAGTCTTGCAGGCATAAATGTTCGATAAAACTTTATATTAGATTAATATATCATATTAAACTTTTTTACTGTCGCTTAAAATAATAAAAAAAACTGCAAATATCCTTTTAATGATTATTTATTTGTTATAGCAATATGGATGAGTTGTTGCTGCTTCTTTTTAAAAAAGGTCCATTTCTCCCCACTATGGTCCATTGCTCCCCACGTGCTGGTCCATTTCACCCCAATAGTGGTCCATTTCTCCCCATGTTCATATACATTTTTGAAATGCATTTTGTAAAGAAACATATAGAAATAGATTGCTAAATGTTTTCCCTTTTTAAAATAAATGAATGTACAACATTTTAGTCATGGCTTTGTTATGTTTCGATAAAATCTGTTCCGGTGATGAGCAAAAATTGAAAACTACAAAATTGCTGGTCCATTTCTCCCCAGTCTCCCCTACTTGTATATTTTTTTTTTTTTATTTTGTGTGTGTGTGTGCATATCCTTTACAGGACATTGCTGTCAACACCAGCATCTTTCAGCTGCATGTTGATTTCTTGGCAAGATTACGCTCAGTAGTTTGCCATTGCTTTCTGAGCGGCCGGCTCAAATACCCCGTAAGTTACCGATGCGATTCGAACCACTTCTGATTCTTACCGTCATCACGTTACCGACGAGAGTATACGAGATTACGGAGAAAAGTCATAACCTCTATGCCACGAAGCCGGCACTTGTATATTACATTGTGGTATTTCGTTCTTCCTAGTGACGACCATAATCTGTGTCTTTTTACAATTTAATTCTAACCCTAGTTGTTCACGGTGTGTAACAACCGCTTCTACTAAATTTTGCACATCCTGTTCATTGTCTGCAATCAAGACTGTATCATCTGCATATCTAATGTTATTGATGCATCGTCCCCCAATGTTGATTCCTTCCATATCTTCAATATTTCTGAAAATACTTTCACTGTACAGGGAAAACAGATCTGGAGACATTACACATCCCTGTCTCACACCTCTCTTAATAGGCTGATATTGGCTTACTTCATTATCAACTCTTATGGCAGCTTGTTGTTTCCAATATATGTTTTTTACAAGTCTAAGGTCTTTTCCATCAATCTGTAGATCCTCAAGCATCCTTATCATGTTGACATGTCTCACTTTATCGAAAACCTTTGTGTAGTCAATAAAGCAAAGGTGTAGATCTTTGTTTACTTCTATAGAACGTTCGATTATGGTTCTCAGTATATACACAGCATTTACTGTACATCGATGAGTCCACACAACATGATTTTCTTGGCATCTATAAAGAAGGTAGTTTGCCATTGCTTTCCTTCCTAGCAGTGACCATACTGGTCAGTGACCGTAGCCATTGTCTCCTCAAAAAAGAGATCCTCTGCCTACCGTCGTGAAGGTGGAGACCATAACTTACAACTATCTGTCGGCTGCTCTCTATCTTCATCCACCACCTGCACCCATGGCTTCACGTAACTCTGATCAGAGGGCTAAACGGGTACTCCACCTTGCCCAAGGGTGTCCCATAGGCTAGCGGAGGCATGTCCACACGAAACATTTCTTTCTCCACCTTACTAAGCATACTCTTTGAATCCGTAATTAATACAATGTGTTTTGCAGTAGTCTCCTCCAACCAACGGAATGCCGCTGTTACTGCCTACACCTCCATTCTCATGCTGGAGGTCGAAGCCTCATATGCCAAACTCTCCTTTTTCAAGACTCGGTCATTAGCCTTTGCAATAAAAGTTAAAACCCCAACCCCTACGTCCGTGTCTCACCGACGGGTCAGTGGTGGTGTGATCTACCATAAAGATATATTAGAGCTACTATAGCGTCAGTAGTGTAGTGGCTAGACACTCGCCTTCTATCCCGATGGTCAAGGGTTGAATCCGCACTAGGGTGGATTTTTATTTTTTAGCTGGGCTCCCATGTCTACTCAGCCTAAAATTAGTACCAGAAATTATATGTGGAAGTAAAGGCGGTCGGAATGATACCACATCACCCACAAGTGCCTGCTGATCTAAAAATGTTGGTCTAGCGGCATATGCTCAGTGTGCCAAATGACGTGTACAAAAGACCTTTACGTTCTCAGTTTAGAAAGTACAGGACTCGATGGCATAATGGGAATTGCTCTAAAAGTCATTTATATCTAATGATATCACACGTCCCCTGATCTCTTGGGTAATGAGATGGGATATCTAACCGCTGTAGAAGAATGTGGAATAGATAAAGTTACCAGACTGCTGAGTACAATATATGATACTGGAAATATACCCCATGAATTATGTAATTCTGCATTTATTGCAATCCCAAATAAATTAGGAGCCTTGGGATGTAATCAACACCGAACAATTAGTATAATGAGTCACAAAACGAAGAGTTTGCTAAGAATTATCATGCAAAGAGTTAGGAAGAAAATACAATATGAAATATTTTTCCATCAAGGATGATGATGACCATTCATTTCATCCAGTGGGGTTGAAAGTGTGGAGCCGTGAGTTCTAAGATGGCTGATAAGGCCTATTTTGGTTCGAAATGTTCTTTGACAGTGTGGCAAAGAATGCTTGACGTTCCAGGAGGAGGATCACCTGCAGTGGTTTTTCTGTCCAGCCTTTTCTTCACAGCTCTTGCAGTCCTGGTTGCTTCACAAGTGACTGCATCCTTGCGTAACGTTGTACGCCACGAATTTCGGTCTTTGGCAGCAGTCTCCCAGGGTCAAGATGAATTCCAAAAACTTTCAGTGAGATTTTCAGTGTCATTAAAGCGTTTCCTCTGGCCGCCTTTGGAGCGTTTACCACAACGCAACTCGCCGTAAAAAAATTCGTTTAGGGAGCTTGTGATCTGGCATGCGAGGTAAGTGACCAGCCCATCGAATCTGATTCTTCATTAGTAGAGTGTGAGTGCTGGGCATGGACGCTCTTTCTAGAACTTCAGTGTCTTGGATCAGGTCTTGCCATTTAATCTTCTATAGCTTCCTAAGGTAGACTATGTGGAAGTGGTTTAATTTCCTAGCGTGTCGCTGATAAACAGTACAGGTTTCACAAGCATATAGCAGTGTGGATAATACAACTGCTTTGTAGACTTTCAGCTTTGTTTGCAGGCTTATTCCATTTCTGTCCCACACATTCTTGTACAGTCTGGCAAAGGCCGCGCTGGCCGTGGAGATTCTTGCATTCACTTCGTCATCGATTGTGGCAGCTTGTGACACAGTGCTGCCAAGATAGGTGAATTTGCCAACAACACTTAGACTTTGACCATTCACTTTGATATTAGGCACAGTGTGATTATTCCCTGGAGCTGGCTGGTACATAACTACAGTCTTCTCCAAGTTGATATTGAGCCCAAAGTTGGCACAGGCTTATGAGAAAGCTGAAACATTGTGTTGCATGTCTGCCTCTGAGTTGGCATAAAGAGCGCAATCGTCAGCAAACAGAAGTTCTCTGACGGTGTCGCTGCTAGTTTTGGTTTTAGCTTTCAGCCTTCTAAGATTGAACAACTTTCCATCCATGGGGTAGTTGATGTCTATTCCAATGTCATTGTTCTCGAAGGCTTTAGTCAGCATGGCTGAAAACATGAGGCTGAACAGTCTTGGTGCCAGGACACATCCTTGCTTCACTCCATTGGTGACAGGAAAGGGCTCAGATAGTTCACCATTTTCCTATACTCTTGCTTGCATACCATCATGCAATAGCCGCACTATTTGGACAAACTTTCGTGGACAGCCATATTTCGCCATAATCTTCCACAGTCCTTCTCTGCTGACTGTATCAAAAGCCTTTTTAAGATGAATGAAAGTGGAGAACATTTCGAAGTTCTGTTTCTGACATTTCTGTTGCAGCTGCCTTGCAGCGAAAATCACGTCAACAGTTTCTCGTTCTTTTCTGAAGCCAAATTGATTCTCAGGAAGAAGACCTTGATCGAAATGGGCCGTGGGGCGATTGAGAAGAATTCTGGCGAGTACCTTCCCTGCAACTGAAAGCAAGAAGATGCCTCGGTGGTTGTCACGGGATTGGCGGTTTCCTTTACGTTTGCAAAGGTGGACTATTGACGCGTCCTTGAAATCTTGTGGCATGGTCTCGTACACCCATATGTTTGTAAAGACTTGGTGAAGCTGCTCTATTAGGACCGGCCCATCTGCCTTGTATATCTCTGCTGGGATGGAGTCAGGACTAGGCGCCTTGCCGCTGGAAAGTCGCTGGATGGCTTTGTTTATTTCCACTATGGTTGGCAGGTCAGCAAGAGTATAATTAGTGGGAACTTGAGGAAGGCAGTTGATGGTTTCATCATCGAAGAAGGAAGTTGCATTTAAGATGTTCCTGAAATGCTCTGCCCAGCGTTGAAGGATTTCTTTCTTATCGGTGACCAATGTTCTCCCGTCTGCACTGAGGAGGGGAACTATGCCTGGTGATGTAAGACTATAGACCGCTTTCAGTGAGTCGTAGAAGTTTTTCATATCATGTCTGTCAGCAAGCCTTGAGTCTCATCAGCTTTGTTGCTCAGCCAGGAGTCCCGCATGTGCCGAAGTTTTTGCTGCATTACTCTTATTGTTATGTTATTTTACTCTTACTTATTGTTATTTAATGCATCTTCTTTATGTTGACTTCGGGTCATTCAAATATGCCTTGAGGAGAAGATGTTTCTCTGCCAGCAATTGGATGAGGTCTTCGGAGTTTTCATCAAATCAGTCTTTATGCTTTCCGGCGTGGACCCAGGATTTCCATAGCAGTGTTATAATGTATATATGTCCTTTAGGGCTCTCCACTCTGTTTCCGCATCTTGTTTAGCTGCAGCATTGGGCTTTCCTATAGAGGGCTGCTCAGTCGCTCAGGGGGCTGCCGAATCCCACTGCTGCCCCGGTCAGTAGTAGACGACCATATGGCCTGAGCCGCCTGTGTGTAGGTCTGCAACTACGGCTGCCAGCGTACCCAAACTGCCGCTTCGCCGCTCGCCCATCACCATAGGGCTTGAAGGTGATATATGAAGTTGGATAAAGAATGACTTGCGAGATGAATTGGATTAAAGTGAGGAAGAGTTGCGCAATTCGTCAATCTCACTCTCTCGCCTGAATCCATCTGAGTCCAGTGTTAAGACAAGTCGAGACGACTGGGGACGAATGCAGGTGCAGTGGATAACAAGGGCACTCTACGTGCCTTACCGTGCTCATTATGTCCACAACGCTTTGCATGTAAACGCCGTCTGGCCCGTTGAATCAACAATGATTTCTTCCGCGCAGTCTGCCGAGTATTGTTTTCACATAGTGGATAGGCATACCCTAGTTCACCGATTGGTTTGACACCACATCGGCTACCCACGCCTGGTTTACACCAGCCTGAGTCAGCTGTTGCCCGAGGGGTGGCCGCTGTCGCATGCTTACAGCTACTATGGTCACAGGCGTGAGCTGGATGTCAGGCTTGGACCAGTGGGGGGTGTGCCCTGAAAAGAGCGTGGCAGTCATCCTTACCAAAGGTACTACACCAATGCCTGATACCAAGTACACTACCCCCCCCCCCCCCCCAAACAACCTGAAATAAAAGAAAAACAATGTGGGTTTGTAGAAGGCAAGGGTACAGTAAATGCTGTTTTGAGAACAGAAATTGAACGTTCTATAGAAGTAAACAAAGATCTACACCTTTGCTTTATTGACTACACAAAGGCTTTCGATAAAGTGAGACATGTCAACATGATAAGGATGCTTGAAGATCTACAAATTGATGGCAAAACCGTAGACTTGTAAATTTAAAAAAAAAACATACATTGGAAACTACAAGCTGCTATAAGAATTGATAATGATGTAGGTCATTGTCAGCCTATTAAGGGAGGTGTGAGACAAGGATGTGTCATGTCTCCAGATCTTCACGATGCATCAATAACATTAGATAAGCAGATGATACAGTCTTGATTGCAGACAATGAACAGGACCTGCAAATATTTAGTAGATGCGGCTGTTGCACACAATGAACAATTAAGGTTAGAACTGAAGTATAAGAAGACACAAATTATTATGGTCGTCACTGGGAAGAAGGAAATATCACAGTGCAATATACAAGTAAATGGGCATGTTCTTAAACAAGTGAATCTGTACAGTTATCTCGGAACAGTCATAACATCTTATGGGAGATGCCTTGAAGAAATTAGAACAAGAATTGTCATTGCAAAGTTAGCCTTTTGCATGATTAAAAAACATACTGACCAATAAAATGATAAAAATTGCAACGAGGAAAAGAGTGTTGAAGTGCTACATAGAACCTGCACTTTTTTATGGATGTGAAGCGTAGACAATGAGCAGACAAGCTGAAAAACATCTGATGGCTGTGGAAATGTGGTTTCTGAGGAAAATGCAAAGAATACCATGGACAGAAACACCAATGAACAAGTCTTTGAAGAAACTAATGAAGATCATAAACTGATTAGAGACATTAGACGTAGACATTCAAATTTTTTTGGGCATGTTATGAGAAGAAATGAATTGGAGAACTTGGTGACAACTGGCAAGATCGAAGGGAAGAGACCAAGGGGAAGACCGAGAAGTAGATACTCGGATGGCTTGGCCACTTGGCATGGTCGAGACAGAAACACGGAGCTGATTCACGACTCTGTTGATCGAGTTAGATGGCAAAACATGACCGCCTACGCTTATCGGCATGGCATATGATGGATGGGTGGATCTAGCCGTCTATGATAAGCACATAACTAAATTCACAAATATTGACTTCTTCTTCTGCTTTTGTTCGCTACAAATATTGACTGGCGATCGTAGAAGTAGAAAGGATGTCGAGTTAATCATGCGTCAAAGTACACCTGTTCCTACAGCGAGGCGCTGCCGACATTTGGAATTAAGATAATTTCAAGATTGCGTTAATACTAGAACCGATTACTTGATATTGGTTTTCCCTCCATACTTTACGGTTCGGTACTTCTCGCCCTTCTGAAATTTGTTTTATAACGTACTAGCTGACCCTGCCCGGCTTCGCCCAGACCCTGGTGGGGAGCATCTCATTTAATTCATATAAGTAGTCATATAAGTTCTCGTTCCCGTTACCGACTGTCTGTCTGTCTGTCTGTCTGTCTGTCTGACCCGGCCCGGCTTTGCCCAGCTCCTGGTGTGGAGCATCTCATTTAATTCATATAAGTAGTCATATAAGTTCCCGTTCCCGACTGTCTATCTGTCTGTCTATCTGTCTGCCTGACCCTGTCCGGCTTCATTAAATTCATACAACAAAAAAAGTAACTTAAAAGAACGTTCTTCTACACACCATCCATTATTTTTAATGAAAACTCTTTCTAATCACCTGCATGACTACAGTAACTTCTTAAGCAAAAAAAGATGAGTTACAATGTTATGCATTGTGCATCATTTTTATGAAAACTTTGAAAATGCCTTACAGATTGTATCATTATTTATTATAACTCATATGCCGGTACATAACTATGGACAAAGAGTTTATAAATCTTTTAAAACGATGCCACAATATGACTATAAGTTATACAGAAAAGTTATGCCCCTTGAAATAACTTTTACAGAGTTAGGTCCCCTGAAATATATGAAATTATGATGAAAAATGAAAAATGAAATAATACTGAGTAAGCAGGCGATTTCACACTAACAAAATATCACAGTTGTCAGCTCTGGAATGAAAGGAAGGCGTGTAGAAAATTTCATCTCAATCGGATGGGCCGTTCGCGAACAAATAAAGGCCATACATACATACATACAGAGATACATAAATACGCACATCCTAATTTATATATAAGAAGTAGACCCACAAATCACTTTTTATGTAGACGTGTATTCTTGTTCTAGTATGTGTTATCAGATTTAGCTTCCAGTTTTAAGTATACTGTGTAGGGATGGGGGGGGGAATTTATTGGGGGGGGGGGGGAAATAAGAAAGAGAGAGGGGGAACGACATTCTGAACATATGGTGAAGAGGTGCATGGGTCAAAAAAAAAGGTTGAGAACCATTGGTCTAGACTCTAGGGCAGAGGTTCCCAAATCACGGCCCGAGGGCCACTTGTGGCCCGCCAGCTGTCAGAAAGTGGCACGCGAGGCCTCGAGAAGTCATTTTCCGAAATGACCATTATAAAAAAAAGCAACGTTTCAGACTCGCCGACAGTAACCTAGCTGCGCTTATGACTTTGGGCGTCACAGATTTGTGCCCAGACATTGATACACTGGCATCTGAACTGAAGTAACTGGTTATGAAGAATAGTTACAATTGTAAATTAATTACAATAATAGCTATTTTCGAAACTGATTTAAAATTTAAGTTAAGAAAGGTGAGAATGATATTGCACGACTTTTAGAATTTTATAACGTTGTGGCCCGCTTAACTACCGAAAATAGTAGATATGGCCCTCTGCTTGAATAGCTTGGGAACTACTGCTCTAGAGGAAGCTAACCTTATAGAAATGCAGGCCGAAGTCTGACACGCATAACTAGATGTGTCGCACTCCCCTCGAAAGAAGAAGAAGAAGAAGAAGAAGAAGAAGAAGAAGAAGAAGAAGAAGAAGAAGAAGAAGAAGAAGAAGAAGAAGAAGAAGAAGAAGAAGAAGAATTGATATATTCAATGCACGCACCCACAAACACACACACACACTCACACACACACACACATACACACACATACATACATACACACACACACACACACACACACACACACACACACACACACCCAAGGTCACTGTAATATCATTTCAGTTGTTTTTATGTTCATGTGTTTTTCTTGTGTTTATTTTCGTGATAAAGGCTCGTTGTCGCACCGTCCTTCGCTTTCCGTAATTGCGTTGTGTAAGGCTTCATGTTTTTATATTGTTTACATTTTCACAGATTTACCGCACTTTAGCCGATTTTATTTACATCTAGCACTACTTGGAGATTTACTTAGCAACGTGGAGAAATTCGCGGGTTTTGACTAGCGCCCAAAGTAAGGAAAATAAAGGGTACTTTTGCCTTAATTCACCTCAAACAAACGGGCACAGCTATATTTAGGGTCACCAGCTATATTTAGCACTAACGGTGATCTCCTGTGTTCGGGTACAGTGCGTGACAGTGCGGGTCAATTGCCCAGTGTTTCTTTGGCTTGTGCAACCGTTTCCGTGTGTGTGTGCGTGTGAGTGTGCGTGTGTGGGTGTGTGTGTGTGTGAATGTGTGTGTGTGTGTGTGACTGTGCGTGTGTGTGTTATCATGAGTTTTCTGGAACTAGCAGCAGCTGTCCACGACAAGCAGAGTAGCGTTGCTTTTCTGCAGCAACATGGCATCTTACATTCTGCTAGACGCTGTTCTCATAATCATGTCATGGTACTATCGACTATCGCTGACTGAGCGTCAAGACAGATGGAGATGACGACATTCACCATGTCGGCAGGACATCCCGCTGAGACAAGGCACATGGCTGCAAGGCTCGTATCTCCCGTACAGACAGATCATTCTTTTCATATACTGCTGGTCTCAAGATTTGACAAGCATTTCATTTTGCCAGTTACAGTTTTTTTTTTCTTTTTTTTTTTTTGGGGGGGGGGGGGGGGGGGGGGGGAGTGGTGTCGCCGAGAGCAACTGTTGCACACCGATAAAATTGCGCACCGAGCTACGGCGCAACACAGGGAACCCCTGGATATGACGTCATACCCTGGGATTCCGTTTGTTTGGGGTGAATTAAGGCAAAAGTACCAAATAACGAAACAGAGATTAGATATCACACTAACACAAAATGGCATATTCTGTGCATGACGTTGTGATCAACGCCAGGTTGTGTTTCCAGGCAAGTTAGGTTCAGTAGTTTGCCATTGCATTCTAGACACGCTGAGATTCGTATCTGCTGCTTCTACATGAGGACAATGCTGTGCTGAAGGAGCACTGTTTCTTTCTTTCTCGTGATATTTCCTTGACCTCAGTAATTGATATTTATGTGGATGTATTTCCTTGAGAGCCGGCTTCCTGGCCTAGAGGTTAGCGACTTTTCTCCGTAATCTCGTATACTCTCGTAAGTAACGCGACGATGGTGAGAATCAGCAGTAGTTCGAATCGCGTCGGTAACTTACGGGGAGTGTGAGCCGGCCGCTCAGAAAGCAATGGCAAACTGCTGAACGTAATCTTGCCAAGAAATCAGCTGAAAGATGCTGGTGTTGACAGCGATGTCCTGTAAAGGATATGCAAACATCTTATTTCCTTGAGACTGTTTAGTACGCAACGTTTTCTGACTGTTCAAACAGAATGTTTACGTTACACTCATTTGTGCGTTCGATTGTTTTTCCATCTCCGCTATATTTCATCGATAAGGTAGAAGAGAGCTTCTATTATTATTATTATTATTATTATTATTATTATTATTATTAATATTATTCAAGAGAAGGTCCACCAGAGAGACGAATGGAGACGGATTGTATTTGCAGCAAAGAACCTCAATGGCTCGGAACGCTGAAGAAGAAGAAGATTATTATTATTATTAAAAGTCAGTTTTATGTTTTTGATATTTTGTTTCGCTCGCTTCCTTTGAACTTTAAAGTGTAGTCCATAAGTACTACTTCTATTAGCACTGGAGTGAATTTTGCGTGTGGGTTAGCTTACCCTATATTACCAGTGTCCCTCGCTATCAGGCGAATCCACTCCGACTTCAGAGGTACTTATAATTTACGTCCCAAAGTCAAGGACGAAAAGTCAATATTTTAGTCCAATTTTTAGGTCTAGTGGTTGAACCCCTTACCTCGGCATCGGTACACCGGATGTTTAAGATCTTATCCATTCGACAATGCTGGCTTCCGTGTTATTTTATTTTTGTTTCTGTTTACATATGCAGTGCAAATGGCTTTTAACAAATTAACTGCTGTGGTTCTACACCAACATTTTAAACGTTCTCTCTCTCTCTCTCTCTCTCTCTCTCTCTCTCTCTCTCTCTCTCTCTCTCTCTCTCTCTCTCTCTCTCTCTCTCTCTCTAACCTTCCGTGTCGCTGTTAGCGTATAAAACAAGTATAGAATAGCTGACATAAATACGCCTAAGCCGACCTGATCAACCGAACCAGCGCCATAGGGCAACCAAACAGCAGCAGACAATTATGCTATCGTCCTACCAGGAAACCACACAGCCGCCTTGTGTGATCGATACCACATCAAACAGAGGAACCCCGCAGTCGATAGGTCAGCGACATTCCCACATGATCAGCAAACCCAAGTTTTATCGCTGTAGAATGGGTGCGTGTTTATTCATTAATGAACTGCCACATGCCGACAATAGGCGCTCGTTTTGTTTCACGTCGACTGGCTTGTGTGGTTATTCTTATTGTGCTCGGATAATTTTCACTTATTCATTCCTATTGTCGAAGCTTTGTGAATATTTTACAACTTGTAATGAGTTTGTATGGCAGCTTACTGTCCGTTTAAGTGCTTCCACAGCAGTATCGTTTAATATATTTCATGTCGATGTTTACGTATATCTGTACCCAATGGTATTGCAACGTCGATAAAATCTTGCATGATCAGTCTTCAAGTTGTGATTCCTTGGCAAGTTTTACGTTCAATAGTTTGACGTTGCTTTCTGAACGGCCGACACTCATACCGTTGTATTAAAACCAATACAAGACGGGCAGCTTCCAAATCGTCCGCAGCTGTGATTTGAACACGGTGTGTGAGAATCGGAATTACGTTCAAAACCCCTTCGTCCCATCGACGGCTGGTACCCAGGGTTAGTTAAGTTTCGTATCCTTTACAGGACGTAGCAGTCAACTCCAGCATGTTTTGGATTTTTGTGATTCTTGGGCAAGTATATGTTCAGTAGTTTGCCGTTGCTTTCTGAACGACCGTCACTCATACCATTGTACGGAAACCAACGCAAGACAGTCTGCTTCCAAATCAACCACAGCTGTGTTTCGAACGCGGTATGAGGGACAACGAATTGCATTCGTAACTACTTCGTCAAGGAGCGAGTCAAGCGTGGTACACAAATGAATATATGACAGTTTAACGTTAGCTAATAAACGTGTGTATCAATGTCTATTTAATGTTTGTGTGCTGGCGAAGGCTCTAACCGCAACGTCCATATTGTCAACGCTGACTGTGTCCTAGTAAAGTAGGATGCAGGGTGAACTAATCGCACTTGAAAGGTCAAATCAATTTGGTCTAAAAAGTCATAGAGGAAAGACAAAGATAAATAAATTAAAAGACGCAAATAGCAACCCAATCTCCCTTAGCGAAATGCCAATTCAGGTGGCGGAATCATACATTTATTTGGGAAGCAACGTAGACAAAATAACTGAAGGGGGGAAAAAACCTATCCAAAAGGGGCGAAGCCAGGCGAGAGCGCTATGCTGGGCGTCAGTGAAAAATAATCAGCTAGCACAGAAATAGTGAACAAGTGTCGTCAACAGCTAGACGCTTTGGGAGGTACTGAGGAGGGATGCGGTATCCTCTTATTACTTCCCATGGACAACAATCACCTTCAAATTATTAATAATGCTGTGAGGGTAAAACAGTGGGCAGCTGCAATTTGCGGCTGACTCAGTCACATGATTATTAATCTGAGCCAGGGATGAACCCTAATATAACTTCTCTTTGAGGTTGAATGGGGCAGGGATAATGGTAGAATCGAGGAATCTGCTCACTTGTGGGTTGAATAGTTCCATGTGCAGTGATGCTAATATGACGGAATGCAACAATAACCTAATTAACTTCTTCTCTTTCTTTAGCCTTGTATCTCCCATTGTGCCATAGGCCCTCAACCTAATCACGCAAAGCCCTCCTACCCTTAGCTATCCCAGGCAGCTCCGTCCATGTCTTTCGTCTCATTCTGTCCCTAATTCTTTTCTCCGTGTGTATGTGTGTGTGGAAGATGCCTTGAAGAGATTATAACAAGAATTGCCATGGCGAAGGTAGCCTTTTGCAAGATGAAAAACATATTGACCAATAAAAAAAAATGTCAACTGAAACGAGGAAAAGAGTGTTGAAGTGCAACATAGAACCTGTACTTGTGTATGGATGTGAAGCGTGGACAATGAGCAGACAAGCTGAAAAACATCTGATGGCTGTGGAAATGTGGTTTCTGAGGAAAATGCAAAGAATACAATGGACAGACAGAAAAACAAATGAACAAGTCCTTCAAGAAACAAATGAAGATCGTAAACTGATTAGAGTCATTAGACGTAGACAGTCAAAATTATTTGGGCATGTCATGAGAAGAAATAACTTGGAGAACTTGGTGACAACTGGCAAGATCGAAGGGAAGAGACCAAAGGGAAGACCGAGAAGTAAATACCTGGATGGATTGGCCACGTGGCATGGTCGAGACAGGAACACGGAGCTGATGCACGGCTCTGGTGATCGAGTGAGATGGCAGAACATGACCGCCCATGCTTATCGGCATGGCGCATGATGGATGGATGGATGTGTCAGTTGTTTATTTTCTCTCTTGGTTTTCCTCTTTTTTTTCTTTTGCCTTGTAGATTCCAGACAGAGGCCTGTCTAGGTGTACTATTTATGTCAAATCCAGTGTCGGCTTGGTAGGAAATTTACAAATGTTGAAGGTGTTTTCATATAATACTAGGGACGCAGAGGTGTGTCCAAGGCACAAGGGCCGGGATCTATACCTGCCAAAACCTACTGACACGTCCTCGCCGTGCGTCCTGGGCAACAGGTCCCTTCGGGGAGCTGGCTAACATCAGTAGGAACCACCAGTCTGCACACCAATAAGCCAGACATGGGACAACGAATACTCACGCAAACCTCAGTCCGGTATGACATCACATTGATGTTGGACAACAGGATGTATTCATCCGACATACAGGACTTCACGCTGGAGTTCACAGCCAGCGAACACAAGCTATAAGCAAGCAAGCAAATGTTGAAGAAGTTTGCTACCAACCACTGGTTGATTTTTCTAGGCGATTTCACGTCCAGTAGTTTGTCATTGCTTTCTGAACAAGAAATCAACGTTTAATTCCAACTGACCGGTTGTTGTTGCATATACTTTACAGGACGTAGCAGTCAACCCCGGAATTTTTTTTTGGCTGTTCGTGATCCCTAGGCAAGTTTACGTTCAGTAGTTTGCCATTACTTTCTGAACGGCCGGTACTCATACCATTTCAGGAGCAAACAAAGTAAGGCGGTCTGCTGCCAAATCTCCCACAGCTTTGTTTCGAACACTGGTATGCGGGATTACGAACTGCGCCCGTACTCCCTACGCCACAAAGCTGACTATTTTATATATATATATATGACCGGTATGTAGAATTAATCCACTACCCCGCCGTCAGCGCATAAGAAGTTCAAACGCGAGCACGTTAAAAACCTTTTGGCCACACCGATCTCTGAAGGGGGGGGGGGGTTAAAAATTAGTTGCATATCCTTTAATGGACGTCGCAGTCAACCCCAGTCTCCGTGGCCAAAGACTTGCCAACGCGGTTCGTGAGCCGCTTACCAGGCGTTCGAAACTCAGCCGCGACCGATTTGTGCAGCAGATCGTGTCGCGTTGTGCTATAACGTGTTGGTATGGGAGCCGGTCGTTCAGAAAGCAATGGCAAACTACTGAAAGTAAAAACTTGCCAGGTACATCAACAACAGCTGAAAAATGCTGGTGTTGACTGCAACGTCCTGCAAGGGATATGCAACATTTTTTAAAAAGTCAACCCCAGCGGTTTTTGACTGTTAATGGTTTCTTGGCAATTGTACGTTCAGTAGTTTGCCATTGCTTTCTAAACGACCAGATCTGAGATCTCACACTATTTCGGAAAAACAAAGCAAGGCGGTCTGCTGCCAAATCGCTCGCAGCTGTCTTTAGAACGTGATGCGAGATTGTGAACTGCGTCTATAATCACTTCGCCACAAAACCAGTAGGCAATGGCGAGGAGACCATGGCTAACTATAAATAACGACTGAAAGTAAGGCTGGTTTCGATGTTAACTCACATAATGGTAAGCCGGAACAAACAATGCAGTGAGATACATTGCACAATCTGACAACACTGTGACAGGCGATTAACAATTAACTTAACGGAAGCGGACCTTATTGCTAGGTGCCACACGCATGCACGCACGCACGCACGCACGCACACAATATTCTGGCTTGCAAATGGGATTGGTTAGAAGAGTTTCATTATTTGCTCAAATTTATTAATCCTCTAATTTTATTATTGACATGGTGGCACCCATGTTAGTGCGTTTGCGTGTTATGACAAGGGTCAAAGTTCAATTCCCAGCAGATGCATGATAATTTGTTTTGAGTGTCGACTCAGCCTCTTAGAAATGCATACCAGACAATTCTAAGAATTTTCCAGAAAACTGAAAGACGATGAGGAGGAGAACTGACCACTAAACACCATAAACCGTGGCTTTAAATATATTAAGGCCTGACACGTTTATGAGGGGTTCCAGAGTAGACAGGAAACGATGGCGGCAGCGCTTGATCTCGAGAATGCATACAATAGAGTTCGATATGATATTTTGATGACCGCACCGATGGAGAAGA
The DNA here is from genome assembly GCA_963921405.1 of Cepaea hortensis. NCBI lineage: Eukaryota > Metazoa > Mollusca > Gastropoda > Stylommatophora > Helicidae > Cepaea > Cepaea hortensis. Next base: position 103,133,541 of record OY992880.1, read on the forward strand.
GGGTCAATCCCTGGTTGGTGAACTGGATAGCAGCCGTCCTGCATTCTCGTCGGGTTGCTCTCCGTCTGGGTGCATGGACCTCAGAGCCACATATTTTAACCCCGGGACTGCCACAGGGATCTGCAGTCTCACCGGTGCTCTTCCTCCGAAGTCGGAGAGTGTTTGCCTGTATGGCGAGGAACCACCAGTCTGCACACCAATAAGCCAGACATGGGACAACGGATACTCACGCAAACCTCAGGTCCTGTATGACATCACACTGATGCTGGACAACAGGATGCCTTTATCCGACATACAGGACTTCGCGTTGGAGCTCAAGCCAACGAACACAAGCAAGCAACCGGTGCTCTTTAACGTGTATACGAGCAAAATTGCAAACTTAGAAGCACCAGGGGTTGGAAAAATACTAACATTTGCAGATGATATTCTTGCATATAGGCAGGGGAGAGATAGGGATCAAACAGCCCAGGAGTTACAGGCGACAGTAGATAAAGTGATTGACTGGTGCACAGAAATGAGTGCTGTCATCCACCCGGAAAAGGCGGCTGTTTTGTGGTGCTCTCTGGACAACAGGATTGTGAGAGCTGATGTCCCAAGCCTAGCGATAGATGGTAGAAATGTCAGCAGAGAGAACAAACTGAAGTATCTAAGGATCACATCTGACAGGAGCCTATCCTTCAAGGACCATGTGGAAACTGTTGTGACAAGATCTCAAAAGGGACTCAGTGCACTTAAAACTATGGCTGCAATGGACACAGAGCAGAGAATGCTTTTCATACTATACCAGCAATTGATCCTCTCAGTGATTGATTATGGATTAGGACTGCTCACTGTCTCAGAGAGTCAGCTGGTCAAGTTAGAGCGCATACAGAACGAAGCCATGCGGGTCATTCTGGGATGCACCAGAGACACCCCAGTAGTGTGCATGCGTTACATCCTTGGAATGCCGACTGTTGCTGGTAGGCTCAAGGTGACGCATGGGAAGGCATACCTCAGAGTAGCTGCAGACACAGACCACCCACTGCATGAGGCGCTGGACGCAGTTAAGGGGTCAGCGACTGATAAGAGGGAAATCATGGATGGCTCAGGCAGAGGATACGATCAGACAAGTGTGCCCCTTTGAGAACATTAGGCGAGGAGAGGGGTGGGTCAGAGTGCCAGCGGAGCAGTCAGACTAGTGCAGAGTTATAATCACATTAAGCCGGGAGTGCAGGGAGTGGCCAGCAGGGGCCACGGAAGTGGAAGTCCAGCAACTAATTCAGGACAATGCTCACACCGGTGCTGTGATTATCTACACAAATGCTTCGGTGTCAAGAGGTGAGAGAAGTGGCTGGGTGTTCATAGGCAAAGCCAATGGTCGACGTTTGGTGCAGGAGAGCCTGGCATATGGTACCACAACATGAAGCTTAAGAATGGAGTTGGAGGCAGTCACTGCGGCTCTCCGCTGGATGGAGAATACGACACACACACACACACACACACACACACACACACACACACACATCGTGATTGTAACTGACTCAGAAAGCATGCTGACGAGGGTGAGGACGGGCAGGCTTCGTGCGGAATGGCTTGCTTCGCTTCGGAGGTCACGGGTGACAAGAATCGCCTGGATCGTTTCTCCGGGGCATGCCGGTGTGCTCGGAAATGAACAGGCGGACAGATTGGCTGGCGCTGCAGAACTTGGTGGAGTATTGATACATGACAAGGCAAACGTGGTTGCAGCCTTGTGGGAGCACGTATACACCTCGGAGGAGCAAATGGATTACCATGGTCTGGCAAGAATGAGACAGCGAGGAGTGACGAGGGGATCTGGCCGACGCTCAACCCTCAGAGAAAAGGCGAGACGGACATATAATCAGATTGCTACTGGAACTATTAGTGTTGGAACTCTTCGTTGGCTGCTGAGGATGGGGACGGAGCGCTTATGGGAATGCCCTGAATGCTGTGATGTCGATTCCTAAATCAATCAATCAATCAAGGCCTGACACGTCACACCACATCGGTATAACTGTTATGGGACAACCTTTTCTTTTATATTAACGCTGTAACACTTTTTGTTTTAAAATTGTGCATCGATATTGCTTTACACTTTCATGGGAATTGGATTCGTTTTGGCCTGTTTATTTATATTTTCATGGAAATTGGGTTAGTTTTGAATCTGTTTGTTTACACTTTTATGGGAATTGGAATCGTTTTTTTTTTACCGGTTTGTTTACACTTTCACAGGAATCGGATTAGTTTTTGACCTGTTTGTTTACCCTTTCGTGTGAATTGGATTAGTTTGTGATCGGTTTGTTAACACTTTTAATTGGACTAGTCGCTCGTATTTTAAAAATTGGAAAGGGGGGGGGAGGCTGAGTGGTCTCAAGGTATGGTGTCCGCCTCGAGTGCTGGCCCCGGTAAGGGCGTGGACTTTAGTAACAAAAATGTCCTCTGGTCTCTGGATATGAGATCGGACGCCAGTGTGTATTGTTGCGCATGTAAAAAAATCCCTTGGCAATTGCAAATCGAAAAAGAGTAGCCTAACGGCGCTGCCATGGCAAAATTTCGAGTTAAAATTCTACTCAAAGTATTTCAGGATCCTCGCCGGTGCTACGGAGTTCGTGCACTGAGCTGAGTTTCTCCGGACTCAGGCTTGAGTTAGGAGTAGAACTTATGGGTTACACCCGTGTGCCGTGATGTTGATCCGTCGACTAAACTAAACTAAACTAAACATTTTAGCAATTTTTAGAAGTTTTTAGACACGACCAAACATTGTTGCATTCCGCTCATTTTTCATATTAAAAGCATTATTTTTGTGGACCGATGGCTGATTAAGGCACTCTGTGATTCAGTCTTGTTAAGGTTGTTTGTAATGTGATGTCACCAATAGGTACATGTAACAATTACCATTAAACAAATAAGTAAATAAATAAATACATAAATCACGAGTAAAAGATAAGAACTTTTTTTAAAAACTGTATTAAGGCGCATTGTGCATATGGTGATAGACTCATATATTGATTAACCAATCGACACTGGGAGGGTGGTGTGGTCAGTATAACACCGACCTCATTTACTTCCCAAGTCATTTCCTGGTACTAATTTTAGAATGGGTCGACATGGGAACCCTAGTCAATTTGTAACAACTGCACTCATGTGGCTTCGAAACCATGACCGCCAGTCAAGTGAGCATCTACTGAAGTCACAACGCTACCACGGTTCCCAAATAAATGAAAATGGTGTCCCTATCATTATTACATTTTTACATTGAAAGCGGGAAAGGGAAGAGGAGAAAAACAAAACTGAAACAACAAAAATGAAATGCCCCGATGTAACGATAAGATACTGGGTCAAAAATGGTATGGTCAGGAAGATTACGGGAGATAGCACCAATGTTAAGTCATCCGAAACAACAGTGAATCATATGGTTCAGTTATATAACAAGACTGCCACAAGAAAGTTCCCCCCGAACTTCTCTATAGCGGCAGTAAAGAGTGAGATTGTTACGTCGCAACCTTGGATTGATTGAATGTATATATATATAATGTATATATAATGAGGGATGAAGCACACATAAAAATAAAGAAAGCGAAGAAGGGGAAGACAATAAAGAAGAAGAATAAGAAGTTCTTCTTAATTTTTAAATGAAACCAGTCTTGATTTAATTCTTTTTGCCCCGTGAGTGATCGGCTACTCTTCGTGCATATCAACCGTATCAAGTGCATCTACACTTATTTTGTTTAATCAGGGCATGCTAAATATATATGAGTAAATTAATACACAGTGAAAAGTGAAAGTGGTCAGTTTTAGAAGAAAACAATCACACATGGCAAAATGGACCTTGCGGCTAGAAAACCTTCGCCGGTACATAAAAACTAACAGACACTGATACAACTACATGCTCATCTCATCTCATCTCATCTCATCATGTTCCTCTTGTACCTTGCGATGTCGAGGTGAAGTATAAACATCGTGAGAGTGCCCGATTATGGGCTTCATGTATCGATATTCCCATGGACTCTGCTATTCCCTCCGTCCAACGTTTACGTGGTCGGCCTCTTCCTCTGTTTCCATCTGGTCTGTACATCATTGCTTGTTGTGGTATGATGTTGAATGGTAACCTACTTGCATGGCCAAACCATTTGACATTTGACTTGCTGCTTTCTAATAAAATCCAGTGCTGCCATAACCCCCACTTTAGTCCTGATTTCCTCATCTCCGATCCCATCTCCTCTTGACACGTCGAGTACTCTTCTCAGGAATCTCCTTTCCGTCGTTACGATCTCTCTTTACTCTTTTTCTGTCATTGTCCAGGTTTTACATTGGCAGCACAGAGTTGGTAGGAAGACCGTGCTGCAAAGTGCTCTCCCAGCAGCCATCAACACATGTCCGTTCTTTAACATTGGCATTTGTCCAATGAGCTGGTTTGACTTATTGCATCTATTTTCAATCTCGTCTTCCGATCCGTCATATGATATTATACTTCCTAGGTACTTGAAACTCTTTACTAGTTTCAAGGGATGTTCGTTTAGGTGAATTGATACAACTACATTGAAACTTTAAAAAAAAAAAAGTGTATCTGAGGTACTGGGGGTGTCTAAATCCAATATGTTGCCCGATTTCTTTACACAGTTTGCAAAAATCAAACTGTGTAAAGAAATCGGGCAACATATTTGTTTTATACAAGGTATATATTATTACATTTCTTTCCTGTGCAAGTGATAACTGATATATATTATATATTATATGTTTAATATTGTTTCTGTCGTTATATCCCCGTTAGTCATCTGCTATGAACCCTTCAGACACTGCAAGAGTTAATACGTCTTGCTGGCCCTAAAACTCTGTTTACTCATAGAACGTGTCCAGGGTTGACCTTACAAAGTTACGAGCCCTTAATAAGTAGGTGTCCCGAGTTGACCCTATTAGTATTATACGATACGACGTAGGTCATTCTAGCCGGGTCACAGTGAGAGACTATTAAGTCACTTATGTCGTAACTCTAATAATAGTATAGCTATTCAAGAAGGGCCCGCCCATCATGTTACACTCTAACAATCTTCTTTAACTAGTTACGTGTATATTAATTATTATATAATTAATATCTCTAAACGTCATGAGCCGGTCACATTCTTTTATTTTCATTAGTAAAGACAGACTGTATGACCATTGTTTACGCTTGAAGAAGTTTGCGACAATCAATAAGTTCTAATAGTCCATTGTTTGCCAGCGTGTAAACGAACAAAATGGCATCCCAGGGTTCAACCGCGAAGGTTTTGGAGGAGGCCGCAGAACAACTTTTAGACAGAATGGTTCAGGAACAGAGCACACAACACCAGCTGCCTCCAGAAGAATACGATCCTGCCAACAACGACAATGAGCTGGTAAAATTAAAGTATTTAGTGTGGATTTGTTAGTTTGGATTATGAAAAGTCGAAGGTACTGACTGATAATCCGCGGAACTTGAAAGAAAAACCAATTAAGAGTAATTAACTGATTGAGTGATTACTGATTCCCTACCGTAGTTTTTATATATTTTAAGCCGTAGCCGCAATTGTTTGTCATAGCAAAAATATATATTATTATAATATCGCATGTAATGTATGTATAATTTACGTCTTCTGTAAATTTACGCTTGATGATTAGAAAACTATAAATTATAGGCACTCTTCCGAATTGCGGTCCCAAATAGTTCCGCAGTGAATACGTGATTTTGGTATATCTTACAGAGCCTCAATGGATCAAAGGTAATGGGTCAAAGGCAATGGGTCAAAGGCAAGTCTATGTGATGTCATCGGGACTGACTACATGACATATTTTTGCTAAACTTTTGTCGTGATCTCAGTGGCATAGCGGTAAGTGTCTCCGCCTGTAACGCAGGAGACCGTGGTTCGATTCCCCACCGGCAAAATGTGGTAATTTTTTTTTTTTTCAATTTTCATAAATTAATTAATCGAAAGCGACAAGATAATTATGTACAAAGACAGTTATTCGGCATATTGACAAAATTAGCTAACTTTTGATTGCCTTTTTTGTAATCAATTGTATTTTGTATTGTTAGATTTTACTCAATGAAGAGATCCTATATATCGTTTTGTTTACGTTACTTTATTTTTTTGTCTCTGTGGCGGAGTGATCAAGCCGTTTGACTCGTGCTTCGAAGGTTGTGGGTTCGATTCCGGGCCGCGCCCTTCGGTTTACGAGTTAAATGATTAAGACAACGTATCCTGTGGGTCGTCGCTAAAAAAAAAGCTACGGCGTTCGTGCTTTGTGCGACGCTTTCCGCGCTGCGGGAAGAGACCGAGCCATATGGGATAAACCCGGTGCAATGAAGTCGACCTTGTCGACTTTTAAGCGACTTTTTTTTAAAGCCTTTTAAACGCTTATTTTGCTGATGATATTCGCTCGACACCACCGCACCAGTCCATCCAACATCATTTCTGTTAGCCTCGATCGTTGGGCGGCGCTTACCAAACCCGACACCCCACATTGTGCCAACGGCTTCGGGCGGAAGAGCGCAATTGGGAGGGTATAAACATTGAGCACAACCTGCCAGCGGTGGGTTGTGCTCAATATTTAAATCTATCGTCTATTAAGACAGTAAGTTGCCAGTGGTAGATAATTCAAATTACTGTGGGAATATATGTGATTTATATTTAAGTTTGAAATACTGTTCTTATTGCTTTAGTTAATGGTGTGAGAATGCTGTAGTATGCAACTGACGAGATGCAGTGAAATAAGCCTGGCAATAATGTGTGCAGCCTGATGTTTGGTGTTTTTATTCTCCAATTTATTTACGGAAAACATTGCATTGAATGGTATAAGTGTCGGCCGTTCAGAAAACAAATTCAGTTACCGACAGTAATAGTCTCTAGAAAATCATAAACAGTTAATACATGCTTGGGTTGATTGTCATGTTCTGTAAGGGACATACAACTTACTTTCTAAGACTTTGGACATACAACTTTTTTTGTAAGACACGGGACATACAACTTACTTTCTAAGACATGAGACATACAACTTACTTTCTAAGACACTAAGACAACGTATCACAAACACAAGAAAGAGGCGTTAGTCATTTTTGTCACAGTATTAGAAAAGAAAAACAGAAACAGTTCAGAACAACTGGAAAGAGAGATGAAAAGAGAGATGGATAGGAGAGGACATCGAGAAAAAATGTTTGATGACCTTTCATCATGACGTGAAGAAATGTCAGATCACACTTCATACAGTCGCGTGGAAATCGCAAGATGAGATACAACATGATCGCCCATGATCGTCAAGGCACTTGGTGATGCTGATGATAATTATGATAAAGTATAGCACGTTAATTACCGATTCTTAATATGGTCAGGGGGAATCCAGCAACAGTGTATAAAAACATACATTCAATCCATTAACTATCCCCAAAAAACATACAATATGCAATATGTCTATAGCACTTTCTGTCTCTCAGGTTTGCGTGCCGCTCTGGTAATCACACATTCAATACCGTGATTTCTTTTATTTATGTCTTCCTTTATTTATGTATTAACCTTGGTACCCAGGTAAACACATTATGACATGTGTACCATGAAGTTTAGTGGGAGGCTAAGACGGTGGTCGAGATATTGCCGACATCAGCCATAGGGTGCCGGTTGGTGTACACACGTAATGCACAATACCATATACCCAATACATCTCATGGTGGGAAATGGGACATATGTGTTACGTCACTTATCTTGTCTGTCTCTCTCTCTCTTTCTCTCTCTCTCTCTGCGCGCGCTCGCTCTCTCTCTGTCTCTCTCTGTCTCTCTCTGTCTCTCTCTGTGTCGCTCTCTCTCTCTCTGCTGGTACATTATCACTGTCTCTCTGTCTCTCTCTGTCTCTCTCTGTCTCTCTCTCTGTCTCTCTCTCTGTCGCTCTCTCTCTCTGTCGCTCTCTCTCTCTCTCTCGCTCTCTCTGCTGGTACATTATCACTGTCTCTCTGTCTCTCTCTGTCTCTCTCTGTCGCACTCTGTCTCTCTCTGTGTCGCTCTCTCTCTCTCTCTCTCTCTCTCTGCTGGTACATTATCACTGTATCTCTGTCTCTCTCTGTCGCTCTCTCTGTGGCTCTCTCTCTCTCTCTCCTATCTATCTATCTATCTATCTATCTATCTATCTATCTATCTATCTATCTATCTATCTATCTATCTATCTATCTATCCATCTATCTATCTATCTATCTATCTATCTATCCATCTGTCTGTCTGTCTGTCTATCTGTCTGTCTGTCTGCCTTCCTACCTGCCTGTCTGTCTAATCATTTATTGGTTGCAGTTAGAACAACCTTAGGTAAACGAAGACAAACTTACAAAAAGTATTAGAAAGAGCACTTGAAAGATCTTTACATCTTCCCCCAACAATTAACTTGGGTAAATGGAGCGGCGGCAGCAGCAGCAGTAGAAGAAGAAAAAGGAGGAGTAGAGGAAGGAGGAGGAAGAGGGAGGTGGAGGAGGGAGGAGGAGGGAAGAAGAGGGAGGCGGAGGGAGGAGGAGGAGACAGGAGTAGGAGGGAGGAGGAGGGATTAGGAGGGGGAGGAGGGAGGACGATGAGGGAGGAGGAACGAACGAACGAACGAACAAACTTTATTTTAAAAGGGTAATAAATAGGGCACGCAGGCCCGTCTTACATTCGGCCCTTTCAATCACTCATCTTTCATTCATCAAATGTGCATGTTACATTAACATAGGGGAAAAAAACATTGTCAAATGGAGTTTGTAAGCATATTACGCATGATACATTCACATGAGAAAAAAACACATTATCAATTGAAAGTTGTAACCATAAACAGTGCATATTGCCATGTTGTGAGACACATCCCCCATCCACCTTCATATCCCGCAGCCACCAACACATCCCCGACCCACCAAACCTCCCCCACCTACCCACACATACCTCAACACACTCACACAGAACCAGGCGAACATACATGCCGCCACACATCCACTGATCCCCCACCCACACACATTTCCCCAAGAAGAAGAAGAAGAAGAAGAAGAAGAAGAAGAAGAAGAAGAAGAAGAAGAAGAAGAAGAAGAAGAAGAAGAAGAAGAAGAAGAAGACGAAGAAGACGAAGAAGGAGGAGGAAGAGAAGAAGAAGAAGAAGAAGAAGAAGAAGAAGAAGAAGAAGAAGAAGAAGAAGAAGAAGAAGAAGAAGAAGAAACCACACACACATACCCACACATCCTGCACCTATCCACACACATATCCCGCACTCTCACAATTTTCCCCACCCACCCACCCACACACACATCAGCCAACCTACACCCACCCACCCAATATTTGCCATCTCTCAACTACACATCCCTACCTATACACACATCCCCACCCATAAACACATCTCCCCACCTGCCCACACATATCCCCCACCCATAACCCAAAATCACACACCTCCCACCCACACACACCCCGCCACCCACATATACACCACAAACACACATCCGCCGCTCACACACATCTTCTCACAATTACACACCTCCCCCACCCATACACTCATCTCTCACACACATCCACCCACTCACGTACAATCCATCAACCACTCACACACACACATCACCCACGTGCCCATCAACACATGCATCTCTCGTCTACCCTCCCACCCACACATACCCCAACCACCTAGCCAAACACACATCCCCCATCTTCGCATGCATCCTTCAATCACCTGCACATCCCACATATCCCCCACATCTCCCCTCCCACACAAAACTCCACCCATAAACGCATTCCCCCCACACACACACACATCCCCCACACACATCTCCGCCCACACATCTCCCCACCCACTCACACATCCTCCACCTACAAACATCCTCACCACCCACACATACATCCTGCACCTACTCACATTTACCCCATCCACACTCACACACTCCCACCCACACAGACATATCCCATTCACAGACACCCCTCACACCGATTACACACCCATCCCTCAACCCACACAATCTCCTACACACCCATTCACCCACCCAAACACACACTTCCTACCCACACCCCTCCCAACCCACCAACACACTTCCAACTATCCTCTCAAATATCCCTCCCCCCCCCCCCCACACACACACACACATATCCCTCACATACACATACATCCAACACCGACTACAAATCCCTTCACACATCCACACATCACCCATTAACCCATACACATCCCCCACATACAACCCCTCCACACATACATTCCCCACATCCCCACACACACCCATATCCCTCACATACACACTCATACACACATCCTCACATCTAGACACATACATGATGCCTCACATGATCACTGAAACTAATAAGAACAAACTCCCACACTTTACACACAATTGAGACAATGACGATTGTCGTGAGAATTCTCGCAATTGCAAGAAGTGGAGAAATAATTTTACATGTACATTATGTAGCGTAAACTTTAGTGATGCAATTGAACTCTCTCTCTCTCTCTCTCTCTCTCTCTCTCTCTCTCTCTCTCTCTCTCTCTCTCTCTCTCTCTCTTGCTCTCTCTCTCTTGCTCTCTCTCTCTCTTGCTCTCTCTCTCTCTCCCCCTCTCTCTCTCTCTCACACATGTACATACACACATTCACATACAAAATACACACGCAAATACACACATATACCCACGCACACACACACACCTACACACATCCATATACTTACGCACACGTACTCACATAACACCCGAAGATACACTCCCTCGCATACACTGCATGCATGCACACTTACACACACAATGTGGTGGATGGGTGGAGGCATGTATGTGTATCTGGGTTGTGTGTGTGGTTGGGTGGGGGAGTTGGGGTGAATGGGGGATGTGTGGGTGGGTGGTGGATGTGTCTCATAACATGGTAATATGTATTGTTTATGTTTACAAAATTCATTTGACAATGTTTTCTAGTTATATTTGGTCTCTGACTCAGATCCCTGGGTTCAACTCCATACTTGTAGGCCAGCATGGCCGAATGGATAAGAACACGTGTTCTTAAACATCCGGTGTGATGATGCCGAGGTAAGGGGCTCAACCCCTACACCGGGCAGTTTGACCAAAATGCTGCCCTATCGTCCTTGCTTGGAGATGTAAATTACAAGTACCTCTGAAGTCGGAGTGCATTCACTTGATGGCAAGGGACACTGTTAATAGGGGAAGCTAATCCACATGCAAAGTTCATTCCAGCATTACTTGAAATAGTGTGTATGGACTACACTTGAGTTAGTTCAAAGTTCAGTCCAATGCATGAATATGTATTGCGTATAGACTACGCTTGAGTTCAAAGCAAGGGAGCGCAAATAAAAATCATGCTTCAGAGAATGATCAATCAAACCCACAGCAGCCTGGTGACAATGATAATGATCAATCAAACCTACAGCAGCCTGCATCAATATATGAAATTATATCTCGAAATTGTGGCACAAAAGTTGTAAATATTGTCCGAAAACATGTACTTTGTGACTGTGGCGGCACTGAAATTCTGCTAAATAAGTGTTAAACACTGCACGACTAGTGCCACCTTGGTATCTTTGTTTCCTTTTTACTTGCATCCACAACCCTTCAATTGTTTGGGTGTGAATGTCACTGTGTACAGGGTCAACAACGTTATTGGCATGAACAACTGCATGATCGTAGATGCCATGGTTTAGTTGACCGACGTTGTTGTAGCCTCGCCAGGCATCGGTGACAATGGTCGTTTCTGGTAAGACGTGATCACTTATAATGCGTTCCAGTGTTGTCGCATCTCGCCTTTCCACAACTTCCAACCAGCAACGACCTCTACCACGTTCAACCAGGCCAACTACCCATTGACCACGACGAAAGTGACCACGGTGGTACTTTCGGTGGAAAAAAGTAGCTCTCGTCAACTTCAAAGACCACTGACTGTCCCTGAGCATCAAATCCTCCCAACAGTGGATTGTTACACAGCATCCAGTTGTAACACTCTACCCGAGCTGATGGTCTGCCTGGCATTATAATATTTCTTTACATCAAGTAGAAACAAGTGTATTGAAAGCCTCTGTATCAGTATCGGTATCTCCGTATTTATTTATATGTAACTAAGGAAGTAGTCAAAACGGAAGTAATCACACAATGAGGTCCTGTAAGGGATTCTTATTCACTACATTCACTGCGGAACTATTTGGGACCGGAATTCGGAACAGTGCCAAATTATATATTATAAGTATACTATTACTAATACTATAATACTATAAGTATAATAATTACCAAACGGATGAAAAAATCAAAAATGAATGGGCAATATAGTATTAAGTTTTTAGTTTATTTACCGAGTTAACATATATTTTATGATTAGCTAGCCAATTTTAATAGTTGCTTTCAGAAATATTTGCATAGTATAGTTAAAATAATTTGTGGACATATTGGGGGGGGGGGGGGGGGGTGAATGCCCATTTACCCAAGGCCTTTGACAGAAATATCTTTACTGCAGTGTGATAATCTTTTATTCTATTCTAGTTAATCCATCAAAGAAAAAGTCAGGAAACCGTGTTTTCTTTAATTTTCACATATTTGTAAGATTAACTATGAAAAAAAAAATGTCATTAGATAAACTATCTACTTCTAGAAATCAGATCAGACAAAAACTGCAAGGGTTTGAATAATAACAGTAATAATGCAAATATTTTCTTAGAATAAATTGTTTAGCACTTGAAAAGTTAATCTTACTAAAATTTCTATAATTTATTGTTACATTGATATATTTGCCGTGTATAGTAAAGAGAAACACTCCATTACTCTAATTGTGAATTGCTATGATTTACCATGGGAAATAGATATTTAGTTTTAATCATTAAAAATTTATTCAACCTGACATTATCATAACTGAGGTGTCTAAAAACTAAGTGTCATATATATTTCAGAACGTATTTGACTCCAGCAAAAGCGATATTGAGAAAAGTGTTATATTTGCAGACACAGCTTTGGACAAAAACAGGTAGGAACAGTTTTCTTTGGGACCAATTGTATATTTGCATACAGTTGTTTAAATGAGGAAATAGCCGGTTTAGTGTGTCAGCTTGAAAGACTGCAGCATGGCTTCAGTCGCTCTAATTGATGTACTTACTGATCTACACTGTAATTAAAAGTTGTAGACAGGACAGTCAGAAGTTGTGAAGCCTTCAGAAAATAATAATTAACATCATCATGAAATGCCATCTCCACATTGAAGGTCAGCTGTAATAAGTCACCAACATGATGTGTCTTCAGAGTGCGTTCATAAGTCTGTTTCCAGTCCATCTACTAATATTGTCTGTCCATATGTATCATCTTTCTCTTGCACATTTCCCCTCCACTTTTCTCTGCAGCACATCCTGTAATAATTAGCTGTGTCACCTTTGTTTTCTTCTGCCTTTCAGCTCCTAGTGTAACGTAGACCCTCAAACAACTCATACCAAGGGAGCCTCCGTGGCAAAGTGGTCACGCTGTTTGCCTCGCGCCCGAAGGTTGTGGGTTTGATTCTGGACTACTTTGAATAGTTCATGAGTGCATTTTTCTCGGAGACTCCTGGGGGTTGTTGCTGGAGCTGCGAAATTAGTACTTTGTGCGACGCTTTCGGCAGGCCACCCTGCAGAAAGAGACTGAGCTGTATGGGATAAAACCTGGTGCAATGAAGTTGATCCTCTCGACTTTTAAGCAACTTTTTTTTTACCAAGCCTTTTGTAGATTTGTTCATAATTAGTAGGATTGTGCAACTAAGGTTTTATATAGGTGAGGTAACCATTTGGTGTAACACACACATCACCCACTGAGTGTCGATTGGTCTATAAAAACATGGGTCTAGCACCATATGCCCAATGCACCTTAAGGCGTGAAAAAGGGTCCTTTACTCTCTTTGTTTCTTACTGAGGTAGTCAGTCTCATGCAAACCCTCCTTAGTCACCTCTTACAAACAGGGTAGGTTACAGTGTTGCTTCTCACTGCGCCCCTTATAGGCCCCTGTATGTGGTCTGAGTGTTCTTATTGGCTGACCTTGATCTAATTCAGCCATGTTCTCTTCAATCCCAGCCTTTGTAATACTTTGTTGTTCTACTCACCTGCCATGATACTCCTATGCCATTAAATAAAAAAAGGTAAATTGAGTCCTATGGCATACAGTGCTGTTATTGTGTGAAGCGTATTTACATATTTAAAACCACAACATAATGAGATAGAGTGATCATTTCCCTTTCTGACTGCCTTTCTTTCCTAGACAATTCTGACAATTATCTGGTACCCATTTTATGAGGCTGCGTGGACCCCAAAGATTTACTGAAAATAAAATAAAATTGTACTGCCATGCCTGGGGATTGAACCAAGAACTGTGTCTTGATAAACAAGCTCAATAATTACTACGCTATTTCGGCTTCCATGCCATTAAAGTTTTATAGTTTTTTGTAACTGACTGGATGACAAGGGGTTATTTGCTATGCTAGACTTTATCCAAATCACACTTTCGAAAAATCAACACCTGTGAGATGAGATGCCTGAAGAGAGCTGCCTACTTAACAATCCAAGACTGAGTAAGAAATGTTATCAGATAGGCAGTGGCATCAACACCTTGTGCCCCATTTATTGAAAGACAGAAGATCAAGTGGTCTGGCCATCTCCTTAGAATGCAACACCATCAACTACCATCACTGACCTGACATCAAAGATCATCTGCGATGAGACCAAGAGGACACCCAAGAAGAAAATGGATTGACGACATCAAAGACATTGTGCAATCACACAAAATGACACTATCCAATGCCACCCATCGGGGGCTGGAACGCCAATTATTCCTCTCCACGATGCTTGACGACAAAAGTGGAAGATGGTGATGATGATGATGCTGTGCTAGCTGGCTCATAAACAACATAATGTCATATAAACCTAACTACTTTGGCCATATTAAACAACAAAGTGGCTTGGAAGGAACAATGATGGAAGACATGTGTCCTGGAAGAAGAGGTAGGAGTCGATTAGCACAAAAATGGAGACAGGACATTGCAGACACCTTGGGCATGAGGGTGCATGAGAACTGGCAGTGGATCACAAAGCTTTTTGATGAGCTTTGGTGAGGGTGACGTTCTTCTACATGTTGATGATGTCATACTAGCCACCTTTTAAGTCTCAGGGAGATCTCTGGTACTCACTTTATAAAGATGGGTGGGTCTCAGAGTAGCACGGGTGGGGGGAAAGTGTAGCCACTAATAAGGATGAAGCCTTGATAATTTTTCTGGTACGCAAGTGCACAGACCATTCAGTGGTGAAGGTGTGTCTAATTCACACATGACTCAAGGGTGGAGATTTACCTAGCTCAAACATGGCTTAAGAGTTAACATCTATCTAATTTAAACATGATTCAGCAGTGAATATCTATCAAATTAACACACAGCTCCCCCCCTCCTGGCCATGGTGAGCACTAGCACCATTTATTTAATCTTTGGACCATCTGCAGAAGCAGGGTGTGAGACGTTTGCTGGAGGAATGAGGTTGATGCCTTGCCTATAGCTGCATGTGAAATAGCTACCAACATTGAGCCACTTGACATCAGACAGAAAAAGAGCACTGAAGTCCATTTTAGAAAGCTTCAGGAGACAAAATAAAGATGACATGAGAATCAGGAATGCTTATCCAAACAAAGTAATGATTGATACAGGAAACAAACACAAAATTTAAAACATATATTCCTCTTGTATTTGGCATTTTAAAAAAAAACAACAAACAATCACCATCATCCTCCAGTTTCATCAAATCAAAACTAAGCTACTTAACAAAAAGATCAGCAAGGACTCACTCCCCAAAGTACTAAAGATATGTGCCTGGAACACCATGAACAGCTACTCAGCATTCGAAATCAAAGCTTAACACAAATGGTTCACCATATACACCCTCTGCAGGATGTGGCATTTACATAAAGTATTCAGACAGACCTCCTTTGAGTTCTGTGATTCCTGTGGTGAAAACTGAAATTCAACCTAGTCTGTCCTGGACACACTGAAAAACAGTCCACAAAGCAAAAACATCTCTCTAGTCAGAAAAGGAATCCACAGCTTGGTATCACTCATCTTCATCAGTATAACATTAACATTGCTTCCCAACCACAGAGACTTTGTGTGAGATCAGAAAGCTGATTGACTTGCTAAAAGCAGGAGACACAAAACAGCAAAGGGACAAACCTTACAGCTTGTGAGCAGTCCAACAAACTCAGAAACAACTCAAGAGAAGACTAGCTGAACAGATGGATAAAAGGAACAACAGGCCACAATCTTTTTAGTGAAATGCCCTAACAAAAATGACAGCTTTAATGGTTTTGACAGGAAAAATCAGAACTGAATTTTTAAGTTTCCAACAGGGCATGCAAATCTCAACATCTGTATAAACTGTACCAATCTATGACATGCACCCCTGTGCAAACATTGTTCTCACCTGTATGGAAACATCAACCACCTTCTCTTCAAGTGCCCTGCATTTTCAGACATTAGGTAAAAGCTATTTCAGCCATCTCCATCAGTTACAAACAAACTATGGGTCTTTGGAACAGTTTCAGCGGACATGCACCTTTATAAGAATGGCACTGGGCCACCAAGACAAGATAACTCAGCAGCACTGGGATCAGCAACAATAGCAACAACAAACATTGTTTAGTACTGAAAAAGTAAACCCATTTTGTATCTCATTGTTTAAAAGGATGCAACCCAGAACTAATAGTAGCCCATTGTTCTAGATCTGCCCCACTGATACATTTTGTGGCATAACAGTGAATATTTCATAATCACCAACAGATAGGATAAGCCGATGCTTTTGGAGTCCAATAAGTCACCACTTGATAATCGGATCATACATATTTTCTATACTAGAAGTTCAAAACTAAACATATAAGTGTACTAACATTTTTTCATTAACCTATTCGCATTATAAAATTATACTTTTAGACTTTTACCTCAAAAGTTAAACAATCCAGATTCCAGAAATCAGGACCACCTGCAAATCCAAATTTTTTGAAAAAAAAAAAGACTTGTCAAAACTTCCAAAATTGAAAAAGAAAAAGGCATTTAGGTCCACTGCAGTAAGGTGCATGAAAACGATGATCACACATGTGGAACAAAACAATATCCTTAGTAGTCAAAACGTCATGCTTAGTGCAGAGTAATCTTATCACAAGAACATTACAAAACCATGAACATTGTGTTTTCTGGTTATGTTCTGAATTTTTCAGTTTCTTGTCTTACCATCTACACATTCATGTTATATTTACTCTTATTTTTCTACAATATAGTGTATTTCTAATATTGATCAGACATTACAGCTGAACAAGGTTGGTATTGATTTTATTGCTACTGCTTCCTTTAAGCCATTCATAGTGTAACGTGACTCATAATTTTAGGCATAGGTCCCAGGTGGCTGTTATTTTGACCTGCAGTGTTATATTTTGTTGCTTCAACTCCTGCTGTTCCAATCATAACTTCAACTCCTGTTGTCTCAGTTGTCACTTCAACTCCGTATGTCCTAGTTGTTACTTCAATTCCTTCTGTCATTATTTCAACTACTTTTGATCCAGTCATTACTTCAACTACTGCAGTCCCAATCATTACTCTAACTATTTCTGTCCTAGTCATTACTTCAACTACTGCAGTCCTAGTCATTACTTCAGCTACTTCTGTCCTAGTCATTACTTCAACTACTGCAGTCCCAATCATTACTCTAACTATTTCTGTCCTAGTCATTACTTCAACTACTGCAGTCCCAATCATTACTCTAACTATTTCTGTCCTAGTCATTACTTCAACTACTGCAGTCCCAATCATTACTCTAACTATTTCTGTCCTAGTCATTACTTCAACTATTTCTGTCCTAGTCATTACTTCAACTATTTCTGTCCTAGTCATTACTTCAACTACTTCTGTCCTAGTCATTACTTCAACTACTGCAGTCCCAATCATTACTCTAACTATTTCTGTCCTAGTCATTACTTCAACTACCGCAGTCCCAATCATTACTCTAACTATTTCTGTCCTAGTCATTACTTCAACTATTTCTGTCCTAGTCATTACTTCAACTATTTCTGTCCTAGTCATTACTTCAACTACTTCTGTCCTAGTCATTACTTCAACTACTGCAGTCCCAATCATTACTCTAACTATTTCTGTCCTAGCCATTATTTCAACTACCGCAGTCCCAATCATTACTCTAACTATTTCTGTCCTAGTCATTACTTCAACTACTGCAGTCCCAATCATTACTCTAACTATTTCTGTCCTAGTCATTACTTAACTATTTCTGTCCTAGTCATTACTTCAACTACTTCTGTCCCAGTAATAACTTCAACTCCTGGAGTCCCAGTCATTATTTTAACTACTTCTGTCCCAGTCGTTACTTCAACTCCTGCAGTTCCAGTCATTATTTCAACTACTTCTGTTCCAGTAATTACTTCAATTCCTGCAGTCCCAGCCATTACTTCAACTCCTTATGTCCTATTTGTTACTTCCATTCCTTCAGTCTGATTGTTACTTCAACTACTTCTTCTCAGTTGTTACTTTAGCTACATATGTCCCTGTCATTACTTCAACTATCCTTTGTCCCAGTCATTACTTCAATTATCTTATGTCCCAGTCATTACTTCAACTCTTGCAGCCATTACTTCAACTCCTTATGTCGTAGTTGTTACTTCCATTCCTTCTGTCTCAGTTGTTACTTCAACTACTTCTTCCCAGTTGTTACTTCAACTACTTCTCAGTTGATACTTCAGCTACTTATGTCCCAGTTGTTACTTCAGTTCCTTCTGTCCTTGTTGTTTCTTCCGTTCCTTCTGTCCCATTTGTTTCTTCAACTACTGCAGTCTCAATTGTTACTACAACCACTTATGTCTACATTGTTACTTCTGTACCAGTTGTTACTGCAACTCCTCACTCAAACAGTTGTTTTTAAACCCAACTTTGTGTCATGTATGTCAACCCCTGTCCCAGTTATTCCTTTAACTTCCTCTGTCTCATTTGTTACTTCAATTTCTTCTGTCCCATTTGTTACTTCAACTTCTTCTGTTCCAGTTGTTATTTCAACTCCTGCTGTCTCTGTAGTTTCTTCAACTCCTTGTGTCCCACCCGTTACTTCAACCCTGGCTGGGTGAGACAGATGTCTTTCTAACCCTCTCTGTCCTAGATTGTTATTCTAATTACTAATAAGTTTATAGAAACAACTACTGTAGGCCCCAGATAGCTAAGGCTGTATGGTCCTGTATAACATAAGGTAATAAAATATATTGACCCATGTTCATGTCTAGGCAGCATTGTCTTATCCACCTGAGAAGCACACGTGTTGAGTAGAACATCTGTTGCCAGATTGTATACTTTGTTACATTATACAGTGATTCTCAAACTGCTTTCTATTGAGTGCTCTTTTGGAATGAACATGTGCTTGCACCAAATCAGATTAGTTTATTGGTAAGACCACCATAAAATTAATAATTCATAGTTGTGCTGTATTAATAAAGTACAAAACAAGCACATTATAATATGATAACAGGACACTTAGAGAGTGGTAAACAAGGACACTACAAATATGGTTAATTCACACACAAAAAACACAGCAGACAGCTGTGCACTTTTAAGTGTAAAATAAATTAGCGTTTGAGTATCACAACCATATTTGGATGTCTTTGAATGGTGAATATATTTTATAATGTAGATATTGAATAGATAAAAGAAAGAGTATACGTTTCTTAGAGAGATATTTCCAGTCGGCAGAAGGGGGTGCCAAACATTACATGAGTACAACTACGTGGATTAGAAACATGGAGAACAGTGAAAACAACTAATAATAAACAACAAACATTCATTACATAATGAATAGAAGGAATAACATATTTTGACAGAATCACCTGTATGGAGATTACAGAGAGAACAAACAAATCTCAGTGAATCATGAGATAAGGAAAGGATGTTGGTACTGGTGTCACTAGAAAGTCCTTTGCCTATAACTCACAAGGCTAATGAAATAGGAGACCTAAAACATACAGAGAAGAATAATATTAGGATAAATTGGAGGGAGTTACAGGAGATAGCAAATGACGTGAAATGGAAGAGAGCCTATACTTCAATGGGGGATTAAAGGGTAGAAGAATAAAAAGGAGGAATAAGGCTGACTAAATTTCAGCGAGCAATGACTGTAATAGCATCAGATGGTTAAAGGGCCTATGCATAGAGAAACCAGTGTCCTATAAAAGTCCTATAAATAAAGAAACCAGTATTCTATCAAGGTTTTATGCATAAAGGAACCAGTATCTTATCAAGGTCTGGTGTCAAGAAGGACCACTATCCTATCAAGGTCCTATGGCAATAGGAACCAGTATTCTATCAAGGTCCTATGGCAATAGGAACCAGTATTCTATCAAGGTCCAGTGTCAAGAGGAACCAGTATGCTATCAAGGTCCTGTGTCAAGAGGAACCAGTATGCTATCAAGGTCCTGTGTCAAGAGGAACCAGTATTCTATCAAGGTCCAGTGTCAAGAGGAACCAGTATGCTATCAAGGTCCTGTGTCAAGAGGAACCAGTATGCTATCAAGGTCCCATGTCAAGAAGAACCAGTATCTTATCAAGGTCCTGTGTCAAGGATAACCAGTATCCTATCAAGGTCCTGTGTCAAGGAGAACCAGTATCCTATCAAGGTCCTGTGTCAAGGAGAACCAGTATCCTATCAAGGTCCTGTGTCAAGGAAAACCAGTATCCTATAAAGGTCCTATGTCAAGAAAAACCAATATCCTATCAAGGTACAATGTATAGAGGAACCAGTATCCTATCTAGGTCTTATGTATAGAGGAACCAGTATCCTATCAAGGTCATGTTCATAGAGGACCCAGTGTGCTTTAGGAAGTTTCTATGACAAAGTAATAATGTCTCAGAATAGTAAATAGTTACATAAGTATGACTCTATTCACAAATCAATATGAGTTTTAATTAAAATGTGCATGAACAGTCATTGTGGGGGGAAAGACTATAATGGAATCTTCACCAGGCCAACAGCTTGCCTTAATCATTGAAAGCAAAAAATGTAGTTAAATTGATGTCACCAGGGGTGTGACTCATCCACATTATCATGTGGCAAAATGTGATCTATTTTGGCTTGTCATTGTTCTATTTATTCACGGCTCTCAATATGATTATAAGAGAGATCGTGACTGCAGCAAAATGAAACAAATAGATATATGTAGATATTGTAGAAAAACAACAAGCACAGACACATACAAACAGAGACCAGGTGAATATAACTCTTAGTAGGAAATAAATGTGAAGATTAATGAATAATAATAATAATAAATTAATTTTTAGGAAATATATTATAAATAAGTTAAAGGGTGGTTTAAATAATTTATTACATATTTCTTTAATGTTTTATTATTATTATTATTATTATTATTATTATTATTATTATTATTATTATTATTATTATTATTATTATTATTATTATTATTATTATTAATAATAGTACTATTTTTATTGTTATAATTATCATTGTCATTGTTCTTGATTCTTTTTATTAATTTTCCCTGCTGTGAATAATAATCAAAATGATTATAATAATAATAACAACAGCAATGAAATAACAATAAAGAAATATGTAATAAATTTTATTAAAGAGGTGGTATGGCGTGGGCGATCATGCCTCCACAAATTGCAATATCCGACGGCATGGATCAATTCATGTGTTGACTCTGTTCTGGGCCATGACACAAGACTGTCAAGAATTCTCTCATGCTGTATTCCTCTTATCTCTTTTTCCACAAACCTTTCTGGTTGTCACAACATGTTTCAGTTTTTGTCTTCTCATAATGTGGCCAAAAAATGATGACTGCTTCGTTCTGATGTTTGTGATAAGTTGTATTTGCGACTTAGCTTCCCTCAAAATGTCCAGATTGCTCATTTTGGCTGTCCAATTAATTTCAGTATTCTTCTATAAAAAGATTTGCCAGATCTACAATACCTATGTGTTTCATTTTACATTCTCAATATCCATAATTGCTTTTAAATCTTACTGCTACCTTTTGAGCCCTACCGTTTGAGGACCACTATAATAGGAGTATTATACATGTGTACTGTGTGTAGACAAGTGTTTAGTGGATGTTCTTAGTTGTAATCCCAGTGCTCAGTGAATTACCAGTGAAAGAGGCATCTAGAATCATCTGGATATGTCAGAAAATGTTCTTTATCGTTCCATGTACAGGGATGCGAAAATGGAGAGAAAACAGAGGTACAAGAAAGTTTTGCAGTCACATATACCTGAAGAACTTCAGGGGGAGTGAGTGTTATATGGTTTAAAAACACAAAGTTATGTTTGTTGTTATCACATGTTATTGCTTTGTTGGTAGTGCTGTTTTCTAGTGCTGTGAAGAGTTCATGATGGACAGTGAATTGTAAAGTTTTTAAATACTATTTATAATGTTGACTATCTCACCGATCTCCATGGCAAAAGGCTTGCGAACGCGGTTCGTTAGCCGTTTACCAGGCGTTCGAAGCGCAGCCGCGACTGATTTGTGCAGCAGACCATGTCGCGTTGTGTTATAATGTGTTGGTATGGGAGCCGGTCGTTCAGAAAGCAATGGCAAACTACTGAATGTAAAATTTGCCAGGTACATCAGCAGCAGCTGAAAATGCTGGTGCTGACTGCAACGTCCTGCAAGGGATATGCAACATAAAAAAAAAATTTTAAATGTTGAAAGGGGAGGTCAGTGTGGCTGAAAAAATAAGAGCTCTCTTAAACTTCTGGTGCACTGATGAACCTAGAGAGAAGATGTGAAAGTTCAACCCTTACACTGGTTAGTTCTCATCTTTGACTTGGGGACGTAAGTTACAAGTACCTTAGAAGTCGGTATGCGTTTGCCTGATTGCAGAGTGTCAAAATTTTTTGGGCGTGTTATGAGAAGAAATGACTTGGAGAACTTGGTGACAACTGGCAAGATCGAGGGGAATAGACCAAGGGGAAGACCGAGAAGTAAATACCTGGATGGCTTGGCCATGTGGCATGGTCAAGACAGGAACACGGAGCTGATCCACGACTCTGGTGATCGAATGAGATGGCAAAACAGGACCGCCCACGCTTATCGGCATGGCACATGATGGATGGATTGCAGAGGACACTAGTAATAGGGAAAGCTAACCCAAACATCAGTCCAGTGCACTCCCCAGTAGTAGCAACAACTAGGTAGTAATAGAATGTGTATGGACTATGCTTGAGTTCAAGGCGAGTAAACAAAATATGTTGAAAGGATGGTAATGTAGATTATTTCGAACAATGAAGACTAACAATGGATTGCACGATTTATTGCCTGGCATATCTCACTGCATCTCGTCAGTTACATACTGCAGAAATCACACAACATAAACTAAAGCGATAAGATAAATCCTTGAAACTATAATGTACAACACACATATTCACACAGTAATTGTCTACCACAGTAATTTTAAACTGTCGTGTATTCACACAGTAATTGTCTACCACAGTAATTTTAAACTGTTGTGTCTTTTTGTTTGCACAAGGTTGGCTTTTGTATAGTTATAGTTTAGTTGACGGATCAACATCGTGGCACACGGGTGTAACCCATAAGTGCTCCACTCTACTCCTAACTCAAGCCTGAGTCTGGAGAATCTCAGCTCAGTGCACAAACTCCGTAGCACCGGCGAGGATCCTGAAATACTTTGGGTAGATTTTTAACTCACAATTTTGCCCCAAGGGATATTTTACGTGCGCAACAATACACAGGCGTCTGATCTCACTACCCAGAGACCAGGGGAAATTTTGTTACTAGAAGTCCACGTGAAAAAAACCCGGCCCTCACCAGGGCTTGAACCCGAGACCTCCAGCACTTAGGGCGGACACCATACCTCGAGACCACTCAGCCACCCTCAGCTTTTGTAAATGAGTGGCAGTTGCCTTGGCCAACTTTAATATACAACCATTTTGAGTGTTAAACAACACACAAAGCGCATTATCCCCATCAATCATGTGACCGGTTTCCAAAAGATGGCATCCAATCAGTGTCATACAAAATTTCTGGTCTGGAAGATTTGCCAGGTTACTAGTATTTGTTTATTAATCTGTTGATCCAATTGGGTATGTGTTTTGCCACCCTGTTATTCAACTGCCTCTGTTCTGTCGATGTAGGAAGACTGGCACCTGCATGTAAATTAATAAATGCAATTGGATTATAGATTATTGTAGCAGAACAGGGTTGGGATCCTCGTCACCTGCCGTTATTCTTGAGTTCTGGTGTAATGTAATTCCATCCCACTTTGACCTTTGTTGCCCAGCCTGAGATAATGGACGAAAAGATTGCAGAGACTTAAGATACTGTCACTAATCTAAACTCTGACACATCCAAGGAAATGACCCAACTCTTCTTCAATGAAGGGGGAAAAATTAATTTTAATTGTAGTTTTTCTGAATGTTTCCTATCCAGCGTCTGCATCTTTCCCTCACCTTTTGATTCTCTAGAATCCTTTTGAGTTGCACAGACACCAACTAATGAATGTTTGTAGTTTATTAGTAAATGTTTTAGTTGTTCTCCATTTTTCTGTTGCATACAGGGGTAGTGTATGTGTTAGATGTAAACAATCTAAGTTGCTTGTTAGTTTTAATTTATTTTGACTTTTGCAAATTTCCTAGTGCTATGAAACTCCTCTTGCCGTTTGTATGCATATTTTAGTATCTCAGTCCGTTACCTCATCTTTGTCTACATTGCTACCTACATAAGTGTATTATTCCGCCTCTTGCAGTGAAGTTTCACTGAAGGAGGTCTGGTTATCATTTACTTGACTTCTTGGCAGAGTGGCTGGCCGAGTGGTTAGAATGCCAGATTCTCCATAAGGAGACCCGGGTTTGAATCCTCAGTCCCGGGAAGGTTAACCCGGTCAACAAATGCCAGTAGAAGTTGGATGTGTCGGCCTAACGGCGCAAGAACGCAGCTCTGCTGTAAACAGGCAAAACTCCGGATGAACGCAGCAGAAGAAGAAGAATCCTCAGTAAGGTATAGATTTATTTCTTTCGGGGGCAAAAGAAAATCCTAACCTGTACAGTTCGCAGCGACTGCACTAGCCAGGTGGCTTTAATTCCTCAGGCTCAAGACACCCACTCCCCTGTCCTTCACCGCTAGGTATTATAGACAGTAGATGACAGTTTGGCTGTCTACGTCTTTCTGCTATGAATTTTTAGATGTCATTGTTGTGACCTCCCATCAAGTGTGTTTAGTTTATCTTGCATCTTTTAGTTAGATGCTTGGTTTTCTAAGATCACATTTGTACATGAGCTGTATTTTTAAAATTCCCCTTGAGGTGAGATTGGTCATGGCCACATGTCTCGGGGATTGACTTGGTCTTATAAAATGAGCACCAGAAAGTTTTCTGAGAAACAGGATGGCTGGGGTGATACTGAACACATCACCCAATGACTGTCATGTCACCTAGAGACATGAACATTAGGGCCAAGAACAATATTCCCATTGTACCATGTTAGAATGGAGACAAGGTCCTTCGCCTTGTTTGTATTCATTTACTGTGTTTACATTATGAATTGAACATATCAAAATATATGTTTTCATTCCAGGGGGAAAAAGGAAGAAGAAGTCATGCAGCTTGTTGACCAGCTCATTTTTTATGAGGAAGCCAGTGGAGAGGAAGTGCAAATCAAGTAAGTTGATGCTGTACCAAAGCTGCGTTTTGATGGTTTTTCTTTTTATTTCTTTCGTCAACTATTTTTTCACTCCCAGACTCTCTACACACTCTATACTTTATCTCATCTTGTTTCCTGTATAGATTACTAGTAAGTCTGTTACCTTTTCCATCTAATCCTATATTCCTGGATAGATATAATTTCCATCTAATCCTATATTCCTGTATAGATTACTAGTAAGTCTATTACCTTTTCCATCTAATCCTATATTCCTGGATAGATTACTAGTGAGTCTGCTATCATTTCCGTCTAATCCTATATTCCTCTATAGATTACTAGTAAACCAACACTTTTCCATTTAATCCTATATTCCTGTATAGATTACTAGTAAGTCTGTTATCTTTTCCATCTTATTCATTCATTCAGTAGCATGTTCCTTGCAGAACCTCGCTCCCATAACAACCTTCCGGAAAACTTCTCGATCACAAGCAAGATGTCCCGCGTCTGATACATCCATCTGGAGATCATCCGCCACATCCTGCACCTATCTTCTCTTTGGCTTCCTCTTCCTCTCTTCCAAGGCATATACCCCTCCATTATTGTTCTTTCCAAACTTTCGTGACGTTTCAAGTGACCAAAATATTTCAATTTTCTTTGTTTTATCGTCTTTAATAGCCAACCTTCTTCAATATTTAGCTCTTGAAGTATGGATTCATTTGTTCTTTTCTTTACTCAAGATATTCTTAGAACCCGTCTATAACATTTGTATTCAAAGGCATTCATGCGCTTTTCCATCTAATCCTCTTGAATTAAATTAATTAGCTGTTCATGCTATCATTTTTCATCACATGCATAGAAGGGATTCTATACCACTCTGTCAGAGTGAATAAAGTAAATGCTAGTTGGGAAAAACAATTTGGGGAGGAAATGTGAGCCTCTTCACCACGCTCACAATAGAAAGCCATTATATATTACTTTGTTCACGCACTGTTTTCAGGTTGTATTGAAGGGTTTTGTATTTTTTTCATTCTAATTACATTGATTGCAATAAAAGTCAGTTTAGGTATTTTCAATATTATTGATTCTGAATATTAAAATAGATTGTGGGTTTTGTCAACCATTGTATAACCATCATCAAGCACTTTGCTAGCTTGTAAATGCAGTCGTGCTTCTCCACATCTCCATATCTCACTATCACAGCAGAATGTATCACTTGGTTTGTTGATAACTTTCTATGCCATTATGGAAGACTACAAAGAATCTTTTCTCATTGTCTTCTTTTGCCACTTTTTCTCTTATATTTTCCCAGTTGTTACACGTTCCAGTTTTTCTCATCTCTTAATGTGGCTCAAAAATGTTGATTACCTTTTTCTAAAGTTTATGATAAATTTCCTTTGTGTCATCGTCTTCATTCTTTTATCCCCCAATGGAGCATAGGTCCTCAGCCAGCTCATGCCATCCCATATCTTTTGATATGTACTTTAGATTTCATCATTTCCTTCCCATATTATTCATCTGTCTCTAATTATTTTCTCCATGTGTTTTTAGGTCTCTTTCTATTTCATTTGCCTCATGGGTTCCAGAGAAAGGTTTTCTAGTGATATTCTCATCAGGTCTTTTCAATGTGTATCCTATCCAGCATTAGAGTCTTTCCCTCACCTCCTGATATGCTGGATCAGTCTAACATCTTGTCTCTTGATAAAATAAATGTTTGTTGCTTGTCCTTTACAGAATGTCACAGTTAACCCCAGCAATTGTTGACTGTTTGTGATTTACAAGGCAATTTTACATTCTGTAGTTTGCCTTTGCTTTCCAACTGGCTGAAGCCTTGTTAAAGTCAACACCAAGCGTTGCCCGTGGCTGATTTTGAACCTTCGAATCGTTATGTCGGGAAATTGTGAAACTGCGTTTTACTAACCCCTAAGTCACAGATGCCAACAATTTAGACTCTTTCATAATATTGACATTACCCAAGTCTTTCCTGGGTATGCTCAGCATTGTTCTGTAAAACCACTTTTATGTTGCTCATAGTGACTCTGCACAACTGCAGGACTTGGATGAAACTGGGAAATTGACAATTACTGCCCATAGTCTGGCTGCTCACTTTACCACCTTGGAGCCATCTGCTCTAGAACGAGCTGCCTGTAAGCTGGAAGCGGATTGCAAACTGTGGCTGTCGCGGTTATTTAGGTGAGTTCTGTTTGATGTGAAAGTTGCTGCAGTTGGTTTGCATATAGATTCAACAATAGTCTTAGAGCTATGGTATTCATTTTGTAACAAGCAGTTTTTATAGTTTGTTGATAGGTGAGTTCTGTTTGATGTAAAAGTTGCTGCAGTTGGTTTGCTTGTAGATTTAACAATAATCAGAGCACTAAGGTATTCTGTAACAAACGTCTTTTTAGAATTTGTTAAAGCATTTCTGTTATTACAGTTTGTTACCTTTTATTTGATTTTTCTGTGGAATGTTGCAAATACCTTGAACTGCCAGAGTAATTAACAATGAGTGCCTGGAAAAGGCTAATGAATGTAGAATATTATATTCAACTATTATAAAAATGGATAGATGGGTCGAGCACTATTTAGAGCTTTACTCAAGTGAGACCAAGCTAGCGGATGATGCCCTCAACGCCATAGAGGCGCTGCCAACTCTTGACCACCTGGACACACTTCCCACTATAACAGAAGTTAAGTGTGCTATAAATGAGCTTGCATCTGGCAAGGCTCCAGGTAAGGATGGGATTCCAATAGAGGTGATCAGGAGTGGGCAAGACACACTCGCTCTACAGATCCACCAGCTAATAGAGCTATGCTGGCGAGAAGGACAAGTCCCACAGGATTTCAAAGATTCAAACATCATAACGCTGTACAAGAACATGGGAGATCGGAGCGACTGTAACAACTATAGGGGTATCTCACTACTGTGTATTGTTGGGAAAGTATTTGCCAGAATTGTCCTGCACAGACTTCAAGTCCTGGGAGATCAAGTCTACCCTGAATCACAGTGCGGCTTCCGTCAGAACCGGTTTACCATTGATATGATATTCTCATTGCGACAGATGCAAGAAAAATGCCGGGAACAAAATCAGCCACTGTTTATTGCCTTCATCGACCTCACAAAGGCATTCGATTTGGTCAGTCGTGAGGGTCTGTTCAAAGCACTAAAGAAGATTGGCTGCCCACCAACTCTTCTGTCCATTGTGGAATCGTTCCACACAGGCATGAAGGGTATAATCAAGTTTGATGGCTCAATTTCAGAAGAGTTTGAAATCAAGAGTGGAGTTAAGCAAGGTTGTGTACTATCCCCCACCCTCTTTGGGATATACTTTTCACTTCTACTGAAATATGCCTTTCGTGATCAGGATGACGGTATATACATTCACTCACGCTCAGATGGTGGCCTCTATAATGCTCAGAGATTGAAGGCCAAGACCAAAATTAGCAGGGTACTAATCAGAGAGTTGCTTTTTGCGGATGATGCTGCGATTACGACCCACTCTGAGGAAGAATTACAACATCTACTATCTGCATTCTCCAATGCTTGTTCTGAATTTGGTTTAACAATTAACAAAAAGAAGACACAGATTATGTCACAAGGTGCACATGGTGTACCATCAATCTTTATTGACGACGCCGAACTGGAGATAGTAGACCATTTTACATATCTAGGATCAGAGGTAAATAGCAAATTATCTCTCGATCAGGAAATCAGCATCAGGATTGGCAAGGCAGCAACAACAATGAACATGTTAGCAAAAAGAGTCTGGGAGAACAGGAAGTTTACTGCCAAAACAAAAGTCCTCGTCTACCAAGCCTGTGTCCTTAGTACTCTTCTTTATGGCAGTGAAACCTGGACAACTTACTCACGCCAAGAGAAACGTTTAAACAGCTTTCATATGCGGTGTCTGCGAAGAATACTTGGTATTAAGTGGCAAGACAAAATCACAAATACTGAAGTATTGGAAAGATCAGGTTGTGTGACGGTGTATTCCATGCTCAGTCTTCGTAGACTTAGATGGATAGGACACGTTAGGAGGATGGATGATGGTAGAATACCAAAGGACATCTTTTTTGGGGAATTACAGACGGGTAGGAGATCTCAGGGTCGGCCTCTACTACGATACAAAGATGTGTGTAAGCGGGACATGATTGATACAGGCATTGATAATGCACATTGGGAGCACGTCGCCGCTGAACGTATTGCATGGAGGGCAACTATCAGAAATGGAATAAAGACAAAGGAGAAAATGATTGCAGAGAAAGCACACATAGAGCGTGAGAGACGTAAGATGGTGCAAAATGGTGGAAGTGACCATGTTTTCACATGCACCTACTGTGGGCAAACATTTGCAGCAAGAATTGGCCTTACCAGCCACACTCGCCACCGCCATGGATCGTAGTTATTAAGCCTTTTTGAAGCACAATGTACCAAACTATTGTCTGTCAAGACGGAAAGGTGCCAATGAATGAATGAGTATAAAGAGAAAAAGAATGTTCTTTTGATCATTTAATGAGAAGAGAAGCAATGGAAAAAGTTGTGATGACTGGAAAGATCAGCGGTAGATAAGGCAGAGAAATGAAGCATAATGGACTGGGATGTGGAAATTGAGGAATAACATCAGTTGCATTTATCCAGAACATCGTAGCTAGAGATCTATGGAGATATCTGAATTTATATGCCTTGTGGCCATGATGATGATGATGATAATATTCTTTTTAACATGTTTACTAAAATAATCAGCTGGCAGCTCAACTTTATGCTGTTGAGAAAATATAACAAACGATAACACATGATCATTACAAATAGTGGGACGCAGAGGTGTTTCCAAGGCACCAGGGCCGGGTTATATACTGGCCAAGACCTATTGACGCGTCCTCGTCAAGCGTCCTGGGCAACAGGTCCCTTCGGGGTCCTGGCTAAAGTCAGTAGTATCGCCGATTCCTCCAAAGTCAGAGAGTGTCTGCCTGTACGGCGAGGAACCACCAGTCTGCACACCAATAAGCCAGATATGGGACAACGGATACTCACGCAAACCTCAGGTCCTGTATGACATCACACTGATGTTGGACAACAGGATGCCTTCATCCAACATACAGGACTTCACGTTGGAGCTCAAGCCAACGAACACAAGCAAGCAAGCAAGCATTACAAATAGTAACAAAAATACATTAAAAACTAGACAGGCAACAGATAAAATTATAGTTGCAGAAGATAAACAGATACAATCTATCACGACATGTGTTTAATCTAGAACAGATACAATCTACCACGGCATATGTTTAATCTGGTAGCTAGTGAATTAAACCAAAAAAATGGTGGGAGGGAAAGGCTGGGTGCCTATGATAGCATAGTGGTTGGTGTACTCACCTACAAACAGTGATTCAGGGTTTAATTTCTAGTGAGGTTAGCATGGCCGAATGGATAAGAACATGTGTTCTTAAACATCCGATGTGTTGATGCCGAGGTAC
The DNA here is from genome assembly GCA_963921405.1 of Cepaea hortensis. Lineage (NCBI taxonomy): Eukaryota > Metazoa > Mollusca > Gastropoda > Stylommatophora > Helicidae > Cepaea > Cepaea hortensis. The sequence goes on from OY992880.1 coordinate 103,164,627, forward strand.
TGGGTTCAACCCCTACACCGGACAGTTGGACTAAAATGTTGACCTCTCGTCCTTGACTTGGGGACATAAGTTACAAGTACCTTTGAAGCTGGAGTGGGTTTGCCTGATGGCGAGGGACACTGTTAACAGGGAAAGCTAATCCAAACGCAAAATTTAGTCCAGCATTACTGGAAGTAATGTGCATGGACTACGCTTGAGCGCGCCTCCCCCCCCCCCCCCCCCCCCAAAAAAAAATAATTTCCAGTAATGGTGTAGATTGTTCCTATTTTTATTATTACGGCCTTGAGACTTGATACATTGGGGAAGAAGGTTCACTGGATTTAAGAAAGGACTTCCAGCCTAGAACTGACCACATTGTGGTCTTGTGTGCCTTTTAGTCACTGAAGGTATGGACTCAATATCATGTTCCGAAGATGCTTTATTTACATGCCAATCAATCACATGCCAATCAATCACATGCCATCTCCATAATGACATTTGCCTGCAATGGATATCCAACACTTTGTCTCTTGCTGTTGTGGTGCACTCTGACAGACTGCTGTTTACCCATCTGTTGATTTTATCCACCAACTTGTATCACAGCCTCCCTCTTACTCATCCATCTCTTAATGTTATTCTTGCACTTGTATCACTGCCTACCCATTGCTTATCTATCTTTTGATATTATCCTCTCACTTGTATCACTGCCTACTTCTTACTCATGTATCTTTTGAGTTGTCCTCTCAGTTGTATCACTGCCAACCTCTTACTCATGTATCTATTGATGTTATCCTCTCAGTTGTATCACTGTCTACCTCTTACTCATGTATCTCTTGATGTTATCCTCTCACTTGTATCACTGCCTACCTCTTACTCATGTATCTATTGATGTTATCCTCTCAGTTGTATCACTGTCTACCTCTTACTCATGTATCTCTTGATGTTATCATTTCACATGTATCACTACCTACCTCTTACTTATGTATCTCTTGATGTTGTCCTCTCAGATGTATCACTGCCACCTCTTACTCGTGTATCTCTTGATGTTATCATTCTACTTGTATCACTGCCTACCTATTGCTCATTTGTCTTTTGATTTTATCCTCCCACTTGTGTCGCTGCCAACTACTTATATCACTGCCTACCACTTAATCTATAATGTTATACTGTGAGTGGGATTTTTAACATGCACACAAGTTCTATTTTTTTTTCACCCATATCTGAAAAACCCAGGCATCCTCTATCAGTAGAGGCTGGCCTTATATGTAGTTTGTTGACACCATTTTATTTTGACAGTATCCTATTTATTGTGCGTGATACCCAGATTCAAGAGCTCTGTGCCAGTGTATCATGACAGACGCTACGAGGGGCTCACATGTATTGGCAGACATGCCCTGTACACAAAGTTTCCAAAATATGCAACAGAGGGCTTTGAGGCTCTTTATTCTCGGCCACCAGTCATCTACATTAGTGCAGCAGCACCCCCTGGACTAGGACAGTACTTATGTCAACAGGTAGGACATTTCCACTAATGAGTGACTGTTACAGTGAATAAGTATATGGTAACAATACATATTTATCAGGTTTGACATTGCCTCTAAGTAATTGTTACAGAAATTCATTCTTCTGTCTGTCATCCCCCAAAGGAGAATAGGCCCTAACCAACTCTTGCCAAGCCTTTTGTAGCCTTCAACCAATTCACACCAAGCTTTGTTTTAGATTTATTCATCACTGGTTGAATTTTGCAAGCCAAGTTTTATTCTTCTTTGTCTCCTTTTATGGCATGCTTGGTAGATTACATTGTTACTGTTCTTTGTTTCACTTGTGAGTTCTGGCAACAAGCAAGAAATTAGTATGTAATAAAATCATATGTTTATCAAAATTTCTCTAATAAGTGATTGTTATACTAATCACTATATTGTAACAATATATATTTGTCAGGTTGAACATTGCCTTTAAGAAGTAATTTTTATAGTAAATTATATTTTGCCATTGTCTGAGAAAAAGGATGGGATTTCACTACCAAAGAGATCAAGGAGGAAAAGTGATAATAGAAAACATTGTGATAACTTTTGTAGAAATTGCCAGTTTTATGTTGGGGGTTAAACTGGAGCACTTCTGAGCAGTGGTGGTTTGAAACCTCTCAGCCACAAACATCATCCTCCTTGTGTTTTAATGTAAAATGTTTTGGTTGAGCCAGAAGTTGAAGAGACATGTTCCCTGTTCCATGTGTTTACCTTGTATTGGTAGAGGAGCTGGTGTGTCTCATTGACCCCAAGATTTATGTCAGCAGTGGTATAGCTTCTAATGGGTCTTTCAAGTTGAAGAAGCTCACAGTTAGAGACCAGACAGAAACAGAAACAAAAACCTGCTGTCTTGCAGGTAGCTGGGAACAGTCAAAGGCTGGGGAAGGCAAATCACCTGAAAGACATACCTGATGAATTCAGATGCACTGGCCCACAGGCTTGATGAAATAATGCAGCATATCTCACTTTATTATAGGAATGTATTGACATGTTAGAATATTCTCTTATCTCTAATTTGTCTCTTAAAAACACATGCATAATCTGGTTTGTTTTGATTTCAGTTAGGACTACCTTTATCGTGTTCGTGTACAGTGCCATGCAACACACTCCAAGGACCCAGCAGTAAAATGGTAAGTGACTGGCTGTTTGTAGATCTCTTCAGTGGTCATCCTCAACTGCTCTCGGCATAGAGTTTATTAAGTCCACCGTCTTATGCTATAATAAGTCTTCAGTTCCATTGTCTTCTACCTTTGATTACAGTTTCAGTTACATACTCTTCTATTGTCTTGAGGGCATATAGTTAGCCAGACAAAACTTGGGTGAGTTAGACCTGCAGGTGTTCAGACATTGAGGTTGAAAGCCATGGTACTTGAGATGACATAAATCCATTCAGGAGCACTTGATAAAAGAGATCATTTGATTGAGAGATGTGATGAATTTGTTGTTGCTTCACAGCAGTAGTCTCCAGGTGATGTTGCATGTAAGGTTCACAGCTGTATGATGATTCACAGATGATCAGATTTGTGTTCAGGGTTATGCATAAACCTGCACTTGATATTTTGTCTGTAAAGGTGTTTCTTATCAGTAAAAACACTGACAGTGCACATGCCATCACCACAGCACTTAAATGTGTAGTCTAGAGAAATAAGTCTGCCCTTTGGATGCAAAGCGATTACTTGGTTTTGCCCGGGCAGTGCCGTTAGGCTACTCTTTTTTGATTTCCAACTGCCAAGGGATTTTTTACATGCGCAACAATACACACGGGCGTCCAATCTCACCACCCAGAGACAAGGGGAAATGTTTTTACTAGAAGTCCACGTGAAAAAAATGTCGGCACTCACCGGGGCTTAAATGCAGGACCTCCAGCACTCGAGGCGGACACCATACCTCAAACACACCCCCCCCCCCCCCCCCCCCCGAAACAACAACAAATATAAATGCTTATACGAGGGGTAGTAAGTCGCAAATGGCTGTAGAAAAATAACTAAATATAACAACTTGAAACCAGTTTAATTTTATACATAATTGTCCCTCTATTTCTCAACATAATTTCTACCAATGTTGATGCACTTATCCCATCATTTTATCAGTCTTGCCAAACCGGCTGCATAGAACTGCGTGCTCTGTTTTCTAAACCACGTTTTCACTTCACCATCAACTTCGAGGTCATTCGCGAAATGTCTCCTGCCAAGGTGGGTTTTCAGTGGACCAAAAAGTTGGAAATCGCTAGGGGCTAAGTCGGGGCTGAAAGGTGGATGTTCCAGAACTTCCCATCTTAATTGGTTAATTTTGTCCTGAGTTAATCAAGCTGTATGTGGTGTGGCATTGTCATGAAGAAGGAACACTCCTCTAGTCAGCAGTCCTGGACGTTTTCTTCGAATTGTATTATGAAGCATCGATAGAACTTCACAATGCGATTCAGAATTCACATTGTCACATTTCTTCTTGAAATTGGTCAGAAGCACTCCTTGACAATCCCAGAACACTGTCAGCATAACCTTCCCTGCTGATGGCATAACCTTGAATTTTTGGACACAAGGCGAAGAAGGAATTTTCTACCTAGATATGCACCATTTTACGGGACAAACATTTGTCAGCATAAATAGGAAGCATTTCCTTATGAATGTCCTTTGCAGGCAGTCCTTTTGCCCACAAAAAAAAAAAAATCACAACAGCACGTTGCACTTTGGTTGTACACTCCATAAGTACAGTCGCCATTTTGTTTATGCGCTGCGCATATGCATGAGAACCTAGCGCCACCCAACGAACGGGAATATAAAGTTTGATGTTGCTGTCACCTAATGACACCTGTAGAAAACACCAACCACATTTACCTGCTATCCCACAGAACTGTGTGGCTTACTTATTGACTCACCCTCGTACTATACATCTCAAAAACGTCAGGCCAGGTGAATAGAAAACACAGAAACACAATTATTACTGTGTTATATGTTACTGTGATTTCTATTTATTTGATCAGACATCATTGTGATTTTTAGTATATGAATTTGTATTTATTTGTATCTCAACGAATCTCAACATACATATTTTGTTCCATTAGATGAATTACCTGTTACAGTATATAACGTACCTGTTATAAATGTTACAGCCTGTGTGATGTTCACTTTCTGTGGTAACATGGCTTGTTATGGCTGGAATTTTGACTTAGAGTGAGATTTTGATTTTCTTGATTATTTCCTTACTGTCAGATGTTCTTCTTGGCTTCATAGAGTTTAGTGATAAACAGCTGATGTTGGGTAGTGCCAATGTGCTTGTCGGGGTATGCTGTAGCTACACAGGCAAACTAAGCTTAAACACGTACCAGAATACACTGAAGAACTGCAGCGTCCCAAAGCATACCGAATGAATCACTTTATTTATTCGATGACAAGTTCATATAGTTATATACGCTAACAATTGGCCTACTTACAAGTTTCTGTACTGGGTTATTACAGGGCCCTCAGCCCACTCAAGCGAGCGACACAGCTCACCTCGCTGTCTGCGCTGTAGCATGTTCAACGGCCTGGCGTGTGTACTGGCCATCCCTCTTGCTGTACAAACGGACTCTGCAACTATTCAACTCTGTCCCCTGCCGTTTGATCGTTGGTTTCATGTTCACAGTTGAATCACTGTTCACATCTTGATAATAGACCACTGGCCTGTCGTTTTCTACGATGTGAACTTCTCTGTGTTTCCCGGCAGACTAAATTCCCAACTCCTCGTTGATCGTTCGCCCAACACATCACGTGGCCTGAGCTCGCGATTCTATTGGCTCTTTCAATTTTTACCATCTTCTTCTCAGCGATCCTTATTGTGACCAGTTTTTACAACTAGCAACTATTGTCTGAGTTGTCCTCATAAATAGACTCATGGCATATCCCCCCCCCCCCCCATTTAACAAATGTTCTAACATTTTTTTGGTTCCGCCTTTCTCTACACCTGACATGAGTCACCGTAGTCGCACATGCCTGTCTCTTGGTCGCACATATCTGTTTGCTCCATCATGCCTTAGAGCTTGCTTATTAGTTTCATTTCACTTCACTCTTGTGCTAAGTCGATATTCTGTTATACATCACAAAATATAATTATATATATGTCGGACATGATTTATCCGTCTCTATCCCAGTAGACATCGTGTGGCATCAGCCTCCTTTGTATTCGGCCGGTTGAGGTCCAACCTAATATGAGTCCCAATGCCCACCCCGGACATTCCCATATGGTTCCTCATTCAACTGACACCCTTCTCCAAGCCCTTACACCCTGGGTGCAGGAACATGCTTTCACGCCCATTTCTTTAAGCTCTTGACTTGCCTATGAGCAACATATGCTACGACTGTGGATCTCTTTGGTGCTTGTGACTGTATGGTTCTTGTATTTGTCTTGTCAAGATGTGTGTGGAGTCGGCTGCCATACGTTACTCTTTCCTATGGGCTTCGCTTGTGTCCTTTGACTGACTATTCTCTTCTTTACATTCTGTTTGTTCATGGTATTCTTCCTAATGCACTTTACTTTGTACTCTCCCCAAAACCATGTTCCTATGTGCACCTATCTCATGCCAAGATATTTTATGTTAAAATAATTATCCTTCTGTTCTTCTTTCATCTTCATTCGTACTATGGTCTCTCTCTCTCTTTCCATTCTCCTTTCTTCCTTTCATCCTTCATCGTTTCATAATTTCATTTCTCTTGTTCTTTTGACTCTCATTCGCATAAATTCATATTCTCAGTCTTTCCGTACACATTCTCTTGCTTAACTATCTCAAGTCCTATTCTTATTGTTACCCAGATTGCATAAGTTACTTCTATCATTTGTACCTGTATATCTCTCAAACCTACAACCTTATCATAAAAACATGCATGGTGTCAGAGTCTAACAGGGGACAGCGATGCAGGGACATCGTTACGACCGCCAGGCGACTTAGCTCCCAGTAAGGGATGCAACAACTTCGTTGCGCCGCCAGGCGAATAGGAGTTACCGGCCTGCGAGATCGCTGGCTGACCAGCGGTCAGGCCGCCAACGCAAGACGCACGCCTGCCACGTGACGCCACGTCAGGCAGGAGGCAAGTTGCGAACCAGGTCCAGACAGCTCTGGGGACACGGTACAGGACGGACGTGTGATTGAGAGAAAGGCGTTGTATGGTTTCTGTATTGAAAGGCGAGTGTCTGGACATCTTGCGAGTCAGACTTGTGAACTGTATTGTGGATGTAAGTTGTAAAGTATCCATTATATATCGTTGTGATCATCATTCTGTATTTGATATGTTAATAAATCCATTGAATGGTGTATCGTTGAGTCTTACGTCAAATCACGTTGTATTTGTACTGTCTCACACTTGTTAGGAAAGCGAGCCAAGTTTAAGACTCTGACATGTGTGAACGTGGGTAGCTCGTCCTTGTTGAACGTGGGTAGCTCGTCCTTGTTGAACGTGGGTAGCTCGTCCTTGTTAAACGTGGGTAGCTCGTCCTTGTTGAACGTAGCTCGTCCTTTTTGAACGTGAAGGTCTCGTCCAGCTTTAATTTAGTTAGATTTAAACCTAAATGTGATCATGGAAGGCTCATTTTGATTGTTACTACATTATTTAAACATGTGTAAGACCATCTGTAAACGTACAATGCATACATTTTGTTTGATCCTGTAAGCGTGTAAAACATTTGTGATTTGTGAAACTTGTCACCGTTTTGACCTTGTCGACATTGTGATCTTGTCGCCATTTTGACCTTGTCGCCATCTTGTAAACTTGATGTCTATGTCCTTACTGAATGTCATCTTGATGTAAGTGATGTGTCATCAATGTTGTAGAGTGTTAAGATACTTGTAGATTGTCTTTGTGCATTGAGTTTGTGGAACGCGAAGAGTGTTTGGAAAGAAAGTAACGTGTATTGTAAAAAAAAAACTGTTGACGGACAAACTTACGACATACAATTACACTCAACGCCATACAAACCTAATCAACACTTAGTGACAAGTAGGCACACACCAACAAATAGATGCTAATTTATCTTCTTCCAAAATAAAAGCAGGTTTTTCCGTACCATCCGAAACCTTGCCGTAGAGGTCATTTACGATTCGAAGTAGCGACCCTACAGTTCCTAGCCCGATTTTCCAACCGTTCTTCGCCGCATCCAGGGCACTTGAGTATAATTTTTTTCTTTTCGTATACTTTAAAAATGCTTTTTTAGGCACATATCGTCCATATAAACAAATTGTAAATTGTTGATTACTAACCACTTATTACATATTGTGTGTGGCTGGTATTTCATTGACATTTTTCCATCATGTCTTCATTATTTGATTTCATTGATATGGGCATAAAGTTACAGTTACATGGTGATGAACTAACACGTTGGAGTGAGCAGAAGTACGCTGAATATCTACTAGTACAGGAGAAAGCTACCGAACGCGATGACAGGGCAGCAGAACGCGAAGAAAGAGCAGCAGAAAGGGCTGCCAAGCAAGCTGAGATGGATAGCGAACAAAAGAAGGCAGAAACAGCCTTAAAGCAAGCTGAAATGGAAACAGAGCTGAAGAAGGCAGAAATAGCAGCTCAGAGTAAGAGAGAAGAACTGGAGTTACAGTTGAAGATAAAACAACTTGACACTGAGACTGCCATTAACAAGGAGTCTAAGAAATCTGAAAGACTGGAGAAAGAAAACCAGTATAAGAAATATCAAGGTATTGTACGTAATTATACCTCGGGTGACTGCATCGCAGCCTTTACCCAAAATTTTGAAACGTTAATGGAACATTATCAAGTTCCACTGTCTGAATGGAATATTGTGTACATGAGGAGTTTGTCAGGGGAACCTCTTAAAGTTATTGAAACCATCCCCAAAGACCTCAGAAAAGATTACCATTATCTGAAATCTAAGATTATGGCACATTTTATGTTAGATGAGGCAGGTTACAGAGAACAATTCAGTAAATTGAGCCCAAAACCGACTCAAACGTTCTCTGACTACCTCTGCTTAGTCCGAGATATTTTCACCAAATGGACGTCAGCAGCCAAAATTGAAAAAAGTTATCAGAGATTGGAAGATCTAATCATTAGAGACAAAATTGTATCATCTATTCCTTCAGCCTTTGCTAAATTTTTGTTAGAGAATGAATGCTCTAGTGTGGATGAGATTGACAGACGTGGGTCGGCTTACTACACAGCCAACAAACATTGCTTTGCTACTGAAGATACTAACATTAACTTTGTAGCAGCGGCTAATTATGACAAACAACCCTATAGTAGGCAGAAACCTCATAGGCCTACCTCTGAGAAATATAATCATTGCATTTATTGTAAATATTCACATCATCAGGGTGAAATGTGCGATCAGAACCCAGGGTACCATACTTACTTATTAAACATGGTAAACAGACAAGACAAGGAACGTAAATCCTTTAAAAACTCACGAAAATGTTTCCTCTGCAAGGCATGGGGACACCATCGGAAAGATTGTAAGGGCAGGCATATGACCAACAAAGCAAATGCCGCCTTGTTTGATAGTTCGTCTTCTGATGAAGAAGAGCCAGAGAAACATCCTGTGAACTCAGCACAGGCGTTTGACATATTCAACGCAAACCATTGCTCTGTTTGTAACACCTTCTATGAAGATGGTATTTTAACATGCGGTCATGCCATCCCTATTGCCAATGAAGAAGCTAATTTGGTAGTAGACTCAAAAGGCAGAATAAACATCCATCACGGATATGTAAATGGCAAATCTGCTACAGTCCTTCGCGACACGGGGAGTTCACTCATTGGCCTGAAGAGAACGTTCATAATGCCTACAGACTATACAGGCAGGCACGTAACATGTAGAACATTCTCAGGCAATATTGAGAAATACCCATTAGCATGGGCATATATTGAAACATCTTTCCTCACTGGGAAAGTAAAGTGCGCTGCACTAACCAGTCCAGTTTGTGATATAATTATTGGTAATTTACCTGAGGTAAATGATAAACCTCATGACATAACATCTGTATGTATTGATGATACCATAACATCACCATCAAATGTCATCATTGAAAATGTCACACCACCTATTGATTGTAAAGTAGCTAATGTAGCACTAAGTTCTCATGACATCATTGAAACTGTTGTTCCATCATCATCTGACATCATTGAGTGTGTGAACGCAGTAACGAGAGCTACTGCTAGAGTGCAAGATGAAATAAATCAAACTGAGGCGATACAATTGCTCAGCCCAGTTTCACTACCTACTAACACCATGAAGGAAGCATTTGTAACAGCCCAAAAAGCTGATCCTTCATTGTCAAAGTACTTTGACCTGATCGGCCGAAAGCCAAAAGTAACCAAGAATGCAAAATGGCATTTTGCTATGAAAAATGATATACTCACCAGGTATTACACCAGAGGTGACAATACCACAGAGCAAACTGTTTTGCCAACTAGTTATCGCAAGCAAGCCTTACATCTTGCACACGATATACCTCTTGCAGGACATATGGCATACGTTAAGACCAGATCAAGGTTATTGACACAATTTCACTGGCCAAAATTTTGCAATGACATTAAAGAATATTGCAGAAGTTGTGACACCTGCCAGAAACTGGTTAAAAAAGGTAAACACCCACAGGCAAAGTTACAAGTTACCGACTTAGCCAGTCGACCTTTTGAAAAGTTATCGGTTGACATAGTGGGCCCTCTTAGTCATACAACAACTAGAGGGAATAAATTTATTCTAACTGTTATTGATACATGTAGTCGCTGGCCAGAAGCTATTCCGTTAAAGAACATAACTGCCAATGACATAATGGAAGTGTTCTTCCATATTTTTTCTAGGATAGGTTTTCCAGATACTATCCAATCTGATAGGGGCACTCAGTTTATTGCCGCATCCACCCAAGCTTTCACCAAAATGTTGGGAGTGAAGCAGTGTTTCAATTCACCCTACCACCCTCACAGTAGCGGAGTTATAGAGAAGTTTAACGGGGATCTCAAGCACATGCTTGCAAAAGTAACGCAAGAACACCCCAACAACTGGGATGTATATCTACCAGCTATTCTTTTTGCTTATCGCGAGGTACCACATGCTAGCACCGGTTTCTCTCCTTTTGAACTCATCTATGGTGCCAAACCACGTGGCCCATTGACCATTTACCACCAAATGTTAACTAACTCTACACCAATACTTAAACCCATATCATCATACTTATATGTGACATCATTGCGTGAAAGAATCATCAAATCTTGTGTTATTGCAAAGAATGCACTAAAACTATCTGGTGCTACTTATAGACAGTATGCTGACAAAGGTAACCGGACAATAACATTGACACCTGGACAGGACATTCTTCTGCTACTACCTAGTGACAGACACCTACTGACTGATTCTTGGCAGGGACCTTTTAAAGTGACGAGACAGATTTCACCTGTAGACTACGAAATCCTTATAAAAGACAAACACAAAATATTTCACATAAATATGCTAAGACCATACCACAACAGAGACAACGAACAGGACGATACGACAGCTTGTACAGTGATAATAGATCACGAAGATGACGATGCTAGTGACGAAATTCCAACACCTGCATTAGACACGACAGACTGCTTGAAGGAGATCAAAATCAACCCAAAGTTGACTCAAGCAGAGACAGACAGGTGCAAACAACTTATACAACAGTACAACACCATCTTTTCCAACAACCCAGGACAAACAGAATTAGTACAGCATCACATCACACTCACATCAAACACACCCATTAGATGCAGACCATACACCATCCCATTACATTACAAAGAGCAGTTACATCTAGAAATCATCAACTTAGAGAAAAATAACATCATAAGACGATCCCAATCAGACTACTCATCTCCCATGGTCATAGTCCGCAAAAAGGACAATACAATAAGACTTTGCATCGACTACCGAAAACTGAATAAAATAACTGTTCTAGATCTTGAGCCAATGGCAAACACTGACGATCTTTTGACAGAACTGACAGACGCTAGGTTCTTTACGACGGTAGACATGACGAAAGGTTATTGGCAGATTGCTGTAGACGAACAGAGCAGACATCTGACAGCATTTGCCACACCTTGGGGACTGTACGAATGGTGCAAACTTCCATTTGGGCTTGTTAACGCCCCAGCCACATTTGTACGGATGACACGACTACTTCTAGTAGACATTCCTAACATAATCTGCTATATCGACGACATATGTATTCACACAGAGACAATGACTGAGCACATTAAGATTTTAGACCAGACATTTGAACGGATCAGACAGCACGGACTGACAGTGAAGCCTGCAAAAGTAGACATAGCCTACCAGGAAATAACATTCTTGGGTTACAAAATATCCAATGGCTTTGTCACGACAGACGATAAAATTGTGTCCAAGATACTAAAACTCTCACTTCCGACTACTAAAAAACAAGTCAGAAGTTTGTTGGGCTTAATAAATTACTACCGGCAGTTTATTCCTGATTTTTCTGAACTGACCGAGGTATTTACTAATCTACTAACAAAAGATAAACCAGAGAAAATTGTACACGATCAATGCCTAAAAATTGCATTTCATAAAGTTCTATCATGTTTTTCTGATAAGAATGAACGCAATCTTATCCTTAAATTGCCCGATATCCGTTTACCTTTCAGATTACGCACAGATGCTAGCTCCGTGGCGATTGGAGCAGTCCTGTTGCAGGAGTATAACAACATTCTCCACCCCGTTTATTTTGTATCCAGGAAGCTGAAGGCCCGAGAGCGGGCATGGTCCATTCCTCAATTGGAAGCCCTAGCTTTAGTAGTAGGTATTACAAAATTGTCTAGATTTCTTCTAGGACGCCATTTCATCGTAGAATCGGACAGCAGCCCCTTACGATGGATGAATTCAGGAGTGCCGTCTAACCATATGGTAGCGCGTTGGTCTTTGAAACTCCAAGATTATAGCTTTGAGGTTCGACACATCCCAGGCAAAACCAATTCAATTGCCGATCTTTTGTCACGTTGCCCGACCGACCCAGTGAGCACCAATGTCTGAGTGCGGTATGTAGAAATACACTCAGACCGACACAGCCATTTAGCAGTGAATAGTGGTTTTTCATTCACAAAAAGCTGTGTAATGTCTACAATATTGTGATAGGGATTACTCCCGTTATATATAGTGTTCTTATTTTACTAGTTCATGTAATGATTGTCGTGTATAAATGTGCAGTATGTGGTAGAAAGCGAACTATATTAATTGTAGATAATACGTACAAGAACAGTGTCACATTCGCACTTACCTGAAGCGAATTATCCAACTTCACAGTGACAACTTCGTGTGGAATCTTCCATGAACATTTTAATTACGAGTGTGAAAGTAAAAACTGAACAGTGACGACTTTTCTACACCTTTGCAGTGAACCGAAATCTTTAATGTTCGACTGAAACATCTAACACATGAACATTCGATCCTAATCCAGAAGATTGTGTAGCAACATCTAACACGAACTTTGAGAACATTGTACCTTCCTTAAACTACATCAAACCGGAACAGGTGTGTTCTACAAGCTTTACCATCAGCTGATTTTAGTGTTCGTGTGTACTTCCAGATTAATTAGAAATTTAGAACAAAAATAGCAGACAACATATAAAAGAAAAAAAAGTTTTGACGATTCTAAAATGTTTAGGATTCTATAAAATTGAATACACGAATTGTGTGTTTATTTATTTCTCTAATGTAATCTTAGAATCATATCTTGATTAACGTATTCATATTACCGACTTTTTCTCGTTAATATGAAGAAACGTCAAGCAATGACACTAAGAAATTAAATAGTTATTGTAAATTATTGTGTGTCACTAATGTTAAAATTACTTCCCTTTCATTTATTGTTATTACATTTTCACACAAAGGGCCATAATTTGAAATGTATATGCTAATGTGTTGTGTGTAATATAACATGTTGTTGTTAGAGTGTTGACACCACAGGCAGGCATCTACTGGGCATGGCAGAGTGTTGCCAACATTGTATGCCAACACAAGAACTCCTGGCCAAGTAGGGACAGGGTTGGAGTGTTTTATACGACTTATATAAAGCCGTATTTCAGTCTGGCTAGATGGTTTTTGTTCCAAGAACCATATTATTTTTTTTTTTCAAATTGCTGCGAGGTAGATGCGTGAAGCTGACTCTACTGATCTGACTGGGTGATAATACAATTGAGGTAACCAGCCATCGAGAGGGTGAAGCCTGATATGTGTTAAACATGAAGCACCACATGTCTTTGTACCCAACTCCCAGTTCTTATATATTTCTATGCCATGTGTGTATTTTTGATAACGTTGTGTATAACAATAGAAAGGTAGATTCTGACAAGGGTATACTATTAACCCAACAGGTACAGACATTATACATGAAAGACGACATCTTTCATGGATTTTACCGGGGGAGCGTGTCAGAGTCTAACAGGGGACAGCGATGCAGGGACATCGTTACGACCGCCAGGCGACTTAGCTCCCAGTAAGGGATGCAACAACTTCGTTGCGCCGCCAGGCGAATAGGAGTTACTGGCCTGCGAGATCGCTGGCTGACCAGCGGTCAGGCCGCCAACGCAAGACGCACGCCTGCCACGTGACGCCACGTCAGGCAGGAGGCAAGTTGCGAACCAGGTCCAGACAGCTCTGGGGACACGGTACAGGACGGACGTGTGATTGAGAGAAAGGCGTTGTATGGTTTCTGTATTGAAAGGCGAGTGTCTGGACATCTTGCGAGTCAGACTTGTGAACTGTATTGTGGATGTAAGTTGTAAAGTATCCATTATATATCGTTGTGATCATCATTCTGTATTTGATATGTTAATAAATCCATTGAATGGTGTATCGTTGAGTCTTACGTCAAATCACGTTGTATTTGTACTGTCTCACACTTGTTAGGAAAGCGAGCCAAGTTTAAGACTCTGACACATGGGCATACAACATTGTAATCACATGTACTATTACAATTAAAATTCCAAGATTTAACTATGCCTTGAATATGGGCCTATCCTCGATAACCCGATAAAAATTAATGTACATCAACGATTTCAGTACCATGTTGGTGTATTTCCACTCTCATTTACTTTTTCGCTCCGTTGTATCTCTTTTGTTCACTGATGGTTTGTGTATCAGATAGTTTCTTCTTCTTTCTCTCTTAGCCTTTGTGTGCCATATCTCTGATGTATAGTGGTTTTAGACCCACTGTGTCCTTTTTATCTGATGTCCCTTCTTGTTATTCTCTCTGTGAACTCCTCATTTATCTTCACCCTGACTTCATTCTATTTATTCTGTGAGGAATGCATGATGGTGTTCTCTCCAGGTAATCTTATTACAGTAGGGTACAAGGTATAATCAATTATGGTACAATCCTCGGTATGATAATGTGACTGATGTTCGTATGAATATACCAATGCAATGATGTTTACGTTTGTACCTACATGACAATACCATGATGTTTCCATCTATATGTATGTTTTATGAGTTTTTTTTATTCAGGTAGTAAATAGGTTTTACTTCATTTTTATGTTATTTAGCTCAAATCTTCCATCTTCCTTTTACGAATGTGGGCATTACAAATATTGTTTTTACATGAGATCATCTGGCTCAAATATTTTTTGCTGCATGGCTCCAGATCATTTGGTTCAAATCTTTTTTGCTGTATGAATATATACAAAACTAATGTGTTTACTTATCTTTATGTTACTTAATAAAGCTGAATGTTATTTTTTTTGTTTTTATAAATTTATGCAATATAAATTTTGTTTTTAACTTCATTTTTATGTCATTTAACGTAATGTTCTTGTTTATGTTATTATGAAACTATGATCAGTCAATCTCAGTCAGTCACTCAGGTGCCTTCTCCACAATGAAGATTGGCTTCAATGGATCTTGAACACTGTCTGTCTCTCGCCCTGATTGTGCATACAGTCAGACTGCTGTCCATCTCTTGATGTTATCTTCCTACTTGTATAGTTTTTAATTTAATGTTTTTTCTAGCATTTTAATGACATTGTTTGAATAAACTATTGATTTTTGTTATATGAAATATTTTGTACTTGTCATACGTTTGTATTTTCCTCACCTCCTGATGAAATCCAGGATGTTGTGTTGCTGGAGAAGTTGATACAAGATGACATTGCTGCTGCCAAGACCCCAGTTTTGATTGTTGCCTATGCAGGTAAATGAATGCCTACTATTCTGCCTTGAACAATTTCAGCTCTACTTGCTTGTATTTAGAGATAAACATTACCTTTCATTCATTCAGTAGCATGTCCTTTGCAGAACCTCGCTTCCATAACAACCTTCCGGAAAACTTCTTGATCACAAGCAAGATGTCCCGCGTCCGATACACCCATCTGGAGATCATCCGCCACATCCTGCACCCATCTTCTCTTTGGCCTTCCTCTCAAGTGACCAAAATATTTCAATTTCCTTTGTTTTATCATCTTTAATAGCCAGCCCTCTTCAGTATTCAGCTCTTGAAGTATGGATGCATTTGTTCTTTTCTTTACCCAAGATATTCTTAGAACCCGTCTATAACATTTATATTCAAAGGCATTTATGCACTGCTCAGCTTGTGTAGTAAGCGTCCAGGTCTCACAGGCGTATGTTGCAATGGGAAAGATGCATGCTCTTAAAAATCAAATTTTTTTAGTTCTATCTGTCACACTCCATAATTTATTCAGTTGTTTTAGTCTTTGAAGAGCAATTGATAGTCGTCGTTTAATTTCTTTCATTGTTTCACCATTGTTGGTAATCAATGACCCAAAATATAAATATTTCACCACACCCAATCTTTCCTCATTAACATATATTTCTTTCTCCATAGTAGTTTTATCTGTATGCATTATCTTTGTTTTTGCTATGTTAAGATATAAGTTGTGATTTTCACCATTTCTTTGGGTTGAGATTATTTGGTTTTCTATACCATTCTGTGAATATTCTTCAACAAGTGAGCAGGTACAATTATCTAGGAACAGTAATAACATCTGATGGGAGATGGCTTGAAGAGATTAGAACAAGAATCGCCATGGCAAAAGTAGCCTTTAGCAAGATGAAAAACATATTGACCAATAAAAAGATGTCAATTGAAACGAGAAAAAGAGTGTTGAGATGCTACATTGAACCTGTACTTTTGTATGGATGTGAAGTGTGGACAATGAGCAGTCAGGCTGAAAAACATCTGATGGCTGTAGAGATGTGGTTTCTGAGGAAAATGCAAAGAATACCATGGACAGCCAGAAAGACCAATGAACAAGTCCTTCAAGAAACAAATGAAGATCATAAATTGATTAGAGAAATTAGATGTAGACAGTCAAAATTTTTTGGGCATGTTATGAGAAGAAATGGATTGGAGAATTTGGTGACAACTGGTAAGATCGAGGGGAACAGACCAAGGGGAAGACCTAGAAGCAAGTACATGGATGGCTTGGCCTTGTGGCATGGTCGAGACAGAAACACGGAGCTGATCCACGACTCTGGTGATCGAGTGAGATGGCAGAACATGACCGCCCATGCTTACCGGCATGGCACATGATGGATGGATGGATACCATTCTGTGATGTGGATAGTAATACTGTATCATCAGCATATCGAATCTCTTGTATTTCATGACTACCGATATTTAGGGCATCATATTGCTCTCTGGTTATATCGTCTCTGACATTTCTCATTATATTTTTGGCATACAGGTTAAACAAATAGGATGACAGCACGCAGCACTGACGGACTCCTTGCTTGATGTCAAACCAATCTGATGTCTCGCCATCAATTCTAACCGCTGCTTGTTGGTCTAGATAGAGCATTTTTATGAGTTGTACTGACTGACTGGCACCTTGCCGTCTTGACAGACGATAGTTTGTAAAATGGGGTTATCTCTCCATAACACAAAGCCTGGGCTGAATTTAGAGACCATGTGTTGCCCATGCAGCATGATCCCTCTCTCTGCCTGTCAAGTTTTGAGTTGTACTACATGTGATAAAAAGCCCATATTCCTCATGATTTCCCAAAATTTCTGATGTTGTACACAGTCAACTGCCTTTGAATAATCCACAAAACAGGAGAATAGGTTTACATTAAATTCTCTGCACTTCTCTGTTATTAAAATCATGCTGAGTATGTGATCTCTTGTCCCTCTTCCTTGTCTAAATCCAGCTTAAACCATGTTAATTTCTTTTTCCATTTTCTTACGAAGTCTTCCCATTATGATAATGTTAAGTGTGGTCATGAAACACATTTAGTTGTTGATAATTTGTTCTCAATTCAGTTGATAGCATCAACAGACAATGTTAAGCACCATCGTGAAGCACATTTAATTACTTATGACATGTTCTCTACGATCTACATTGGGATAAATTTGAATTTGTAAAATTGACTTGGGCTCCCAGGTTCACCCAGCCTAAAATGGGTACCAGGAAATGTTTTGGGAAGTAAAGGCAGCTGGCATGATACTGACCACATCAGCCACCGAGTGCAGATTGGTCTATACAAATATGGGTCAAGCACCATGTGTCCAGTGTGCCTTAAGACATGTAAAAGGGTTCTTGACAGACAACATTGACATGTTCTCAGTTCAGTCGACAGCAACAAAAGAAAATGTCAAGTGTGATCAGGAAACACATTTAGTTGTGACAACTTGTTCTCAACTGAGTTAAGATTATCATCACTGTACTCGGATAAGTCAAGTGTTCTTACTTCTGCTTGATAGGGACCCCAGTGGTTGGCCATGTGGACAATCTCCAGAGGCTGCAGGAAATCTCCAGAGCAAACAACATCTGGCTTCATGTTGATGGGTATTTAGTTAGTTTGTGTGCTGTGTCTGTTGTTTATTCTCCTGTGTCACTTTGTTTCATTTCAACCTTTTATCAGCTACATCTAGTTTATTGAGAATTTTACTGAATTTTGTTATTATCAGATGCATGTTAATAGAGACAGTCTTGAAAGTGAACAGGTCTAAGAATTGAATTTGTTCCTTACAAAGGCTTTTAACTGATTCAATGCCGAAGGATAATATATAGCCAAATGTGACCTCCCATCTAGACATAAGGACGATATATTGCCATACTAGGGTCATTGTGTTATTTGTTTTGCTTCATGGTATCTTCCACAATTTCAATAATCAGCGAACAAAAATTTACATTATAATACTTGTTCATTTTATTGTATACCATGTTTGGTCCAAAGTTAGGTTTTGTTTGGCACTGAGTTAGTTTACAGCGAAGATACCAGTTGAAGCAACTTGCAGGGGACTATGGGAATCAATACTTTACTTTCAAAATAAATTCTTTCAGGACAACCTGCATAGTCTTGTATATGTGACAGCAGTGATTCTTCTTTGGTGATAACAGCGAATATTCTCTTTCCATGTTTACCAGAAATGTCACATCTAATCAGCATTGTATTGAAATTTCTGGGGTAAGATTTAATGCAGAGTTAACCTTTGATAACGGCTAGGGACAAAATATAAGTAATCTGCCTTATGCTGTTGACATAACATTTATAGCAAAAAATGAAAATGAAATACAAAAATTGGTGGACATCGTAACCATTGAAAGAGAAAGGAAAGGACTAAAATTAAGAATTGATAGACACAACGATTGAAAGTAAAAGGAAAGGGCTAAAATCAAGAATTGAAAGACAGTGTAAACATTGAAAGTGAAAGGAAAGGACTAAAATCAAGCAACACAAACACAAAAGCTGTGGCCATGACCAGGAAAAAGACACAACCTTAATGTACAATGATAGCAAATGGAATGACACTTAAACAAGCAGAGATTAAGTTATTTAAGGTCAATAATAACAACAGATACAGCGAGCACCACAAAGTTAACATGCAAAATAATGCAAGCAAAGCAGCATTCTACCAGATGAAAAACATTCTCTGTAACATATTCTTATCTATGGAGGTCAGAAAATGAGTTTTAAGAAATTACATACTCCCCATACTGTTGTATGGCTGTGAATAATGGACACTGAAACAAGATTAAAAAGAAACTACAGGCCACAGAGATATAACTTTTTCTTTTAGAGTACTAAGACTCTCATGGACATCTAAGAAGACCAATATCCAAGAACATAAAGAGGAGACATCAAAAATACAGATGCTAACCCAGTGTTTGTCATGTTATGAGATGAGAGGATCTGGAGAAAGTTATCATAACTGGGAGGATCAATATGGTGACAGAAACAGAAATCAGCAGGACTAAATGCTGGATGGGTTGGCAGATTATCACGGAAGATAATCAGTGCTCGAATTTGTCAAGAACACAGGGGACAGATGTTTGCAGAGGAATATAATTGCTTACACTATCCAGCATGGTACATGATAATGATGAATAGTGAATAGTTCTTATTAAGTTTAACTACTGGCATAATTACATACATCACTTTCAATCATTTTTAATGTTTTTTTTTTAAATAAAGGAAAGAATAACAATAATAAATAACACAATATAAGTAAAGAATGTTTTACCAAAATACACATTGTTATAGCCATCTGCCTCATGCTCTGAAGGTTGTGGGTTCGATTCCGGGCTGTCTTTCGGTTCATGAGTGCATTTTTCTGGGAGACTCCTGGCGGTCGTCGCTGGAGCTACGGAGTTCGTGCTTTATGTGATGCTTTCGGCAGGCTGCCCCGTGGAAAGAGAGCGAGCCATATGGGATAAAACCTGGTGCAATGAAGTCGATCCTCTTGACTTTTAAGACACATTATTGTGAAGAAAAAAAAAAAAGAAAATAATGACATACATTTCATAACTTCAGTGACAAAGTCAATTATATTAGCATGAATAAACAAAAGTACAAATAATATCTGAAATGATCTTCTTTCTTCATTTGCCCTTGAACTCATTGGGGCATAGGTCCTCAACCATTTCACCAAGCAGTTCTATCTTTTGCTATCTCATGCAGCTCCATCCCTTTTCTCCCATATAATATTCATCTGTCTTTAATCCTGTTCTCCTTGTGTTTTCTGTGGTTTCCATAAAATGGAGTGTCTAGTTCAGTGGTTCTCAACCGGTGGGGAATCTCCCCCTCCCAGGGGGGAATTTTAGGGTTTCCAGGGGGGGGAATGAAGACCATTTCAAGATCGTGTTAATACAAGAACCGATTACTTGATATTGTTTTTCCCTTCATACTTTACAGTTATGTATGTCTCATCCTTCTAAAATTCATTTTATAAAGTAAGTAGACCCACAAATCATACTTTATGTGGATGTTTAGACTTGTTTTAGTATATGCTATTACATTTACCTTCCACTTTTACGTATACTGTGTAGGGGTGGGGGTATTTTTAGATAGGAAATATGAAAGGGGGGAATGACGTTCTGAAAATACGGTGAAGGGGGGCACGGGCCAAATTTTTGATAGGAAGGGGGGAATGGCGTTCTGAAAATATGGTGAAGGGGGGCACGGGCCAAAAAAGGTTGAGAACCACTGGTCTAGTTATACTATCCTCAGGGTTTCACAGTGTGTGCCATATTCCCTGCCAGCATATTTTCCTCATCTTTTGATTCACTGGTACTGTCTGCATTTTCCAATGCTTGTTCTGAGTTTGGTTTAACAATTAGCAAAAAGAAGATACAGATTATATCATAAGGTGCACATGGGGTACCATCAATCTTTATTGATGACGCCGAACTGGAGATAGTAGACCATTTCACATATTTAGGATCAGGGATAAATAAATTATCCCTAGATCAGGAAATAAACATCAGTATTGGTAAGGCAGAAACAACATTGAACAGGTTAACAAAAAGTCTGGGAGAACAGTAAGCTTACTGCCAAAACAAAAGTCCTTGTCTATCAAGCCTGTGTCCTTAGTACTCTTCTTTATGGCAGTGAAGCTTGGTCAACTTACTCACACCAAGAGAAACGTTTAAACAGCTTTCATATGTGGTGTCTGCAAAGATTACTTGGTATTAAGTGGCTAGACAAAATCACAAATACTGAAGTATTGGAAAGATCAGGTTGTGTGACGGTTTGTTCCATGCTCAGTCTTCATAGACTTAAATGGATAGGACACGTTAGGAGGATGGGTGATGGTAGAATACCAAAGGACATCTTTTTTGGTGAATTACAGATGGGTAAGAGATCTCGGGGTCAGCCTCTACTACGTTACAAAGATGTGTGTAAGCGGGGCATGATTGATACAGGCATTGATAATGCACATTGGGTGCAAGTTGCTGCCGAAAATGTTGCATGGAAGACAAATATCAGAAATGGAATAAAGACAAAGAAGAAAATGATTTCAGATAGGCAACACACTGAGCGTGTAAAACGTAAGATAGTGAGTGATGGTGAAAACGATATGTGTTCATATGCATCCACTGTGGACGAGCATTTACAACGTGAATTGGTCTGATCAGTCACATTTGCTACCTCCATGGGTTGTAGTTATTATGACTTTTTGAACCATAATGTAACAAACTATCATCTGTCAAGACGGCAAGGTGCCAATGATTCACTGGTATTTGTTTAGTTCTCTCCGCGAGCTCTACATTGGTAATTTTATCATATAATTTTAGTTCCACTATTGGGAATATAACAGACACTATATCTGAGTCCTACAGCACATGGTATCAACAGGATATGACTTGATAACTTTATGTTGCAGATCAGCATGGTTGAATGGGTAGGAACGAGTGTTCTTAAACATCCGTTGTGCTGATGCTGAGGTTACGGGTTCAACCCCTACACCGGACAGCTGTACTAAAATGTTGACCTGTCGTTCTTGACTTGGGGACGTAAGTTACAAGTATCTCTGAAGTCGGAGTGGGTTCACCTGTTGGCGAGGGACACTGTTAAAAGCTAATGCACATGCAAAATTCAGTCCATCACTACTATAAATAGTGTGCATGGACCGCTTGAGTTCAAAACGAGTGAGCGCAAAAACAAACAACAAATAACTTAATGTTAACAAAAATAAAGCGGCACTTAATAGTGTGAAAAGATGACTATTCTTAGTATGACATGTGTTTCTTTCTTTCAGCAACAGTCTGGCCACTTTGGCCATGTTCTCTGTGCCCTCATCAGTGGAATCTGCAACAGTAAGCGACAGCTTCACACTGGACCTCACCAATTGGCTGGGTGTCCCTTCCCTTTCATATATTGTATCCTTTTTATGAATGAACGCATTTTCTGCTGTGGTAAAACATGTGACTTTTAAAACAGTTGAAGATGTTTGAATTCCAATTTTGTAAGTCATCAAATATAATACACAGGTATCTGTAGAGAAGGTAGCCATTGCTTTCTTTCTTGGCAGTGACCAGTGTACAGGCCAGGTTTTTACACGATAAGGCTTGTCTGCCAAGATAGCAGTTTGGATTCAATCCCCTGGAGAGGCAATATTAATTTTTCTGACCAGTTCGGCTGTATGGTCAACTCCGCCTCATAATATGGATACCAAACAATTTTCCTGGGAATTGTCTGAAAGGAAATTTGATGAGCAAGGGAACGGGCCATCCATTTTGTATGTCGTGGGGTAGAATATGTCAAGGCTATGTATTTACTATGGGAGTGCTATTACCTTTTATGATAGATAGCAGCTTTTAGTTTTACTAGGTTATAACCATCTAACGTACTCAAGATAAGCAATGTGAAGGTAATGTTTATAGACCTTAACCCCATAATTACAGACTTTGTTCAAAGAGTCTGATCGATACCTCACAGAAACTGCTGGCTTGACTACCTCAGATCCCAGGTTCCAGCTCAAGTGTCTTCCACTGTGGATGTGTCTGCAAAGTCTTGGCCATGAAGGTGCTGTTGGCAAAATCAAATATTCCTGTGAACTGGTGAGATAACTGACTTCTGTTTCTCAACTTTGCAATATAATAATAACAATGAAAGTTAGTTGGCTTGTACAGGATTACTTTCATCGTGCATGGACATCTTCATAAGTGTTCCAGTTTTCTCACGTAGATCACATAAGGAGAATCTCAGCCCAG
Organism: Cepaea hortensis; assembly: GCA_963921405.1. NCBI lineage: Eukaryota > Metazoa > Mollusca > Gastropoda > Stylommatophora > Helicidae > Cepaea > Cepaea hortensis. Next base: position 103,188,058 of record OY992880.1, read on the forward strand.
TGCACAAACTCTGTTGCACTGGAAAGGATCCAAATGTGCGTAGCAGAATCACACATGCTGTACATTTGTGTGGGTAGCTTTTCTAATTTAGACAGCTGTCTTCATTTACCGGCCATCCCACATAACTGTGTGACTTACATATTGACTCACCCTCGTAACTTTTTCTACCCAACTATGCACCGCTTTACGGGGCAAACATTTGTCAGCATAAACACTGACAACCCACCTTATGGGAGACATTTCACGAATGACGCCGAAGTTGAATGTGAAGTGAAAACATTTTGAAAACAGAGCACGCAGTTCTATGCAGTCGGTTTGGGAGGACTGATAAAAGGATGGGATAAATGCATCAATGTTGGTGGAAATTATGTTGAGAAAGAAAGGGACAATGTATGTATAAAAATAAACTGGTTTCAAGTTATTATCATGTGTAGTTATTTTTCTACGCCATTTGTGACTTACCTATTAACTTACCCTCGTGCTTAACATTGCCTGCACCAGACAGACTTCCAACTCCAAAACACATTCTTTAGATCTGGCCCCTACATCAAAAGGTTTCAACACCAGTTCTATCCACAAGAAGCCATACTGGAAAACAAACCCTGGAGCTCAAAGCAGCATCTCCAGAGGGTAGCACATCTTATCCAGAAATGAGATATTGAAATGAGTAGCCACAAATGGCAGATGAAGGTGATCATGTTTGCAGAATGGGAGAAGAAGCTTCAATGGCAAGGAAGGAAGAGGATCACCAGCATCAACCCTGTGATCATGTTTGCAGAATGGGAGAAGATGCTTCAGTGGCAAGAAAGGAAGGGGATCACCAGCATCAACCCTGTGATCGCCTCCAGCTTTTAAGTGCACTTTCTCCTGCATTATCACACTCGACAGACAGTGCAGAGAGCAGAACCCTGCCGCTGTCAATGCAGAGGTTAACGCGCTCATCTATGAACACTCAGATAGCCCCGAAGTCTCATCTATACAGATGGATCTGTTGTAAAGCAGCAGAGAAGTGCGTGGGCATTTACAGCCCGTTCAGCGGGCCGAACCATTCAAGAATCCAGTGGTGCCCACTCTATGACCACGAGCAGCATGACGATGGAGGTGATGGCAGTTACACAGGCTTTCATATCGCTGGAATCACAGCATTATACCAACGTGTATGTACTAAGTGATTCAATGAGCATGATTCAGAAGGTCGAAGCTGGATCTGTACGTAGACAGTGGACTGAGTCGCTGTGGAAGTCTGTTGTCCGTAAAGTCACCTTCATCTTCGTCCCGGGACATGCGGGAGTCGAGGGAAATGAACGAGCTGATAAACTGGCTGGCTCTGCACCCCCTGTATATGGCCAGCCCATGGATCATGCCGATGTTATTAACGTCCTCAAAGATATGGCGAGAACAGAGGACTTTGACGTCAGTGATTCCACATCGCTGTCCAGGATGAAAGACTTGGGAGTAAGAATCGGCACAGCCAGACACGAGAGGTACATCGGGAAAACAAAGCGCCTCGTCAACCAACACAGAACTGGCACTATTAGCCACCGGACGCTGATGCATATGCTGGGGGGAGGATCTGAGCACCTATGGACATGTCCGGAGTGCAATGAAGATACCCCAACTGATAACTGAACCCTGTGATCATTGCAGAATGGGAGAAGATGCTCCAATTGCAAGGAAGGAAGAGGATCACCAGCATCAACCCTGTGATCATGTTTGCAGAATGGGAGAAGACACTCCAGTGGCAAGGAACGAAGGTGAAGAGGATCAGATCCAGGATGAGCCAGTCTGCTGAAAGAACTGCATTAAACATTCTTTGTTATTTATATAATCCAGATCAGAGCACTGTTTTTTGTTCATGGTCTCTCTGTTGTCTCACAACACCAATGAAGAAAAAATACGAGTTAATCAACAAAACCAAAATATGAAATAATTTACAAACCCTTAACAGATTTAGTGCCAAATGAAAAGTAGGTTTGGACCAAAGAAAATGGATGGCGGAAAATGGGAACTCTCACAGTTATGCCTTAAAAGTTATTAATAAAGTTTATTTAGCTTTCAATATCAAGAAACCAAAGCAACCAATAAAAATACTTTGCATGGGCTATTAGATGGCCAGAGTTCATAGTTTACAAAACTATGTGGGGGAAAACATTTAGCAGCCAATACAGTTGAAACAAAGGGCAAGAGAGTGGGAATGGATAAACCATATATTTAAAAAAAAAAAAGAAGCAGAAAGGAAATGTTAGTGTTTTCCTTCTCACCCTATGCTATGAATGCTAGAACTGGATGTTAACAGCAGTGAAAGAAAGAAAGATTGTAACAAAAGAGGTGAAACATCCGTGTAATGCTAAATATAACATGGAGAGACAAGTTCAGTTGATATAAGAGGGGCTGTCCTATTTATCCCATGTTGTTGTTTGTGAAACCTCTGGAAGGCTATAATTTTCAACTCTTAAGTTGCCTTTTAGGTCACTTGAGCCCTGAAAAGGGCATGCATCTGTTGGAGTGAAGTTGGCTTAGAGACTGTTCTCACTGTTATCCCCATCTAATGTTATTTCCTTGGGGACTGTTACAGAACTTTCCTTTCCTTCTCCAAGCCCAGAAACCAAGGCCAGTACTGGAACTTCACATCTGCGGAGAGGCATACTAGGATATAAACAGGTCATGATCCAGCACTGCGTATAAGGCCTGTCTGGGATTAAGCTTAGGTTGGTGATGTTTCAGCCACAGGTCTGAGGTATTTCATTGTCAACAGTGTTCAGCTGGGTGCCCAGGAGGACATTCAATCAGTGTGTACTTGTATATACTTACATAATTTATTTACAGTATGATTGAGTAGACCATACATGTATATACAATACACAAGCATGCATGCATGCATCATGTGCTCATACGTACACACTGGAACAGTCTTCACAGTGTTCATGTTGAATGAAGTAAATATCTTTTATAATTAACTGGACTATCTGTGTGTTGCCGAGGACTTGTAAGGAAAGCAAAAAGTAGTAACACTTACCTACAATGCATGTCATAGGAGGCGACTAAGGTGGGTTGGCTTGAGATTAGTTACCTCATCGAGTAGAAAACTGTAGCCACAAAATCCAGTCATTCATGAACAAGTCTATGAAGGACTTGGTGTGAGTTGGCTGAGGAGCTTCGCTCCATTGGGTGATGACAGACAGAAGAAGAAGAGTGAACTGGACACATTTGCTTGTGAAGAATACTGTGGTTGTGCCATTAAATGGTGAGTGCTAGTTTTTCATTCATCCTTCACTCTCTTCCAGGCAAAAACGCTGTACGATGAGTTGGATAAGATTAATACAGTGAGGCAGCTGGTGAGTACATTAGTTATTGATTAATACCAGTGATTCCCAAAGTGGGCTATATCACACCCATGTGTGTGGTTGAATAATCAATAGGGTGGTGTGGTTTTCAATTTGCAGTTGATTTCCTAGTAAGATTTAGTTGGATCTTTGTGTGTTTTTATCCTTGGATATGGATTAGTTGTGGGGGAGGGGCTGATGTAAAACTAGGACTGTAGCTTAATTAGCAGGAAGGTGATAGTCCTGAAAGATTTGAGACCCACTGATGCATACTGTTTTGCAATTTATTTTGATAAATGTCACTTTTCTATAGCATTTTCTTGCTTGCCATTTAATTTATTTTGCATTACTTTGAAACTGAAACTGAGCTAGTTGTTATTGAAATTTGTTACATAAATATAGTAAATGTTTGGAATAGATGGTCATTTCATCTATCCTGAAGTGTAGAAGAGGAATGGCAAAACCAAGGAAGAAAGAAAGGTAGAAGACATTAGATAAAGGCGTTAAGTTTTAAAAAAAAAAGGGAAATGACCCTTGTCCATGCCTTGAGGTGTGTTGAGTATATGATTATAATAAATAACAATTTGACCCAGAGCAATTTCTTGCTATGGGTCTGTGATGCCATAGCACCAACACATTTTGTCGGTCAGGAAGCACGGAGGAATAGATGGCCAGTCTTTCCTTCACTTTCGCAGGACACAAGTCATTGAGTACATGATGCTCACCCCATATTTGTAATAGTTAAATCAGCACTCAATGGGTGATGAGGTCAGTCATGTGCTGGCTGCCTTTACTTCCAAACACATTTGTGGTACTAATTTTAAGCTGGCTGACCTGAGAGCATATGCTGTTAATTTTAATGAGAAAATGTGTGATAAAGTTCTTTATAGAACCTGCATTGTCTAATTCACGAATTCCTTGGACTGCCAGAGCAACTAACAACGATTGCTTGAAAGAGGCTAATGAAACTAGAACATTATATACAGCAATAAGAAAGAGGCAAAACAGCTTTCTTTGACCATGTGATGAGAAGAGAGGCATTGGAGAACATCGTGATAACTGGAAGGATCGAGGGGAAGAGAGGCAGAGGCTGACCATGAGAAGTTAGTTTAGTTATCAGTTGGGGTATCTTCGTTGCACTCCGGACATGTCCATAGGTGCTCAGATCCTCCCCCCAGCATATGCATCAGCGTCCGGTGGCTAATAGTGCCAGTTCTGTGTTGGTTGACGAGGCGCTTTGTTTTCCCGATGTACCTCTCGCGTCTGGCTGTGCCGATTCTTACTCCCAGGTCTTTCATCCTGGAAAGCGATGTGGAATCACTGGCGTCAAAATCCTCTGTTCTCGCCATATCTTTAAGGGCGTTAATAACATCGGCACGATCCATGGGCTGGCCATCTACAGGGGGTGCAGAGCCAGCCAATTTATCAGCTCGTTCATTTCCCTCGACTCCCGCATGTCCCGGGACGAAGATGAAGGTGACTTTGCGGACAACAGACTTCCGCAGCGACTCAGTCCACTGTCTACGTACAGATCCAGCTTCGACCTTCTGAATCATGCTCATTGAATCACTTAGTACACACACGTTGGTATAATGCTGTGATTCCAGCCATATGAAAGCCTGTGTAACTGCCATCACCTCCATCGTCATGCTGCTCGTGGTCATGGAGTGGGCACCACTGGATTCTTGAACGGTTCGGCCCGCTGAGCGGGCTGTAAATGCCCACGCACTTCGCTGCTGCTTTACAACAGATCCATCTGTATAGATGAGCACTTCGGGGCTATCTGAGTGATCGTAGATGAGCGCGTTAACCTCTGCATTGACAGCGGCAGGGTTCTGCTCTCTGCACCGTCTGTCGAGTGTGATAATGCAGGAGAAGGTACACTTAAAAGCTGGAGGCACCGGCACCCATTCCTTGCCGGGGTTGATACTGGTAAGACTGCAGACCTGTCCGACGACATCTTCCGCCCGACCCATCCATGATTTGCCCCTCTTTAGCCTGTCACCCTTTTCTCTGAATACAGCGTCATGCAGAGGGTGCTGCTCATCTGCACTTATTTTTAAGTATGCACGAGCTCTCCAGATCTTGATTCTGTGTTCCATTGTCGGGAAGTCAAGGAGGTATCTCATTGCTACACAGCTGGTGTCTTTCGTGCAGCCCAAAATGATGCGCATGGCTTCGTTTTGTACCTTTTCAAGTCTTCCAATCTGTGTAGGGCTGACAGTGAGGATGGCCAGGGCATACTCGATGCGTGAAAGCACAAGTCCTTGGAACAGAAGTAATAGCAGTCTTTGCTCGATATTGGCACTCGCCATGACTCTCATTGCTGCCAAACCTTTTCGAGCCTTCGTTATGACATAATCGACATGATCTCTGAAGGACAGGCTACGATCAAGCCTCATGCCAAGATATGTCCATGAGATATGATGCTGGATGGATTGAGACGGTGGCGTGGAGGAATATCAGCAGCAGAGTTGATCCAGAACACCAAATACTGAGATATGTGGAGAGACATGAAGGCCTATGCCAGCTGGCATGGAGGAATATCAGCAGCAGAGTTGATCCAGAACACCAAATACTGAGATATGTGGAGAGACATGAATGCCTATGCCAGCTGGCATGGCACTTGATGATGATGACGATTGTCTAATGGCAGCTGAAATGTGATTTCCAACAAAAATCCAAAGAATACTGTTGGCAAACAGAGAACAAATGAGGCAGTCTTTTAAGAAGTTGATAAAATAAATGAGATGTAGACAATAAAGATGTTTTTTTGGACATATTCTGAAGAAATAGACTTGAACATTTAGTGACAACTGGCCAGCTTGATGGGTAAAGAGCAAGAGGAATCCAAAGAGATGAATACTTTGATGGCTTGACCAGACAGCAGAATCAGGACAAGAATATGTACCTGATCCAAGTCTGGTGATTGTGGGAGATGGTGAGTGATGATCGCTTATCGCCATGACATAATGATGATGATGATGATGATGATGATGAGAAGGACAAGTGGCAAAGTAAGCAGTTAGTTATTGGATGTTATGCTTGCTTGCTTGCTTGCGTTCGCTGGCTGTTAACTCCAGTATGAAGTCCTGTATGTCGGATGGAGACATCCTGTTGTCCAACATCAGTGTGATGTCATACCGGACTGAGGTTTGCGTGAGTATTCGTTGTCCCATGTCTGGCTTATTGGTATGCAGACTGGTGGTTCCTCGCCGTGCAGGCAGATAATTTCCAGCTTCAGAAGAATCGGCCATCCTACTGACGTTAGCTAGGACCCTGAAGGGACCTATTGCCCAGGACGAGCGACTAGGACGTATCAGTAGGTCTTGGCCAGTATAGAACCTGGCCCTGGTGCCTTGGAAACACCTCTGCGTCCCATTGGATGTTATTATAAGTAAAAGTGTAACCGTGAGTAAAGGATCCTTTTGCACACCTTGAGGCATATTTGATATCTGATGCTAGACCCATATTTTCATCAACCAGTTGGTACTTGTGGGGGATGTGGTCAGTATCACACTGGACACCTTTACTTCCCAGGACATTTCCTGGTCCCATTGTAGGTTCATACAACCTGGAAGCCCAGGTTAGTTTAAATATTCATTTTTCTTGATTGGGATTTGAACACATGACCACCAGGCTGGCAGACATAGCCACTGTACCACCACAACTCCCAGACCTCACTATAACGGAAAGAAACAAGTCCCATAACAGGAACCTGTGATATATATTTGAAGTGTTGGGACCATCATTCTTTGTAGGCCCGAGTACACAGACCTCCCATTCAGTTTTGTTGGTTTCATGTTTTTGATTGTGTGTGTGTGTGTGTGTGAGAGGTGGACACTGTCATCAGCCAAGCCCAGATCATTGAGCTGCTTGATCAGAGAAATCTGTTGAATTATATTGCATGCAAAAAAAATCCTTTGACAGTTGGAAATTGTAAAGAGTAAGTTGCTGCCTTAGCACCATTTCAGAATGATACAACCTATCCACAACATATCACAATTTGTGGAGAAGCATGATTGCCACACCAGCCAGCAAGGCACTTGATGATAATTAACGGAAGATTTATTGTATGTACTGAAGAGGAAAGACACAATGTCCTAAAATACTGTGTTGAAACTGGATCTGTCACTTGAAAAGTAAATCTAGTCCTAAAAATACTGAGTTGAATTTGGATCTATCACTTTAAAGACAAAACCGAATCCTAAAATATTGAGTTGAATTTCGATCTATCAACTGAAAGATTCAAATATTGCAGCTTCTTTATTAATAAGCACATTACCACCAGTACCTTTTCAGGATAAACATTAAAAAAAATGAAACTGTTAATATCTAGGAAAGTGCTAATAAAAAAGGAAAGAATGCATTTGATTTACTGACTGGCACCTTGCCATCTTGACAGACGATAGTTTGTAAAATGGGGATAAACGTCTCCAAAGCACAAAACCTAGGCAGAATTTAGAGAGCATGTGTTGTCCATTCGGAATGATCCCTCTCTTGACCGGCCTAATTTACACCAGAGGAAAGGAAACACCAATACATCTGGACCAAGACAAGCTACAGAAGCTCGGGATCAGCACAGCAATGCTCTAACTCTCTGCCTGTCGGAGCTTCAATATTAGACCAGTACCGACCAAGGCTGAGTGCCAGGTCTGCCCTGCCATGACATTTAGTCATTAGGTTGCATTTCCTTGCACTAGGGTAAAGCTTGACCCTCCCAAATTGCTCTCCTCGATCAAAGATCTTCAGCTACATTATCTTCTTTTTTATTCCTTCTTAGCAGAGTCGTGAAAGGAAGAACCAAGAAAGAGAGATGAAAAATGTGAAGAATCTTTTCTCAAAGCCAGTCAGTGCTTTGGTAAGTTTATTTAACTACATTTTCATTGTTTCATCGCATTGTAGTGTACGTATGTGGTCCTGGGGAACATTTGTAGAACATTTGATCATGCTTTATTTTACTAGTAAGTAAAGGACCCTATTACACTCTTTAAGGCACATTCAACGTTAAGTGCTAGACTTATTTTTTTTTTTGCACTCACTCGCTTTGAACTCAAGCGTAGTCCTTACATACTACTTCCAGTTGTGCTGGACTAAATTTTGCTTGTGGATTAGCTTTCCCCTATTAAAAGTGTCCCTCGCCATAAGACGAACCCACCCCGACTTCAGAGGTAGCTGCTAGACCCATATTTTTATAGACTGATCAGTACTCAGTGGGTTATATGGGCAGTATAACACCAGTAACTCTTACTTCCTAAGACATTTCCTGGTACTGATTTTAGGCTGAGTCGACCTGGGAGCCCAGGTCAATTTTCAGAATCCATCTCAGTGCGGATTTAATCCCAGGATCATTGGACCAGCAGACAAACATCTAGCCACTACTCTACCGCATCTTCCGATTTTATCAGAGTGAAAACATAATTGTTTTAAAGACCATACACAGAAACCTGAACACACTAAAAAGTTCTACTATTTTCTATAGACGTAGGATAGAAAAACGTATTATTTCTGTGGTAATTTAGTCCTGCTTTTCTAAATGGAACTACTAATGCTATTACTAATACTAGTGTTTACCATGTATTGAAGTTTAAAAAACTGAGGGATATTCCTGTTACAGATTGATTACAGTAGTTATCATGACAGTGGTTATCATGACAGTGGCAATGTGGTTAGCATGCTTACCTGCCAGAACACTGGTCTGGGTTCAATCCCCAGCAGAGGCAGGATTAATTTTTCCAACCTGTACATCTTCGGAGTCGATCCAACTTCAAAAATAGGTGCTAGACAATTTTCATAATTTCATGTGTTGAAGGTGACGAGAAAGGGAGCTGGCCACTCCATCTCATATGTCGTAGCCTAAAATATGTGAAGGCCTAACACTTCACACACCAATGGCTGGATTTGCAATGAAAGTACCTTTACCATTACAATAGTTCTGATTGATTGACTGATAATGTTTTTGTATCAGCTTGCTCACTCATAAACAAACTGATGAAATTAGGGGCTCTTGATGACTTAGTTCCATCCTGTGGGCAAGCAGTACACTCATTCTGAGCATACTCATCAGTTCTTTAGTGTGCAAAATATGGTACTCATCATCGGCTATCATAGTGAGGAATTACCATGACTCTTCTGCTGTTTCATAGCATGCTTAGTTTGTATTTATCTGCAGCCTTAATCACAACAGAGGTCATGGTTGATCTTGCCTTTGTTAGCCAGATCCTGGATTCCCTATAGAAAGGGAAAGTTGGGTTTTGGTCAGTGAGGTACACATTAGTGTATCTGCATCATCATTATCATCATCATTATCATCATCATTATCATCATCATTATCATTGTGACTCTTCACAGATCACATTCCTTTGTGTCCAGGATCTACTGATGATATTCCTCCATCCCATCATTGTAGGCCATCATGCATCATTTCCCTCCATCTGCCTCTGCCTATTCTACTGCTTATATTTCCAACCACAATGTTTTCCAGTGCCTCCATTTCCTATTATGTGGTAAAGAACACCGTCTCTTTCTTATAGTTGTGTATAATGTTCTATTTTCAGTAGCCTTTAGAACTCTGTCTCTTTCTTGTAGTTGTGTATAATGTTCTACTTTCAGTAGCCTTTAGAACTCTGTCTCTTTCTTATACTTGTGTATAATGTTCTACTTTCAGTAGCCTTTAGAACTCTGTCTCTTTCTTATACTTGTGTATAATGTTCTACTTTAAGTAGCCTTTAGAACTCTGTCTCTTTCTTATAGTTGTGTATAATGTTCTACTTTCAGTAGCCTTTAGAACTCTGTCTCTTTCTTATACTTGTGTATAATGTTCTACTTTCAGTAGCCTTTAGAACTCTGTCTCTTTCTTGTAGTTGTGTATAATGTTCTACTTTCAGTAGCCTTTAGAACTCTGTCTCTTTCTTATACTTGTGTATAATGTTCTACTTTCAGTAGCCTTTAAAACTCTGTCTCTTTCTTATAGTTGTGTATAATGTTCTACTTTCAGTAGCCTTTAGAACTCTGTCTCTTTCTTGTAGTTGTGTATAATGTTCTACTTTCAGTAGCCTTTAGAACTCTGTCTCTTTCTTATACTTGTGTATAATGTTCTACTTTCAGTAGCCTTTAGAACTCTGTCTCTTTCTTATAGTTGTGTATAATGTTCTACTTTCAGTAGCCTTTAGAACTCTGTCTCTTTCTTGTAGTTGTGTATAATGTTCTACTTTCAGTAGCCTTTAGAACTCTGTCTCTTTCTTGTAGTTGTGTATAATGTTCTACTTTCATTAGCCTTTAGAACTCTGTCTCTTTCTTATACTTGTGTATAATGTTCTACTTTCAGTAGCCTTTAGAACTCTGTCTCTTTCTTATAGTTGTGTATAATGTTCTACTTTCAGTAGCCTTTAGAACTCTGTCTCTTTCTTGTAGTTGTGTATAATGTTCTACTTTCAGTAGCCTTTAGAACTCTGTCTCTTTCTTGTAGTTGTGTATAATTTTCTACTTTCAGTAGCCTTTAGAACTCTGTCTCTTTCTTGTAAATGTGTATAATGTTCTACTTTCAGTAGCCTTTAGAACTCTGTCTCTTTCTTATAGTTGTGTATAATGTTCTACTTTCAGTAGCCTTTAGAACTGTCTCTTTCTTATAGTTGTGTATAATGTTCTACTTTCAGTAGCCTTTAGAACTCTGTCTCTTTCTTATAGTTGTGTATAATGTTCTACTTTCAGTAGCCTTTAGAACTCTGTCTCTTTCTTATAGTTGTGAATAATGTTCTACTTTCAGTAGCCTTTAGAACTCTGTCTCTTTCTTATAGTTGTGTATAATGTTCTACTTTCAGTAGCCTTTAGAACTCTGTCTCTTTCTTATAGTTGTGTATAATGTTCTACTTTCAGTAGCCTTTAGAACTCTTGTCTCTTTCTTATAGTTGTGTATAATTTTCTACTTTTAGAAACCTTTACCTAGTAATTGTTCTGTTACTTTGACGATCCAAGGTATTCATAATATTCATCTGAGAAACTACATCTCCACTGCCTTCATTCTCTTCTCACTTTGTTCGTTCAAATTCCTTAATCCACAACCAAATAGCAGAATAGGTTTGATATAACACTTCTGCGCTCTGTTTCTGACATTCAGTGAAAGTGATTTCTGAAATGAGGCTTTTGCTTGACCTATTCAAATTTTAATATTATCTTTTTTCTTTCATATAACCATTGTCTCTATTTCTTGATATTTGAAGAAAGTCTGTTTTTTGCTGTATATTATTACTATAAATCTACAACCCATATAGTAATTGTTATTGTGTCTAATTACAGTTGGTCTTTGAGATTGTGACCCCTACTGTGGTCTTCAAGTACAAGGAAGGTGCAAGTGACACTAGTGCTCCCGTTGTTCCGTTTCCAAGTATTACCATGGACAACCAAAATGATGATAAAGATGATGCCTATTTTGATGCGCTGAACACCTGGGTGCGTACCATTTTTGTTTTCCTAGGCTATGTTAGCATCTTTTTTAGACCAATTGGTGCTTCAAAAGGTGATGAAGACACTTTCACCCCGGGTGCCTTTACTTCCAGGAAATTTCCTGTTGTTCAGGTTAGGCTGGTCTACCAGGAAGGCCAGGGATTAAAAAAAGCTCTCCACCTTGAAAAAGATTCAAACACAAGACCACTGGCCAGCGGTCAAATGTGCTAGCCTCCATGTTACTGCATCTCCCTTTGTTTGAATAGCTTCTTAATATATGAGATGGTTGTGATTTGTTGAAGAAGATTGTTGCAAAGTTGAGTTACGGAATATACTAAGTCTACCTTGTATTAATCTATCTTAGTCTTAACAGAAATTAATTCACATTTTATATTTGATTAAAGTTGTTAATATAATTCACAACACTTAGTTTATCTTACATTTTGATGTGATAGTTGGATCATTGATTGCACTTAAGACTAGCTTTACTCCCAGCTTCATTATTAGTATTCTTATCTATATCTTTATTAGTATATTTATCGGCATCCTTAGTATGCTTATCAGTATTTTTATTAGTATACTTATTAGTATCCACATTATTATCCTTATTAGTATATTTAGCATTATCCTTATTAGTATGCTTATCAGTATACTTATTAATATCCTATTTGTATATTTATCAGTATACATATTAGTATACTTATTAATATCCATATTGTTATCCTTATTAGTATCCTTATCAGTATCCTTATTAGTATCCTCATCAGAATCCTTATTAGTAACCCTATCAGAATCCTTATTAGTAACCCTATCAGAATCCTTACTAGCATCCTTATCACTATCCTTATTAGTATACTTATCAGTATTCTTATTAGTATCATTATCACTATTCTTATTAGTATGTATATCATTATCCTGTCAGAAATCAGAGCGGTTTGCAACAGTAGTCAAAGAGAGCTTTGTGTGAAAATACCTTCTCATCAAAACAATGGGAAAGACAGCCAGTCACTCCATGTCATTAAGATAGTATATGTATACTTTTTCTGTATGGGGCACTTTTCTCAACAAAATGCACATTTAATATTGGGAGGAATACTATGTAAAGTGAGATAACAAGAATTAATACTCAGGAGGCTTTGGAGATGTGGTTTTATAGGAAAATGCTGAAAATTCATTGGACAGCCAAAATGAGTAGTTTAGAAATTTTAAGGAAGAATAAGTTGGACAGACACCATATCACAAAGCACAGAAAGAGGCCATCTTAATTTTTTGGCCACATTATGAGAAGACAAAAACTGGAACATGTTGTGACATGTGGACAGATTTGTGGAAAGAGAAACAGAGTAAGACAGCGAGAGAAAATTCTTAACAGTCTTGTGTTTTCGTACAGAAGAGAGTCAGCATACAAATTAATACATGCCATTCTATATCGTAAGATATGAAGAAGCATGATTGCCTGTGCCATGGCAATTCTCTTGATGAATGATACTATATAATATTGTAATAATGCTAGTAGATGAACTATCTGAGGTTAATCTTAAACTAGCCTATGTTGTTTCTATGCGTACATCCAACTTATTTCAATAAAAACATACCAAAAATAATTAACAAAACAAATTTCTTAAGTTTATCGTAGATAAACTCTGCTGAGTTGAAAACTAGGTAACATGCAATAAATACCACTTACAAACTGTGAAACAGAAGATGTACCTCAACGGCAAAGATTATGGTAAAGACCCATAAGCAAATGAACAGCTTTGAGCCATTCACTGTGGCGAGCTGTACAGTCAAGTTCCTATATTTCACATGCAAACAGAAGCTGAGGACACAACAAGAAAAGATGTAGTTAGTGACTTATAGCTTGGCTGCTTGCATCAAGGTCAGTGAAACAGAACAGCCATAGAAACTATTCGCTTCCAAGTGGGGCTTCTGGAAACTGACTGCATTCTTTTTGAGGGAATTTGGGATATAAGTGGGAAAGTAAACCCATCTGTAAATAAACATGTTGCAGCTAATATTCGGATTTACTAGGAAGGAGGAGAAGACATTCCTGAAAGCATTGTTAGTTCAGAATTGCTGTCACCAATGGTTGTTCAACTGTTTCACCTTTCAGCTTGCTGAAGCCTTGCAAGCGTCTAATCCACGAGTTCCTATAGATTTGGTGGAGGTCGACAAGGAAGGTGTTTGCATACGTTATTCTCCTTTGGAATCTGCCCAAGGCAAGTGTGTTTTTAAAGGTTTATAATTTATCATATTTTAGCTACTTCCACTTTTTCTTCTGCCTTTCATCTCCCATTGGAGCATAGACCCTCAGCCAACTCAAACCAAGCTGTGGCTGAATGGATAAGAGCGTTCACTCTTAAACTTCCGATGTGCTGATGCCAAAGTGGCAAAACAGAAATGTTGACTTCTCGTCTTTGACTTGGAGACATAAATTACAAGTATCTTAGAAGTCAGAGTGGGTTTGTCTGATGGCTAGGGACACTGGTAATAGGAAAAGTTAATCTGCACACAAAAATAAGTCCAATGCACTACATGTAGTAGCATATGTATTGGTTGAGTTGAGTCAAGAACCGACATAATTGCACTCGGGGGAATTCCCATTAGTGTTCAGTCCTCATCTTCAACAGTCAACGAAGAGTTACAGTACTAATGGTGCCCGTTGCAATCTGATAATATGTCTGTCTTGCTTTACCTGTGAGTGACGACTGTTGACCAGATCCCCTGACCACCCCTTGCTGCCACATTCTCTCTAGACCATAATTGTATTATTCACGTGCTCCCAGAGGACTATCTGCCTTATCATGCATCAAATCACTCATTAATGATGCGGCACCAGCCAATCTGTCTGCCTGTTAATTTCCAACAACACCAGAGTGTTCTGGAGAAAAGATCTAGCAAATGTTCACAACCCACAACCTCTGAATTGATGCATGTCATTCTGCATGAAGCATGCCAAACTTCACCTTTGTCAGCATGTTTTTTGAATCAGTTACAATCACAACATGCAGTAACTATTTCCACATCCATTCTCACACTTGAGGTTGTGGTATCATATGCCAAGCTCTCCTTTACTAAACATTGGCCATTTTCTTTTGCTATGAATTTCCAGGTAGTTTTTTGCCTCTTAATGCAGAGCCATCGGTATAGATAATCACATCCCCAAGACAAAAGTAGTCATGAATTAATTGCTGAATTTCTTCTTCCGTAGCACCTGCTGGCCACTCCCCACACTCATGGCCCAGTGTGATTATAACCCCACTCAAGTCTGAATTTTTATTCGGCACTCTGACCCATCTTTGCCTCTGCCAATCTTCTCAAGTGTGCACACTTCTCTGATGGTATTGTCTGCCTGAACCATCCATGATCTTCCTCTTATCAGCCTGTGGCCCTAACTGCATCCAGAGAATCATGCAGGAGGTGTTCCTTGTCCGCATCTATCTTGAGGTATAACCTTGCCTGCAACATCTTGAGTCCGTCTGCAATGGTTGGCAGTGCCAGGGTGTATTGTATACTCACTATTGGAGTGCCCCTTGTACATCCCAGAATCAACCTTATGGCTTCATTCTGTATGCTCTCTAGTTTCACTAGCTGATTCTTTGAGACTGAGCATTCCTATACCACTCTACCACTAAAATGATCAAATGCTGAAAAAGTGAATAGCATTTTCTGCTCCATACTCTTCAGTGCATTGAGCTCCTTCTGACACTTTGTAACTACCACTTTAACATGATCCCTAAAGGACAGGCTTCTATCAAAAGTGATTCCCAGGTACCTCAGTCTGCTTTCTCTATCTGTTCACATTTTTATCATTTATTGTGAGGATCGGGAGGTCAGCTTTAACAATCCTAGGTACTTCAATTTTAATTCACCGCAACAAAGAAGAATCCCTTCGAGCCTCATTTGCATCGGTCCGGCAATCATTTTCCGGTTTAGTGTTCGGTGGACTGCTAGACCGATCGATGGATGTTTTTTAGTTTTGGGCCCGTAGAGCCCTCACTGTAGACAACAGTGAGGGCCCTACGGGCCCAAAATTAAAAAACATCCATCGATCGGTCAAGCAGTCCACCGAACACTAAACCGGAAAATGATTGCCGGACCGATGCAAATGAGGCTCGAAGGGATTCTTCTTTGTTTGCGGTTGTTTGCGGTGAATTAAAATTGAAGTACCCAATCCTATTGTCCAGAGAGCACCACAAGACAGATGCCTTTTGTGGATTCATGACAGCATTCATCTCCATACACCAATCCATCACATTGTCCATTGTCGCCTGCAACCCCTGAGCTGTTTGATTTAATTTGATTTCTGTCCCTCCCTTGCCCGTATGCAGAAATATCTTTTGCAAATGTTAGCATCCTTCCAGCCCCTGGTGCTTCAAGGCTTGCAATCTTGCTTGTACACACATTGAAAAGTACAGGTGAAATTGCTGACCCATGTGGTAGTCCGGAGGTTATAGTACATGGCTCAGAGGTGCATGTACCCAGCTGGAGAGCTATTCTATGAGAATACAAGACAGCTGCAATCCAGTTCACCAACCAAGGACAGACTCTCTTCTCCATAAGAGCGTACATCAAAATATCATATCAGACTCTGTTGTACACATCCTCGAGATCGAGTGCAGCCACCACAGTCTCCTGTCTGTTTTAGAACCCTTTATGAGCATCATAGGCAAAAGTCGCTGCATTTGACCAAGTATCTTTCCCTGGCCAGTAACTTCCCAAACCTTTTGGGAGGAGTTTTTCCCTTTATAAATATTCCTGAAGCTTAACAGCAACGATCTTCTCCAGCACCTTGCCCAAAGTATTCTGTAGGGTGATAATCCTAAATCACTCATATCCTTCATGTGAGCGAGCGTACCTAACCCCATCGGGCACTGGTGTGGTGTCTCTTGCTTTTTTCAATACATTTTTTATATCTTCCAGCTGTAAGATATCTTCACAATAGGTATCTTTAATGGTACCTGATAAATCTTCTCTGAGTCTCTGATGTCCCCATCATTCTGATGTGTCTGTGCTATAAATCTCTGCAGGAAATCTTCCCCTTTCTCTATATCTGTTGTCAAAGACGAACTGCTGTCTCTGTATATTGTACCCACTGTGGCAGGGCGATCTTTCCTTTGCATCTGTCTGTGCAATTTCATGAACCTTCCCAGTGTCTTATCTCCTCCAATCTCATGCATAAAGTGTTACCATTTTGCTCCTTTGGCCTCTGCTGCACAGCACTTGAATTCCTCCACCTTATCTTTCCCTTCTTTTGAAGCTTTCTCCATTTCTTCATGTGAGCTTTGGGTTATCCGCCACACTCTCTGTAACTGTTTTACTGCCACTGTCTTTGATTGTCATGCCTGTTCTACCTGGGAGGTCCACCATGGAGGCTGCACATAAATAGGTTTGCTAGTTACACTGTGATCTCACAGCCTTGGTCTTGTTGGACTTTGAAATCACTCCCATGATCACCAGGGCAGTCCATTTTACATCCAAATATGTCGACTGGGTAACAAATATCAGGTCAATAGCTGTGTCTGCATCGCCAGGCCTAATTCTCATTCTCTTTGGCCTCCCATCATTTATGCAGACTACTTCTGAATCTACCATGTCTTCTGCAAGGGCATTTCCCTGTCAGTTTTTCCCAGTATTGCCCCACTTTCTCTTTCATGCATTAAAGTCCCCACAAATGAGAAGCCTACTGCCTGGGATCTCCTCCATCTCCTTAAGCCAATCACTTCCTTCCTTTGTGAGAAAAGAATCTCTCGTGACATATACATTTATTAAGTTTTAGCTTAGACTCCCAATCTCTATCTTTATACTCTGCACCTCTCTTGCATTGTTATTCCACTGACTTAGGTCTAGAACCTCATGGTTAATCCCTTCTTCAGCAGCAGACCCTGCCCATGTCTCCCCTGTCCAGTCAGATTAATGTGGCTGCCATATCCATGGTACCGGTAATTATTTCTATTCAGTTCTTGCAGTATGATGACATCAAAGTCATAAATCACTTCACCAGTACAGGCCCTCTCTGTCTGACACTGCTACAATTCCATTCTTATATATTTGAATCCTAGGCATTGTGTGTTTTTTTCCCTTTCACTCCTGTCCCCTGCCCTTCTTCTCTTTCCATTTCCTTGCCTTCTTCTCACTGACCACTGAAGATGATATCAAGCACAGAGCACGTAATCTGTAGCTCCATCGATGATTCTTAGAAATGAAATTTAATACCATATTTGGTGTAGTGTATGTGAGGGTTCATACATGGTCACCCTTGCAACAGCTTGAATGCCTGAGTTATCTACTGCGCTTCCCACAGCCATGCAGTTCCTCGGTACGAAGGATACACCTTGAACTTGGGATGTAACCCTGATTGGGTGGCTACATAGGTACTCAACCTTTCTCAAGA
This sequence comes from Cepaea hortensis, assembly GCA_963921405.1. Taxonomy (NCBI): domain Eukaryota; kingdom Metazoa; phylum Mollusca; class Gastropoda; order Stylommatophora; family Helicidae; genus Cepaea; species Cepaea hortensis. The sequence continues at coordinate 103,206,217 of OY992880.1, forward strand.
GTGTCCCCTAGGCTAGAGTAGGGAACGAGGTGCTTTGCTTTGCCTTTGATAAGGGGACACCCCTACCCCGCTACCCATTAGCACATGTGTGTGTGTGTGTGGGGGGGGGGGGGGCTGCGCTTGAGTTTAAAACAAGCGAACACACACAAGAAAGAGAAAAAAGTGCACTTCTTAGAGAGACTGTCTGGGCTGTACTCTAGCAATTACAGAACAACAGCCACAACAGCCCTCATACATACATCTATACAGCTTGCATAGCTTATGGGCATATGACCAAAATTAATATAAGAATGTGTCGTGCAAATTGCATTTTTTAACAAATGAAAAATATCTTATGCAGTAAGTCAGTGTCATTTGATGTCAGAAAGCAAGTACTGAAATGTTATATAGAACTTGGTTTGCTGTATGGCAGTGAATTATGGAACACAAATCAACAAATTAAGAAGAGCTTTGAAACAAAGGAGATATGGTTCCTGAAATGAATGTTGGGAATACCTCGGACTGCCAGAGTAACTCACAACGATTACCTGGAAGAGGCTGATGAAAGTAGAACATTATATACAGCTGTAAGAAAGAGGGAAAAAGGGTTGAGTGTTTTCTGCCAGATAGAACTAACATCGATCTATCCACTTATGAACATTAGAGTCCAATTAATTAAGATAAGACCATGATGGAATTGCTTATACAATTCACTTTAGATGATAATATGCCTTATGGTTTGTAAATGAACTTTACTTAGATGTTTGTTATGACCAACATCATCATTATCATCATCAGGTAGCATGTTCTTTGCAGAACATCCCTCACATTACAGCCTGCCAAAACATCTCTGGTCTCTTGCTATCACTCCTGCCTCATGTACCCTTATGTTTAAGGTGTCTGCATTGTCTTGTGTTTATCTCAGTGCTAGTTGACCTGTGCCTCTTCCATGAACCCTGCCTTTCTTCACTGTTCTTTCCAAGTCAGTGTAATGTTTAATAAGGCCAAACTATTTCAGGTTTTGAGACAGAAAGATGTTTATGAGCCAGTTTTCTTCAGAGTTCAGATCTTGTAGAATTACCACAATCACAGATTTGTTAAAATCAAACTTTGTAGTGTTCAGCTTTTTTTTGACAATTATGTTTTACTTTTCAGTAAGAGGTACCACAAAAGAGGATATTGAAGATTTCTTGGATTCACTTAAATCAAATCTGGTAAATTGGGGACTATTTTATATGTTAATTTTTCTGTTATTGATACATTTTTTTATATTTTTATGTTGCATATCCCTTACAGAACATTGCAGTCAACACCAGCACTTTTCAACTGCTGTTGATGTACTAGGCAAGATTACTCAGTAGTTTACCATTGCTTTCTGAGCAACAGGCTCACATACCCCCGTAAGTTACCAGCACGGCACGAACCGCTGCCGATTCTCGCACAGCTTTGTTACTCACGAGAATATATGGGATTACAGAGAAAGACATTAACCCCTAATCTGTGTTGCTATTTGTAGACAACAAGATGAATAAGATGTGATTGTGATGGGTATTGAAGCATTATGTTAACCATATGAGTGATCCTGTGATCTATGTTGCCATTTGTAGACAACTAGATGAACATAGTCTAATTGTCAGGGTCTTATAATTGGCTCGTTGGCTAACACGTGTGAGACAGTACAAGTATAACGTGATTCGACGTAAGACACAGTAACACAAGTTCTATGGATTTATTGCCACATTAAATACAGAACGATAATTACAGCAATCTACAATATATAACTCACGACGCTCACAACCACAATACAGCTCATAGGTCTGACGCTCAAGATATCAGTCGTTCGGCTTTCAATCACGGAGATTCATACAAACGCCTTGCTCTCATCGCACATGTCCGTCCGGTCTCCAGTCCCAGCTCGGTCTGCCCTTAGCACGCCAACTGCCCACTGCCTCTAGTGGTGTCACGTGTCCTGCGTGCGTCTGTCGTCAGCCTGACCGCTGGTCGCGTGTCAGGTAACAATCTTGTCAGCCGGGTGTCGCAACGATGTTGCTGCACAGCTATACCATGTTAGGCTCTGACATTCTCCCCGGGTACCTCAATGAAAGATGTCATCTTTCATTCATGATGTTTGTATATACTGGGGTAGTGTTAACTTCATGTCAGAGACTACTCTTTCCCAGTGTTATGCATGAAAATACATATATGGCATGGAAATATATACAAAAAATGTAAGTTGCATTGAAATGACAAATGAAGTACAACTTTTAACACAACTTAGGTTTCATCCCCCTGATGGCTGGTTACCTCCATTGCAATAATACCCAGTCAGATCAGTAGTTACCAGCTTCACGCATCTACTTCGCAGCAATTTGAAAAAAACGTAATAATATGGTTGTCTTGCAACAGCCATCTAGCCAGACTGAAATACGACTTTACATAAGTCGCATTAAACACTCAAACTCTGACCTCATTTGGCCAGGAGCTCTTATGTTGGTTTGCAATGTTGGCAGCTCTCTGCCATGCTTGGTGGACGCCTACCCGGTGTGTTAACCATTTGAGCAACAAAATGTCTATTTATACAATACACATTAATGAATATGTTTCAAATTATGGCCCTTGGTGTAATTCGTAAATGCAAGGGAAGTAATTTTTGACAATCAAGAAATTCAATAAATGACAATAATTATTTAATTTCTTAGCGTCATTGCTTGACGTTTCTTCATATTAACGAGAAAAAGTCGGTAATATGAATACATTAATCAAGATATGATTCTAAGATTACACTAATCAATTTAAATAAGGACCCAATTGGTGTATTATATTTTATAGATTCAAAAGGATTTTACAATCGTCATAAGTTTTTGAATATTTGTATATCGTCTGCTAATTTTGCTATACTTTTTAAATTACACAGGAAGTACACACGAAACGCAAAATTTAGTTGCTGTTTGACCACAAATGCTCCCGTTTTCTTTTATAACGGATAGTTAAATGTTCTCAAAGTTCGTGTTTGATGTTCTAGTATCACAACTATCGGATTATGATGGAATGTTCTTATTTCCGATGTGTTCACAACTTCTGGATAAAGATTGAATGTTCTTATTTCCGATGTTCAATTGTCGAACATTTTGGATTAAATTCGATGCAGAGGTGGTGTAGAAGTCATTGTTCAGTCCACATTTGCACACGTCGTTAAAATATCACGGTGAAGAAAGTCACTCACAGCTGTCACTGTTAACTGGTAAAGTTCGCTTCTGGTAAGTGGTTAAGCGTCTGTGACACTGTTCTTGGTGTATATTTACAATTAATAATGTTCTCTTTCTAACACACACTACACAATTATACTACACTCATTACATAGCTTGATTAAAATAAGTATATTATACATGTCGGTTTTTTTAACCGTATCACCATTACAATTATAGACCTTACACAGTAGGTGAATAGAAAACATTCACTCATTAGTGGCTGTGTTGTTCTGAGTGTATTAGTACACTCTGCACTCAGACATTGCTTACTGGGTCGGTTGGACAACGGGACAAAAGATCGGCAATTGTATTGATTCTGCCAGAAATGTGACGAACCTCGAAACTGTAATTTTGAAGCTTCAAGGACCAGCGAGCAATCATATTGTTGGATGGTACTCCGGCATTTATATACCGTAATGGACTGTTGTCAGTTTCGATGATAAAGTGACGTCCTAGAAGGTATCTGGATAATTTCGTCACACTTTCTACTAAGGCAAGTGCCTCTAATTGCGGAATGGACCATGTCCGCTCTCTAGGCCTTAGCTTTCTTGATATGAAACAAATGGGATGCAGGATGTTGTTGTATTCCTGCAATAGGACTGCCCCAATCGCAACGGAGCTAGCATCTGTTCTCAATCTGAAAGGTAAACGAATGTTGGGCAATTTAAGGATGAGATTATTCGAATTCTTATCAGAAAAGTATGTCAAAACTTTATGAAATGCATTTCGTAGGCATTCATCGTGTACAACTTTTTCAGGCTTATCCTTGGTTAGTAAGTTAGAAAAAACCTCGGTCAGTTCTGAAAAATCAGGAATGAATTGCCTGTAATAATTGATCAGTCCCAACAAACTCCGGACTTGTTTCTTATTAGTCGGGAGTGACAGTTTTAGAATTTTGGAGACAATTTTGTTGTCTGTCATGACAAAGCCATTGGATATTCTGTACCCCAAAAATGATATCTCTTGGTAAGCCATGTTCACCTTTGAAGGCTTCACTGTCAGTCCGTGCTGTCTGATACGTTCTAGTGTCTGTTCTAGTGTCTTTATATGTTCCGTCATTGTCTCTGTATGGACACAGATGTCGTCAATATAGCAAATGATATTAGGAATGTCAGATAAGAGGAGTCGTGTCATGCGTACGAATGTGGCTGGGGCATTGACTAGCCCAAATGGAAGTTTGCACCATTCGTACAGTCCCCAAGGCGTGGCAAAAGCTGTTAGATGTCTGCTGTCTTCATGTACAGCAATCTGCCAGTAACCTTTAGACATGTCAAGCGTCGTAAAGAACTTAGCGTCAGTCAGTTCTGTCAGAAGATCGTCAGTGTTTGCCATTGGTTCAAGATCTAAAACAGTTATTTTGTTCAGTTTTCTGTAGTCGATGCAAAGTTGTATTGTCTTGTCCTTTTTGCGTACAATGACCATGGGTGAAGAGAAGTCTGATAAGGATCGTCTGATGATGTTGTTTTTTTCTAAGTTGATAATTTCTTGATGTAACTGTTCTTTGTAGTGTAATGTATTAGCAATTTCACATGATTTAATAATCCTTTCACGCAATGATGTTACATACACAAATGATGATATGGGTTTCAGTATTGGAGTAGAATCAGTTAACATTTGGTGATAAACTGTTAATGGGCCTCGTGGTTTGGCACCATAGATTAGTTCAAAAGGAGAGAAACCGGTACTAGAATGTGGTACCTCGCGATAAGCAAAAAGGACAGCTGGTAAGTATACATCCCAGTTGTTGGGGTGATCTTGAGTTACTTTGGCAAGCATGTGCTTCAGGTCCCCATTAAGCTTTTCTATAATCCCGCTAGAGTGAGGATGATAGGGGGTATTGAAAACTTGCTTCACTCCTAACATTTTAGTGAAAGCTTGGGTGGATGCGGCAATAAACTGAGTGCCTCTATCAGACTGGATAGTATCTGGAAATCCAATTCGGGAGAAAATATGGAAGAACACTTCCATGATGTCGTTGGCAGTAATGTTCTTTAGCGGGATCGCTTCTGGCCATCTACTACATTGATCAACAAAAGTTAGAATATATTTATTCCCTCTAGTAGTTGTATGACTAAGAGGGCCCACAATGTCAACTGATAATTTTTCAAAGGGTCGACTGGCTAAGTCAGTGACTTGTAACTTTGCCTGTGGGTGTTTACCTTTTTTTACTAGTTTCTGGCATGTATCGCAACTTCTGCAATATGTTCTTATGTCATTGCAAAATTTTGGCCAATGAAACTGTGTCAAAAGTCTTGACCTGGTTTTAACATATGCCATATGACCTGCAAAAGGTATATCGTGAGCAAGATGTAAAGCTTGCTTGCGATAAGTAGTTGGCAAAACAGTTTGCTTTGTTGTAATGTCACCTCTGGTGTAGTACCTGGTGAGTATATCATTGTGTAAAGCAAAATGCCATTTCGCATTTTTGGTTACTCTTGCCTTTTTGCCGATCAGGTCAAAGTACTTTGACAGTGAAGGATCAGCTTTTTGAGCTGTTATGAATGTTTCCTTCATAGAGTCACTAGGTGGTAATTCTGGGCTAAGCATTTGTATAGCCTCAGTTTGGTTACTTTCATCTTGCACTCTAGCAGTAGCTCTTGTTACTGCGTTCACACACTCAATGACATCAGATGATGATGGAATGATATCGTCAATGATGTGATGAGAACTTAGTGCTGCATTAGCTAACATACATTCAATAGGTGATATGACATTTTCAGTGATGACATTTGGTGGTGATGTGTTATCATCAATACATAGTGATGTTATGTCATGATTATGAGGTTTGTCATTCACCTCAGGTAAATTTCCTATGATTATATCGCACACTGGGTTTGTAAGTGCCGCGACCTTTACTTTCCCGGTGAGGAATGGTGTTTCAATGTATGCCCATGCTAATGGATATTTTTCAATATTGCCTGAAAATGTTCTACATGTGATGTGTCTGCCTGTATAGTCTGTAGGCGTTATGAATGTTGTTTTCAGGCCAATAAGTGTACTTCCGGTGTCGCGAAGTACTGTAGCAAACTTGCCATTAACATACCCGTGATGGATGTCTAATCTGCCTTTTGAGTCTATTACCAAGTTAGCTTCCTCACTGGCAATAGGGATGGCGTGCCCGCATGTTAAGATACCATCTTCATAGAAGGTGTTACAGACAGTGCATTTGTTAGCATTAAATACATCACAAGCCTGTGCTGCATTCACAGGATGTTTCTCTGGATTTTCGTCTTCTGACGCTGAGCTATCGAACAAGGCGGCATTGGCTTTGTTGGTCATATGCCTGCCTCTACAATCCATGCGATGGTGCCCGAAAGCCTTGCAGAGAAAACATTTACGTTTATTTTTGAACAATTTACGTTCTCTGTCTTGACTGTTTACTATATTTTGCAAGTATGTCAGGTATCCTGGGTTTTGATCGCACATCTCGTTCAAATGGTGAGAAAAATTACAAAATCTGCACTGTCTAAATTTTTCAGAGGTAGGCCTGTTTGGTTTTTGCCTACTATAGTTTTTCTCATAGTTGGCTGCTGCTACCCAGTTACTGTCAGTAGCTTCAGTGGCAAAGCATTGTTTGTTGGCCGTGTAATAGGCCGACCCACGTCTTTCAATTTCTTCCACACTTGTGCATTCATTCTCCTGTAAGAACTTAGAAAACGATGATGGGATAGAAGAAATGATTTTATCTCGAATGATGAGATCTTCTAATCTATCATAACTTTTATTAATTTTGGCTGCTGAAGTCCATTTGCTGAAAACATCTCGGACTAAACAGAGGTAGTCAGAGAACGTTTGAGTTGATTTTGGACTCAATTTACTGAATTGTTCTCTGTAACCTGCCTCGTCTAACATGAAATGTGCCATTATCTTAGATTTAATATAATGGTACTCTTTCCTTAGGTCTTTGGGGATGGTTTCAATGACTTTAAGAGGTTCCCCAGATAGACTCCTCATATAAAGAATATTCCATTCAGAAAGTGGAACTTGGTAATGTTCCATTAAAGTCTCAAAATTTTGAGTAAAGGCTGCTATGCAGTCACCCGAGGTATAGTTACGTACGATACCTTGATACTTCTTATACTGGTTTTCTTTTTCCAGTCTTTCAGATTTCTTTGATTCTTTATTCATCGCAGTCTCAGTGTCAAGTTGTTTCATTTTCAACTGTAACTCTAGTTCTTCTTTCTTACTCTGAGCTGCTATTTCTGCTTTCTTAAGTTCACTGTCTATCTCAGCTTGCTTTGTCTTTGCAGCCATTTCTACTTCGGCTTGCTTTAATGCTGTTTCAATCTCTGCCTGTTTTAAGGCTGTTTCTGCCTCTATTTGCTTGGCAGATTTTTCAATCTCTGCCTGTTTCAAGGCTGTTTCAATCTCTGCCTGTTTTAAGGCTGTTTCTGCCTCTGCTTGCTTGGCAGCCATTTCTGCTTGTTTTAGAGCTCTCTCCGCTGCTCTTTCTTCGCGTTCATTATTTTTCTCCTGTACCAGCAGGTATTCAGAGTATTTGTCTTCGCTCCATTTTGTTAATTCATCACCTGTTAGATGTAATTTAATACCCATATCGATGAAATCAAATAATGACGACATGATGGGGAAAATACGTCAATGAAAATCAACCACGCAAAATATGTTTTAACTGGTTAGTAATAAACAATTTACAATTTATTTTACTATACGATGCGTGCCTACTATTGCATACGTAAAGTTAAAGTATAGAAAAATATACTCAAGTGCCCTGGATACGGTGAAGAATGTTTGGACACTCGGGCTAGAAAACTGTAGGGTCGTTACTTCGGAACCACTAATGACCTCTACGGCAAGGTTATGGATGGTACGAAAAAACCTGCTTTATTTTTGGAAGAAAATAAGTTAGCGTCTATTTGTTGGTGTGTGCCTGCAAGTCACTAAGTGTTGACTAGGTTTGGATGGCGTCGAGTGTAATTGTATGTCGTAAATTTGTCGTCAATAGTGTTTTTCTCAACAGAAGTTACACTCTTTCCAAAACTCTTTGCGTTCCACAAACTCAATGCACAAAGACAGTCTATCAGTATTTGAACACTCAATAACATTGATGACACATCACTTACATCAAGATGACATTCAGTAAGGACATAGACATCAAGTTTACAAGATGGCGACAAGGTCAAAATGGCGACAAAATAACAATGTCGACAAGGTCAAACGGTGACAAGTTTCACAAATCACAAATGTTTTACACGTTTACAGGATCAAACAATATGTACTGCACATTTACTAATGGTTTTACACATATTTAAACAATGTAATAATGGATCATACTGAGACTTTCACGATCACATTTACATAGCTATAACCTTGACAAATTTCACAAGTTCAAGAATTATAGTTTTAAATACGAAAGACGAGCAACACACGTCTACATATATTAGGTTCTTAAACAAGGACGAGCAACCCACGTCCACACATGTCAGGGTCTTATAATTGGCTCGTTGGCTAACACGTGTGAGACAGTACAAGTATAACGTGATTCGACGTAAGACACAGTAACACAAGTTCTATGGATTTATTGCCACATTAAATACAGAACGATAATTACAGCAATCTACAATATATAACTCACGACGCTCACAACCACAATACAGCTCATAGGTCTGACGCTCAAGATATCAGTCGTTCGGCTTTCAATCACGGAGATTCATACAAACGCCTTGCTCTCATCGCACATGTCCGTCCGGTCTCCAGTCCCAGCTCGGTCTGCCCTTAGCACGCCAACTGCCCACTGCCTCTAGTGGTGTCACGTGTCCTGCGTGCGTCTGTCGTCAGCCTGACCGCTGGTCGCGTGTCAGGTAACAATCTTGTCAGCCGGATGTCGCAACGATGTTGCTGCACAGCTATACCATGTTAGGCTCTGACACTAATGTAATATTGGTTTATTAGCAATTTCTAATTTGTATTTTATAGTATGGAGACCAGGGTTAACAGTTTTGAAATATTTTGTACCCAGTAACTCACTATATTACTGGCTCCATGGCGATGGAGTTACGGACGCAGCTCAAGAGCCCACATACACAGCTGTGCGCGATTTGGCAGCAGACCGTGTTGCGTTGTTTTTTTTTACAAAATGGTATGGGTGCCGGTAGCTCAGAAAGCAATGGCAAACTACTGAACGTAAACTTGCTCAGAAATCACAACTGCAAAAAATGCTTGTGTTGACTACAACATCCTGTAAAGGATATGCAACTAACTTTTTTTTTAAAAACTCACTATAATGCCAATGTGTTTCCAGGGCCCATAGGGAAGCAGAGAACTGTAAACTACAATGCATATCATAAGAGATGACTAAGAAGGCACGAGGTTGACTACCTCATTCTAAAGAAAACATTAGCTGCAAAATGCGACCAAACATGAACAAGTCTTCAAAGAGCTTGACTTGAGTTGGTTGTGGGCATGTGCTCTATTGGGAGACGAAAGACAAAAGTAGAAGCAAGAACTCACTGTAAACTTAGTGATTACTGTTCACATGTTTCTCTAGACATTGTGTGGGAGTCTGTTGACAGTCAGATACCTAACACCTATTGAGGAGCCATTACCAACCTGGGGTCTCTAAAGTGGTCAAGCCATCTGCTTCTCGCTCTGAAGGTCACGGGTTCATTTTCAAACTGCGTCGTTCAGACCCAAATGGTAACCAGGAAATGTCTTGGGAAGTAATGGCAGCCGGTTTGGTACTGACCACATGACCCACAGAGTGTTGATTGGTCTATTGAAATACGGGTCTAGCACTATAATCTCAACGCACCTAAAGGTGCATTAAAGGATCTTTTACTTTCTGCTTGGCATGGACAGAGTTAAAGTAATCAATGACTCAGGACAGAAATAGTTAAAAACTATTTGTATTGATTTTTAACAATTTATCTTTTTATCATTTCTCAACAACTAGTGGTAAGTTTGTGTATACTCAAATGCATCTTATGTATTTCATTTTTCAGAGTGTGTTAGACGCAACCACAATTCAGAGAAAGAGGTTCAGGACCATTGTCTCTTCCCACAACAATCTTCAATTGATAGATTTGGACTCCTGGGCTGGACTCGGGGCAGCTAGGTCTGTTTCTCTCCTCCATTTGCTAGAGTTGTCTTTAACAGGGATAAACAAAATTTTTCTAACCACATGGTTTTGTTAAACTGTCTGTATGTTTAAGTAAGCTGTTTTAATAAAAAAAATATTGAATGGTTTTGGAGAGTGACAGACACAAGAAATTCAGGACTTTTAAATATGGTGTGATGGGAGGAGAGATTTACTCACTGCAGCATTTGTTCCAATGCCGGTGTCTACTAGAAGGGGCTCCTGGACTGAGGTATAAAGGCTTCTTGCCAATACAGTGCCCATGAAGTTCCCTTTATGTCACTTATTGAGAAAAGTGGGTTTTGTCCTCTTCAACTTTCAGTGTTCTGACATGTTATTATTAAAGCATTTATGGTGTATCTTTCTTACAGTCACACTTTAGAATGCTGCTGCTTGTTTTGTTTTCTTTCTGCAACTCTTTGCTTGTTGCTGTTTTTGCCTTTTTGACAGATATTTTTGACAGTTCGGGTATATAGTGGACCATGAGTTTGTTCAGGCTTGAGTTTTTAATTTCACCTCCATTGTGTGTGAGGTGGGCCTTCTAAACCTGTGACCATGAGCTCCTTGACTGGATTGATTACAGAATGGACAGGCTACAGCATTGCCACAGTTATCTTTTTCTTCTTCTCCTGCCCTTTGTCAGGACTCACTCCAAGCCTCCTATCTCTTGTTATCTGTTGCTGTATCTTTTAGTTCCCTCCTTGTCTTCCCCATCTATGTCTCTGATTCTCTTCTTGTGTTTTAGGTCTCTCCATATTTAATTGGCCTTATGGGTTATGGACAAAAGACTTTCTAGTATGTCCTATCCACTGCCAGCTTCTTTTTCTCACCACTGAATTGATTGGTATTTACTATTTGTTGAGTTCTTTCATTGAGCTCCACATGGGTGATTCTGTCATACATTTTAGTCCTGTTCCACACAACTTGAGGTTGTTGACATCTCCATAGAGTTTGTCTTCGAATGTAGCGGATGTAGACCATATTAATTTTCTCTGTTCAACAAATGGTTAGCTGTAACGGTTCCACAGTTACATTCATCAGCATCTCCTATCTTTAGTTTATTGGATTAGTGCTCTCCCGTGTATTTTTTTCCCTTCACAGAAAACTGTTTGCTGTTTGTCATTACAAAGGGTTGCTCAGATGCAACAACTGGATTCCTCAGCATTAATCAGTTCTCTTATAGAATGGCTTCTGCTGGCTTCCAAGATGCTCTGTATAGAAGTGCTACAGGGTCTTAGAATTTCCAACACTCAGAAAAGAATGCAGTCTTAATAGAAATGGTGCATAGGAATCTTATTTTCTTGTACCTGACATTTTATTTTCAAATGCTGCTTGCTCATTATTGGCATCCTTATGTTCATATGTAGTTAACAGACATATTTATGTTTACATATTATATGTTTTTGACAGTGTTATAAAATATTTGTACACAACATGTATGCAATTACACTTGAAAGCTTTGTTTATGAAGATTTTCTTGTTTTGTAATTTCTCTGCAGTTATATTCCTGAAATATATGTAAACAAACAAGGAGACTTCACAGACAAAGAGAAGATTGAAATCAACAATCTGAATGCTGAGCTGGTTCATAGACTGAAGGCACAGGACACAGCATTCTCCACAGGTAAGCTCTATGTCAGGCCTTGTAGTTGTGTGTGTTACTCAAGATCTATAAAGTCAGGCCTTGTAGTTGTGTGTGTTACTCAAGATCTATAAAGTCAGGCCTTGTAGTTGTGTGTGTTACTCAAGATCTATGAAGTCAGGCCTTGTAGTTGTGAGTGTTATTCAAGATCTGTGAAGTCAGGCCTTGTAGTGTGTGTTACCCAAGATCTATGAAGTCAGGCCTTATAGTTGTGAGTGTTATTCAAGATCTGTGAAGTCAAACCTTGTAGTTGTGTATGTTACTCAAGATCTATGAAGTCAGGCCTTGTAGTTGTGAGTGTTATTCAAGATCTGTGAAGTCAGGCCTTGTAGTATGTGTGTTACTCAAGATCTATCCTTGTAGTAGTGTATGTTACTCAAGATCTATGAAGACAGGCCTTGTAGCTGTGAGTGTTATTCAAGATCTATGAAGACGCCTTGAAGTTGTGAGTGTTACTCAAGATCTATTCTTGTAGTTGTGTGTGTTACTCAAGATCTATGAAGACAGGCCTTGAAGTTGTGTGTGTTACTCAAGATCTATTCTTGTAGTTGTGTGTGTTATTCAAGATCTATGAAGACAGGCCTTGAAGTTGTGTGTGTTACTCAAGATTTATGAAATCAGGCCTTGTAGTTGTGTGTGTTACTCAAGATTTATGAAGTCAGGCCTTGTAGTTGTGTGTGTTACTCAAGATTTATGAAGTCAGGCCTTGTAGTTTTGTGTGTTACTCAAGATTTATGACATCAGGCCTTGTAGTTGTGTGTGTTACTCAAGATTTATGACATCAGGCCTTGTAGTTGTGTGTGTTACTCAAGATTTATGAAGTCAGGCCTTGTAGTTGTGTGTATTACTCAAGATTTATGACATCAGGCCTTGTAGTTGTGTGTGTTACTTAAGATTTATGAAGTCAGGCCTTGTAGTTGTGTGTATTACTCAAGATTTATGACATCAGGCCTTGTAGTTGTATGTGTTACTCAAGATTTATGAAGTCAGGCCTTGTAGTTGTGTGTGTTATTCAAGATTTATGAAATCAGGCCTTGTAGTTGTATGCATTACTCAAGATCTATGAAGTCAAGCCTTGTAGTGATACTAGAACACAATATATTGAAACTAGATTTGTTATGTGTGTCACTGCTTGTAGTTGTTTGATACTTGCTTTGTTGTCTAGGTTAGACCTTGTACCATAGTTGTCAAGAGTAGACTACAGTGTGTGCGATCAGGTTTCAAGCAACAAAGAACATGGCCTTACTTTATCCTGAAAACAAACTATTGTTTTCTATTGGTGATGAAACAATCAATCAATCAATCATGTCCCATGCCGTAAAGCGTGGGCGGTCATGACTCGCCATTTCACTCGATCACCAGAGTCGTGGATCAGCTCAAGTGTTCCTGTCTCGTCCATGCCATGTGGCCAAGCCATCCAGGTATTTTCCTCTCGGTCTTCCTCTTGGTCTGTTCCCTTCAATCTTACCAGTTGTCACTAAGTTCTCCAATCCATTTCTTCTCATAACATGTCCAAAAAATTTTGACTGTCTGCGTATAATTTCTCAAATCAATTTACGATTTTCATTTGTCTCCTGTAGTACTTGGTCATTGGTTTTTCTGTCTGTCCATGGTATTCTTTGCATTTTCCTCAGAAACCACATTTCTGCAGCCATCAGATGTTTTTCAGCTTGACTGCTCATTGTCCAAGTTTCACATCCATACAAAAGAACAGGCTGTATGTATCCCTTCAACACTCTTTTTCTTGTTTCAATTGACATCTTTTTATTAGTCAGAATGTTTTTCATCTTGCTAAAGGCTACTTTCGCCATGGCGATTCTTGTTCTAATCTCTTCAAGGCATCTCCCATCAGATATTATGACTGTTCCGAGATAATTGTACCGATTCACTTGTTGAAGAGTATTCCCATTTACTTGTATATTACATGGTGGTACTTCGTTCTTCCTAGTGACGACCATAATCTGTGTCTTTTTACAATTTAATTCTAACCCAAGTTGCTCACTGTGTACAACAACCGCATCTACTAATTATTGCTGATCCTGCGCATTGATGAAACATTGCATGTTTATCATTCTATTTCAGTGACCCCGAGATGGCTATACTATACTTTCTTGTGTATGTGTGCATGTATATGTTTTCTACTTTTCTTTGCTTTACCCTTTTATTTATCGTCTGGTATTGAGATACATCAGACAGGATTGTAATGCATGGCACACAGTTACAGACTGAGCTCTAAATGTGTCACAGAGACATCCCGACTGTAAACTCTAAAGGACATGCACACCACTCTGTGGAAAACCTGGAAATATATCAGTACCAGCCTCTCGGTGGATCCAAAGCATCTATGATAGTATTTTTTAGTACAATTGTAAGGACACAAGGCATATCTGTGAGACATCTAGTGTTCCTGTTCAACCACCTTCAACCATTTACACTAATAACATTAATACACTTTCGCACAATCCAATTTTGACACAATAATGAGATTTTCTGATATCTGACAGTGGAGATTTTCTGACACCATGATAGCAGAGATTTTCTGACACCATAACAGTAGGGATTTTCTGACACCATAACATGGGAGATTTTCTGACACCATGATAGCAGAGATTTTCTGACACCATAACAGTAGGGATTTTCTGACACCATAACATGGGAGATTTTCTGACACCATGACAGTAGGGATTTTCTGACACTATGACAGTAGGGATTTTCTGACACCGTAACATGGGAGATTTTCTGACACCATGACAGTAGGGATTTTCTGACACCATAACAGTGGAGATTTTCTTACACCTGACAGTAAGGATTTTCTGACACCTGACAGTAGGGATTTTCTGAAACCATAACAGTGGAGATTTTCTGACACCATGACAGTAGGGATTTTATGAAACCATAACTGGAAGTTTTCTGACACCAAAAACATGGATTTATGACAAAAACTAGGGATTTTCTAACTCCATGACAGCGGAAATTTTATGACTCCATAAGAGTGGGGATTTTCTTACATCAAAACTGGGGATTTTCTGACTCCATGACATTGGGGATTTTCTGACTCCATGAGAGCGGGGATTTACTGATATCAAAGCTGGGGATATTCTGACTCCATGACAATGGGAATTTTCTGACATCTTGTTCACAGGAATGCTATGCTGTGAACCTAATGGCAATTTTGAATATTTATCTGCACTAAGTTAAGAAGCTCCCTGATATCTTTTCTGTGGGGATATGTGTGCAGTACACCTAATGATAATGTTCATTGATGTGGTTTTGCCAGGTCAAGCAAACGATGGCATCATTTGTGTGAGATTTGGCCTGATCACATCAGAGACGGACATCGATGAGTTGGTTTCCCTTGTTTGCAGTAGCGGCAAGGAAGTTGAGGAGAGTTCTAAGGTATACTGTTAATCTTACAGTTTGATATATTTCAACTCTGTATGTCTGTATTTTTTGTTTGTTAATTACTCATTGTATTTTGACAGCTTTATTGTACACATTTCATTCCATTTCATACCTTCCCATCTTGTGTACTTCTTGTCACATACACAGTGGCTTGGAATTCAAATACTGTACTTGTACTGTGTACTCATGTTTTGTGTAAACAGTGAGTAAATTAATAAAAACGGAAAGTAGAATTGGTCACCTTTACCAGAACACAACCACAGATGACCTAATGGATATTGCTGCTAGAAAAACTTGGTCAGCACCCAATACAAAAATATATACAGCAGTTTCCATTTGTGGAGAAGATGCTGGTGGTATAGGCAGGAAAGGTGGTGATGGGGAAGCAGAACCTGTCGGGCTTTCACTTGTCCTGCTGATCCCAAAGTCTTAGTAGTTAGAAACAGTATCCTGCCACTATGTTGAAGAGCCATTGCATTAATGGGACAAGTGATAATTAAGAAAGGTAGTTAAACACCATGTTAATTCAGTCCAGTTTTCTCTTTAAAATAATTAAAGCATATAGATTATCCATAACAGACTAGGAAAGAGTAGAAACTAAGTTGACAGATGGGGGAAAGAAAAGCTGATAAAAATATACAAATTGGTTAAATAAGAACAAATAAAAATATGAAGAAATAAATCATATTAGAAATTAAAATGGCATTATTGATGATGTAAAATTGAATACTATCTCTACAGTTTCTAGAATCAATGTCAGAGATGATCAGGAGAGGAATTGAAGAAGCTAGCAAGGAGCTCGAAAAAGAAAACACTGAAAAACTGATGAATGAGGTTAGATATATTTTGTGATGCCATTTGTTAACAACTGTTATTTTTTTTATTATCTTACATGTGTTGTATCTACTGTCATCTAAATGACTAGTTTACACATTTTTTTGTTCAGACTAACACACCCTTTGCCATGGGTCAGTTGAGGATCCATGCTCCAGTAGGGGAGAAAGGGCAAAATGATCAGAACTCCTTGCCTTATCCACATTCCTAGTGAGCCCTAGTTATTTGGCAGACTTGATTAAGACATTTGAACTCAAGAGTGGACTGAACAAGAGACATAGTCACACTTGGTGAGGCCCTAGTGAAGAACTGCAGTTTTTGCTTTGAAAACTGGGAGAGCTCAACTGCTGCTGTCACACTGCCTGATGTAGTCAGACCTTGGCTTACATGGCAGCCTTTGAGCTTTAACAATTTAAACAAGCTACCAAGAGGTTTGATTTATGAAAATAAAACGCAAGTTATTGTGATTGACAGTCAGCATTCTTCTGTGCTAATTGAGTAGACTTTTCTGGATTCAGATAGTTCTATCAGCCACCGTCACACCCATTCTAAAATTGACTATGGTTCTCTTTGGCACTGATGCTTGGTTCTTGATTTTAAAAATCAATTTCATAGCACTCTGGAGAAATCCTGGGGGAGTAACACTTTGGTTGTAAACATATTGGATTCGTCCTCTCATATGTCCCTCTATGCTGGAACCACACATAAATCCAAGCTCAAGAATACTTAAATAGGATTGTCCAGTAAGTATCTGGATTTTGTCAGGATGACCCAAAGGCGTAGCTTTTTAAGTTTAGTAACTACTCCAAAGGGAACATTATATATCTGACACTTGGTGGTGGAATGGGCTATTATCAGCAATTTTCCGGGGCTTTGTTTTTCAAAACGGCATTGGATCATTTGACTCAGTGCTGAAACAGCATGTCATGATTAAACTTTTTGTGAAACAAAGTTCAAAACCTGATGAAAATCACCATTGACTGTCATGTGTGTTTGGAGAACATATTGTAGCATGTTCATTAGTGTTTGAATGGTGTAAATTCTTTTGTGAAGGTCATGAATCCATTGATGACGAGTCCCATGAAGGTCGGCTGAAAAGTGGCATTACAACTAAAGTCATACACTGTGTCAAAAAGTTTGTTTTGACGATCAGCAAGTTACTGTACATGAAGCCTCAATGGCTACTGGCATAAGCAAAAGTCTTGTGGATGTTATCATCAAGGATTACCTCAATTTTCATAAATTTTCCTGTAGATGGTTGCCAAAGCACCTGAATTTTGACCAAATATTGGCAAGAGTAGTATAGTGTTATGTAGTTCTCCAGTGAGTGACTCAAGGACCAGCCAAAAGAATTTTATGCTGTGGGGCTACACAAGCTTCTAGCCTGATGGGGAAAATGTGTTGCAGTAGCAGTTGATTACGTCAGAAACAAAGTACAGGAAATTTCAATTAATCTCTCATAGTTATCTAGAGATAACATCAGTTTGGATACATAATGGACGATCCTCGTGTGTTGTTTCATCTGTTATTGTATCTTAAACTAGCAGTCATTCTTAGGTAGTCCTCAGAATGTCTTCCTTGTCCATCATGAGTGTTCAAACTACTTATGCTCTTGAAACCAAAAGAGCTTGTTGCATCACACTCCAGCATAACCAAGCATATCCATGTAAGTTCTTGTGAAAGAGAGGTATCTATGCTAGCTACCCATCCATGTGACATCTGTCCATACTGAACTTTGCACAATACAGACTGAGATTGGGACACATGGCAGTGATGGACAAATATCAAGAGTGCCTCCTTGCATGCACTCAAAACCTCAACTGTTTGCATAAAGTCTACTGCAAACTCTAAATATCACCACTGCCATGAGTCACCACGCTGAGTTTACCCATGGTATTATATGTGTGTGTTAGTTCTGACTGGTTTGTTCTAGGTTTGACAGGTGTGTCCCCATGTTGACAAGAGGCAAGATAATATTGTTGTGAACTGCTGGTTGCACTGTTATCATGCTATCAGTCAGAACACAGATAGTTGTATTGGGAGGATGATTCCTCACATTATCCAGATTACAGTCGGACTGATTACTGACCAGATTGAGCATAGGTCTGAGTGGACTAAGCAGAATATTATATAAAACCACATTGCCATTCGATGCCACAAAACATCTCACAATGTCCAAATACAACACAAGACTGGTTCCTTTCATTTTTTAATTCACTTCTGGCCTTTTACACAAGTTGATCTGATCATGAAATGTACTTCTTTAAACTCAAGAACTATCACACTTAATTCCTATCCACTTAAAAGGTATAAATAAAATCTATACAAAATAGTGGCACTGTGACAGGTGCCAATGCCACAGCAAGTCTGACCCAGTCTGACGTGGACCTCGGTCGACCTCTAACTGTCAAGTCCAGGTGAAACCTGTATTCTTCTTGACCTTGTCAAAATCGTGCTTCTCGCACTCGTTTAACTGCCATTTCGACCGTGAACACTAGTCACGGATAATTGGTCCATGACAACCACCTCCTTAGATCTTTGACAGCTCTCAAAGGTGTGATACAGCCTACTTTTAGAACTAGTTGCCTAACCTATCACTAACAATACTTCAACAGTTATATTAGTACGCTATTTCAAAGTTGCAATTAAACATTTTAAATCTCTCAGGGTATTCTACGCCAAGTACCTGTGGTTAGCTCCCTTCTTAACTGGTTCTCACCAGTGAAGGATCAGATCAAGGGGAGAACATTCAATCTGACTTCTGGTAAGTGTCTGCATGTGCTGCTTTTTGTACAACCAGCAACTAGTCAGCTCATATAGTTTGGGGTAAATCAAAGAATATCAGTCCGCCATGTGGCAGAAATGAGGAAATCAGCTTGCACACACACAAAATAATAATGGATACAAAATGGTAGATTTTAGACACCGAAAGTAGCAACGAAACGCACCATGATAGTGTAATAGAAACACGTCACGGAATTGCATCATTTGACAACCCAAACTATGCGATTCCACTTTAGCATGAAACACGAACGTGAACGCTGCTTTGTTTTTTCAACTCAGAACAATTAGGATTCTACATTAGACATTATAAGCTTAACACCAGGGGCATCCATCTGAAAACAACGCCACGCGTTAGGGACACTCACATTCATGTACGCCTGTTGCAAGTTGGCCCGTCTCCAGTGAAAGATAGTAAGGGAGGACGTGTGGAAAAACTGTGGAGCGGCTGCACATTGAAAGTATGGTCATCGGTGGAATCGGTGTATATGTTCCTCATGTTCGCATTTCACGCTTGGAAGGTCATGCAAACATATCTGTGGGAGATAGAGTGAGCAGCTGGCTGAGTGACATACGTTAGGATATGAATGATGCTACAGCGCTGATAATAAAGTTCTATTAATATGTCGACTGCTAACAACGGCCTTGTTGTGAATGTACTGGAATCGTCTTTGATAATGTTACTGTCGTGGGCGAGAGGGGCCCCAGTGGTCAAGTTGAGGTGACTTTCTCTTGAACCATCATTGTCATCCGCCTAGACGAAAATGAAGCACTAGCACCTTTACCTTTGCTTTGAAACATCACAGCAGCGACGACAGTTGCAGATCGCCAATCGCTAATTATTTTGCCGCTTCTGCCACCGCATGACAGTCATTTGTTACAGCATTCATAATAACTTTTGAATCCTGGTTCCCGTGATATGCAGATATCCTGTACGTAGCTAATGAAAGAAACAAAACTCACATTTGGCATCATTTTACTACCTTCATCTGTCATCTGTAATCTCCTTTACTGAATCATTCTGATCAAAAGTCTTTAACATCTCTATTTTCCAGCTCTGTTCTCATAAGTACAGAGAACAGGAAAATTAAATGATGCTGTTTTTGTGCGGATAGTAGTGGCAGTTTTTATTTGTTTGTCTTATCTGTTGTCAAATTCATAGAAACAGTTGAACCATATTTCAAGGGGTCATATGTTTACTTACACACCATCACCTCTTGCAAACAATTGAGAGGCCCTCTTATGCATCCCTCGGCACTGAGGACACTATTGATCTGTGCTTTAAATGCCCATTTTAATCTTACTACCTCTACGTCATGCCAATTTATGAAAATGTAATATATTTATCTGTTAATTTCTAGGGAAGATCATTCCAACAACGGACACCTACAAGTACCACATGCAAATCCAAGAGGATGGCTCTGCAACTCCAACTTTCAGATCAGCCAAGGACAGAATCCAAAAGAGTAATCCCAGCATCTTGAAGGGGACCAGCCAAGAGAATGATGTTGAGCCCCCAGAATTACAGAGACAGTCGAGCAAAACAGCAGGGCAGGTGAAAGCCCAACTGGTTAGCCAGGCATTATCTGCTTCCCCATCATCTCCTACTCTGCCTACGCCATCAGCATCTTCTTCACAAACGGAAGCAGCTGGTGCTACACCACTTCATCCAAATGTAGATGCACCTCAGCCAGGAGAATTAGGGTAAGTGTTGGTTAGTTGTTTGTGTGGCAAATACAGTGCAGGGGGTGGAGTATCTCTGGGATAAGTGACACCTCAGGGGTGCTCTTCACTGTTAGTGAGAGCACAACAGAACAGGGTACCACGTAACCCATAGTCATGTGGATGTGGAAAGCAAGGGAAAATTACCAGATCATGCATCTCAAGAAACTCAAAATGGAGATCTGAACATTGAAGAAAATTGGCTTGTAAACAGCACCATACTTCAGAAACTTGATCACTTTTGCCATATTAAACATCATGGTAGCCTCATCTGTTGGCTGGATACTCCAGTCGTGCTTGCCCTGCAGCAGAGTTTGTATTACTATTGTAAGATGATATTTGATGTATCCGTTAAGACCTTCTATCCGAAGCTTATACTTCAAAGTTTATATCAAGCAGTTATTTAAAGTAGTACAGAAGGAGGGTAAATAGTGCCATTGGGAAACACTGTATTAATCAGTCAAATTGGTGGGACTAGGGTGGTGAAGTAGCCTTTAGGACGTACTGTTTTAATTTATATTCAGAGTGACAGAAGAAAGGTAGTCATTGGGACATAATGGGTTAATTGGAGTGACATAATTAGGTAGTCATTGGGACATACTATGCTAATCTATCAGCTGGGTGGGACAGAATGAGGTAATCATTTATGGTATATTGGGTTATTGTATGGGACAATACTGAGTTAATCTATCTGGGTGGGACAAAGGGAGTTAATAAAATTGTATCATGAATGAAGTAACCAATAAACACATGAAGAGTTACGTGACGGCACAGGAGTTAAATAATCATCATCATGTTGATTGCTACATGGCATAGAACCACACTTCTAGGTCCCTGGTGTTCTGGATTCTGTTGATGTTATTCCTCCATGCTATTTGTCATCATTTCTTTGTCTGCCTCTGTCCCTGCCACCACTGACATTTTCAGTTACGATATTTTCCAGTGCGTTAAAATACCTACACCAATTTTTATTTCTCTCTAGTTATGCAAGTGCAGAAAATCAAGCAGACCTTCTCGCCAGTTAGGACCTTCACTGCTGGACGCAGACACCACTGAGTGAAGTTTCTTCAACACACAAATTTTCCTACATAGACAGGAATCCACATGTATTATTTGGTGTTTTAGATGTTCTCAAAATGAGTTATTTCAAAGCAAATGTTCTTTCTATTATAACTTAGTAGTTTGTTATCAATTATAAAACATGTATAAAGTCTGGTTTTTGAGGGTATATGAATCTTTCCCCACACCTGAAGCTTGTGATATGGAAGTTGAGTAGAGCTATTAAATGCATGAATGTTTGTTAACATGGTGGTACTGACAATGTGGCACATGTAAAATTGTAGAAATATGAATTGTTGAGGAACCTTTGAGGACACAGTACATAAACAAATTCACAAGTATTGACTGGTGCTCATATAGGGATAAGGAAGAAGTAGATATTAAAGGACACACTAGACAACAACAGTTGAAAGCTACTATTTTACCGGGATGCGAACCTGTTGTCTTCAAATGACAACAGCACCTCTCTGCATGAACAAGCGTGTTTCAGTGCTTGGCCAATGACGCATGATACAGATGAAATAAAAATTGACAAAATATTTGAAATGAAACTGATTTTATGAGAAATATATCCTGTCTCGGGGTGTATAGTTGGCCATGAGTTGATGTATACTTGTTCCTGCAGTGAGGTGCTGTCATCATTTGGAGGTGACAGGGACGAATTCTGGTATGGTAACTATAGTTTTTAAATTGTATGTTGTCTAGTGTGTACTGTAATCTCTATCTTTTTTGTATGCCTGGACGTGCCAATCAACATTTATGAATTTGTTTATGTGCTTAAAAAATGTAATTTCAGCTACGTCACAGCTTCATATTTGGTTCCAATAAACTGAAAGAATCACAAAGTATTTGAAATGGGACTAAAACTAATACATTTCACATCTAATTTTACAAGAAATGTATGCCGTCCTATAAATCAGTGGAAAAGATTGATGAAATACTTATGCTTTTATTTAATAACACTGAAGTTTTATAGCATTCTTTTTAGTCATGTTTGTTGCCATTTGTAAAACCACCAACATAAGCCTCTGCATGAGTGTAAATGCCAATGTAAGCCTCTTTTGTTGTAAATAACATAAGCCTCTTTCTGTGGTTGTTACCACATTTTTTTATTTCAAACCTGAACAAATCATCTTCTCTGACATTAGATGAATTAAACAACGAAACAGAACACATCTCAGGATTTGTTGATCTTACTGAAGAAAACAACAACATTGTTAAATGTTTTCGAATTAGCTTGTCATTTGTTACCAGGACATGTTGTAAATGTTTGGCAAGAAATGATTTTTATCAGATATTTATATTGATTTTTCCATGCATTAGAATTCCAAAGGGACCAGCGCACTTTCTGTCACAATGATAAAGCTGATGTGAAGTTCCCCATTCATGTTTTGTTCTTGTCATTCCATATTTCATGACACCATTGTGTTTTGTTGAAATCAGTTTTATTTTAAAATTGTTATAAATTAAACTTCCTGCTGGGTGTGTCTGCTTCTTATCTGTTGATATTGCAATTTTGATTATGTATATTTTTAAGCAGTATGAAGAACCTATGGCACAATGTCAGCAAATTAGCAGAAACAGAACTTTTGAGGACATGCGTCTGTCTCTCCTGATGGCAAATATGGATATGAACCATTTCACAAACATTTAAGATAAAAATTGAAGTCTTCAAGCTAATGTTTTACAAAAGAATTTTTACAATGCCCAGTGGAAATAAGAGAAAAATATAGATATTTTCCAAGCCTGAATAGCAAAGAAAACTCTTGTATATAATTTTATCTCGTAAACTTAAGTGCTTTTGGTCATAGTGATTTAGAAGGTGCAGTTATGGAAGGCATGGTTCCTGAAAGACATTCCTGGTGACACTGAATGTTAAAGACACCTTGAATATAACAGTGGATGGTTGTTTTAAGATCACTTTTATTGCACTGTGATGTCCCCATAAGTACCCCAGTATCTTCCCATAGATAACACAAGGACAATCTAAGCACATTGCTTCAACTCCATAGAGCCAGGCGGATCCAAATGTGTGCATACCAGATCCACACAAGCCATAGATATTCCTTTATGGGCATATTTTCTCATTTAGCCTGGGAGTGGCCTATTCAACCTGCTCTTTTCAATTTCTAGCTGCTGATGGATCTGTAAAGTCCACACTGAGCCAGATCAACACAAGAAGGTGTTACTCCGTTCTCTGATAGTGGATGAGGAGGAAGAACTAGCGAAAGATTATGTCTTTGATATTAGCTGTAATGAAAACAATGTTCTGCTAAAGTTAGTTGCATATCCTTTACAGGATGTAGCAGTTGACTTCAGCATTTTTTGCTGTTTAGGACAAGTTTTACATTCAGTAGCTTGCCATTGCCTTCTGAACGATCACCACCCATACCACCGTATGGAAACATACAAAATGTGGTCTGCTTCCAAATCACCCACAGCTGTGTATCGAACGCGGTATGCAGGATTACGAATTGCATTTTTAACCCATTTGCCACAGAGCTGGTCGTGCAGGAAATGCTAAATGGTGGTAATTATGTACAGTGATGAAAAAATAACAGCCATTACAGACTTTTAGCCCTTGTTCAATTATATTTTTCTCCGTAAGAATTAAGCGTTTGTTTTGGGCACTATTGCTGAATTCTTTTTATCCATTACTTATGCTATATTACAGTTTGAGTTTTGCGTTTTGTTTGTTTTTAGTTCTTTTTCAGTATTCTATTGAATTTTATCTTGATTATATCAGGATTTTAAAATCTTTGTTTATTACTAATTATTTAGTCATATATGGACAGGAAGCTGCAATAGCCTTGTGGCTAGTATACTAGCATGCAGGCTCGGTAGTCATGTGTTTGAGTCCCCAGTGAGGCAGGGATATTTTACAAATTGACAGGGGCTCTCAGATCAATTTAGCCTAAAATGGGGACCAGTAAATGTTGTGGGATGTAAATTCAGTCTGCTTAATGTCCTCTACATGACCCATTTAGTGCTGTTTGTCTATACAAATATGGGTCTAGCACTGTATACCCGGTACACCTCCAGGTGTGGAAGAGGGTCCTGTACTGACTATATATGGATGGTAAAATCGGTAAAATATCGAGAACTGCAAAAAGCTGAAATGGAACTTTTCCAAAACAAGCCAACAGAAGCCATACAAGAAACCACAGAGAAACCGCAAGATGAAAACCAAGAGACCGAGCCTGAACCACAAGCTAAAACCAGCAGCCTAACCACGACGCCCGAGACATACAAGGGGAAACCAATATCCCGCCAGACATCCAAAGAAAACCGAGATGAGCACCCTGATGATGGCACGGAGAGGCCCTGGGGACCTACCTTGGAGGAGTTACTAGAATCGGCAAGATTGGAGGAACTCCGGTGCCAGGAATTCAAAAGGCGTTGGGACGAAAGAGAAAAGAAGAAGCCCAAGAAACTCAGAAGACCGGTAGAATACCCAGATAGACATTATGACCCTGAGAACGGACCCGGCTACACGTACTACATAGAAGACGAAGAGATGATCCCATGGCTGAGTGCAGAAGAAGAAATCGAAAGGTAACAGAAACTCAAAATTGAAAGTGAAAAAGGGCGCAAGGAGGAAAATAAAAACATTGAAAAGCTGCTACAGACAATACACAAAAAAGGAGGCAAAAATACCAAATAAAAAGTCCATTAAGGACTGCACCTAGCCAAGCCAGACGAGCTAGCAGCCCTCACTAACAAAAGAAACCACCAGAGGAGACAGGCACAAAAGACAGCTGCCACCAAACCCCCAGCTGACGTAACAGACACAAACACTTATGTAACCAGTCTGAGGGAGGACTCACTCGTAAGAGCGCACAAGACAATAAACAGGGCTAAAAACCCACAAAAACCACGGCTCTCAACAATAACCACCGCTGAGGAAGCAGGTTAGACAGGACCGAATTTGGAATTTGTTTTTTTGAGAGTTGGAATTGGTGAAAGATCCTTTTATATGCCTCAAGGTATATTGGGCATATGGTGCTAGATCCATATGTTTAAAGACCACTTGGCTCTCTGTGGGTGATGTGGTCAGTATCCCGCTAGCCACCCTTCCTTCCCAAGACTTTCCTGGTGCCCATTTTAGGCTGGTTCTACCTGGGAGTCCAGGTCAATTTTACAATTCAAATAAACAAATGATCCGAAGGAACTCGGAAAGTAATTTGGATATAGATAGGATGAACTATATAAGTAATTTACATCAGAATTGCTGAAACATTCTGGGCCTGTATAAAAGAAATGACTGGATATTGTTGCATTGTCAGTATTGTTTTAAATAAGCAAATAATCAACCAGCAAGTGCCAGTTGGTTTTCACAAAAATGAGGCTAGCACCATATACCTAATACATCACAAGGCTTGGGAAAGGGCACTTTTTTAATACATAGACATTGAATGTTGGAGTATTTTAAATGGAAGTGCTGGCCCATGGGTTAGAATGACTGCCTCTTACATGGAGGAATCATTGTTCTATCCTTGGTACAGCATGGGGTTTTTGTCCATCAGATGCTGTAATGACAGTTAGTTTTAAGCTAATGTCTACTACATGACATAGCTTGAGTCCTAAATCATTTCAGATACCTAGTGTCGGAATATTTAAACTAGGATAGATACATTGATTGTTAACATCTAACTAGTAAACATGTTTCAAACATAATAAAGACTGCTTTCTGCCTTGTGAATATGTTTCAACTGAACAGACTGCTGACAATTAATTTGAACAGTGAAGACACAGATAATAGATTGCACTATTTATTGCCTGGCATAATTTGGTACATACTACCAGAATTCGCACAACATAAATTAAAGCAGTAAGATATATCCTTCAAGTTGAAATACGCAACACACATTTTCACACAGTATTTTGAATTATCTAGTCCTTTAATGTTAAAATAACTCTCATGCCTTTTTATTTTGCACAAAGTTGGCTTTTGTAAATGAATAGCAATTGCCTTGGTCAGCTTAAACGTGCTAAATATGCCAGGCAATAAATTGTGCAATCTGTTGTTAGTGTCCTCGTTGTTCAAATTCACTATGGGATAACATTACTTTGAACTTAATTAAACAAGATGTTTACATCATCATACACTTTCCAATTTGCCTGCGTCACTTTGACAAGTCTAACACAAAAGACTGTTGCCAGATTTCTTTTGATTTTACATTTAATAAGTTGCAGCATTTATAACCAGTGGTGCTTTTTTTATAATAATTTTTATATGATTTATGTCACTTAAATGAGGGAGAACTACGTTTCATTTTGGTTATTTATTGGGTTGATTTCATTTAATTATGTGTCTGTTGTACTTATACTTAACCACAATGTGACCTTATTCACTCCATCACTATCTTATTTTTCTGTTAATAACAATGATTGTATAAAGATATATACTTATTATTGATTTATATTTACATACAAGTTAACCGGTTGTGAAAATTGTCTTTGTGTGCGTGGCTGTTCGCTGTATTTTATTTAACCCTTTGACACCCAAGATCCCAATATTTTAGTCTGAGCAACTATTTCTCTATAACCTCAAGGTAAGCCCACTTTTGCAGACTAGGGGGAATTTGCATTGTATATTAATAATAGAAGGCTTATAATATTGACCAATCACAGCTGTACTTTTAATGGAATCATAAAATAACTGTAAACAAAGATGTCTGCACTCTGTTGAGAAAATAAAATACATACTTTGAGCTGTGTTTTTTCTGTGAATTTCCCAAAGCATGAGAAAAAAGTGCTTCCAGTGTTAATCACAGAAAAAGTTTACAATTTTACACAGATAATGTAGAATATTTCTGTTACTTCATGAGAATTGTTGTCAGCACTAAAACAGTTTTTACACAGGATTATTCAAAGGAAGTGATGACAGGTGACTGATTTGATCAATATAGAGGTGGTAAGATGACACACATTTTGAGGCTTTCCATTAGGAGCTTGAATGCGTGACATCTGAAGGTTGAAGGGAACAGACGGCTCAAAGGGTTAAATGATGATAGAATACTACAATCAGTCATTCTAAATGTTGAGTAATTTTGATTTCTCATTCAAGGTTTGCTACTGTTTTCGTGGCTTCTGAAGTGATGTCCACATCAGAATACTGACAAAAATAGATGATGTGGGGAAATATGGTATTAAAATGTAATGTAGCTAGTTATGGTAATTCTTATGATGAAGTAACATGTTTTGATGATGTACAGAGTTGGGAATACACTGAGTAATGTATTTTGCCATTTGATGTTATGGGAAGTTGCATACACTGTTTTCAGATTTGATATCAATTGGTGAAGTGGGGTGCTGAGAAAGTAAAGGTGCCAGCATGTCTGCCACATCACCCCTCATGTGCTGTTTGGTCATTGGTAATATCAGAGCCAAGCACCATTTCCCCAGCAAGGTATAATGACATGTAAATGGGCTTAGGTGACATGTTTGCTTGTATAAGAGTGAATATCAAGCTGGAAATCTGTTGACAACAGTAGCCTCTGTACAAGAACCATTATGATACTCCTGTCTTCCTACTGCCAACAATGCCACCATGTTTGCTTATACAAGTTATCTTATAATTATCCACAATACTGTCAATCATTTGTAGGAAGAAATGACAATTACATTTGCATTAATGTTTTTTAAAGATGCAAACGATGTCTTAATGTGTTGAAATAATTTTTATTAAATGTCTTTTAATTGGGCTGTTGTATGTTTGGGGCAGTTCAAAGGAGTGACATAACGGAGTGACATAAATGCAATATTACATTTCAAAGTAATGACAATTGCCAAGAGGGATTAGGTTTAGACACAGAAGCCACAAACAATGTTGTACAATTTATTACCTGGCATATTTCGCTGCATCTCGTCATGTACATACTACAGCGTTATATATCATATGAAGGGAATAAATGAATCATACTTAAGCTGAAACAATTAAAACACGTAGTCACAGGTATTGTTCGAATGTGGAACATCTGTTATACCCACGGTAATTTCAAATTGACCACAGGCTGACGAGATGCAGCAAAATATGCCAGGCAGTAAATCCTGCAACATATTTGTGGTTTCTAAGTTTAAATTCACTAAGGGAGTACATTGATTCAGATTAGGTTTGGGTTCAGCTTTTTGGTTGATCAGTTTACAAATGAAACCAGAAAGTGTGTCGCCATGTTGGTTCAGTCTTGCTGAGTTGCCCTTGTACAGTTCAACAGAAGTGACATTGTGGCACTCACCATACAGGGAAGTCTATGGTGCTAACCATCCCTGCCACACTGACTGGATATGTATCTAACACGGCTTCCCAGTCGACATGCAACTGTAGCTCTAGTTTGTATTTAATCTTCCTTTATCTGGTCACTGTTGTCTCAATGCATGGTGTATTATTACACAGAAGTCTTTTGTTGATTACTTGCACAACTGAAGATTTGTTCATTTGAAAACTGTCCTGTTTACACATTATAGAAGCCAGCCAATTTGCCCTCTCGTTGCAGAAAACTCCTGCATGATCAGGGCAACATATCCCTAGAAGTATCTGTAGGTTTATTGCACTCATGAAAGGCATACCACTGTCACCTGTTTTTGACCTGTATCATTGACAGTGAGTCAGATAGTATAGCGACTTTGGCAGGAGAACAATGAACCTATTCATTGAAGCAGATCTGAGATGGATCACCTCAAAGTAAGGTCGGCTGTCAAGATCAAATTAATGTGCTATGTCCAGCCACATAGTGAGAAGGCAGGAGTGGAGTTGGAAGTGATTTACATGGTTACTTCTGTGGTATGTCACTCCTTTGTATGAACGCTGTCTCTAATTTGTCACACTTGTGATAATAATGTCTGTTTGGAAGTCTACTAAGATTGTACTGAAACCAAATATACAAGTGCCAAAAACTTACATGATCAAAGATGTTTTTTTGTGCTTTAGTCCTTTATCCCTGATGAAATTGCCTTATTATTATAAGCAGTTGTAAGTTCTCAGTTTTTAGTGGGAGGTGAAATAAAATGAGGAGTGGATGGTTGAGCGGTTCAGGTACTTAGCTTTCAAATAAGGGACACAGGTTTATTTTTCTGGTGTGGCAAATGATGTTTGTCTATAAAAGGTAACAAAACCTCGCTTTACACTGGTTGTTGCTAGGGCATATAGCTTGATGCTTGTTAGGGCTTGCATCTATTATCCTTCAGCCTTGAACATACACCCTCCTATCAGACAACTGGAAATAGCGAGGGGAAGAGAGGCATAGGCCGACCAAGAGAAATTATGCTGGATGGAATGAGATGGTGGCATGAAGGAATATCGGCAGCAGAATTGATCCAGAACACCAAAGGCCAAGATATGTGGAGAGACATGAATGCATTCCCTGCTGGCATGGCACTTGATGATGATGATGATAATCAGACACCAACAATAGTAGGAAGATACTGTAGTGATAGCTTGTTGTTTTTACATTAAACTTGATTTCAGTGTCTGGAGTACACATTGGATAGAAGTGATGACAAACAGTATGTTGTGTCCATAATTTAACCATCATTTCCTTAATAGAAATAGCAAATTACATATGCTAAAGTGCCCAGCTGTTGAGATGCTTTATTCAATATGTATGCTATTACACCTTCGTATTAAATAGATAATGTCATAATGTTTCTGTTACCAGCAATGCAGCTATGACAAGACAACATAACAGTATTATGTGTTGTAACACATAACACATAACAGTGTTATGTGTTGTGTAATGAAAGGAATGTTAGCAAATCTTGGTTTCAAATTAGTGTGCAGAAAGTGTACAACTTTGACATGGATGGTTTCAATGTAATAACATTGTTTTATATTTAACTCTTTGTTTAATTCATAGACTGTCCATAAGTCTCTGAGAGCACCAAACTACATGCAGTGGGAATGGTAACTTAAAATAGGCAATTACTCATCCACATTTTAAAAAAGAGTAAGGAAAAAAATGTTAAAAATTTAACAAGAATCAGCTGAAATTATAGGGACACCTGTAATTGAGAACTGTTAATGAAAAGTGTGCCATAGCATGTTATTGAAATCTGGTAGTTTGAGATGAGGAGTGGGTGGCCGAGAGGTTTAGGTACAGACTCCCCAGGCATGGAATCCAGCTTCAAATCCCCAGTAAGGCAAGGGTTTTTTGCTGTCTCCCTAAAGCCA
The DNA here is from genome assembly GCA_963921405.1 of Cepaea hortensis. NCBI lineage: Eukaryota > Metazoa > Mollusca > Gastropoda > Stylommatophora > Helicidae > Cepaea > Cepaea hortensis. The sequence goes on from OY992880.1 coordinate 103,237,146, forward strand.
ATGTCTGTGGCTTCGGGGCTGTGAACAGAGTGTCACAATCCCGCATATCGGTTTTGAAATCAGCCAAGTGAGATTTAGAAGTAGACATTGTGATGATTTTCAGAATGGTAAGAGTGTCAGTTGTTCAGAAAGCAATGGCAAACTACTGAATGTAAAATTCTGTAGAAAATAAAAAACAACCAACAAATAAAAATGCAGGGTTCATTGTAATGTCCTGTAAAGGTCAGGCAACTAATTGTTTAACCTAAGGATAACTGTCTGGAAGGCTGTGTGTGGTATTCCCCAACCGGTGCAAAATAATGGAGCAAGTGCATGTGTCTGTCAAATGTCTTGCAAGATGACAAATGGTACTGGGTGAGGTGAGTGTTTTCTCACCTCCCTGAGGTTTATGCTCTCTGCTGTGATGAAGTCTGTTGAGGACCAAACACCTTTGAGATTATGAAAGTCACACATCTCCGTGATGGTAGATAGGCAGCACCAAAACATTGCCTGCACACTTGGAGACCTTTTGCACATGCTTAACATGGGTGTGCTGCTTGCTTGCCTACCGAGATGGAGACCAAGTCATCACCACTCCCCAAATTCTTCATGTTGTTTAAGAGTGGACAGCTCAAAAGATGGCCTTCAAAAACATCTGTCCAAGATAAAATAAACAGTCCTAAGATTGAGCAGTACATGGCAACTGCTTGTGCAAACAGTCATCTTTTCATGTTTTTACAGCCTTCAGAATCCTTCTCAGCAAATACAAACAGTGGTTTTAACTGCTTTAGGAATAATTTTGTTTGTGTGTGTATGTGTGTGTTGTATTTATATTATTATTAACGAAGAAGCGGGCACGTTAGTGTAATCGCTAGGAGGCTATGTTGATAATGTCATGAGTGTGTTCGGATTAGGGTTTGACGCCTGAGCTCATTGTCGGCTAAGAAAGTTCAAGTCTGGCCACCTGTTTCTCCCTACATTCAGGCCTGCAAAATGTGATGGTTCTGGCACATCACAGACCTTTAGTAGTTTTCTACTTTATGAATCTTTACCAAAGTATATAGTACAGTCATAGACAGATGAGGTGGCATACATAATAAATATTATGAATACAAAAGTCGTATGATTGTACCAGGTGTTTCTTCTTCTGCGTTCATCCGGATTTTTTTTTTTCGGATGTGACTGCGTTGTGCCTGTTTACAGCAGAGCTGCGTTCTTGCGCCGTTAGGCCAACACATCCGACTTCTGCGGGGTACCAGGTGTTTGTAAAGTCTCACTACACTTTGCATGTGCAACAAATTTTTAAAAATTATTTCTTCCTTTTTTTTTTTTTTTTAATGCTGGCTCCCTGGCCGAGGAGTTAGCAGCTTTCTCGGTTAACCCTGAATACTCTCGTGGTTGATGTGAGCGCACGAGAATTAGAAGTGGTTCAAATCGCGCCAGTGACTTATGAGAGTATGGAGCCGGTCGCTCAGAAAGTCGTGGCGTGCTGATGAGCGTAATCTAGCCTAGGAATCAACATACAGCTGAAAGATGCTGGTGTTGACCACAATATCCTGAAACAGGATGGAAACGCGGGGAAAAAAAATTTCTACCGTTGGTAACACTATTCTGTTTGGACTGCAAAGAATTACTCCAGCAGACGACAGCTATTTACTACATATTGCTTCATGATGGACTGTGGAGCACATTTTTTATGACATCATGTACTTCATTTTTCAAATTTGTTCTACATACAAGTGTAGTGAGACTTTATAAAAACCCAGTATATTCCCACTTGTCTGTCCATAATTTAAATAAAAACACACATATGTTTTCAGGTAAAAGGTGTGAATGTCTTCTCATATTTGATGCACATTATTTCTCACTCTTGGGCTTTTTCGTTTACTTTAAAGTTCTGAAAACAGTTTTTTTCCTATGTTTTTAATAAAAACCATGTTGATCTAGTCTGGTAAATTATAAAATGAAGGTTTCAAAATTGTTATCAAAAGAAAATAAAACAAAACGTTGGGTAAAAGTTGCTGGTCCTGAAACCTGTCAAAATTGCAAGCCCTGAATGCTGTAAAAGTTGTTGGTCTCAAATGCTGACTTTCCATACATAAAGAGTGTGAAATATTCTATGTCTGTCAGTATACTGTCTAATGCTAATTTATCATGAAAAAGCAAAGTTTTCTCTTGAAAACTTTCTGGATTGTCTCTAATCATAATGTTAATGGTTTGTCCATTCTTATGCTTGTATATAGCTGATTATTAATTTATATGTTTGAAAATAAATTTTATATTTTGTTTATGCAAGAAATAGATTCTGATCTGTGGTCTCCTTGTTCTTTCGATAAACCTTTTCCATGTTGTTTATAATTCCCTTTTGTATGTTGTTAATTTAAGACTGAAAAATGTCCCCTGAAGCAAGTATTCAACATTTGATTAATGTGGCTTTGATTATCATGTTCATATTTATTTATTGTATTCATTCACAAAGGAAAACATAACATATGCAATCAATCTTATGCCATAATTTTTAACAGTGCCAAAATTGACGTCATTTGTTGTTTATTTCTTCTGATGGATGTGCATGCATACTGTAAACAAAAAATATTCACTGTTTACAAGGATATTTATTTCTTTTCTGCTGATATCTTGTCTTTCCACCCTGGCATCATGTTTTATGTAACTAAATCTGATGATTATTTCACATGTGTTTTCCAATCTTCCTTGAGTTAATGTTTGTCTAGACCAGCCTGTCTGTCACTATAGATTGGAGTTTTTCTAGAAGTAATATTCATGTTGGTTCAAGGCACCCATGCATGCAAATATATGTATAGTTCAGTGCACATCACTGCTGGAATTAGTTTTTCACAGAGGCAATCATCAATCATGACAATGCTGTCTCAGCAAAGAAAGTTAGCTGTAACAGTTCTTAAATACTGCCTGTCTCTCACTTCGGTCGCACACTCTGACTGACTGCCATTTGTGCATCTGTTGTAGCGACAGTAATCTGCATGTAATTACCCTTGTTCTCATTAATTCAAATGTTGCATATTCTGTGCAGGGCGTTGTGATCAACTGCAGGTTGCTATTCTAGACAAGTTTGTGTTTAGTAGTTTGCCATTGCTTTCTGAACGAGAAGCCACATTTAAATTCAACTGGCTGGAATGAATCTACTACCCCGCCATCAGCTCACAGGAGCTTTGAAAGTCATGTCAGTGTTGGTTGTTGTAGTAACTTCCTGTCTATGAGCATGTCACTAGTCACATAACAGATATATTTCTGGTGTAATTAACTAGAGTCTGCATGTTGTAGTAACTACCTTTCTTTGAGTATGTCACTAGTCACATAACAGATATATTTCTGGTGTAATTAACTAGAGTCGACATCTGTACTGCCAAGTAGCAGGTGCTGCATAATGACGTAAGCAAAAGGGACCAAAGAATCCCAGAACAGAAGCGCTAATGTATCGAGGCGTATTACGTCGGAACACAAAGACGTCATGAAAAAGTGTGAACAATGGGGACAAAAAACTTGGGAGTTCAAAAAAGGCGGCAACTTATGTGACTCGGCTGGCTTAACATTGGCGGGATATCATGTTAGTGATTAAAGTATGACTGGAAATGGAAGAGATGATCAAGGAGGACAACGGTCATAGAAGTATTAACAAAGGCACAGGCGAACACAGAAACGGTAGGTCTGAAATGGCAGGAAGAACTTAGAAGATGGAAAGAGGGATGATTAATGACAGTCAATATTCGATGGATAGTAACATATGAGCAATTATATGTGTATACTAAGGATACTGTACCCCCTGGCTATAACAGGACCAGTATCAGTAGATAACTATTTATTATTATTATTATTCTCATTATGTTTACAGTAGGCCTGCGCTGTGATAATAAACGGCGTTATGACTGACAATGTTCTTCAGTGTGGACTCCGTCATTATTTAGTTCGTTGGCTCTGAATCTGCCAATTGCGTTTGAGCCGTAGTTATTTCTGAGTTGAAATGTTTAAGTTATATTGAACCCCTGGATATCGCATGGCATGTAGCTTAAGGATAATGAATGCAGTTTCACAATCCTGACCTACCGGGTTCAAAGTTAACCTCAGACGATTTGGGAGCGGATAGCTTTACGTTGATTTTCACAATGGTACGAGCGTCAGCCATTCAGAAAGCAATGGCAAACAACTACATGTAGAATGATCCAAACAATCACAAACAGCCAATAAATGTTAGGGTTGATTGCACTGTCACCCTAAAGGACATGTGACTAATTTTAACGTAATTAGAATGATAAACAAGCTTGGCGGAGAGGTGTTTATATATGTTCTTGTTCTCTCACTGATTTTGGGATAATACAATGGGATAATGTATTAGTATAGTATCTAAGAGAATATTGACAATATCAGTGTTTTTCAACATTCTGATGTGTTATAAGATTATAATGTGTTATTGTGATCATGTTGCAATATCGAGAGAATGAACAGTATGACAGAATTTTCCTACAGTTTTGTAATGTTGTATTGACAAGGTGAGATATGTCAGTGAGGTAACATTCTAGTAATCAGGTGTGTAATGTGTTATTGAAAGTATGTTGTAAAATGAAGAGAATGTATAATATATCTTTTTTTTTCCAATAGTGGGATAACATTGGAGTAACTCAGTGTATTGTGTGTTATTAAGATTATGTTGTAATATGAAGAGAATCAGTATTTTCCAATAGTGAGGTAACATTGAAGTAACTCAGTGTATTGTGTGTTATCAAGATTATGTTGTAAAATGTTTACAATGTTCAAGAGGCTAGAATTTACCTACAGTGTTGTACTGATGTAGTGATAAGGTGAGACATGTCAATGAGGTAACATTCTAGTAAATAAGAGATGTATCATGTGTTGATGAAGTCAGGATGCAAAATCAAGAGAATGTGCAGAATGTCAGTGTTTTCCAACAGTCAGACATTTGTAATGTCAAGGTACACATATCATTGTGGTATTAATGCAGCAGTAACGCAAATAATACATCTGCCAGTGAGATAGTATTTCAGTATCAAAATATACAGTGCTTAAGAAAAGCGCGAGACCTATTATAAACCTGTACTGTTGCTATATCAATTTATAGGTATATTACAGTACCTATGTATGCAACATGTCAGTTATTTTTTTACATGGTGAGATTATTTTGTAGTGATGCCATGGCATGTAACAAAAATTGATATAGCAACAGTACAGGTTTATGTGTCAGTGAGATAATATTGCAGTACCGACATATACAACATGTCATCATTTTTACATTGTGAGGTAATGTTGTTGTGATGCCATGGTATGTAACAAAAATTGATATAGCATTACAAGTTTATAATATGTCAGTGAGATAGTATTGCAGTATCAACATATACAACGTGTCATCATTTTCACATTGTGAGGTAATGTTGTAATCATGCCATGGTATGTAACACAAGTTGATATAGCAACATTACAGGTTTATAATGTGAGAAGCAACATTACAGGTTTATAATGTGAGATAAAGTAACAACATGTTTAACATGTCTGCTGCCAAATCACCTGCTGCTGTGCTTTTGAATGCGGGATTACGAATTGAGTCTGTAACCCCTTCATCACAGCGTGGGCAGATAGATACATAATACGTCATTTGTTATACTAGAAACACAAGGTTGTGCTATATATTCAGTGTCTTACCAACATTTTCTTACACATGATAATGAAACAACGAACACTGACAAACTTGATAGGTCATAAATATTAAATTTACCACATTTTAATAATGAATTTGCCAAATTTTGATCATGTGCCAAACATTTCAGATTCAAAGAACATGTTGACATTCTGACATAAGAATATCATTATTGCTGTCACAAGCCTCATTAATGTTGTCAAGATCATGTTTTGACATAAGTATGCAGTACATGATGGTAGTTGACACTGGGAACCTAATATGTTCAGTTATTATCTTGATATCGGTTCAGTACTTCATACCAAAGGAAATGTTATGTGTGTTTCTTATAATAGTTAACTGCGACTACGTAAATATTAAGGCATCAAGTGTTTATTTTCTTGTCGTTGATCACTTTCTTATTTACTGATCAATTTTGTAATATGAGACAGATTTTTCATAGAATATTCTTCAAGAATAAACAAATGCTTCATGATTATTTAGCCAAATTCTTCAAGTTTCGCCAAAAGAACAACTAACTTGTGTGTGATTGAGTCTTTCAGGCAGGCCGAGATGAAAACGTTATGCAATGTATATGCTACGTAATGAAGAACCTCAACAGTGTATGACAATGGCTGTGCAAGTGGTGTCTAGTAAAACTGATGCCAACAATGAACTGGCCAGGTTTTTAAAAAAAAGGCTGAAGGCAACAGCATCTGCATTATTATGCCAGGTGTTACTCCACCTGACTCTGTCTACTTTTGCAAAACAGCAAGCAGCCCGCTGAGAGAATCGCACAAAGCACAAACTCCATAACTCCAGCATTGACCCCAAGAGTTGCCAGAGAAATTGCCTATGTGGTCTGAACGAGGCAGTTTGAAAGAGCAAACCCATGACCTGCAGAACACGAGGCAGACAGCTCTTTTAATTACTGTATACTATGTAATGAGAAGAGAGGCATTGGAGAACATCATGAAGACTTAAAAGATCGAAGGGAAGAGAGGCAGAGGCCGACCAAGAGACATGATGCTGGATGGATTGAGACGATGGCATGGAGGAATATCAGCAGCAGAGTTGATCCAGAAAACCAAAGACTGAGATATGTGGAGATAAATGAATGCCTACGCCAGCTAGCATGGTACTTGATGATGATGAGTAGGATGAGGAGTGTCTGGCCAAGAGGCTAGAACGCCAGGCTCTCATTCAGGAGATCTGGGTTTGACTGTTCGGTAAGGTTATGGATTCTTTTCTGTCAGGGAGCAAAAAGAAAAATCCCAGACTGCACAGCTTGCGGCTATTACATTAACCAGGCAGTCTTAATACCTCAGCTCAAGGCTCCATAGAAGACGGAGTTGAGACTAAAGTATTTCACATTTGCAATATGATGCCTGTGTGCTGTCAGGTTTATCACCATTGCTTATGATGCTTGGTCTATCAGCATATCTTTCAGTTGAATGTATTGATTGATGTTTGATGAAGTTTACTCCTTCTAGTGCAGGAGCCACGCTAGTGTGCTTGCCTGACCGCCTGGTGATCATGGATTGGAATTCCCATCCAGGCGGATTTTAAAAAATTGACCTGGGCTACCAGATGGCCCTGCCTAGTATGGGTACCAAGAAATGTCTTTGAGGGTCAAGGCAACCAGTGTGACATTGATCACATCACTGCCTCATGTGCCGACCGGTCTATACAAATATAGGACTGGCACCAGTTACCCAATAGACTTTAGCATGTGTAAAAGGGTGGTTGACTGTTTGTGTGTGTGTAGAATACAACACTGTGATATGTGCTGAGCACATGTGCTTCTTCCAATTGCCAACAAGTTCATGCTACTAGCACCAGATTTTGTTTTGTTTTTAGTTCTCATATGTGTCCTGTGGTCGAGCTAGTGAGAATGTTTGTTCATTATGTGGTGTTTAGTTCTCATACATGATGTTGAGCTGATGGGACTGTTTGTTCAGTATGTGGTTTTCATAACTAGATGTGGGTTGTACCTGTGGTTTAAACATTACATTATTGAAACCCGACCTGGTTGTGTTTATTCATTTACGTTGGCTTCAGTGTGTGTTCATGGATTGTTAGCAAGTGATGATGCTGATGCCTAGCAAAATTGTTATGTGAATGTTTGAAAAATGTCTTATTTTTTTATCTAAATTTAAATTATATACCACACAATCCATCACACTTAGAAAATCATATAGCTTATTTCAACTTACTTTGTTTCCAGTAATTATTGCTGTTGCTGCTGTTGTTTTATTATAAATGTCCTGGTGAGAAGGAGTTGAAGCAATGCTTTGCCTGGAACAGAAAGGGGTTAAACAGGGGGGAGTTAAATAACAGATGTCTGGACCAGAAGCAAGCTAATTAACAGATAAACGTCTGTCTTCCTTCCATCCATCCATCTGATTTGTAGGTGGGGGAGGGAACTCTTCACCTTATTCAACCAGCCTCAGTGGTGTTGGTTATAATTGTGGTTGTTTAGTGTGTGGGATTAGTTTCTCTCATCTTCTGTGTCAGTATTAGCTGACTTTTCGATTCTGCAGAGTTCATGCCTATGATGTCAGCTGGAAGTTTGACCAGCGGGTTCTCCTTTGTGTATGTTTCTTCCTGCTTTTCCGTTTGTCAGTGATGGCTCTTGGCTCGTCTGTTTTGATTGGTGCAGTCCCTATAAGGACTCATTCTTTGATTTATTGGCGAGGTTTCTTTGCCTTTGCTCTCCGCGCTATCTCAGCTATATGCTTGCTTAACTTCTCCCTCTCTCTCTCTCTCTCTCTCTCTCTCTCTCTCTCTCTCTCTCGCGCTCTCTCTCTCTCTCTCTCTCTCTCTCTCTCTCTCTCTCTCTCTCTCTCTCTTTCTTCTTCTTCTTCTGGGTCTTCGTCGAACCATTCGGGTAACTCATTGGAATCATCATCATCAGATATATCGGTTCCCTCCTCTAGACATTCTTCAGATATCTGGTTGAATACGGCGGGTTTCCCCTTGAATTTCTTGAACATTGTGGGTGGATTGCTAGCTTTAGCTTGATGTTTAATTGTTGACTTTGTTGTGCCTTCAGCTTGGAAGCTCTTAGTTGTCTTTGTGGTTTCTCTGTGGTCTTTCACGTGGCTTCTGCTGGCTTATTTTGGGGTAAGCTCCCTTTCGATTCTTAGTAGTTCTCTCTGTTTTAATTGCTTGCAAAATGTCTTCATTCTCCTTTATTTAGTTCATGCGCCCCACCTCTTGAAGAATGCTGCACCAAATTTCCTTCATGTCATCCAGTAGTTTTTCGTTGCTGTCTGTGTCAGAAGTACCTTAATTTGCTTCTTCAGCTCATCTATCTGACCTTGGAGCTGAGATTTTTTGGCTTATGAGATGCATGTGGTTGTCTTGCACCTCCGCCGTGTTTCCTGTATGGTGGTTTTGTAGTTATGGCGATCTTTAAGACGTCTCTGAGTCTTTGAAGGTACAGGCAGCCCAGGTATCTTGCTCCTTGTTGCCAGAATAGTTGGCGCACATTCTCTTGTCATAAAGAGACATTCCTTGAAGGCAGTTGTGCATTCGATTCTGGGCTACGTCTTTCAGTTCACGAGTGCATTTTTCTCTGAGACTCCTGGGGTTGTCGCCGGAGATACAGAGTTCATGCTTTGTGCAATGCTTTTTGCAGGTTGCCATGTGGAAAGACCGAGCCATATGGGATAAAACCCTGGGCAGTGAAGTCAATCCTCTGGACTCAACTTTTAAGGCGTGGTGTTCGGTGCAGTATCATCTGATCTGTCTTGCTGCGGCACGTTGTTCTTCTGTGGTTGGCCCTCTGACACCGAAAGCATTGTGTGCTTCTAGGGATGAATCGTTCAGGCTGTTGATCTTTCCTGTTCATCGACACTTTGACCGGCATTTTGCTCCCATCTGTTGTCACCACAGCCAGAGTTGTAGGAATCTTGAAGTAGGTCAGATGCCGCTCCGCCTTTAAGACTTGGGTGTGTAGATTTTCCTGTTGTAGCCGCTTCTGTATCTGGTCATCTGGTATCTCCACTTGGATGCATTTGATCACCCATCTGATCGTCTGCATGTCAGTTTTTTCGACTATGGTGTCTTTCTCCTCTCTCTGCTTCTTGTCTGTGGCAGGTTGTCGTTGCCCTTCCTAGTGGTCGCTTCATTTGAGGTTACTGGAGTTTTGGCGCTTCGCTGCAGCTTGCAGGCAGGTTCACTTCTCCCATCTTCTTGGTGGCTTCTACGCTTTTCATTTTGAACACCGGGTGTCTTCTTGTTTTAGGTTTGGAATGTGCCATTCTTTTCCCCTGTATCAGGTTTCTTGAACAGTTTGGGTGGCTTATTCTCGATAAGGCTCCGCAAATGCGAAAAATGTCTGCAAATGCGAAAAATGTCTGGGCCAGAAGTTTAAATGAGAAACTGTTAAATAACAGTCAGAAACAGAAGGTTACTAAGTAACGGGTGTTTGGATCAGAAGGCTAAATAACAGACATCTGATCAGGAAGAGATTAACTAACACTTCTGGGAAAGAAAGAGGTTAAATAGTAGGAGCATGAACAGACTAAATGACAGACATCTGGAACAGAAAGAGATTAAATTACAGACCTTTCCTTGTTTCCAGGGAGATTACTCATCTATTATAAATGCTTGCAATGGGAATCTCAAGGAGAAGAAGATAAGTAACAATAATTTCAAGACGAAGAAACCTGTTGACATTAATCAAGTGCTGAAAATCTGTGTCTGTTGGTGGGTTGTGAGAGAGAGAGAGAGAGTTTAGAACTCTGTAAATAAGTAGATTTCTGTAAATGTATGGAGTTAAGAGTTCTGTATGTAAGTAGAAACGCGGATCAAGCACGAAATGAGGCCTCTGATCAACAGAAGAATCCCCCGCCTCGCCGAATGCTTAGGCGCCTTTACATTCTTTACACTCCACGGGGCGGGCTCGTCTGGGTCATGACTCTCTGACGTTTTCCTCCTGTCATGTGTATTCATCATCGAGACGTTTCCTTTGTAGACATCGCTAAGTGGGTCTGTCTAGAAGCCAACTCCACCCTCGGATCTAGAGTGGGGGGGGGGGCGAACATTGGGCACCCGGTGCATCTATCAGTGTTGACACTGCACCGTGACTGACCGTGGGGAAGCCAGTTTCCGCCAGTAGTTGGCCGCAGTCTTCACCTCTGCCCTGCTGGCTAGCTATGACCCAGACAGTAGACGTCATTGCTGCAGTGTTCCCTTCTTCATCCCCCGTTCGCGGCTTGCGAACTCACCCTCCTGTACACCCCCAGCAAAAGCCAGCTCTTCCTCTGGGCTAATTATATTAAGGCTTGCCGCCCTCCCCCCCCCCCTTTTTTTTTTTTACCTCGCAATCGTTGCGGGCATGGTCCTTACAAGACGTACTATCCCGCCACAAGCGGTCGTTGGTTGCAGAGGTTCGACTTTGGATGACATTACCGGTCCGGGTGATCGCTACATTGTGGTGTGTTCATCCCTCTGTAGCGACCCAGCTTGGGTGCCCTGTTCTTCCCTGGTGGTGTGGCTCCTGAGTGGGCAGGGGACCGTAACTGTTTCGGCCTCATTGTGAGGTTGCAATTTTATGGAGAGGTTTCGGTGTTACTGAGGTTGTTTGTTCTGCAGGCAAAGTTGAACTGTGTATCCTAGTCCCACCCAGTATTACGCTTGCTCCATAGCCAGCACGAGGCCTTCTCCGCTGTCTCGCCCAATCTTTTAATTAAGTGTTCTTGCTTATGCTTTCACATCTAGCTGATTCAGCATGCGGAGTTAGTAACAAGACCTCTTACGCATATCTCAACGGCGAATAGCCTGACGGTACATCCTTCTTGTCTCAAGCTTGCGACCATATCGCTGTATTTCTCCATCTTGTAAATGTGTTGCTCCTCGAGTTTAGTTTAGTTTAGTCGATGGATCAACATCACGGCACACGAGTGCAACCCATAAGTGCTCCGTTTTCCTCCTAACTCAAATCTGAGTTTGGAGAAACTCAGCTCAGTGCACGAACTCCGTAGCACCGGCGAGGATCCTGAAAATGAGTCCTGACTCGAACGGAACAGTCAGCTCGATTTGTACCTGCTGTTAAGTTGACGCAGTGCACGCTACAATGTCTGGTCGCAATTGAAACTTCTGGATTTACACTGGGTATTTGCCACGACCTTGCAGGTCTACTGTCAGCTCCCAGTCTTCAGCACTCCCGGGAATGGGTGACAGGCTGTTCGGCTTCTGTCAAGCTTTTAGGAAGTCTATCCACCCGGCCTTGACAACAGTCCCTTGTTTGCCTGGAGTCTTGCTACCCGACAATGGCTGCCAGCTCGGTAAGAGACGTGTTATGGCACCAAGGTGGAGGGGCCTTGCCCAAGGGCCATCCTGCGCGTAGACAATGTGTTCTAAGGTCTGGGTCCTTTTGGTCTGCGAGTTGCTACATGGGGTGGGGGGGGGGTTATGTTGGGCCATCGGATATACCCCATCTGACCAGGTTAGCAACTGAAGGCAGGACATCGTAAAGTGATGTGACAACGAAGCTTACTCTCAGCGGCGGCAAGCACCAAATATCGTTCCACGAGAGGGAAATCTGCAGAGTGCCCTCCCATGACACCCAGTGACCTTGCTGCTGCGGCTGCTGCCCAGCCTTCTGCACTCGCTTGTTGCCCTTTCCTTCACACATTTCCTGGACCACCATGTCTCTCCTCTGCCTAGCCGATGCCTTTGACCACCATTAGGTATCAGTTTCGGGATCAGTATGAGTTGGAGGTACCACCAAATCTTGAACGTTCCTATGAATCTGCTCTTCTCTTTTTTTTTTCTTTCTTATCGATGACTCGCAGACCGTTTTCTGTTGTCTCGCATATGTGTTGTACTGCGTTCTTGTCTGTCAGCGAGAAATCGTCCGCTCGGCCGAGACTTTTGACCGGTTCCTTGATTGCAATGGGGATCACCTGGTTGGCCACCTAGAATGCGGTTACCGCCACAACGCCCTTCACGATCGACAAGCTTCTCGAATTCGTGGCCCAATAATGATGCTCAAATTTTCCAATCTCATCCATAGAATACTGGAACACTTCTAGAGGCAGTGTATAATTGGGGAAGGGTAATACTTTATACACCCCTAAGCTTATTTCGCCGTGTGTTACTGGGGCCCTTCAAAGAAGCAAAGAATAGTATCACACTGTAGCCTACCATACAAGTCGTAATGTGCGACGAATGAGGGTTGGACGCGGGACTGGCTTTCTCATGCCGTAGAAACACTGCAAAATCCAATGAACTATGCACAAGTCCAATGACAATTTAAAAAAAAAAAGAATAGCCAAGCCGATCAAGAGGATTAAGAAATGAGTTTAAAGGGCAAGCGCATCGACTTCATTGCACCAGGTTTTATCCCATATGACTTGGTTTCTTTCCACAGGATGTCCTGTCGAAAGCATCACACACAGCACGCACTCGTAGCTCCAGCGACAAGCCCCCGGAGTCTCAGAGAAAACTTCATTCTTTAAGCGAACGACGTGGCCTGGAATTGAACCCACAATCATCGGAACCCGAAGCAGGCGGGGTAATAAATAACTTCACCAAGGAAACTTCCAAAAAACAAGAGGAAAGGAGGCTCTTCTGGAAAAGACGTGGTACGGCGCGGAGAAAGCCACACGGAGTCCGGAACGCAAATGTTCTTCCTTTCACCTCGGACATAAATACACGCGGTGAAGAGAAGTAGACAACAAACATGAATAAAATGGGAAGGAAATGGAGGGAGCTACATGGAATAGATAATGATAGGAGGGCTTGGAGTGAGTTGGTTCCAGGCCTATGCTCCGACCGGGGAATGAAGGGTGAATGGAGAAGAAGAATATCTATTTATCCATTAATGTTACTATGCTCCGATTGGGGAGTGAATAGTGAATGAAGAAGAAGAATATTTATTTACCATTAATGTTACTATGCTCCGACTGAGGAATGAAGGGTGAATGGAGAAGAATGTTTATTTATCCATTAAAGTTACTATGCTCCGATTGAGGAATGAAGAGTGAATGGAGAAGAATGTTTATTTATCCATTAAAGTTACTATGCTCCGATTGAGGAATGAAGAGTGAATGAAGAAGAATGTTTATTTATCTATTAATGTTACTATGCTCCGATTGAGGAATGAAGAGTGAATGGAGAAGAATGTTTATTTATCCATTAAAGTTACTATGCTCCGATTGAGGAATGAAGAGTGAATGGAGAAGAATGTTTATTTATCCATTAATGTTACTATGCTCCGATTGAGGAATGAAGAGTGAATGAAGAAGAATGTTTATTTATCTATTAATGTTACTATGCTCCGATTGGGGAATGAAGGGTGATGGATAAATAAATCCGATTGGGGAATGAAGAATGAATGAAGAAGAATGTTTATTTATTCATTAATGTTACAATGCTCCGATTGGGGAATGAAGGATGAATGAAGAAGAATGTTTATTTATCCATTAATGTTTACAGAACGGTAGGTTATTATTTGTGTCCAATATATCCAAGAGTTTTGTTTATTTAGAGAAATGTTTATTTATCCATTAATGTTACTATGCTCCGATTGGGCAATGAAGAGTGAATGAAGAAGAATGTTTATTTATCCATTAATGTTACTATGCTCCGATTGGGGAATGACGGGTGAATGAAGAAGAATGTTTATTTATCCATTAAAGTTACTATGCTCCGATCGGGGAATGAAGACTGAATGAAGAAGAATGTTTATTTATCCATTAATGTTACTATGCTCCGATCGGGGAATGAAGGATGAATGAAGAAGAATGTTTATTTATCCATTAAAGTTACTATGCTCCGATTGGGAAATGAAGAGTGAATGAAGAAGAATGTTTTATTTATCCATTTATGTTACTATGCTCCGATTGGGGAATGAAGAATGAATGAAGAAGAATGTTTATTTATCCATTAATGTTTACAGAACGGTAGGTTATTATTTGTGTCCAATATATCCAAGAGTTCTGTGACGGCAGGTCAGAATTCATTCGTTCATTAGGTCAAACACTGCGAAGACTTGTGTTGAAATGACTTGATCGTCTCTCCACCTATTCTGTATAATAGGAAATAAAAACACGTTGGTATGTGAAAGACATGTCAACATGATAGAGGTGCTTGCAGATCTACAAATTGATGGGAAAGAGATTAGACTTATAAAAAGCACATATTGGAAACAACAAGATGCCACAGGGATTGATAATGAAGTAGGACAATATAAGCCTATTAAGAGAGGTGTGAAACAGGGATGTGTAATATCTCCATATTATTTTTTTCCCTGTATAGTGAAAATATTTCAGAAATGTACAAGATATGAGAGGAACCATCATTGGAGGAAGAAACATCACTAATATTAGATATACAGATGATATAGTGTTGATTGCAGACAATGAGCAGGATCTGCAACATTTAGTAGATGCAGTTGTTGCACACAGT
Source organism: Cepaea hortensis (assembly GCA_963921405.1). Lineage (NCBI taxonomy): Eukaryota > Metazoa > Mollusca > Gastropoda > Stylommatophora > Helicidae > Cepaea > Cepaea hortensis. Next base: position 103,252,210 of record OY992880.1, read on the forward strand.
TAACAACGAGGGTTAGACTTAAATTGTAAGAAGGCACAGATTATGGTCGTCACTAGGAAAAACGAAATACCACAATGTAATATACAAGTAAATGGTAATATTCTTAAACAAGTCAATCGGTACAATTATCTCGGAATAGTCATAACATCTGATTTGAAATGCCTTGAAGAGATAAAAACAAGAATCGCCATGGCGAAGGTAGCCTTTTGCAAGATGAAAAACATATGACCAATAAAAAGATGTAAATTGCTAGGAGAAAAAGAGTGTTGATGTTTTTTTTTTTTATTATGGATGTGAAGCATGGACAATAAGCAGACAAGCTGAAAAACATATGATGGTAACGGAAATGTAGTTTCCGAGGAGAATGCAAAGAATACCATGAGCAGACTGAAAAACCAATGACCAAGTCTTACAAGAAACAAATTAAAATCGTAAACTGATTAGAGAAATTAGACTTAGACAGTCACACTGTTTTGGGCATGTTATGAGAAGAAATAAATTGGAGAACTCAGTGACAACTGGCAAGATCGAGGGGAAGAGAACAAGGGGAAGACAGGGAAGTAAATACCTGGATGGCTAGGCTACATGGCATGGGCAAGACAAGAACAATGAGCTGATCCAAGACTGGTGATCGAGTGAAATGGCTAATCATGACCGCCCACGCTTGGCACATGATGGATGGATGTGCAAATTCTGCAAAAAAAGTGAAATGTACTAAACACGGACACATCACAACGAACTCCACAATGGTGAACACGAATAACACGGGAAAAATAAAATAAAAATAAAATAAAATAAGAATAAGTATACTACTACACAGCGAATGACGTTTCGATTATAATAATCCTCATCAGGAACGGAACACCACAAACAGATCTACCAAAAAAAAACAAAAAACATGAAATTCTCTTATACTATGTGAAACAAGAAAAATGTGCAGACACTCTGAAAAACATCTAATGACAGTGGAGATGTGGTTTCTAGTGAAATTGCAAAGAATACCGTCGTCGGGCATAAAAAACGAAGGGCAGTTTTTCAAGAAACTATCGAAAACTGTAAACTGATTAGAAAAATTGGAGGTTCGGCGTTTCTTGTTGTTGTTGTTGTTGTTGTTGTTCTTCTTCTTCTTCTTCTTCTTCTTCTTCTTTCTCCTCTTTCTCCTTCTGTTTCAACCTTTAATTTCCCAGTGGAATATAGTCCCTCACCAACACACGCTAAGTCCTTTTGTAGACTTGTTCATAATTAGTCGGTTTGGCGTTGGATTGTGGGATTCACCAAATTGTCCTATCTTGTGGATTAAACACATCAGGTAAATTTATCAAGCAATGACTGATTAGTTCCTCATTGAGAATACCGGGATTCGTTTGCATGCATAGAATTTTCTCAATGTTCAAATAACAAGAATCTCCAAATTATTACGGATTTAATAAGACCAAAGTGGAAATGCGTCCGGCACAGTAATCTTTGCCACAAGTAATGACTGCGATTAAGCCACGATTTGCAATGACAGCGTTTTTAACCAATGTTAAGGCCAGCTTTAAAGCGGATATGACATCATCAGCTGGCTTGTGGGTCCTTAGAAATCTAAGAATAACATTACAGAATCCTGCCACAAAAATGACAGTTATTTTCTTGTCGAACACCAGCTCAATATCTCTTGCGATTATGTATGTTTCCACATTGTCCGGTTTTCAGTTAAGCGAAGCAGCAAGGGCAACGAGCACCACCTAATAACATAGGGAGCTCATACACAGATCTTGTCCAGAAAGCTCTTCCTTTTATTGGCACTTTTCCATCTTAACAGACGATAGTTTGGTACATTGTGCTTCAAAAAGGCTTAATAACTACAACCCATGGCTGTGGCGAGTGTGGCTGATAAGGCAAATTCGTGCTGTAAATGTTTGTCCACAGTGGATGCATGTTAAAACATGGTAAACTAGGGATGGAGTTATTGCCTCTCTATAGCACAAAGCCTGGGCTAAAATATAGAGACCATGTGTTGCCCATGCAGCATGATCCCTCTCTCGTCCTGCCTAGTTTACTCCAGAGGAAGGGTAACACTTCTACATCTGGAACAAGGCAAGCTGCAGAATCAGCAAAGCAATGCTCTAACGCATGTCGGAGCTTCGATCCTAGACCAGCTGCCAACCAAGGTTTAGGGTCTGGTCTGCCCTGCCATGACATTTTGTCTTTAGGTTGCATTTCCTCGCACTAGGGTAAGGCTTGTACCCTCCCAATTGTGCTCTTCCACCCGTAGCTGTTGGCACAATGTAGGGTGTCGGGTTTGGTAAGCTCCGCCCAACATTCGGCGCTGACAGAAAGCAGGTAGTACCGTCTACTGTCATACGGTAGCTCAGTCATATCTGACTAAGGAAACTCTTCCTAACGTGACGTTTAATGCGTAAAAGGGACCGAGGAAAGAGTATGAAGAATGTAAAGAAATATATTACCTCTCGTTCAGTTTAGTACCTCAAGTAAACACAGTTTCTTCTCGTCATCACATTAAGAATTGCCACATGGCGTTGCTGCTGAACACATTAAATCGTCATGTGTGACGATAAGACATACCTGCCTTAGAAACATGACAGACATTTAATCGACTCGTTGTAAGGACGCCAACTAATTTCTTTTTCGTTGTGATTGGATGGGAGATAGTATAAGGATGGATGAAACAGTTGGAGCGTTTGTGAACATTTTGTCTATCTAACAGTGGCAGCGGGACTCATCTCATTAGGTTCCTCTTGTACCTTGCGGTGTCAAGGTGAAGTATAAACAGTTGGAGCGTTTGTGAACATTTTGTCTAGCTAACAGTGGCAGCGGGATTCATCTCATTAGGTTCATATTGTACCTTGTGGTGTCAAGGTGAAGTATAAAAAGCTGGCGAGTGTCCGCTTATGGGCTTCATGTATCGATATTACCATATATTATATGGTATATGGTATATGCCGGCTTCGTGGCTTAGAGGTTAGCGACTTTTCTCCGTAATCCCCTATACTCTCGTAGGTAACGTGATGACGGTGAGAATCAGCAGTGGTTCGAATCGCATCGGTAACTTACGGGGTATGTGAGCCGGCCGCTCAGAAAGCAATGGCAAACTACTGAGCGTAATCTTGCCAAGAAATCAACATACAGCTGAAAGATGCTGGTGTTGACAGCGATGTCATGTAAAGGATATGCACACACATAAAAATATGGTATATATATTATGACTCTGTTATTCCCTGCGTCCATCGTTTATGTGGTCGGTCTCTTCCTCTGCCTCCATCTGATTGGCACAACATTGCTTGTTGTGGTGTATTGTTAGTTGGAACCTACTTGCGTGGCCAAACCATTTTACTTGCTGCCTTCGTATAAAATCTAGCACAGCTATAACCCCAACTTTAGTCCTGATTTCTTCATTTCTGATTTGATCTCTTCGTGATACATTGAGTATTTTCAGGAATCTCATTTCGGTTGTTGTGATCTTTCTTTTCTCTTTTTCTGTCATTGTCCAGGTTTGGTTTGCACGAGGGCCGTTTGCACGAGGCTCCAGGCTACCATCTGTTTTTGAGAGCCAATACATACAGGGATAACTGGCTTGTGGCAGCCTAACGTCCACTGCACCTGCGTTCGTCTCCAGTCGTCCTGATATTTCTTGCCACTGGAAGCAGATGGATGCAGGCGAGAGAGTGAGGCCGATGAAATTGTGCAGCTCTTCCTCACTATAAACAAATTCATCGCGCAAGTCATTCTTCATACTATTGTCTTCATTATTCCTGATGGACAAACTTGGATGAAATGAATAATCATCATCATTCTTGATGGACGAACATCCATAGTTATAGTCATTACCCCTGTTTTACTTGTGCAGCGCGACGCAGTTGAAAATACGTTCATCTGTTACTGAAGATAATTGGGACTGTTCACCCCCTTGGCTTATGGGAAGGGACGGTGGCTCAGAGGTCACGGTGTCCACATACTCAAATATTATAATGTAAACGTCCTTTCACTGAGCATTGATATTGCTGAAGATGCCACGAAACAAAAGCAAATAACTGATAACCCTAGTATGGCGAAATATCGTCCTTCTATCCAAATGGGAAGTCATATATGACGATATATTGTCCTTCGGAACTGCCTTGGCAATATTGTTAGAAAAGAAAAGCTGCCCAGGGTAGACAACAAGAACAACATAAAATAAGAACAACAACAAAAGCAGCAACAACAACAACAGCGAGTCTTCATGTTTTGCCCAGGGTAGACAACAAGAACAACATAAAATAAGAACAACAACAACAACAAAAACAGCAACAACAACAACAACAGCGAGTCTCCACGTCTTGTATGTCTTGAGTGAAGAGCTTAATTGTATGAAAGGAATGTAGCCTGCTTTGGTCAATGTTCTCTGCAGGCTGCTTGCCGTTCTGTGGAGAGAGACTGGGCCAAATGGGGTAAGACCGGTTGCTTCAAAGTCGATGTTCTCATCTTTAACCTTTTAACAACAATAGCAGCAGCAGCAACAACAACACGAACAACAGCAGCAGCAATAACAACAACATTAATGGCAACAACAATAACAACAGCAGCAGTAACAATAGCTTTAGCAGCAGCTAGAGCAACAACAAAAGCAGCAACAGCAATAACAGCAGCAGCAGCAACAACAACAACAACAGCAGAAACAGCAACAACAACAACATTAACGGCAACAACAATAACAGCTGCAGCAATAACAACAGCCTTAGTATCAGCAAGAGCAACAAAAAAGCAGCAACAGCAACAAGAACAGCAACAGCAAAATCGGCGAAAAGGACAACGAACAGCAACGGAAGCAACAAGAACAATCATAACAACAATAACAACAACACTATAATAACATCAATCCAGATGCAAAACCCACAGGAAATCAAATGGTAGCAGTCGGAAAATATGTGGGGAATCACTTATATAAAAATGTGAACAAGCATTAACTTCGGTAACAGTGTAAATCTCATAGGTCCCAAGTGCGTGACATGTTGGTCTTCTATCGATCGCCTTAGCTCCCTTGTGTGTGGACACTGTTTAGGGCCAGGCTGCGGGTATTTTATTGTCATTATAATCCCAAGTCTGCCACCGTACGAGGATTAACTTTCGATTCCGGAAATTTGCTTCTAATCCTAGAACTGCGCGTACTTGACATATTGTTCACGTGGTTTATAAATGTCGTATTTGGTGATAGTTTTGGCAGTGTGTGTGTGTGTGTGTGTGTGTGTGTGTTCTGCTGTCTGTCCCTGTCTGTCTGTCTCTCTGTATCTCTCTCTCTTTCTCTCTCTCTCTCTCTCTCTCTTCTCTCTCTCTTCTCTCTCTCTCTCTCTGTGTGTGTGTGCGTGCGCGCGTGTTCATAATTCATATAATCATAATTAACTCCTCATTTCTGCGTAATCTGTTATGTTTGGTACATTTTTCCTCCTTATCAATTACTGACTGTCTCTCTGTCAATCACTCACTAGCTAACTCAGTCACTTCACTTGTTTACTTACTGACTTCACTTTCAATTACTCAGTCACTCATTCATTCCCCTCTGACTGACTCACTTACTCCCTCTTTTCACTTGCTTACTTATTCACCGACTCCCTCACTCATTCACGACTGACTTGACTGACTGATTGACTAACTGACTGACTGACTGACTGACTGACTGACTGACTGACTGACTGACTGACTGACTGACTGACTGACTCACTCACTCTCTCACTGACTCACTGACTTACTGAGATTCATTGACTGACTGACTCACCCACTCACTTTCTCTTTCTCACTCACTTTATCTAAATATCACATAGTCCTGAGAACCGAATAATCCTGGTTTGTGTATGACAAATTAGCTGGTCTATTAATAAAGAGATGTGGTAAAATTATATCCGCCAAACATACAATAATTTATTCTGAAGGGGATATGCACGAGAAAGGAGTAGCACAACTATTTTATTTTAAAAAAAAACGGCCAAGACAATTAATGGTTACTTGTGTATTTAAGATAGAGTTATTATGGTCAAAATGAAAGGCAAACCAATAGATACAAATAGTATACAAGTATACACACCAACAACAAGCAGTAGTTATGAAGAAATACAACACTTTTACGATGAAGTAGAAATGGCGATGTTTTCAAATTAAATCACAAAGAAATGAAAATAATACTATGAGATACGCAAAAGTAGGAAAGGGAAAAATAGAGTACGCAGTGTGGAATTATAGTTTAGGTACAAGAAATGAAGGGAGGGGAGAAACTAATAGAATGGGTTAATATCAAACGAAACTGATTATTGGAAAACACCTGGTTTAAACACCATAAAAGACGACTTTACACATGGAAAAGCCCTGATAAGAAAATAATTAACTAAATTGATTACATATTTATTAATACAAGATTTAGTTGAAGAGAGGGGAAACAACCTCATAAACCATGTCACTAAGCTTCTACTCAAAATTATAATGAGAAGAACCAGAAAGAAATTTTTTTGTGTTCGCATATCCTCTACAGGACATCGCTGAGAACATCAGCATCTTTCTTGGCAAGATTACGCTCAATAGTTTGTCATTGCTTTCTGAGCGGCCGGCTCACATATCCCGTAAGTTACCGACGCGATTCGAACCATTGCTGATTCTCACCGTCGTCACGTCACTTACGAGAGTATACGAGATTACGGAGAAAAGTCGCTAACCTCTAGGCCAGGAAGAGTAGAATAGGGCAAGCAAAAGCTGCATTTCAGAAAATGAAGAGTATCTTATGCAATAAGTCACGGTCACTGAATGTAAGAAAGAGAGTGCTGTGGTGCTATATAGAACCAGTTTTTGCTGTATGGCAGTGAATTTTGGAATGTAAATGAAAAAAAGAAATAGCAAGAACTTGGAAGCAACAGAGATGTGGTTTCTAAAACGAATGTTGCAAATTCCTTGGACTGCCAGAATAACTAACGACAATTGCCTGAAGGAGGCTAATGATAATAGGACATTATGTACAACGATATTAAAGAGACAAACAGCTTTCTTAGGTCACGTGATGAGAAGAGAAACATTGGGGAATATTATGACAACTGGAAAGATCGAGGGGAAGAGAGACAGAGGCAGACCAAGAGAAATGATGCTGGATGGATAGAGACGGTGGTATGGGGGAATATCATCAGCAGACGTGATGCAGGACACCAAAGACCGAGATCTGTGGAGAGGCATGAACGCCTACGCCAGCTGGGAGGGAACTTGATGATGATGATCTATAAAATACAGCAACCATATGCCAAATACACCTCAAGGTCTTTAAACGGATCCCAAGTAAGCCAGTAAAACATGCAAAACGTTACGGAATATGCATTCCATTTTGCCAAAGTTTAATTATCTCCCTTTTTTCGCGTTCCTCTACCATGCGGTCTAGAATACTCTACCGCAGGGGTGGGCAAACTACAGCCCGCGGGCTGCATGCGGCCCGCCAATTGATTTTATGCGGCCCGCGAGAGCATTTAGAAATACAAAATTTTACTTCGTTTTTAAGTTATTTTGTTGAATTTTACAGAAACTCATGTACCGTTATGATTGTTTTAACATTTTTGATAACATTTCTTTCTTATTATCTATGTTTGTAAACAGTCCTTGACCTTCGTAATGTAATGCTTCTTCTTCTTCCTTCGTTCGCCTTAAATATGTATTAACTGCAATGTTGCTTCTTGTATGAATTTAACTGTCCTTTTTAGTTAACTCAGCAGTCCATAGAGTTTATCTTTAACTCTCGTCTCTCTACGCCACAAGGTTTGCCTAGACATGTTGTAATTTATGCAGTCTTTGAGTATATGCTCTGCTGTCTGCGACGCCAATCCACATGCGCACATGGCTGATTCACCAATCTTTAATCTTGTATACATGTGGTTGCGTAATCTATTGTGTCCTTATCTGAGGCGCAGAATAATGACTTGTTCTGGTCTGTCCATAACGTGGTAGTCGTCTTGAGCAGGTTTTGGTGGCCTTCTGGCTGATTTGATCAATTCTTTTTTCTTTGTTTCTTTTTTTTTCTTTTTTTGTGTGGTATGTAACGGGCACATCAGGCTGTTCTTCTTTTGCTCCTTCCTTAGCCAATCGATCAGTTCTGTCGTTTCCGGGTTCTCCACAGTGGGATGGTATCCACTGTATGTGACCTTATGCTGACTGCTAAGTTCAGAAACTAGTGTCCTTAGTACTGGCAATTTCCCAGACATCATTTCGTTTTCGTTGAGGTGAGTTTCTTGCAAGCAACATACGCTTACCTTTTCTAGTTCTTGTGTTTTAAATTTTTAAATTTAAATTTTTTGTTTGTTTTTTTGTTGTTGACTCACTCTGCATTCCTGTGCATTAGTTTTAGTATTTGTTTGGTATGGCCAGACGCTTTATTCTCAGGTCCCCTGGCTCCACAGGACATCTGAGAAGGATCTCCAGTAGCTGTGGTTTGACCTTTTCGAGGCATAGGGCCCGGCACTGCACCTGCCTGGGGGTCCAAAGCAGGGCGAGCACCATAACATTTAACAGTAGTCGACATATTTCATTACACGTGATTGCGTGGCATCCTGGTTTCTGTAGTGTGCCTCCTGGCTGGTTGCCTCTATCTTCAGCACCTTTCCTTTGCTAGAGCAGACTGTGGTCTTAATCGAGTTTAGGTGTGTAGGCACGCACACACATGTCTGCGCATGCATGTACATGTATACACATCTAGAGCGTTCTGGTTATTTCTCGGCGCCAGTGACTCGCCGCCGCCTCTTCTCCTGTTAGTTAAAACAGCTCCGTCACGAGAAGACCAGGATTTGGACTTTTGCTGCATTGGCGATGAATGCACAAGCCATTTAGGTATTTATATATATATATATATATCGTCATGAAAAAATTTAATAAGGATGATTTTATGAAAAACAGATATTTCTCCGGTGAATAAAATGATTTATTTTGCAAGAAAATATTACATTTAAAAGTATTTTGCTGTTATAAATTATTTCCACATTTACAATGTTCAAATTAATTTATTTGTTGTAGTAGTCTTGATATATTTCTTAAATTTATTCTGAGTTTACTATGTTTTCCGAATATTGTATTTTCACACACAGCCGGAATGGGGTTTTGTTTCATTTCCGTTTTAAAGTTTTGTACAATTCTAACTGTTCAAATTTTATTAAAACAATGGCTGTAAATAACAAACGTAAGATTGAAGATGAATGCAGTATTTTTAATGATGAATGGACAACTAAGTACTGTTTTATAAAAGTTGGTAGCAAATCAGTTTGCTTGTTGTGACGTGAGTCAGTGGCTGTCTTCAATGAGTACAATTTAAAAAGACATTATCAAACAGCACATTCCGATTGCGGATACAATTTAACAACAGAAGGGAGGGAAAGGAAATTCCTGGAGTTGGTGAAAAATGTGGAGAACCGCAAACTATTTTCACAAAGCAGTCTTCAATTCAAGATGCTGCAACTGAAACTAGTCTTGTGCTGTCACACAGAATTGTAAAACAGAACAAGCCATTTTCTGACGGCGAGTTCATCAAGAAATGTTTGCTAGATGCAGCAAACATTATGTGTCCAGAACAAAAAACACCAGATTTGACAACATTACTTTATCAAGGAGAACTGTGGTCATACGTGTTGACAAGATAAGTGACAATTTGATGCATAAACTTCAAGATGCAAGTTATTAATTTTTCTGGTACTCTCTTGCATTGGATGAGAGTACCGTTGTACATAGTACTGCCCAATTATTGACATTTATACGTGGAATAAACACTTCTTTCAGACTCACTGAAGAGTTATTGAGTATTGAGTCACTTGAAGACACAACCACAGGCCATGATATATTCAATACTGTTACTAACTGTATTGAAAGAACTGGGTTGGTTTGGAACAAGATGGCAAGTGTTACAACTGACGGAGCTCGTGCTTTGACTGAAAAAATGTAGGTCTGGCAAAGTTGATAAGTGATAAGATTAAAGCAGAATATCCAGACCACACAATATTACCACTTCACTGTGTGATTCATCAAGAAAGTCTGTGGAAAACTGTTTTGAATATCAAGCATGTTATTGACCCAGTTGTCAATGCCATCAACCTCATCAGATCAAGAGGACTTAATCACAGACAGTTCAAGGCATTACTTGACGATTTGGAAACTGAACATTACGATGTCCTGTACCACACCAGTGTTCGATGGCTGAGTCTCAGCAAGGTGTTGAGGCGAGTGTGGGAACTCTGAGAAGAAATTGTGATGTTCCTAGAGATGAAGGGCATTGAATGTGACTTTAATACTAACATAGTCAATAAAGAGTGGAAGTTAGACTTTATATTTGGCATTGAAATTATGGAAAAGTTAAATGAACTGAATGTCAAACTTCAGGGTAATGGTGTGTTTACACATGAATTGTATGTACATGTAAAATCATTTCAGGCAAAATTCTCACTGTTCTCCAGACAAGCAATTGAAAAAGATTTTGTCACTTCCCTTTGCTAAAACAAGAAACCATTTCTGGTGAAATGACTGAAAAGTACAAAGCCCAATTAGATGCACTGATTGAAGAATTTGGATGGGGATTCCAAGATTTCAAGAACTTAGAGCCACAGTTCAATATTCGCAGTTCCCCTTTTACTGCAGAAGCTGCTACAGCCACAGAGGATATACAGTTGGAGCTGCTTGACTTACAAGCAGATCATGACATGAAAGACAAATTCAAGTCAGATGATTTGCTGGATTTCTATGGATCTCTAGCACTAGAATCATTTCCCAACTTGAAAAATTTTGCAGCTAAACTTATATCATTGTTTGGATCAACATACATTTGCGAACAAACATTCTCTTGCTTGAAGATCAACAAATCTAAGAATATGTCTTTATTGTCGGACTGCAACTTGCATGCTGTTATGCGAATTTCAACAAGTAAACTTGTACCAGATTTCAAGAATATTGTCAAAAAGAGCAAGTAGTTACATACATCTCATTAGAAATCAACAATTATAGTGACAATATAGTCGGTTTGTGTCTAAATTAAAACTATTGATAGATAATAAAGAATATTTGTAATAATAACAAGTTGTAAAATCTTGTTAACAAATTAGTAAACGTTTTTGTCCATATTGTCAAATATCATGTATAAGTGTATGAGTAAAATAAAATTGCAATAATTAGTTATTTATACTGCTTAATAACCTATAAATAATTAATAAGTACTTATTGTGATAGGTTCATTGCTGTATATATATATATATATATATATATATATATATATATATATATATATATATATATATATATATATATATATAAATATATATATATATATATATATATATATATATATATATATATATATATATATATATATATATATATATATGCGGCTTGCCAATAGCTTTAGATTTGTCAATACGGCCCTACGCACAAAAAGTTTGCCCACTCCTGCTCTACCGAGTACTTTCAGAGTTTGCTACTAAAACTGTACACAGTTGGAAAACACGAATTATTGATCGCATTTACAACATTATAATTGTTAAAAATAATTATTTAAAAAAAAGGCAAATTAAAAAAAAAAAGACGCTGCTGCCACAAGATGTCATAATCATCACCATCATTATCATCACGTGCCATGTCGATAAACGTGGGCGGTCATGTTTTGCCATCTCACACCATCACCAAATATGATTACAAGATTTCACTGATCATTAAAAAAATATATAATTTTTATAGCAAACGGTGTCAACAGCGAAAGTAAACCTTTCAGATCTTTACAGCACCACAAGGAAATGTGGGAAAATATAATCAGCACCGCGGGTTCATAAACAATAAAATTGGGGAATTTCTCATCAATATTAAAGATCAAATTGACAGATGGGCTGAAAACGAAGCTATTAATAGATATCATTTACAACAATTTTCCGAAGGGGGGGGGGGGGGGGGTGAAGATTATTTCAAGATCGCGTTAATACAAGAACCGATTACTTAATATTGTTTTTCCCTCCATACTTTACGGTTCTGTACTCCTTGCCCTTCTGAAATTCGTTTTATAACGTAAGTAGACCCACAAATCACGTTTTATGTAGACATCAAACTTGTTCTAGTATGTGTTATTAAAGTTAGCTTCCATTGTTACGTATTCATATTCTATGTAGGGGCAGGGTGGGGGGGGGATTTATAGGAAGGAAATACGAAGAGGGGGGGGGGGTATGGCATTCTCAACATATGGTGAAGGGGTATATGGGCCAAACAAGGTTGAGAACCACTGCACTAAAGGATGAACAGGTTTACGAACAAACAGATCCTGCATTGACAAAACAGTTGCATTACGCACAATAATATTAATAAAGCAAAGCACTGAACTAAACTCGCCACTTTATATTAGAATTAGATTTGTGAACTACGGAACTATCATCAAAGAAAAAATTGAAAATGCCACAGACTTTGAATATCTTGGCTCCATAATCAACAACAAATGGTCTATTTAAAAAGTGACACGACGACTGGCCATAACATTGACGAGCTTAAACAGTATTAAGTGCCCATGGCAGAGCAAGAGAAAAAGAAATATTACCATTTTTGAGAACAACAAGCATCTCTCCCGTGGCAACATGCGGATTAAGGTCAAGGACCAGTTAGCAGTCAGTGAAAAAGAAAACTGGGGCTTTTGAAGTGAAATATAACAGAAAATTTCTTAGAGTTTCGTGGACTAAGAAGAAAAAATGCGCGATATTCTATCAGATTTGAACATCGAAGAAAACTATCGACTTATTCACATAATCATGTCTGTGAAACTGAAATACTTTAGCCATAATAACCGTCACAGTGGCTTGACAAGAACAGTGCTAAAATGCTTGGTTCCTGATAGAGGAAACGCGCGTCAACCAGCAATGACATGGGACAGTGCAGATTCAAATACCTTTGGGATGAAAATGCACGAAGCAAGAGAAAGAACAAAGGGTAGAGAATCTGAATAACGAAAACACAAATAATAGATTGCACGATTTATTGCCTGGCATATTTTGCTGTATTTCGTCAGGTACATACTGCAGAATTATCACAACATAGAGTAAAACAACTAGATAAATCCTTCAAGTTGAAATGTACACATGTTCGCACAATAATGTCAATTGTCTACCACGGTAATTTTGAACTGACTATCGCGTTTTTCTGTTGGCACAAAACTGGCCTATGTCGATTAATCATTATGGCTTCTGAAAAGTTTTACTTTGTGTGTAATCTATTGTTTGTGTCTTCATTATTCAAATTCACTACGGGAAAACATTGTTTCGTTAGAGAATCGTCTCTGCCGGCCGTGATGAGGACGACGTTCTGCAAAGAACCTGGAACATGAAGAACAGGCCTTTGACAGCTTTGATAGAGAATCCAACATGAATGCGTATTTAGAAATATATTATTTGTACTGTATATAGCCTGAAATATGATGACAGCAACAACTATTGCCAATTTTTGAATTAACTAACTTCATTGATCTTCTGCCCCACAGCTGCATTTAAATACAAGATAAAAACATTTAAACTGGGTGGGGGGGGGGAGGGGGGGGGAACAACAATTAGGTCTAAAAATAATCGGGGAAATACAAACATAATGCAAAAATCATACAAATGAGAACCCGATATCCCTTGGTCGAACCACACTTCATTATACGGGATTATACCTACATTTAAATAGTGATATAATCAAAGATAGTTTAGCAAATAAAGATACTAAAAAAGAGTATAAAAGGCAAGAGGAAATTTCATAGTATTCGGAAATATGTGGAAATAAAAAAAAAATTAAACTTAGCACCAAACATAGAATAGTTAACTCTACTGTTAAACCAATACTGCTGTGTGGAACAGACACGCGCTGAACGACTGGAACAATTGCTAAGAAACTACAAACATTCATTAACTAATGCCTGCACATGACAGAAGGTCTGAAACGATATGCCATAATCACTGATGATAATCTTAGCGAAAGAACTGGATAAACTTCAACAAATTAAGAGGTGAGGAACAGACGTTGGTTCTGGACAGGACACACACTGAGAAAATCTGAAAATAGTCTAAAACCAGAAAGTCTGATATCTCTATACAAAGAAATAATGGGAGACCTACCAACACACTCATAGAGAATTATATACAGATGAATGGTTGGAAATGATATGGAGAGTTCATGGAAGGAGCTACGGGAGACAATAAAATATAGGACGGCTTAACAAGTGTTGGTTGAGGGCGTGTGCTTTGACAAGTAATAAAGAGCAAAGAACACAACGGCACAAAATAAATAAGGAAATGACATTATAGTAACTGCATTAAGGCATAATAATATCACGCAACCATGTGAAATAGAAATATGCCGGCAGAATGAAATGAAACTCAGCGGCTAAATATTAAAAAAAAGACATCGCTGTCGCAATGACATTCGCAACTGCGGAGCGCTATCAAGAACAAGTCACCTGAACTGATCAAGAAACCTGATACGGGGGAGAAAATGGCACGATGCAAGACCAACACCAAAAGACACCCGACTGACAAGATGAGCAGCGTAGAAGCCTCGAAGGACCTTACAGATGACGCGATGAGAGATCCTATCTGCGAGATGTAGCAAAGAACCAGAACATACAGTAACCTCAAATGAAGCTACCACGAGGAAGATCTACGGCAACCCAGCACAGACAAGATCCAAGTATAATGAGAAGAATGAGGAGAAAGACACCCGAGTCGGAAACACAGACTCACAGACGATCAGATGGGTGATCAAGCGTATCCAACTGGAGCTGACAGATGACCAAATATTGAAACAGCTACAACAGGAAAATCTCCATATCCGAAACTTGAAGGCGGAGCGGATTCTGACGTACTCCAAGATCCCTACTACTCTAGCGGTGGTAACAACATAGGGGAGCGAGATGCCGATTCAAGTATCGATCAACAAAAAAGTACAACAGCCTGAAAGATTCATTCCGAGGATCACTCATTGCTCAAGGTGCCAGAGAGCCGGCCACAGCAGAACAACATGCCGCAGCAAGACAGAAATCTGCCTCTACTGCGCCGAACGCCATGCATTCAAGGAATGTCCGCTGGCAAAAGACACAGAGACGTCTTAAAGATCGCCATTACCACAAAGACACCATACAAGGAAGCAATGCGGAAGACAGCCCCGTGCATCTCACAAGCTGAAAGATCTCAACTGCAAGGCCAGATAGATGAGCTAAAGAAACAAGTCAAGCTACTTTAGACACCGATACAAACGAGCGACAACGAAACACTGCTGGCTGACATAAAGGAAATTCAGCAAAGCATAAAGCAAGAGGTGGAACGCATGGCACTGATAAAAAAGGAAAACGAAGAAATCCTACAAACCATCAAATCAGAGATAGAACTACTAAAAGCTGAAAGAGAACTAATCCAAAACAAATCAGCAGAAGCCACGCAAAAGACCACATAAACGCTGCAAGATGAAACCAAACCAAAGACCAATCAGAAACCGCAAGCTAAAGCCAGCAGTCCAACTACCATGTCCAAGACATTCAAGGGGAAACCAATATCCCGCCAGACCTCTGAAGAAAGCCTAGATGTGTATTCTGAAGAAAACCTAGAACCGTACTCCCCACCATTGACCATGGAGGAATACATCGAGCGGGACGTAGAACGCGACAGGCAAAAGCAACTCAAATTTAAACTCAAAAGAGAAAAAAAGACGCAAGGAAGAAAATGAAACCACCGAAAAGCTTCTACAGACAATACACAAACAAGGAGGCAAAAAAGAGAAAATAAAAAGTCCTTATAAGGACTGCACCAAGTCAAGCAAAACGCACAAGGAGCCAAAACTGACAAAAGAAACCGCCAGAGGAGCTGGACACAGAGGAGAACCCGCGGGCCAATCCCCAGCTGACGTCCCAGGCATAAACTTTTAAACATCGATAAGCCAGCTAACACTTGCGCAGAAAACTTAACAAACTTATCCCGTAACATGAACCAATACAATATAACTAATACCACAGAGGCTAGTTGAACGTTGATGAAAAGTTTTTTTTTTCTTTCCAAAATGGACTTGGACTTGGACGCAATGTCTTCTGTTTTTTGTAAAGCTGACTTTCACTTTGTGTTTTCCCACAATGTAAATTTTCTCAGCTTTACCGCAGTTATTCATTCCATTTCATTATATGCGACAGACAGACAGACAGACAGACAGACAGACAGACGGACGGACAGACGGACGGACGGACAGACAGACAGACATACGGACGGCCGGACAGACAGACAGACAGACATACGGACAGACAGACAGACAGACAGACAGACAGACAGACAGACGGGCGGACGGACGGACGGACGGACGGACAGACAGACAGACAGACAGACAGACAGACAGACAGACAGACAGACAGACAGACAGACAGACAGACAGACAGATCAAGTCGATAAGGTAAATGTGGCCAAGATTAAATAAGACGCAGAACTGATCGATTCCTTTGATTGCAGAAATGCCCACCTAATTATTAACATGATATCATAAATGCCTCTAGGAATTATGTTGCTGACGTAAGGCCAGCTTCACTTCTCAGCAAGTTAATTAAATGGCGGAAAAAGATCACATCTGAAAGACTTAGATTAAACATGCATTCGGAATGTAACAAGTAACTGAATTTACTAATTTCACAGACCGCTTTTTCAGAATCCTTACTGTCAGATTTATGGCTATTTTTGGTAACATACATACTGCTCAAAGACTAGTTTTCATCAAAACTGTCGTGTTAGTTTTTGGCTGTCGGATTTTGCGTGATCAATAAGGGGTAAAGGTTACAACATATGTGTACACCTGTATGAAAATGCCAGAAACGACAGTTTTCAGCTAACACTCAGGATTTAAAACGGACTGGAATTAAGGAATTAGAACATGTGCTAGTAATGCATAGATATCACCATTAGCATCGCTTTTCAATATCATATTACGTTTATTTCATGCATTCAATGCCTTCTTCTTCAATTATGTGGTCTAAGGGTGAAAGTCGCATATCCTTTACACGACGTCACAATCTACACCATAATTTGTTGGCTGTTCATGATTTCTTGGCAAGTTTACGTTCAGTAGTTTGCCATTGCTTTCTGAACGACATGCATTCATACATTTGTATTTATTCTATTGTTGTTTGTCCATCAAGAATGATGATGACCATTCATTTCATCCAGTGGGGTTGAAAGTATGGAGACGTGAGTTCTAAGATGGCTGATAAGGCCTATTTTGGCTCGAAATGTTCTTTGACAATGTGGACAAAGAATGCTTGACGTTTCTGGAGGAAGATTTTCTGCAGTCGTTTTCCTGTTCTGTCTTTTCTTCACAGCTCTTGCAGTCCTGGTTGCCTCACAAGTGACTGCACCCTTGCGTAATGATGCACGCCACGAATTTCGGTCTCTGGCTGCAGTCTCCCAGGTGTCATGATGAATTCCAAAAGCATTCAGTGAGATTTTCAGAGTGTCTTTAAAGCGTTTCCTCTGGCCGCCTTGGGAGCGTTTACCACAACGCAACTCGCCGTAAAAAATTCGTTTAGGGAGCCTGTAATCTGACATGCGAGTCAAGTGACCAGCCCAGCGAATCTGATTCTTTATTAGTAAAGTGTGGATACTGGGCATGGACGCTCTTTCTAGGACTTCAGTGTCTGGGATCTTGTCTTGCCATTTAATCTCCAGTAACTTCCTAAGGCAGACTGTGTGGAAGTGGTTTAATTTCCTAGCGTGTCGCTGATAAACAGTACAGGTTTCACAAGCATATAGCAGTATGGATAATACAACTGCTTTGTAGACTTTCAGCTTTGTTTGCAGGCTTATTCCATTTCTGTCCCATACATTCTTGTACAGTCTGCCAAAGGCCGCACTGGCCTTGGAGATTCTTGCATTCACTTCATCATCAATTGTGGCAGCTTGTGACACAGTGCTGCCAAGATAGGTGAATTTGTCGACAACACTTAGACTATGGCCATTCATTTTGATATTCGGCACAGTGTGATTATTCCCTGGAGCTGGCTGGTACATAACTACAGTCTTCTCCAAATTGATATTGAGCCCAAAGTTGGCAAAGCCATGTGAGAAAGCTGAAACATTATATTGCATGTCCGCCTCTGAGTTGGCGTGTAGAGCGCAATCATCAGCAAACAGAAGCTCTCTGACGGTGTCGCTGTCAATTTTGGTTTTAGCATTCAGCCTTCTGAGATTGAATAACTTTCCATACATGCGGTAGTTGATGTCTATTCCAATGTCATTGTTCTCGAAGGCATTCGTCAACATAGCTGAAAACATGAGGCTGAATAGTGTTGGTGCCAGGACACATCCTTATTTCACTCCATTGGTGACAGGAAAGGGCTCAATTTATTCTATTATTATTATGCCGGCTCCATGGCCGAGGGATTAGCAGCTTTCTCCGTAATCCCGAATACTCTCGTGCTTGACGTGAGTGCACGAGAATTGGAAGCGGTTCGGATAGCACCAGTGACTTATGAGAGTATGGAGCCGGTCGCTCAGAAAGTCGTGGCGTGCTGATGAGCGTAATCTAGCCTAGGAATCAACATACAGCTGAAAGATGCTGATGTTGACCGCAATATCCTGAAACAGGATGGAAACGCGGAAAAAAAAATTATTATACAATTATATTCGTAACCCCTTCGGTCTGGTGCTAGGTTTCTGGATAATGACTCTCCAATCCACTACTGGCAACACTGATCGTTTTCCGGTCTGAACCTAAGGCCTTGTCCACGTCCGATTAGAAGCACTAGACTAGAGTTTCGCTCTCGCTTGAGCTCGTCGGTAGTGCATATTCCTGATTGGACCCGGCATCGAACTCCGGATCACAGCCGTGTGACCACTTGCCAACGCGGCTCACGTTAGACGCGACCAGATTATCATACTGGAATATCACAACGTCACCCATCGTAGGCTATAGCTCAAAGCTTGCCCGATCGCCGCGACTGACATCAGTCAATCGATGTAGCCCCGAATGATCAGGTCTTCTCAGTTCGGCAAGGCACACCAGGCTCCTAAAGTCCAGCGACCAATGAAAAAGTTGATTTATTTGGTTGTTTCGGTATTAGAGGTTTAATAAAATAAATCGACTCTCTAATCCTCCACTTACTCTGATATTTTAATGCCATTGGTATTGCTTAACTTATTACTGACATGGGCTGATTTATCGTCTAAGGCTACTTACTGTATCTGTCATGGGCTTATATACAGTAGTTATCCTTATGCAATCCCCTTTAATCTTATATATAAATTAGGATCTCCGTCTGTCTGCAGGGTCAGGCAGACAGATAGACAAGACAGACAGACAGATAGACAGTCGGGAACAGGAACTTATATGACTACTTATATAAATTAAATGAGATGCTTCACACCAGGAGCTGTGCGATGCCGGGCCAGGTCAGACAGACAGACAGACAGACAGTCGGTAACGGGAACGAGAACTTATATGACTACTTATATGAATTAAATGAGATGCTTCCCACCAGGGACTGGGCGAAGCCGGGCCGTGTCAGCTAGTTTGATATATAATACACTTTAAGTAGTAACAATGACGCACTACTTCTTCCCATTTTCCGCCATCCATTTTTGTTAGGTCCAAACCTACTTTTTGTTTGTCATTGAATGTGTGAATGCCGTGTTATATAAAGGTGTTCAATCTGGAGACGTATGCGTTATCTCAGCATGGCATTCCTCCATATTAGAGACATTATTATTATGCATTTTATATCGAAAGTTGGAGGTTTGGGGAGACAGAGGAAGACCAAGAGGAAAGATGCTGGAGAGTTTGACATCATGGCTTGGAGGAACATCAGTATCAGAATGATTGACAGTACACGAGATAGAAGATTATGGAAAGACATTATCACCATCCCCACATGGCATGGACTATAAGAAGAAGGTTTTGTATTACGAGGGGAAGTCAATAAGTAAGTCATAAATGGCTGTAGAATAATAACTAAATATGATAAAAACTTGAAACCAGTTTATTTTTATACATACATTGTCCCTTTATTTCTCAACATAATTTCCACCAACATTAGTGCACTTATCCCATCGTTTTATCAGTCCGCCCAAACTGGCTGCATAGAACTGCGTGCTCTGTTTTCTAAACCACGTTTTCACTTCACATTCAACTTCGGCGTCATTCGCAAAATGTGGACAAAAAAGGTGGAAATCGCTAAGGGTTAAGTCGGGGCTGTAAGGTGGATGTTCCAGAACCTCCCACCTTAGTTGGTTAATTTTCTCCTGAGTAAATCTAGTCGTATGTGGTCTGACATTGTCATGAAGAAGCAACACGGTTTCTTCGAATTGCATCATGAAGCATCGATAGGACACCACAGTACGATTCATAATTCACATTGTCACATTTTCTTCTTGAAATTGGTTAAAATAACTCCTTGACAATACCAGAACACTGTCAGCATAACTTCCCTGCTGATGGCGTAACCTTGAATTTTTGGACACAAGGTGAAGAAGGATGTTTCCATTGCATTGAAGCACGCTTTGATTCGGGCTGGTAGTGATGCATCTATGATTCGTCCCCAGTAACAATCCTGTTTAGCATGTCTTCTACTTCATCTTCGTATTGACAGAGATGATGCAAGGACAAACCAAATAGGTTCATTGTGTGTTCCTCCTTCAATTGTCTGGGTACCCACCTTGAGCACACTTTCTTAATTTTCAATCGATCATGCATTATGCTGTATGCTGAAACATGTGAGCACTCTATTGCAGATGCTACAGAGTCTATCGTTACTCGCCTGTCGCCTCTAATCATCTCCTCCACCCGCTGCACGGATGCTTCTGTTGCAATCTCAACAGGACGACCAGATCGGATTTCATCAACAATTTTAGAGCGTCCTTGAGAAAATTTGTCTACCCAGCTATGCACCGCATTACGGGACAAACATTTGTCAGCATAAACGGGAAGCATTTCCTTATGAATGTCCTTTGCAGGTAGTCCTTTTGCCCACCAAAAAAAAAAAAAAAACGCCCAACAGCACGTTGCGCTTTGGTTATACACTACGTAAGTACAGTCGCCATTTTGCTTATGCGATGCGCATGCGCATGAGACACCTAGCGCCACCTGACGAATGGGGATTTAAAGTTCGATGTTGCTGTCACCTAATGACACCTGTAGAAAACACCAACTACATTTACCTGCAATCCCACAGAAATGTGTGACTTACTTATTGACTCTCCCTCGTATTTCTTGTATAATGAGAAATGTAAAAGATATGAGAGGAACCGCTACTGGAGGATAGCATCAATCATATAATATATGTGGACTGTTGCAATAGTGCCCAGCATATGCTGAACACAGAAATTTATTTTGGGCTACACCCGCCTAAACACATCGCAAGACAAGGACAGAGACATTAAAATTAGCAACATGGAATGTTAGGACGCTAAACGACGACGAAAAATTAGATAACATAAAACGAGAAATGGAAAGAGAAAAAGTTAATATTTTAGGGATGTGCAAAACGAGATGGACAGGAGCAGGGATCAAGATAGACGAAGATTTTAAGATTATTTATTCTGGAGGTCAAGATCGACAAAGGGGAGTGGCAATTATTTTGGACCGGAAACCATCAAAATCTGTTCAAGGATATTGGGTCGTGTCGGACAGAGTTCTACTAGTTAAATTAAGTGGCAGACCTTTTAACATAAATGTTATTCTAGTACATGCCCCAACAGGAGAATCCAGTGAAAATAGTGTAGATGAATTTTATAACGACATAGAGACTGCTTTAAAGAAATGTAAAAATTCAGAAATAAACATCATAATAGGGGACTTCAATGCAAAAGTAGGAAATCAAGGTGTAGATAAACAGTAGGAAACTATGGTTTAGGAGAGAGACATGAAAGAGGATACAGACTCGTAGAGTGGGCAAAAGAACAGGAAATGATCGTAAGAAACACCTGGTTTAAGCAACACCCTAGAAGATTATGGGCATGGAGGAGTCCTGATAGCAGGATTAGAAACCAGATTGACTACATTCTGATTAGCAGAAGATTTAGAAACGCGTTAACAATAACAAAAACAGTTCCCAGTGCTGATTATTATTCCACAGATTACTTACAGGAACATTGAGGATAAAGTTGAAGAAAGTCAAGTATACAACAGGAAACACTAAATATGATTTGTGCACATCGAGTAATGACAAGGAAATACAAAACAAATTCAACATAGAAGTACAGAACAGATTTGATATATTGTCTGATCTAGAGATCATATTCCACGATGTAGGTGCTCAATGGGAAATGTTGAAGAATTCAATCAGTTTGGCTGCAGAAACAACTATTCCAAAATTAAAGAAGGTGGGTCGTAAGAAATGGATGACTGAAGAAATGTTACACCTAATGGAATCAAGAAGACTCAACAAAAATCATGCTGCCACATATGAAGAAATTCGCAGATAAGTCAGAATATTATGTAAGGAGGCAAAAGATGCATGGCTTGAGGAAAAGTGCTGAGAAATTGAAAAACAACACAACAGTCAAAATACCAAATAAGTGCACAAAAGAATTCGGGAAATCTTATATATAAAAAAAGAATGTATGTCTGTATGTCTGTATGTCCTTTATGCGTTCGCGAACGGTCCATCCGATTGAGATGAAATTTTCTACACGTCTTACTCTCATTCCCGCGCTGCCAACTGTCATATTTTTTAAGTGTAAAATCGGCTACTTACTTAATATTATTTAATATTTCATTATAATTTCTATATAGCAAGGGGACTTAACTCTAGAAAAGTTATTTCAAGGGGCATAACTTTTAATAACATTGCTATATACCTTATAGTCATATTGTTGCATCATTTTCAAAGATTTATAAACTCTTTGTCTATAGTTATTTACAGGCATATGAGTTATAATAAATAATGATATAATCTTTAAGGCATTTTCAAAGTTTTCATAAAAATAATGCATAATGCATAACATTGTAACTCATCTTTTTATGCTTAAAGAAGTTATCTACAGTCATGTAGGTGATTAAAAACAGTTTTCATTAAAAATAATGGATGGTGTGTGGAAGGACATTCTTTTAAGTAACTTTTTTTGTTGTTGTATGAATTTAATGAGACGCTCCCCGCCAGGAGCTGAGCGAAGCCACGCCGGGTCAGATAGATAGAAAGACCCACCTTTTCGCTGCAGTTATCTACAGGCATATGCGTTATAATCCTCCTCCTCCTCCTCCTACCCACTTCTTCTTCCCCTCCTCCCTCCCCCTCCTCCTCCCTCTTCCTTCTCCTCCCTCTTCCTCCGCCTTCCTCCTCCTCCTTCCTCCTCCTCCTCCCTCGTCCTCCTCCTCCTACCTCCTCGTCCTCCTCCTTCCTCCTAATCACTCATCTTCCTTCCTCCTCCCTTCTCCTCCTCCCTCTCCTCCTCCCCTCCTTCTCCCTCCTCCTCCCTTCTCCTCCTCCTCTCTCCTCCTCCTCCCTCCTCCTCCTTCTCCCTCCTCCTTCTCCCTCTTCCTCCCTCCTCGTTCTCCCTTCGCATCCTCCCTCCTCCTCCTCCCTCCTCCTCCTTCCTCCTCCCTCCTCCTCCTCCCTCTCCCTCCTCCTCCCCCTCCTGCGTTCTCCTCCTCCCTCCTTCTCCTCCTCCTCCTTCTTCCTCCTCCTCCCCCTCCTCCTCCCTCCTCCTCCACCCTCATCCTCCTCCCTCTTCCTCCTCCTAATCCCTCCTCCTCCCTCCTATTCCTCCCTACTCCTCCTCCTCCCTCCTCCTCCTCCTCTCTCCGCCTATCTCTTCCTCCCTCCTCCTCCTCCCTCCTCCACCTCCCTTTTCCTCCTCACTCCTCCTACTCCTCCTTTTTCTTCTTCTGCTGCTGCTGCTGCTGCCGCTCCATTTACCCAAGTTAATTGTTTGGGGAAGATGTAAAGATCTTTCAAGTGCTCTTTCTAATGCTTTTTGTAAGTTGGTCTTCGTTTATCTAAGGTTGTTCTAACTGCAACCAATAAATTATTAGACAGACAGACAGACAGTCGGCAACGGGAGCTTATATGACTACTTATATGAATTAAATGAGATGCTCCCCACCAGGGACTGGGCGAAGTCGGGTCGGGTCAGACAGACAGACAGACAGATAGACAGACAGACAGACAGACAGACAGACAGACAGACAGACAGACAGACAGACAGACAGACAGACAGACAGATAGTCGGGAAGGGGAACGGGAGCTTATGTGACTACTTGTGTGAATTAAATGAGATGCTCCACACCGGAGACTGGGCAAAGCCGGGCCGGGTCAGACAGACAGACAGACAGACAGACAGACAGACAGACAGACAGACAGTCGGGAACGGGAACTTATATGACTAATTATATGAACTAAATGAGATGCTCCCCACCAGAAGATGGGCGAAGTCGGGTGGGGTCAGACAGACAGACAGACAGACAGACAGACAGATAGACAGGCAGACAGACAGATAGTCGAGAACGGAAGCTTATGTGGCTGCTTATGTGAATTAAATGAGATGCTCCACACCGGGGACTGGGCAAAGCCGGGCCGGGTCAGACAGACAGACAGACAGACAGCCAGACAGTCAGACAGACAGACAGACAGACAGACAGACAGACAGACAGACAGACAGACAGACAGTCCGGAACGGGAGCTTATATGACTACTTATATGAATTAAATGAGATGCTCCCCACCAGGTGCTGGGCGAAGTCGGGTCGGGTCAGACAGACAGACAGACAGACAGACAGACAGACAGACAGACAGACAGCCAGACAGTCAGACAGACAGACAGACAGACAGACAGACAGACAGACAGACAGACAGACAGTCCGGAACGGGAGCTTATATGACTACTTATATGAATTAAATGAGATGCTCCCCACCAGGTGCTGGGCGAAGTCGGGTCGGGTCAGACAGACAGACAGACAGACAGATAGACAGACAGACAGATAGTCGGGAAGGGGAACGGGAGCTTATGTGACTACTTATGTTAATTAAATGAGATGCTCCACACCGGGGACTGGGCAAAGCCGGGCCGGGTCAGACAGACAGACAGACAAACAGACAGACAGACAGACAGACAGATCCCCTCCAGGGACTGGGCGAAGCCGGGCCGGGTCAGCTAGTTACTAATAGAAGAACAAGTACATGAGCAGGCTGTCTAAAAACTAAAGATGGAAAAATCATAATAGGAAAAGATCAGATTCTACATGTATGGACAGATTATGTGAAAAAACCTCAATGATGATAACAGAGAGGAACAGTATGATATTAGATTTAATAATGAAGGACCGCCAATTTTGAAGATGGAGGTTCGAAATGTTCTTAAGCATATGAAAGATGGCAAGGCCCCCGGTGCAGATAACATCACAACAGAAATGATTAAAGCTTTAGAAGAATATGGAATAGATCAAGTCACCAGACTGCTGAACACATTAAATGATACTGGAGATATACCTTCTGAATTATCTAACTCTGTATTTATTGTAATCCCAAAGAAATCAGGAGCCATGGAATGAGATCAACATAGAACAATTAGTATCATGAGTCACATCACAAAGAGTTTGCTACGAATTATCATGCAAAGAGTGAGGAAGAAAATACAACCTGAAATAGGGGAAGAACAATGTGGGTTTGTAGAAGGAAAGGGTACAGTAAATGCTGTGTATATGCTGCAAACAGTTATTGAACGTGCTATAGAAGTAAACAAGGATATACATCTTTGCTTTATTGACTACACACAGGCTTTTGATAGAGTAAGACATGTCAACATGGTGGATATGCTTGCAGATCTACAAATTGATGGACTTATAAAAACATATATTGGAAACAACAAGCTGCTATAAGGATTGATAATGAAGTTGGACAATATCAGCCTATTAAGAGAGGTGTTAGGCAGGGATGTATAATGTCTCCAGATCATTTTTCCCTATGCAGTGAAAATATTTTCAGAAATGTAGAATATATAAATGGAATCAGCATTGGAGGACGAAACATCAATAACATTAGATATGCAGATGATACAGTATTGATTGCAGACAATGCGCAAGATCTGCAACAATTAGTAGATGCGGTTGTTGTACACACTGAGCAACTGGGGTTATAATTAAATTGTAAAAAGACACAGGTTATGGTAGTCACTAGAAAGAACGAAATACCACAATGTAATATACAAATAAATGGGACTATTCTTCAACAAGTGAATCGGTAAAATTATCTCGGAACAGTCATAACATCTTATGGGAGATGCCTTGAAGAGATTAGAACAAGAATCGCCATGGCGAAAGTAGCTTTTAGCAAGATGAAAAACATTCTGACCAATAAAAATATGTCTATTGAAACGAGAAAAAGAGTGTTGAGGGGATACATAGAGCCTGTTCTTTTGTATGGATGTAAAACTTGGACAATAAGCAGTCAAGCTGAAAAACATCTGATGGCTGCAGAAATGTGGTTTCTGAGGAAAATGCAAAGAATACCATGGACTGACAGAAAAACCAATGACCAAGTAATACAGGAGACAAATGATAATCGTAAATTGATTAGAGAAATTAGACGTAGTCAAAATTTTTTGGACATGTTATGAGAAGAAATGAATTGGAGAAATTAGTGACAACTGACAAAATCGAAGGGAACAGACTAAGAGGAAAATACCTGGATTGCTTGGCATGGACGAGACAGGAACACTGAGCTGATCCACGACTCTGGTGATCGAGTGAAATGGCGAGTCATGACCGCCCACGCTTTCCGGCATGGCACATGATTGATTGATTGTCACCCGCTCCATTTTATGACAAACTCTATGGAGATGTCAACAAGCACAAGCTGACTGCTGCTTTCTTTGCTTTCATTGGTTATGATGTCTGAATTCGAAAGAAGAAGAAAGAAGATATGATATGTCGACGATACAGTATAATAAACCATCCTCCATCATGTGCCATGCCGGTAAGCGTAGGCGGTCATGTTCTGCCATCTCACTCGATCATCAGAGTCGTGGATCAGCTCCGTGCTTCTGT
Organism: Cepaea hortensis; assembly: GCA_963921405.1. Classification (NCBI taxonomy): domain Eukaryota; kingdom Metazoa; phylum Mollusca; class Gastropoda; order Stylommatophora; family Helicidae; genus Cepaea; species Cepaea hortensis. Next base: position 103,279,185 of record OY992880.1, read on the forward strand.
CTCGACCATGCCACAAGGCCAAGCCATCCAGGTACTTGCTTCTAGGTCTTCCCCTTGGTCTGTTCTCCTCGATCTTACCAGTTGTCACCAAGTTCTCCAAATCATTTCTTCTCATAACATGTCCAAAAAATTTTGACTCTCTACGTCTAATGTCTCTAATCAGTTTACGATCTTCATTTGTTTCTTGAAGGACTTGTTCATTGGTCTTTCTGGCTATCCATAGTATTCTTTGCATTTTCCTCAGAAACCACATTTCTACAGCTATCAGATGTTTTTCAGCCTGACTGCTCATTGTCCAAGCTTCACATCCATATAAAAGTACAGGTTCTATGCAGCACCTCAAAACTCTTGTTCTCGTTTCAATTGACATCTTTTTATTGGTCAGTATGTTTTTCATCTTGCTGAAGGCTACTTTTGCCATGGCGATTCTTGTTCTAATCTCTTCAAGGCATCTCCAATCAGATGTTATTACTGTTCCGAGATAATTGTACCTATTCACTTGTTGAAGAATATTCCCATTTACTTGTATATTACATTGTGGTATTTCGTTCTTCCTAGTGACGACCATAATCTGTGTCTTTTTACAATTTAATTATAACCCTAGTTGTTCACTGTGTGTAACAACCGCATCTACTAAATTTTGCAGCTCCTGTTCATTGTCTGCAATCAAGACTGTATCATCTGCATATCTAATGTTATTGATGCATCGTCCCCCAGTGTTGATTCCTTCCATATCTTCAATATTTCTGAAAATACTATCACTGTACAGGGAAAACAGATCTGGAGACATTATACATCCCTGTCCCACACCTCTCTTAATAGGCTGATATTGGCTTACTTCATTATCAACTCTTATGGCAGCTTGTTGTTTCCAATATATGTTTTTTACAAGTCTAAGGTCTTTTCCATCAATTTGTAGATCTTCAAGCATCCTTATCATGTTGACATGTCTCACTTTATCGAAAGCCTTTGTGTAGTCAATAAAGCAAAGATGTAGATCTTTGTTTACTTCTATAGAACGTTCGATTACTGTTCTCAGTATATACACAGCATTTACTGTACCCTTGCCTTCTACAAACCCACATTGGTCTTCTCCTATTTCAGGTTGTATTTTCCTCCTAACTCTTTGCATGATAATTCTTAGCAAAATCTTCGTGATGTGACTCATTATACTAATTGTTCGATGTATATCACATTCCAAGGCTCCGGATTTCTTTGGGATTGCAATAAATACAGAATTACATAACTCCTGGGGTATATTTCCAGTATCATATATTGTATTAAGCAGACTGGTAACTTTATCTATTCCGTATTCTTCTAAAGCATTAATCATTTCTGTTGTGACGTTGTCTGAACCGGTGGTCTTGCCAGATTTCATATGGTTAAGAGCATTTTGAACCTCCATCTTCACAATTTCTGGTCCTTCATTATTATTTTGAACATCATACTGTTCGTCTCTGTTATCGTCATAAAGGTTTTTCCCGTCATCTGACCATTCATGTAAGATCTGAACTTTTTCTATTATGACTCTTCCATCTTTTGTCTTTAGGCAGCCTGCTGATGTACATGTTCTTTGATTAGTAAGCTCCTGAATTCTTTTGTGCATTAGTTTCGCATTTTTACTGTTGTGTTGTTTTTCAATTTCTCTGCAATTTTTCTCAAGCCATGTTTCTTTTGCCTCCTTACACAAGGTTCTGACTTTTCTGTGAATTTCTTCATATTTGGCAGGATTATTTTTGTTCTGTCTTCTTGTTTCCATTAGTTGTAAAATTTCATCAGTCATCCATGTCTTACGGCCCACTTTCTTTACTTTTGAAATAGTTTTTTTTCTGCTGCACAACTGATTGAATTCTTCAGCATTTCCCATTGATCATATACATCTTGAAATAGGATCTCTAGATCAGACAATAAATCAAACTTGTTCTTTACTTCTATGTTAAAATTATCTTGTATTTCTTTGTCAGTTTTCAATTTGCACAAGTCATATTTAGGGTTTCCTGCTGTATACTTGACTTTCTTTAACTTTACCCTCAGTGTGCCTGTAATTAATCTGTGATCACTGTAACAGTCTGCATTTGGAACTGTTTTTACGACTGTTAACGCATTTCTAAACCTTATGCTAATTAGGATGTAATCTATCTGATTTTTAATCCTGCTGTCTGGACTCCTCCATGTCCATAATCTTCTAGGATGCTGTTTAAACCTTGTGATTCCTACAACCATTTCTTGATCTTTTGCCCATTCTACAAGTCTGTATCCTCTTTCATTTCTCTTTCCCAAACCATGGTTGCCTACACTGCATCCATCGCTTTGCTTTCCTATTTTTGCGTTGAAATCACCCAGTATGATATTTATTTCTGATTTGTTACAGTTCTTCAAAGCAGACTCCATGTCATTATAAAATTCTTCTATACTTTCTTCACTGCATTCACTTGTTGGGGCATATACTTGAATGACATTTATTTTAAAAGGTCTTCAGTTTAATTTTACTAATAGAACTCTGCCTGACACAGCCCGATATCCTTTGACAGAATTTGATGTTTGCTTATCTAATATAATGGCTACACCATTATAATTTATGTAGTGCACCAGTATAATAATAAGTGCAAACAATGAAAATGATCTTCAACATTCATTAGATGTAGTTATTGTACACAGTGAACAACTAGGATTTGAATTAAACTGTAACAAAACAGAAATTGTGGCCATCTCCACGAATAAAGAAATACAGTAAAGTAACATTCAAGTAAATAGAAAAAAGTTCTTTAACTGCCGATTCGACGCAGCTACCTTGAAGCAGTCACAGCATCTGACGAGGATGCCTTGTAGAGATTATAATGAGAAAGCCACAGCAAAAGTAGTTGTCTGTAAATTGGAAAACACACTCGCCAATTAAAAAAAAAAAAAAAACTGCCATTACAGTGGGGAAAAGAGTATTAGAGTGCTATATAGAATTGCTACTGTTATATGTATGTGAAGCATGGGCAATATGGAGACACGCTGAGAAACATCTAATGGTAGTGGAAATGTGATTCCTGAGAAAAAAATGAAAAATGGACGGATAAAAACAAATGATACACTCCTTCAAGAAACAAATTAAAATCATAAATTGATTACAGACGTAGTTAAATTATAAAATGATATTAAATGTAGACAGTCGAGACTTTTTGGGGGGAATTTTATGAGAAGAGAACTTCAAAATTTAGTGACATCTGGGAAGCTTGCGCAGAAAATAACAAAGGAAAAATAAAGAAAACCCCCGAATGACGTCATCGGGACAAGATCGCAAACATGATCAAGACTGTGATGGTGGTAGATGACGAAACATGATCGCCCACTCTTATCGACATAGCACATGACGATTACGATTCTTATATTCAACAACGGTGACATGCTCGTGCACATATTCTAGGAAAGATAATATGATGATTTTCCGGAGAATTCTACTAGTTTTTTTTTTTAATTTTTAAATTATTAGTTATTGTCTAACGGCCAGGTGCAAGGATTCCATTAAGGCATCCTCTGCCTCTTCCCTGGTATAGTAGCCCTGCCAAGGCGACCATGTATATCTACCATATATTCTAGACTCGACATGGCAACTGTTTTCTTACTTGAACAAGGGAGATATGACAATGTATATGAGGTCTTTTTACAAGTCGAAACACAAATTGATGACAACTTGCCTGTACGATTGATGGAGTCCCGAATCTAGTTCGGCATGAAAAGGAAGGATCGTATCGGAGGATGAATCATAGGCGTATGTAGCCAACTAACCACTGGAATTATAAGTGGCCATGTTCTTTTTACCAATGGACATTGTACTGAAATCTCCTGACATTGAAATACCTAAAACCTGCGGGGGAAACATTACACACCTTGGCGTAATCCCAGCCTGTGTGTGTGTGTGTGTGTGTGCGCGCGTGCGTGCGTGCGTGTGTGTGTGTGTGTGTGCTGAATCATGGACTTGTTATATTCTAATATAGCCTGCTCCGTAGCCAATGGGTTACGGACGCAGTTCGAAATCCCGAATACCCGCGTTCGAAGCACAACTGCGGTATTTTACAGCAGACTGTCTAGCGTTGGCTTGTACGAAATGGTGTGAGTGCCGGTCGTTCAGAAAGCAATGGCAAACTACTGAATGTAAACTTGCCAAGAGATCACAACAGTATAAACTGCTGATGTTGACTGCGACGCCCTTTTTTATATTCTAACTAGCTGACCCTGCCCGGCTTCGCCCAGGCCCTGGAGGGGATCTATCTATCTATCAGTTTGTCTGTCTGCTTGTTTGTCTGTCTGTCTGTCTGGCTGACCCGGCCCGGCTTCACCCAGTCCCTGGTGGGGAGCATCTCATTTAATTCATATACGTAGTCATATAAGCTCTCCCGTTCCCGACTGTCTGTTTATCTGTCTGTCTGTCTGACCCGGCCCGGCTTCACCCAGTCCCTGGTGGGGAGCATGTCATTTAATTCATTCATATAAGTAGTCAAATAAGCTTCCGTTCCCGAATATCTGTCTATCTATCTGACCCGGCGTGGTTTCGCCCAGCTCCTGGCGCACAGTAACTTAAAAGAATGTCCTTCCACACACCATTCATTATTTTTAATGAAAACTGTTTTTAATCACCGACATGACAGTTGATAAGTTTTGTAAGCAGAAAAAGATGGGTTAAAATGTTATGCATAATGCATTATTTTTATGCAAACTTTAAAAATACCTTAAAGATTATATCATTATTTAATATAACTCATATGCCTAAAAATAACTATAGACAAAGAGTTTAACAATAATGCAGGTAAGTCCAACAATATGACTATAAAGTATATAGAAATGTTATTAAAAGTTATGCCCCTTGAAGTAACTTTTCTAGAGTGAAGTCCCCCTGCTATATAGACATTATATAATGAAAATGGAAAAGTAAATGTTATTAAATAAGTAGAAGATTTTACATTAAGAAATTATTATAGTCGGTTGCACAGGAATGAAAGGAAGACGTGTAGAAAATTTCATCTCAATCGGATGTACCGTTATCGAACGCATCCAAGACCCACAAACCCACAAACAAACATACACTCTGTTTTATAGATATAGACTAGCTGACCCGGCCCGGCTTCGCCCAGTCCCTGGCGGTGATCTATTTATCTGTCTGTCTGTCTGTCTGACCCGGCCCGGCTTCGCCCAGCTCCGGGTGGTGAGCATCTAATTTAATTCATATAAGTAGTCATATAAGCTCTCGTTCCCGTTCCCGACTATCTGTCTGTCTTTCTGTCTGTCTGAACCGGCCCGGCTTCACCCAGTCCCTGGTGGGGAGCATCTCATTTAATTCATATAAGTAGTCATATAAGCTCCCGTCCCCGACTATCTGTCTGTCTGTCTATCTGTCTATCTGTCTATCTGTCTGTCCGACCCGGCCCGACTTCGCCCAGGAACTGGTGGGGAGCATCTAATTTAATTCGTATAAGTAGTCATATAAGCTTCCGTTCCCGTCTGTCTGTCTGTCTGTCTGTCTGTCTGACCCGGCCCGGTTTCGCCCAGCCTCTGGTGGGGAGCATCTCATTTAATTCATATAAGTAGTCATATAAGCTCCCGTTCCCGACTATCTGTCTGTCTGTCTATCTATCTGACCCGGCGCGGCTTCACCCAGCTCCTGGCGGGGAGCGTCTCATTAAATTCATATAACAAAAAAAAATTAACTTAAGAATGTCCTTCCACACACCATACATTATTTTTAATGAAAACTGTTTTGAATCACCTACATGACTGTAGATAATTTCTTTAAACATAAAAAAGATGAGTTAGAAAATTTTCACTATTTAAATAGATGCATTATTTTTATAAAAACATTGAAAATGCCTTATCATTATTTATTATAACGCATATGCCTGTAAATGACTGTAGACAAAGAGTTTATAAACCTTTGAAAACAATGCAGCAATCTATATATAAAATATATAACAATGCTATTAAAAGTTATGTCCCTTGAAATAACTTTTCTTAAGTTAAATCCCCTCGCTATATATAAATGATAATGTAAATTAAAATATTAAATTTTAGTAAGTAAATAGCTGATTGTACACTAACAAACTATGACAGTTGGCTGCACGGGAATGAAAAGAAAACATGTAGAAAATTTAATCTCAATCGGATGGAACGTTATCGAACGCATCAAATACATCCCTACATACATTGTCTTTTATATATATATATATATATATATATATATATATATATATATATATATATATATATATATATATATATATATATATATATATATATATATATATATGTCTTTCTGTAGATGTGAAGTTCCAGCACCAGTCTTACACACCCAGTTGGTTTCTTGGCTTGGAGAGGGAAATGAGAGCCCCGCAACATTCTCTGTGGAGATTGTATTTGATACCGGGGAATAGCAAACAACAACAACAACATAATAATCCAATCTCCTCGATGTCCTCAGAGAGAGGATGAGCACACATGAGTTTGTCCAAAATGCGGACGCCTCGGTGTTGGATGACACATTCTAACAATTGTATTGATCGGCTATTTATTATTCACATGCATTTTGTCTTCCTGTGTCTAGTTTGTCTAGCATTTTTGATCACACTTCCACTTTGCCCATTCCACGCATTCTCTTCATATATATGGTCCATTCATAACCGGATTTATCTGATCTTATCTTTGCATTTAGACCACCTTTCACATTTGATATTGCCATTTCTTTGATTACATATAATACTTTTAATATGACAGGCAATAAATTGTGCACTATAATATTTGTGTCTTTATCTCTCTCTCTCTCTCTCTCTCTCTCTCTCTCTCTCTCTCTCTCTCTCTCTCTCTCTCTCTCTCTCTCTCTCTCTCTCTCTCTCTCACGCACACACACATATTATCATTCTTAGACATATTCATGCGCAATTTAAAAAGTCTTAAGATAAAAATGATCTTGATGTCTTACCTTATCAAATGCCTTTGAATAGTCTATAAAGCTTAGACATAGGTCCATTTATTCCTGGATACACCTTTCCACGAGAGCTGATCATGTGAAAACTGTCCTAACTGGTACCTTTATCAGCAACATAAGCCAAATGAATATCTAAAAATGCTGGTTGTATTGTATTTCTTGTCTGTTCATTTGTAATGCATAAGAGCAGTTCCAAGGACTTGTGCTTTCACGCATCGAGTATGCCCTGGCCATCCTCACTGTCAGCCCTACACAGATTGGAAGACTTGAAAAGGTACAAAACGAAGCCATGCGCATCATTTTGGGCTGCACGAGAGACACCAGCTATGTAGCAATGAGATACCTCCTTGACTTCCCGACAATGGAACACAGGATCAAGATCTGGAGAGCTCGTGCATACTTAAAAATAAGTGCAGATGAGCAGCACCCTCTGCATGACGCTATATTCAGAGAAAAGGGTGACAGGCTAAAGAGGGGCAAATCATGGATGGGTCGGGCAGATGATGTCGTCAGACAGGTCTGCAGTCTTACCAGTATCAACCCCGGCAAGGAATGGGTGCCGGTGCCTCCAGCTTTTAAGTGCACTTTCTCCTGCATTATCACACTCGACAGACGGTGCAGAGAGCAGAACCCTGCCGCTGTCAATGCAGAGGTTAACGCGCTCATCTATGAACACTCAGATAGCCCCGAAGTGCTCATCTATACAGATGGATCTGTTGTAAAGCAGCAGAGAAGTGCGTGGACATTTACAGCCCGTTCAGCGGGCCGAACCGTTCAAGAATCCAGTGGTGCCCACTCTATGACCACGAGCAGCATGACGATGGAGGTGATGGCAGTTACACAGGCTTTCATATGGCTGGAATCACAGCATTATACCAACGTGTGTGAACTAAGTGATTCAATGAGCATGATTCATAAGGTCGAAGCTGGATCTGTACGTAGACAGTGGACTGAATCGCTGCGGAAGTCTGTTGTCTGTAAAGTCACCTTCATCTTCGTCCCGGGACATGCGGGAGTCGAGGGAAATGAACGAGCTGACAAACTGGCTGGCTCTGCACCCCCTGTAGATGGCCAGCCCATGGATCGTGCCGATGTTAATAACGTCCTTAAAGATATGGCGTGAACAGAGGACTTTGACGTCAGTGATTCCACATCGCTGTCCAGGATGAAAGACCTGGGAGTAAGAATCGGCACAGCCAGACGCGAGAGGTACATCGGGAAAACAAAGCGCCTCGTCAACCAACACAGAACTGGCACTACTAGCCACCGGACGCTGATGAATATGCTGGGGGGAGGATCTGAGCACCTATGGACATGTCCGGAGTGCAACGAAGATACCCCAACTGATAACTGATAACGGAGTTTGTTGACATATTACACTGTGTTAAATGAAAATATCAGCGATGCACTGCGTCTTTTCTCTAACTATCTATCTGCTTGCCTGCCTGCCTGCCTGCCTGGCTGGCTGGCTGTCTGTCTGTCTGTCTGTCTGTCTGTCTGTCTGTCTGTCTGTCCATAGTCCGGGTATAGAACGTGTCGCAGAAGTATTGTTTGAATTGCAGATACTGCCTCGTATTCTAAATCACGAAATAATGAGAGGGGTGGACCACCAGTTCTTTGCCTCTCCTTATTTTTGCGATAGCTGTCTTTAACACTGCATGCCAGTTCTCCTAACCAATTCCACGGCTTTAGGAGTACCTCTTTAGTTTCGTACAGTTCAGTGTTGATTCAGCGGGTCAGTGTATTTTTCTTAGCTCGTAGTATAGAAGGTAGTCAGACCTGCCGGCAGTAAGAATGGATGGGAGCAGTTTGAGTAGAACCCAGTCAATGACATATCTTGGCGTGAGGCTTGATCGTAGCCTGTCCTTCAGAGATCATGTCGATTATGTCATAACAAAGGCTCGAAAAGGTTTGTCAGCAATGAGAGTCATGGCGACTGGCAATATCGAGCAAAGACTGCTAATACTTCTGTTCCAAGGACTTGTGCTTTCACGCATCGAGTATGCCATGGCCATCCTCACTGTCAGCCCTACACAGATTGGAAGACTTGAAAAGGTACAAAACGAAGCCATGCGCATCATTTTGGGCTACACGAGAGACACCAGCTGTGTAGCAATGAGATACTTCCTTGACTTCCCGACAATGGAACACAGGATCAAGATCTGGAGAGCTCGTGCATACTTAAAAATAAGTGCAGATGAGCAGCACCCTCTGCATGACGCTATATTCAGAGAAAAGGGTGACAGGCTAAAGAGGGGCAAATCATGGATGGGTCGGGCGGAAGATGTCGTCAGACAGGTCTGCAGTCTTACCAGTATCAACCCCGGCAAGGAATGGGTGCCGGTGCCTCCAGCTTTTAAGTGCACTTTCTCCTGCATTATCACACTCGACAGACGGTGCAGAGAGCAGAACCCTGCCGCTACGAGCAGCATGACGATGGAGGTGATGGCAGTTACACAGGCTTTCATATGGCTGGAATCACAGCATTATACCAACGTGTGTGTACTAAGTGATTCAATGAGCATGATTCATAAGGTCGAAGCTGGATCTGTACGTAGACAGTGGACTGAATCGCTGCGGAAGTCTGTTGTTCGTAAAGTCACCTTCATCTTCGCCCCGGGACATGTGGGAGTCGAGGGAAATGAACGAGCTGACAAACTGGCTGGCTCTGCACCCCCTGTAGATGGCCAGCCATTGGATCGTGCCGATGTTATTAACGTCCTTAAAGATATGGCGAGAACAGAGGACTTTGACGTCAGTGAATCCACATCGCTGTCCAGGATGAAAGACCCTGGAGTAAGAATCGGCACAGCCAGACGCGAGAGGTACATCGGGAAAACAAAGCGCCTCGTCAACCAACACAGAACTGGCACTATTAGCCACCGGACGCTGATGCATATGCTGGGGGGGGGGGGGAGGATCTGAGCACCTATGGACATGTCCGGAGTGCAATGAAGATACCCCAACTGATAACTGATAACAGATAACTGATAGAAGGTAGTCGTGTTGTATAGAAGGCAATCATGTTGTATAAATCAATCATGCTATATTGAGGGCATTCATGTTGTTTGGAAAACAATCGCGTTCTATAGAAGGTAATCATGTTGTTTGGAAAACAATCGCGTTCTATAGAAGGTAATCATGTTGTATAGAAAACAATAGTGTTATATAAAGCAATAATGCTGTACAGAAGGCACTCATGTTGTATAGAAAGCAATCATGTTGTACAAAAGGTAATCATGTTAAGCAATTATGTTGTACAGAAAGCAATCATATTGTAAACAATGATATCATGTTTAATTTATAGCAATCACGGTGCAAAGAAGACAATCATCTATAATTATATACTGTATAGAAAGCGATCATGTTGTAGAGAAAGCAATCTTGTTGTAGAGAAAGCAATCATGTTGTAGAGAAAGCAATCATGTTGTATAGAAAGCAATCATGTTGTAGAGAAATCAGTCATGTTGTAGAGAAAGCAATCATGTTGTAGAGAAAGCAATCATGTTGTATAGAAAGCAATCATGTTGTATAGAAAGCAATCATGTTGTAGAGAAAGCAATCATGTTGTATAGAAAGCAATCATGTTGTAGAGAAAGCAATCATGTTGTAGAGAAAGCAATCATGTTGTAGAGAAAGCAATCATGTTGTAGAGAAAGCAATCATGTTGTAGAGAAAGCAATCATGTTGTATAGAAACCAATCATGTTGTATAATCATGTTGTATAGAAAGCAATCTTGTTGTAGAGAAAGCAATCATGTTGTAGAGAAAGCAGTCATGTTGTAGAGAAAGCAATCATATTGTATAGAAAGCAATCATGTTGTAGAGAAAGCAATCACGTTGTAGAGAAAGCAATCATGTTGCAGAGAAAGCAACCATGTTGTAGAGAAAGCAATCATGTTGCAGAGAAAGCAATGATGTTGTAGAGAAAGCAATCATGTTGCAGAGAAAGCAATCATGCTGTAGAGAAAGCAATCATGTTGTAGAGAAAGCAATCATGTTGTAGAGAAAGCAATCATGTTGCAGAGAAAGCAATCATGTTGTATAGAAAACACTCATGTTGTAGAAAAGGTAATAATGTTAAGCAATTATGTTGTACAGAAAGCAATCATATTGTAAATATTGCTATCATGTCTAATTTATAGCAATCACGGTGCAAAGAAGACAATCATCTATAATTATATACTGTATGGAAAGAAATCATGTTGTAAAGAAGGCAATCATGTTGCATAGAAAGCAACCGTACATAATATGTTCAGGATATGTTCCGCAGTTGTTGTCGCGAGCAGTCTACCTCGTGCCCAAAACGCCACAAGGAATAATCTTGGAGAAATGGCTCTTCCTTGATGCACTGACAGAGCAACACGTTTCTACACTGAAGCCCGTCAAATACGATTCTGGTTCTAATATCGCACAGTTGAATCCATCATAACATATTACCAAGGATTCATTGTCGTTTTTACTTCGGATGTAATTTCTAGAAAAGTCTTGAAATGATTCCGTGCCCTTTTTCTGACGGTAGGTCGACCCCAGAACCGTTCTAGTCGAATCAAATAATCTTGGCATTGGTGGCAACTGAACCCGGAACATTGTCTTTGAAAGCAGCAACACTAATCACCATTCCAACGTGGTTCTAGCATACTCCTATACGAGATTTAAAAGAAAATTAAACTGATTAAATCGCTGTTCATTCTGACGTCAGAAGAAGAAGAAGAAGAAGAAGAAGAAGAAGAAGAAGAAGAAGAAGAAGAAGAAGAAGAAAAGGAAGCCGCAACAGCAGGAGGAGGGGGGGTGGGGGAGGGGGGAGGGAGAATCGCCGTTAGATATAATACCCCTCAGGAATCATGAAGCATTTCAAAACAGCTTGTTGAGCCCGAGGAAAATTCCAAACATGCCAAGTAAACACCTGTAATCAAAAGAATTAAAGACATAACATGAAAAGTAACGCCAGCTACATTGATTTTATCGTTGCAAGATTTCTTACATCGTTGGGTGTTTTCCTAAGTTGGATAAAGTAATGCGCATTCGTTTGTGTTACAAATGGTCTCTTCATTAAATTGTCGCTGTATTTGGTTTGATTCCCGTCTCTGAAAATCTAAAACGTGATGAATTCAAAGTTCAAACAGACGTGTTTTGATAAGTTGTCTGATGCTGCAAATGGGCATTTGGAAAATATGAACTGTATCGATAAAACAAAGAAAATTGACATATTTTGGTCACTGGAAATAGCTTGAAAGTTTGGAGAGAACAATAATGAAGGCCAGAGAGAAGATGGGTGCAGGATGTGGCAGACGATCTTCAGATGGGTGTATCGGACGCGGGACATCTTGCTTATGACCGAAAAGTTTTCAGGAAGGTTGATTTGGGAGTGAGATTCTTCTTCTTCTTCTTCTTCTTCTTCTTCTTCTTCTTCTTCTTCTTCTTCTTCTTCTTCTTCTTCTTCTTCTTCTTCTTCTTCTTCTTCTTCTGCATTCATCCGGAGTTTTTTTGTTTTGTTTCCGGACGTGATTGCGTTGTGCCTGTTTACAACAGAACTGCGTTCTTGCACCGTTAGGCCGACACTTCCGACTTATGCGGGCAGTTTTTGACCGGGTTAACCTTCCCGGGGGGGGGGGGAGTGAGATTCTACACATAACAAGCTACTGACTAAAAGAATGAATTCCGAAAGTCCGACTATTAGGAAATACACCATTGTCTTATTGCAACAACGGTCGGATACTGAACAATATCCTTTACGTATCAAATAAAAGATGATGTCGTCATCTGGAAACATCTGGTTCGAATCGTATGAACACCACAGCTTTCCATTCTTATATTGTCTAGTGTGTACTCTGCCGGCGTATGTGTTTTAGGGGTCGGCGAACGTGCACCACAATCCCACATAAAGAATTGGAAATCAGCTGCAGGCGATTGGTAAGCAGGCCGCATTGCGTTGATTTTTAACAAAGGCTTAAAAATCGGTCGTTCAGAAAGCAACGGCGAATTGCTGAAAGTAAAGTTGCCAGGAAAATTACAACCAATCAAACAATGCTGGACGTGATTGCGACGTCATTTAGTGGACACGAAACAAACTTTTAGTGTGTCCTCTCATCACTGGTTATATGAATGTCGGTCAAGGCACATGAATTTATTTGTTATGCTATTTTAGGGGCAACAAAGGTACCCCCGATAATTGGTATTTGTGTGTATTTTGTAAGAACCGGCTTGGGTGTGGGAGAGATTGTTTTGTGAATAACGTCATTGTTTCTGCATGGGCAAACTTACGGTGGTTTGTTGTCACAAGGAACTAAAATAAAATAATCAGAAACAAGTATAGCTGTACTGTTTGCTGCAACATGTAAGAGAACAACAATTAACTGAAAAAGGTACAGCACATAATTCATAAAGCAATGGCAAAATACTGAACGTAAACTTGCGAAGAGACCACAAATAGCAAAACAAAATATGCTCGAGTTGACCGCTATGTCATGTAAAGGATATGCAACTAACCTTTTAACAGCACATAAATCAAAGACGAGGGAAGTGGAAAAAGGTGAGAAAAAAACTAAGTGAGTGAGTTTGCATGAATGAGAGATAGAAGGAGGAAGTGAGGAGATAAACTGCAGCTTGGCATAGCTGTATGTATACATCTGATTAGCATTTACAAATGATTTGTTGTGATCCCCCGACCCACAACACCAAAGACTGAGATCTGTGGAGAGCAATGAACGCCCACGCCAGCTGGCAGGGCACTTGATGACGATGAGGTGATAATGCACAACCCTGTCCAATGCCTTATTTAGTTGTGTTGAAAAGTTCCTAACTGATTGTCATTTATTATGGCTGCCAATACATGTTCTTTGTTATTCTCAAATCTTTACCATCAATGTTTAACAATTCCAAGATGGTAATCATTTCTTCGTGTTTCACAGCATCAAAAGTGTAGTCAATGAAACACAAACTTATATCTCTGTTAATTTCAATAATTCTTTCGGTTAATTTTCTCAAGATGAATAAGGCATTGTTTATACCCTTACTTTCCACAAATTCGCGCTGCTCATCTCCAATTTCTGTTTCTATTTTATTTCGTATTCGTCTCATTATAATTCTCATTAGTATATTAGTTACGTGGCTCATTAAACTAATTGCACGATGTTCTCCAACAATTTGTTGCACCATATTTCTTTGGCAGAAATCGTATCATATAAATCCTATTTATAGCGTTTCCATTCTAATTGTGGTATAGAATTCGTGCCTCGAGGTAAGGCTTTGCGTGTTTTAGAATGCGGTTAAATACGAGGGTAAGTTAATAAGTAAGTCACAAATGGCTGTAGAAAAATAACTAAAGATGATAACAACCTGAAACCAGTTTATTTTTATAGATACACTTTCCCTTTATTTCTCAACATAATTTCCACCAACATTGATGCACTTATCCCATCGTTTTATCAGTCATCCAAACCGGCCGAATAGAACTGCGTGCTCTATTTTCCAAACCACGTTTTCACTTCACATTCAACTTCGGCGTCATTCGCGAAATGTCTCCCGCCATCGTGAGTTTCCTGTTTATGCTGACAAATGTTTGTCCCGTAAAGCGGTGCATAGCTGGGCAGAAAACGTTACGCGGGTGAGTTAATAAGTAAGCCACAACGTTTTGTGGGATGGTAGGTCAATGAAAATAAAGCACGCAGTTTTAGGCAGCCGGTTTGGGAGGACTGATAAAACGATGGGATAAGTGCATCAATGTTGGTGGAAATTATGTTGAGAGAAAAGAAAGGGACAATGAATGTACAAGAATAAACTCATTTCAAGTTGTTATCATAGTTAGTTATTTTTCTACAGCCATTTGTGACTTACTTATTAACTTACCCTCGTATATAATATATTGACTGTCTGCAGCTCAACTCGGACAGACAATTAAACATCAAGAACAATAACAATCACAGACCGCCTTGCCCTAAAGTTTCAGAGTACGGAGGCAGCGATTCGTAATGCCGCTTACCCGCGTTCGAAACAGCGGTGACCGATTTGGTAACAGCCCGTGTCGCGCTGGTGTTAACGTGTTGGTATGGGAGCTGGTCGTTCAGAAAGCAATGGCAAACTATTGAACGTAAAAACTTGTCAAGACAACAATAGCGGCGGTAAAATGCTGGTGCTGACTGCAACGTCCTGTAAAGGATATGTAACTTTAAAAAAAAAATTGACTGTATATAGCAATCTCGTCTGCTGCCCCAATGGTAATGTGTTCAAATTCCTTTCAAGATGGATTTATGTAGCAGTTGACCAGGGTTCCTAGGTCGATCAATCCTAAACTGGGTACCAGGGAATGTCCTGAGAAGTAAAGGCAGCCGGCAGGTTATTGACCACATCACCTGTCCAGTCCCGGTTGGTTATAAAAATAGGGGACCGACACCATATACCCAATCAGCCTCAATATGTACAAAATGATCTACTAGTAACATATATTCCTCCCGATAGCACAAAGTCCGGGCTGAATTGTAGAGATCATCTGTTACCCATGCAGTATGATCCCTCTCTCGGACTGCCTAGTTTATTCCAGAGAATAGGTAACACCATATGCCATATGTCTGGAGCAAGACAAGCTGCAGAAGCTGCGGGATCAGTAAAGCAATGCTCTGTCTGCCTATCGGAGCTTCGATCCTAAACCAGTTGCCGACCAAAGTCTGCCCTGGCATGACATTTAGTCTTAGATTACATTTCTTCGCACTAGGATAAACATAGCTCTTTTTTTTCTCTCTCTCTCTCACACACACACACAAATATATATATATATATAAAATCATGTGCCATGCTGATAAGCGTAGGCGGTCATGTTTCGCCATCTCACGCAATCACCAGAGTCGTGGATCTGCTCAGTGTTATTGTCTCGACCATACCACCCAGGTATTTACTCCCATGCCTTCCCCTTGTTCTCTTCCCCTCAATCTTGCCAGTTGTCACCAAGTTCTCCAATTTATTTCTTCTCATAACGTGCCCAAAAACTGTGACTGTCTACGTCTAATTCCTCGAATCAGTTTACGGTTTTCATTTGTTTTCTTTTAGGACTTGCTCACTGGTTTTTCTGTCTGTCCATGGTATTCTTTGAATTTTCATCAGAAACCACATTTCCACAGCCATCAGATGTTTTTCAGCTCGTCTACTCATTCTCTCTCTCTCTCTCTCTCTCTCTCTCTCTCTCTCACCCAGACATATGATAAACTAAGAAAGAACAATATTGGGTGAATGCAGCAGAAGAATTATTAAAGCATCAATATACCACGACTTCAGGCTGCCAGGACTTTTCGCTTGGTCCTCCTCTCCTCCAACTTTCCTGTTGTCACGTATTCCAAATTTTCTCATGACATGTCCGAAGCATGCAGGCTGTCTAATTATGATGTCAATAAACAGTTATATTCATAAGTTGCTTTCTTTCAAAATTCCCCTATCATTGTTCTTATCCGTCTATTGTATTCTTGATTGAATCCCTCTTTTAGAGCCTCCAATTAAAAGTTCACAGACTTGCTGTTTGTTCATGATTTACTTCAATATAACACACTTGGCTCTTTTAACTCTTAAGGACTCTCTTTCTCACCCACACTGACACAAATTCATTCATTCAGTAGCATGTCCTTTGCCGAACCTCGCTCCCATAACAACCTTCCGGAAAACTTCTCGGTCATAAGCAAGATGTCCCGCGTCCGATACACCCATCTGGAGATCATCTGCCACATCCTGCAGCCATCTTCTCTTTGGCCTTCCTCTTCCTCTCTTGCCGGACATATACCTCTCCATTATTGTTCTCTCCAAACTGTCATGGCTTTTCAAGTGACCAAAATATTTAAATTTTCTTTGTTTTATCTTGTCTTGACACAAATGTGCTGCATAAAATATAGTATTTGATGTGATAACTAACAACTGCTGGTGTCAGAAAAAATGTTTTGAGAAATGCTGTTTTGCCTTGTATTATTCTCCAGTGTGTTACCAGGGTCTTTACGGGAAGCCAAGAATAGTAACACTCATATTGTATCCTACCCCGCATGTAGTCAGAGGTGACCCAGGCGTGTTACTGTGAGATTGGCTACCTCATCTCATAGAAAACTTGCTGCAAAATCCAGCCAATTATTAGCCAGTCTACAAATAGCTTAGCATGAGTTGGTTGGGAGAAAAGAGACTATGCTATACTGGGAGAAACTTGCAGTAGCAGAAGAAGAAAAATACACATTCTACCTGTGGTTATACAGGCACTCAAATACCGGCTGTTTTTAAATTCTCACGACACTTAGTATGTAGAACAAATATGAAAACAATTTTTGCTTTCATTGATAACACCATTCTGTTTAGAGTGCAAAGAATTACTCCAGCAGATCACAGCCATTCACTGCATGTTGGACTGTGGAGCACATTTTATGATGACGTCATGTACTTCATTTTTCAAATTCGTTCTACATACAAAGTGTAAGGAGACTTTACAAACGCCCTGTATTAAACCATACTGAAATCACTATATACTTTCATGGACCAGTGTCTGTTCCATAATGAAATAACTAAGTTATTTTCACTGAAGTTTACCAGAAGCATTTAGGCATTTCAGTTTTCTTTATTTGATTTCACAACAATTCTCATGCAAATATATTACAAGATAACAATAATCAATAACAAGTTGGAAGAGATCAGAATTGTGTTCAATACATTAAACCAATGGAGCTGACTAGCAGAGTAACATGACCACTGACATATCGTTATGTTCAGTTAATGCACATATGTCAGAAACATTTAAGAAAAGTCTTTGATGTAATAAGATAAACTAACAATTGCTTGTGTCAGAAACAGTTAAGGAGAGTATCTGATGTGATAAGATAAAGTAACAACTGCCGATGTCAGAAATAGTTAAGGAGAGTGTTTGATGTGATAAGATAAAGTAACAACTGCCGGTATCAGAAACAGTTATGGAGAATATTTTATGTGATAAGATAAAGTAACAACTGCTGGTATCAGAAACAGTTATGGAGAATATTTTATGTGATAAGATAAAGTAACAACTGCTGGTATCAGAAACAGTTATGGAGAATATTTTATGTGATAAGATAAAGTAACAACTGCCGGTATCAGAAACAGTTATGGAGAATATTTTATGTGATAAGATAAAGTAACAACTGCTGGTATCAGAAACAGTTATGGAGAATATTTTATGTGATAAGATAAAGTAACAACTGCTGGTATCAGAAACAGTTATGGAGAATATTTTATGTGATAAGATAAAGTAACAACTGCCGGTATCAGAAACAGTTACGGAAAGCCTGTAATGTATGGAGCAGCCAATAAACATTAGGTAACTCGCTAGATACAGAATGAGTTAAAGAGAAACAGATGGACAAGTGGTTAGCTCACCAGCCTTTAAACTTTGGAAATATAGATTCTCAACTCTGGTAAGGAAGATGTTTCTACAATTACTTCATCTCTTCTTGGATCTTTTTACACGCCATGATGCATACTGGATGTATGGTCTAGCCCCGTAGTTTGAATAGACCAATCAGCACTCAATCAGTGATGTGATCAACATCATGCCAGCCACCTTTACTCCCCAGGACACCTTATGGTACACATGACTGGACTGACTTGGAAGCCCAGGTCATTTCTGTAATTTACAGGTTATATAGGGTGTATTTGTAATGACTGTGCAATGTTTAAAAAATATTGCCAGTCCAAGTTTTGTATTCACCCTCTGTAAAGTTCATGCAAAATAATAGGTAAATACAAAACTTGGACTGGCAATAATTTCAAACACTTGCACAGTCATTAAAAATATACCCTGTACAATAAAAGAAACCTGGCCAATGTGGGAGATACCAAAAATAGCAAATAAATAATATCAGGTTTTGAAACTACCATTTTAATGATACCTCTCACATTCAGATACCACATTCAGATACAGACTTTATCATGATCTTCAACAATGAGGTGTGGAGGTAACGTATATAGAGGTAACATAGAAATATCAATTGGGGAACCCTATGAGGCCACTAAGACGGTTCATTAATAAACACACATGTATTATTTGGTGCTCACGAGAAGAAGAAATTAGAGACAAGAGGACAAGGGCATTGTAAATAAAATACCAAGAGTTCTCTCTGTGTGTGTGTGCATGAGTGTGTGTGTGCGTGTGTGTGCGCGCACGTGTGTGCATGCATGTGTGTGTGTGCGCACGTGTGTGTGTGTGCATGCATGTGTGTGCGTGTGTGTGTGCGCACGTGTGTGTGCATGCATGTGTGTGTGTGTGTGCATGCGTGCATGTGTGTGCGCGCACACGCACACACATAACATAAAATTCTAGACTCCTCACTTTATCTTTTATTTCTGAATATACCACCACATACAGACAGTTATTTTATAAAATAATATTTAACAAATATTACAGAAATCAGCAGTACATTATTTAGATCTGTCTGCAATAAACATTGCAATACAACTGTCAGTTCAGTGGCAACTTACATTGGTCTGTAATCAATAAACACTATTACAAATATCTATAATAATTTACTTCGGTCTGTCAACAATAAATGCTGCAGTACAGCTATCAACAGCAAATAACTTGGCTCTGCCAGTATAAAACTGGTAGTAGAACCACAAGTAGTAAATCACTTCAGTCTATCAGCCATAAAACTGCAGTATAACTGTCAATAGTAAATGACTTTAGTCTATCAGCCATTAAACTGCAGTACAACTATCAATAGTAAAATACTTGCATTTGTCAGGAAACAAAAACACTATTCTACAACTATCAGTAGTGAATTACTTGGATCTGTCAGTAATATACACTGAACCATACCTCAGTTATCAGTTGGGGTATCTTCATTGCACTCCGGACATGTCCATAGGTGCTCAGATCCTCCCCCCAGCATATGCATCAGCGTCCGGTGGCTAATTGTGCCAGTTCTGTGTTGGTTGACGAGGCGCCTTGTTTTCCCGATGTACCTCTCGCGTCTGACCGTGCCGATTCTTACTCCCAAGTCTTTCATCTTGGACAGCGATGTGGACTCACTGATGTCAAAGTCGTCTGTTCTCGCCATATCTTTGAGGACGTTCATAACATCGGCACGATCTATGGGCTGGCCATCCAAAGGGGGTGCAGAGCCAGCCAGTTTATCAGCTCGTTCATTTCCCTTGACTCCCGCATGTCCCGGGACGAAGATGAAGGTGACTTTACAGACAACAGATGTCCGCAGCGACTCAGTCCACTGTCTGCGTACAGCTCCAGCTTAGACCTTCTGAATCATGCTCATTGAATCACTTAGTACACACACGTTGGTATAATGCTGTGATTCCAGCCATATGAAAGCCTGTGAAACTGCCATCACCTCCATCGTCATGGTGCTCATGGTCATAGAGTGGGCACCACTGGATTCTTGAACGGTTCGGCCCGCTGAACGGGCTGTAAATGCCCACGCACTTCTCTGCTGCTTTACAACAGATCCATCTGTATATATGAGCACTTCGGGGCTATCTGAGTGTTCATAAATGAGCGTGTTAACCTTTGCATTGACAGCGGCAGGGTTCTGCTCTCTGCACCGTCTGTCGAGTGTGATAATGCAGGAGAAAGTGCACTTAAAAGCTGGAGGCAACGGCACCCATTCCTTGCCAGGGTTGATACTGGTAAGACTGCAGACCTGTCTGACGACCTATCATTAGCAAATTACTTTATCCTGTCAGTAATAAACACGGAGTACAACTATCATTAGTAACATCACTGGGGTCAGCAATAAACACTGTATTACAACTATCAGCAGTAAATTACTTATGCCTGTCAGTATGAAACTCTGTAATACAGATGTTAGCAGTGAAATTTATGCTGCCACTACTGTAGACTGAGCCTAACCAATATCCAGGTAAATAAGTGCAATAACCAGTAAGTCACTTTTTTTCATTATGTAAAGATAATGTACACAGTAATTAACAACTATCATCAGAAAAATCGCATATTACAATAACAAATCTGAGAACAAAACATAAAATGACACAAAGTAAGAAACAAAATAAGTTAAGAAGCACCATTTACATGACATTTAGACTTATTAAAGAGAGAGTATAGTGATAGGCGCATATTTTAGGTGATGAAACAGAAGAGATTTGGTTCCCTCATCAAGTATATGTAAAGGTTTATCATTTCATATTCATATAGAAGTTTCTGCCATAGAGTTCTTTACATTTTGGGAACACATGAAGAAATCTGCACTATCCCTTTTATAAGGCTGAGATAATTTGCTTTGGAATTTTTATACTGAGTATATTGTGCTGTAATGTTTTAGCAGACCAAGGGATGAGATGAAGCCTGACTGCTTATGCCAATTGACATACCATTTGAATAGAAGAATGTTCCAGTCAGTTTATCTAAACTTCATTAGTTTATCTAAACTTTTTCAATTTGCATGAATAGACACGGTTATAGGTGATTGACTAAAGTTTAACTTCAGAGAAAGAAGAATGCTCCATCATCATTTTTAGTTTTATTCTAATAAATATGTCCTTAGAGATGTGTTTTTATAGTTTTATTCTACTAAACACAAAATTAGAGATGTGGATTTACAAAATAAGTATTTCAAATATTTTGAAAGAGGATAGAACACAAAGTCAACTTATCACAAACATCAGAAAGAGACAGTCATCATGTTTTGGCAGCATGAGAAGAGAAAAACTGGAACATGTTGTGATAACTGGAAAGATTTGTTAAGAAAATAGATAGAGGAAGACAATGAGAGTACATTCCTGACAGCCTTTTATGATGGCACTGAAAGGTGTCAGTACATAAACTGATCCACACTGTTGGAGATTGCAACTTATGGAGAAGCATGATCACCCACACCAGTCGGTAAGGCACTTGATGGAAAAACATGGGCACTCTTAGTATATCAGAAAGTGTTCCTAAATCACCCCATATCTTATTTGTTCAATCATAAAATAGGTAAATGTATTTGCTCATTGTAAATATTGTTTAAAAATAATCTACAATAAAATTCAGTAAAAATAACAAATATCAAATTGTAGGGCACACAATAAAGAAGTAAACAAACTATTACACATTGCACATTAATTTGTTTAAATACCTCTAATATTTCTCATATTATTTTGTACAAAGAAAACAAGAAAACCGTCCATGTCTACAGAACAGTATTAAGTCATAAAGCTTCATATCGGTGATTCTCAAATTTGTTTTCTGTGTAGTAATTTCAAAATGAAAATGTGCTCTTGCTATACCAAATTGTTCTCTGTTAACTCTTAAACATCAAGAGGCCAGTATATGGACTCAATATTTCCATGTGTTCATGAGGTAACTTTTACTGAACTTTTTGTTTCACTTTATACTAGTTATACATTTTAAATATCCAGTTTTTTAACCATTAATAACACCAATATACTTTTTAAAACCACTGATTTCTCGTGATCATATGATAAATTTGTTGTGTTGTAAGTTATGAAATAAAGGCTCGATGGATTTTTAAAAAGTATTTTTATCAAGGAAATACTTGATGCTGCACAAACACATTTTCATGACAAAATTATACACTTTAGATTGTGGCTGGAAGGTTCAGTAACTTACTGGTACCTGGGTGTCTTCACAGATGATAGTTTGTTACATTGTGCTTTTAAAAAAAGGCATAACTACAACCCACGGTGGTAGCGAATGTGATTGATCAGACCAATTAGCATAGTAAATGTTCATCCACAATGCTGCATATGAACACATGGTCATTTGAACCACCACACACCATCTGTTGTCTCACACATTCAATGTGTGACCTATCTGTAATAATTTTCTCCTTTGTCTTTATTTCATTTCTGATATTTGCCCTCCATGCAACACGATCAAAGGCAACTTGCTCTAAAGATGCAATATCAATGCCTGTATCAATCATGTCCATTTACATACATCTTTGTACCATAGCAGATGCCAACCCTGAGATATTTTTACCCATCTGTAATTCACCAAAAAAGATATTCTTTGGTATTCTATCGCCGTCCATCCTCCTAATATGTTCTATCCATCTAAGTCTACAAAGACTAAGCATGGAGCAAATTGTCACACAACCCGATTTTTCCAATACCTCAGAATTTGAGTTTTTGTCTTGCCACTTAATACCAAGTATATATGAAAGCTGTAAAGGTTCAGTGATAATCTAGGATTTACTATTTTTCTAATACAGTGGTGCAAACCCAGCCTTAATGTCTGCCTGCTCATATCTCAACACACCAGCAAGTCTTGGGGAAAAGATCCAACGGATGTTCCCTATCTTTGATATTTGAATTGAAGCATGTCATTCTGCATGAAATATTCTGTCTCTACCTTCTCAGGGTTCTCTGTTAGTCTGTTATAATCATGACATTTGTGTAATTTGTCCTGCAGCCAGCGATACGCTGCAGTCACTGCCTCCACCTCCATTTTCAGACTTGATGTCATTGTATCATATGCCAGGCTCTCCGGCACTAAACATCATCCACGAACCTTCGCTATGAAACCCAAGGGACATTTTTACTCTTAGTACAAAGCCATCAGTGTAGATGATTACACATCCTGGGTGCCAATTTTCGTAAATCAATTGATGGAAACATGCAAAATAGGAATTACCAAAGTAACTGCTACATTATACGTTAATACATTGTATGCCCATCATACATACAACATTGTCTTACTATCATAAAATTCACAGTGAATTTAAATCTGCTTTTAAAAGATAAACATACTGCAAAGTTAAGAGATAGCAAGCAATAATGTGTTGAAATTAAGCTGTAATGAAACAAGAAGTGAAATGATACCTCTGCATGTCTACATTATAAGATTCTTACCAGTGTAGGAACCCGTACTGTGACTTAGGGGATAGTATGAAGCTCAGCTTTATAATTCCCAGACATATCAAGTCCAGGGTTAGAAATCAGCTGAAGATGATCTGGAAGCAGATCGCTTTGCGTTGATTTCAATGGTATGAAGTGTTGGACGTTCAGAAAGCAATGGTAAACTATGAACTTAAATTGGCGAGTAAATCACAAACTGCCCCAAAAATGCTGGGTTCATTGCAATATCCTGCAAAAGACATGCAACTAACTTTTAATTAACCAGAGTAGGAAAACACAAGGTGATGACGGGAGAAATGGGGGAGGGCTACAGAGATTGCAAGAATCAAGATTTGCTCAGACAGAGCATCTCTCCATGGTGCAGCCTATTTACAGGCTGGGCTCCTCTATGGCTAATGTTCTAAGACTTGCCATGCCTCTGCACAAATGTGAAGCTCAAGTACTGGTCTTGCACAACCTACTGGTTCCTGCACTTGGGGAGGGAAAGGAAATCAGTGTAACACAGCTTCCTTGGAGATAATACTTCGCCACCAGGTCAGAAGGAAAGTCTCAACACCAGCCTCACTATGATAGGTGCAAGCCCTTTTGAGGGCTCAGATGACAACACATCAGACTCAAGAGTTAAGCTCAGTCTTTCTGGGGGTCTTACAACTAACCAGAGATGACAGTAGATGGAAACTATTCAGATGTGAAGAGAACCAAACCAGAAAAAAATAACGTGGTAGGAAGATTTAATTTGACAATAATTTCTGTGACTTCATCTTCTTCTTTTGTTTGCTTGAAATTTGTCTATAAATGCAATGTTGCCTCTTGTATGAATGTTGGTGAGCATTTTTAGATTGTCTTTAGTTACTGTAGTTTATATCAAATAACCAGTCAACAGTATTTTTTGTGGTTTTAAAATATAATTAAAAATTGTAAATACAATAGTTTGTCACATTGTGCTTTAAAAAAAAAAAGAATAACTACAACCTATTACGGCAGCCATGACTCATATGACTAAAGAAGCAATTTCTATCAAAATGCTGAAGTTGTAATCTAACAACTTCACAATGTCAAACTTAACTGTCACAGAGAATTTCAGTTTCATATGAAGCTAACTTCACATAAAGCTATTCCCAAATTAAGCATTTGTTACATATCACAGGAGATGTGATACATAATAAAACATAGCTATGGCTACAAACTATAAATGCAAAAATCAAGAATAAATTAAATATCCCTTTATGAAACAAATGCACAGTATTATCAGGTAATAAATTCTTGGCAAAATGCTGATCTCATACGAGTCCTCCGACCAAACTCTCGATCCTTCGCCTGCTTTCCGGCTTCCTACAATTTCATGCCCAGGGTGTCTTTAAGGTCCTGCTTCAACCCTTCTGTTAGTTGGTCCCTGTCTCGTCTCACAAAAACCATACCTTCTTTCTAAACCATTGCAATAACTGATGGGCTAAAGTTTTTAATTTAGATTCCAAAACTGTCATTTACTGTCTATAGTATCTTGCAGTGTAGGACAGGGAGGTATTTAGCCTGAGGAATTAAGGCCGCATGGCTATTGCAGTCACTGCAAACTTTGCAGGTTAGAGATTTCTTTTTGCCCCGGACAGAAGAAAACTCCACATCTTACCGAGGATTCAAACCCAGCCCAGCATTCTAGCCACTCGGCCGGCAGCTCCATTCCAAAACATGATATTAATTATGAGCCTGCTTCCATTTATGTTCAGATTTTGTAGAATATTAGTAACCTTTTCTTCCTGATCCACATTATTCTAAGAATATTTCTGGAAGAACTAAGTTCTAAAAGCCTCAGTTTTCTTTATTAGTATTTGTGAAATGGATCAAATTGTAACTTTTAAGAAGTCCCACACAGGTTTGAATATGCTCAGGAATTACTCAGTTTGTAAACCAGTAAGTCCAATCTGAGGTGCTAATTGTGCTTGCCAAATTCATAAATCATACAATGTCATGGAGATAACTAAATGCTGCAAATGATAAGACTTCGTTCTGTATCATCTTGTTTTAAAAGCCTCATTTTCTTTATTAGTATTTGTGAAATGGAGCATGATTCACATCTGTACAGGAAAGATGTATGCTCAACACGACTGTAAATTTGTAATATAATGAACACACGTCTAATCTAAGATTCAAATACATACACGCAAAGGTTGTATATTTTTTAGAAGTTCCACAAAGTTAAAAGAAGTGCTAAGGAATCACTCAGTTTGTAAAAGCACCTAGGTGCTAATTGTGCCTGCCAAATTATAATGAATAAATCGTGCAATATTATAGAGACAACTAAATGCTGCAAATGATAACACCAACAAACAGTTGCATAGTGACGTCTGCTGATATCCTGCAATGGAGATGCTAACAACTGGTGACTCAACAAATGCAATATTGCCACGGGTCTCACTGCCATACCTGCAAGAAAGAGATACAACAAAACATGACACAACTTTGAGTTCTTGTACATGGACTCATTAAGTCATCAAAGAGTTAACAAAAATCAGGACAGCTCGGCGTGGTTTGCTTGAGGATGTACACCCCAATGGAGGACAAATGACAGAAGGACAAGATTAAGTTAAAACATCATCATCACGTTCCACTTTTGCAGTCAAGCTTGTGGGGAGGGATAGCTGGTGTTTCAGCACTTGACAGGTTCGATTTCCAGTGTGGTCACTGTAGCATTCAATGTTTATATTGTCTAATGTCTCCTCTAATCGCTACTTCATATCTCTACTTATATGAATGCCAGTCAATACCTGTTGATTTATTTCCCACTCTTATTGACATGGCGTGTGATGATGATGAAGAGCATACAAGCAGTTTATGTGATTTTTTTTTTTTAAAGTAAAAAAAAAAATTATGTAACCGTTTGATATATTTAAAACATACCTTCTTAATAAAAAATAATCACACCCAATCAATACCTGAGCTAAATGTTGTAACTGATTGCAGATCTGCTTAATAATTTGTGTCCGATTGCTCAAGTGAAGATTACACTCCAGGCCTGGCATTCAGTGATAAGAATTAAATCCACACAGAGGCTCAAATAAACAATTGTGTGTGATTTCTTTATTGACTTATATCATTTTGATTGATAAGGCTCGTGGTTTTCCAAGTGCATGGAGGGATGCTGCCTGTCAAAGGAGAAGTAGGCCGCCTCCTCCCCTCCAGTTAGTCTACAGGACATGCTTGGTGGAATGCTTGTTTAAACCCCCACCTCCACCACCACTACCACCATCAAGGGAATGTGACACCATGGGGTCAGAGCTTCAGAGTGAGTGGCACCTTGCAGTCTTGACAGACCAAAGTATGTGGACTGGAATTTGGCCAAAATTCCATCTCACAATACCTGGGCAGAGCTTCAGAGAACATGTGGTCCCTCAAACGACGTGTTCCCTCTCTCGGCCTTGCCTTGTTTGATCCAGAGGAAAGGATAACCAGTACGTCTGGATCAAGGTAGGCTGCAGACGCTGGCGGCTAAGCGTCAAACCTCCGAGACCTCGCCCCCCCCCCTCCACGAGCAGTGGCCAGACCCTAAACCTTTGGGACTTTGACTTAAAGGCGTTCAGCCAAACCCCACAGGTAAGGGTCGTATACGCGCCCGGACCACTGGGCACGTACACCTGTCGATCGCAAGTGTCTGGACCTGTGTAAGTGTGTACTACGGTCAGACTCCCCGCCTGACTCGTGCGGATCCCGCGATCAACGGGAATAGGCCCGCCGGAGATATTGCTCGTCTGTTGCGGACAAATCTCCACGACTGATTAAGTAAAGAAACGATAAAAGTAGTGGTATTTCAATTGCGCTTGCGCTCCCACCTGCTTCAGAGTAGTCAACAGATAACTGTTGGTCACGGTCTGGTGTTTGCAACGGTAGGCAGAAGGTCTCTTTACAGAGACACTAGCTACTGTCACTGACCAGAGTGATCACTGTCAAGAAGGAAAACAATGGCAGACTATACAGACAGACTACCTTCTTTATAGACAATCTTCTTTCTTTGGAGACACCTGGGGAGGTCATCGCTGAAGCCACGAAGTTCGTGATTTGTGAAAAGAGACTCAGCCAGTTAAGCAGAGAGGGAGAGAGAGAAAGAGCGAGAGGAGAGAGGGAGGGAGAGAGAAGAAGAGAGAGATAGGGAGAGAAACAGGGAGGGTGGGAGAGGGACAGCAAGAGAGAAAGAGAGTCAGACTAAGCTCCATGTGGTAAGACCTGCTGCAATGAAGTAAATGCAAGCGCCTTACGCTGTTCAACCATTATTTTAGAAGTCTGTCAGATAAGAAACACACGATACGAAGTTCGTGATTTGTGAAAAGAGACTCAGCCAGTTAAGCAGAGAGGGAGAGAGAGAAAGAGCGAGAGGAGAGAGGGAGGGAGAGAGAAGAAGAGAGAGATAGGGAGAGAAACAGGGAGGGTGGGAGAGGGACAGCAAGAGAGAAAGAGAGTCAGACTAAGCTCCATGTGGTAAGACCTGCTGCAATGAAGTAAATGCAAGCGCCTTACGCTGTTCAACCATTATTTTAGAAGTCTGTCAGATAAGAAACACACGATACAGATTCTGAGAATGACGTGTAATGAAGACAGTACCTTGACAGTGCTGTCCACTGCCCCGGAAAATATGCGGCCCCTGGACACAGCTAAGCAGGCCACGCTCCCTTGATGTCTGACCAGTGTTTGTGTACAAATCATGTTGTCCATACTCCAAACCTGACACACAGAAAAACAGCCTTCATATAGTTAGACATACAGAAAAACAGCCTTCATGTAGTTAAACATACAGAAAAACAGCCTTCATGTAGCTAAACATATAGAAAAACAGCCTTCCTGTAGTTAAGAACACAGAGAAACAGTCTTCGTGTACTTAGACATACAGAAGCACAGCCTTCGTGTAGTTATACATACATAAAATCATCCTTCATGTATTTAGGCACACAGAAAAACAGCCTTCATGTAGTTAGACATACAGAACAAACAAATAAATAAACAAGCAACAATAAAAGAAAACAAAAACATGTCATCTGTGTTGTATCTGCTATGGGTCCGTGAAGCGGTAAGGCCCACGTTTGGTAGGCCTGACTGCACGGAGGAAGAGGTCACCAGCCTTCCCCTCACCTGGCCACATGACGAATGCAGGGCTCACAGTCTCATCCAACCACGTTCATGACACTGTCGGTTTATCTTCCCACTGACTACGCTACAGCGCCCGCTGGACATGCCGTGAGAGAACTCCAATGGTATCCACAAGTGGGAGCAAACACCCACACGGCAAGGTAAAATGGCAATGTCAAGGACCCTTTTAACTGATTCATTGCCAAAGGATAATATATCGCCAAATGTGACCCTCTATTTGGACAGAAGGACGATATATCGCCATGCTGGGGCCATAGTGTTATTTGTGTTGTGTCGTGGTATCTTCCCAATGTCAATGCTCAGAGAATGGAAAATTACATTAAAATACTTGTTAATTTGATTGTGTACCATGTCTGGTCCAAAGCTACTTTTTGTTTGGCAGTGAATAAATTAACACTCCTTGGGGCATACTGGTGCTAGGTCCATATTTTATAGACCACTCAGCATTCCAGCGGTGATGTGGTCAATATACCGCTGGCCGCCTATACTTCCTACGTGGCAGCCCAAGTCAAAATTCGACTCTACACATGCAAAAGGGTCCTTGACTTAACACTCAGATGAGAGAAATGGAGATAAGTGAACATAGTCAAGTAAACCACCAGTTTACATGCCGTACTGGACATATGGTGCAAGTCTAGAGGGCTCTATCTACCCATGGGTGCGTTTCCTTTCCGTAACACTCGGTCAGAGCGGCGGGCTTGCGACCATCTTTCTGAGATCTTCAAATGCCGCGGGAACTTTAACGAGCACAATTACACAGGGACCTCCCGTTTTTCGGCCTTATCCGAGAAGACTAAGCATCCGATCCCATCATTACCCAATTAGATTGTGGACACGTGATATCATTAAGAAACCGGTAGTGGTTGTTATAAATGTTCAGCCTTATATTGGGATTCAAACCAGGTGTCTTCAGAGCTTGAAGCGGATGCGGCAACCTCTCAACCACGACACTATCCAAGCTGGTTTCAGACAACCGCCTATTTGAATCTCCAACATTGTTATACGTTATGTGCCCTAAGTGACTTTACCTCTTAAGCTTTCTTCTTCCTTCAGTCCATGCCGTGTGGTGTTGGTGGTCATGTCTGTCCAAGCCTTATGTCTCGTGTATAGTCATTAATTTCAAAAGTCGCTTAAAAGTCGACAGTGCCGACTTAATTGCACCAGGTTTTATCACACATGGCTCTGTCTCTTTCCGCAGCGTGGAAAGCGTCGCACACAGCACGAACTCCGTAGCTTCAGCGACGACCCGCAGGAGTTTCCGGAAAAAAATGTACTCGTGACTCGATGGACGCGGCCAGGAATCGAACCCACAACCTTCAGAGCCCGAGTCAGACGGCTTGACCACTTCGCCACGGAGACTTCCATAGCCATTAATTTCCGATACTGATGTTTCTCCACGTAATGATGTCAAATTGTCCAGCATCTTCTCTCTCGGTCATCCCTGTTTCCCCTCCTTGTTTCTTGTTGTCACGATGTACTCTTTCTCCTTCTCGTTTTGCTTTTTGTTTTGTTTTGTTAACACTCTTTGAACTCAAGCGTAATCCACACGACTTATTTTAGCTTTCCCTATTAAGAGTCCCCCCCCCGCCCCGGTCAACCCATGCCGACTTCTGAGGTACTTGCAATTCACGTCCCCAAGTCAAGGACGAGAAGTCAACCCTTCTCATGACATGTCCAAAGAATATGGACTCTTCTTATGATGCGAGTAATCAGTTCTCTGTGTGAGTTAACTTTTCACCCCTCCCACGCAGAAGCAATATCCTTCCTACGCCTAACAATGTTATTTAACCTCCCTGCGTCAAGCAACTATCTCCAGAATTCTTTCCATTATTACACAAACAAATCAAACGAAATTATGGGAACAGTGATTATGAACAAAAAGCGCGTGAGAAAACCCAAACAGCCGGATTGACAGCCCCAGCGCCTGCCCACAACGTCCGCACGCACGTGAAGCCGACAGAAAAACGCTCTAGGGAAAACAAATAAGATAAATCTAATATGAGAATCAGCCGGGGGTGCAAGCAAGCAAATTCCATTAAATGAAGTTCCCGAATCACGCGCAGTCAACATTAAATGGAAATGCAAGCAACGGTATCTCCCTCCTGGTGAGTCTATTTGAATACATAAATCAAGGGAAGCAATTTACGCTGACGTCTGCTAGTTTCGTCATCGTCTTGGTCGTCGTGGTGTGACTTCTCTGGTCCAGACAATGTCGATCACGATCCTCCAATCATCTCTATCATATGATAAAGTTAGCTGCGTGTCCTTTACAGGACGTCGCTGTC
Organism: Cepaea hortensis; assembly: GCA_963921405.1. Taxonomy (NCBI): domain Eukaryota; kingdom Metazoa; phylum Mollusca; class Gastropoda; order Stylommatophora; family Helicidae; genus Cepaea; species Cepaea hortensis. The sequence goes on from OY992880.1 coordinate 103,310,385, forward strand.
AACTCCAGCATTCATATGTCTGTTTGTGATTTACTAAGCAATTTTTACGTTCAGAAGTTTGTCAAGGCTTTTTGAACGGTCGACGCTCATACTATCAAAATCAGCGCAAGGCAGTCTGCTTCCAAATGGTCTGCGGTTAATTTTAAACTCTCGACTCGGTATGTCAAGGAGAGTTATAAGAAGATATCAATCCTACCGAAATTAATTTTACTTATGTTTTTTGTTGCTCGGCTCGTCACATTTCTTTCTTTCTTTCTTTCTTTCTTTCTTTCTTTCTTTCTTACTTTCTTTTGTTTGCTTATTTATTGTTGCATCCAACAGCGTTTATTTTCACATATAAAATAAGATAAGATAAATACATTGAACACAAGTCAATGCGCTCTCTCTCTCTCTCTCTCTCTCTCTCTCTCTCTCTCTCTCTCTCTCTCTCTCTCTCTCTCACACACACACACACACACACACACACTCGCACACACAAGCATGAACAGAATCCAAATATACATTACTAAACAATTCAATTCACTGACCAATGAAGCAATGCTGTAGCATAAAAGCAATAACACATATCTCCGAAGTTTGTATACTGTTTTCTACATGAAACAATCATGCTTTAAAAAAAAAAAGGGGGGGGGGGGCATGCGTCCACATTTACTGAATGGTCAACCTCAAGATTTGTGATTTACACTTACAATTGTTCAACGACTTTAATGAACTATGTTAGTTAGTTAGTTAGGTAATTAGTTAGTCGCGGTTCCAACGTCACAGCAACGGGACCTCCCCATTATGCTCCGTTCCTGTGCCAGTTAATATCACATAAAATGCTCCTCACTGCCCCATGTGAAAAGTGGAACAGATAGGAGTCCCAACAAAACCCGCACAGTTACACTGCATAATGCCGCCGCCAGAATGTCAACACAAAATTCCTCCACGAAAAATAAAATTCATTGTCGATGGAAGCGGCAGTCACTAGAAAACCAGCAGCCACACATTTCTGCATAAGGCAAACCAGTTCGTTTTGAGACACAGCCAGCCGCCATTTTTCCGAACATGCAGTTCACGCTACAAACAACCGCGGACAGATGTAAAAGCATTTCATTGTACATAATGCGGCCGCCAGAAAGCCAACACAAAAGTCCTCCACGAAAAATACAGTTCATCGTCGATGGAAGCGGCAGTCACTAGAACACCAGTCACTGCCGCTTCCATTGATGATGAACTGTATATGACTGTAGTCACTAGAATGAACTATGTACAGCTACCAAGACGGAAACGCGAAACCATAATTTCTAGTCTGCTGATGTGATATCCCAGTTAGTTTAGAACCTTCAGCAGATGAAGACTGTCCGAAGCGTTCGACGAATCTGTGTGTACTATTCCTGTCAACGAGCTTTCTAGTCATATTTTGTGTTTTATGTAGACCCTAGTATCAGCTCGGCAGCAGCCAGTCCCCTGTTTTCGGTACATTTCTTTCCGTTTACTGACACAACAATTTACACAGGCAAGTTTGGAAGTAAACAATAAAGTGTCTATACAGGTAAGAAATAAATGTAAACAAGAGCTGTATCTTGCATCCACATCCCCACCACAAACAATAATTTGACATGCGTCAGATTTGAAGACTATATAATTCATCAATTGTTCTTTGTCTTATAGTTCATGTCGTGTGGCGTTGGGGTACAAATCTGTCCACAGCATATTGCATCATGTCCAGACATGAATTACTCCACTCCTACACTTGCTGGCATGCATCATCATACTGGGTCTTCATTCGCCGATGAATTTCTATAGGTTTCACCCCGTCACTGATTAAAAAATAAAACGGATAACAGAACTCTGTTCCTTCTGTTCGTCTTTGGTGCATGTCAAAAGTATCAAAATTGTCTTGATAGTGACCATACTGGTCCGTGACGGTAACCATTGTCTCTATAAAGAAATCCTTTGTTTAACATTACGAATCTTGAAACCATAACCAACAACTATCTGTCGGCTGCTCCTCAGCTCCATCCATCACCTGCAATTTTTTAACATATCTTTGTGGAAGAGCATGATTGCGCGTTGACAACGAGAAGCGCAGAGTACTCATTTTATCCTTTTTACCTTGTAAAATACTGCATGTCGCTTGACGTTTCGCTTTCAACGGACATTTATTCCCAAAGAATAATAGCGTCTTAGGAAAACTTTCGCCAGTGTGTTAACGGGCCCATATGGAACAATGAGAATGTAACCTACCATACATGTCGTAAGAACTGACCCAGAAATGTTGGCATGTGACTGGCTACATAATTTCGTAAATTGCTTCAGCTGTAAAATCCAAGCAATCATGAACAAGTCTACAAAGGACTCGGTGTGAAATAGATAGAGGCCTATGCTCCTTTGGGAGATGAAAATAAAAAGAAAAAGGAGGAGGAGGAGGGAAGGAAGATGGAGTAAGAAGGAGGATGAGAAGAAGAAGAAGAAGAAGAAGAAGAAGAAGAAGAAGAAGAAGAAGAAGAAGAAGAAGAAGAAGAAGAAGAAGAAGAAGAAGAAGCAGAAGAAGAAGAAGAAGAAGAAGAAGAAGAAGAAGAAGAAGAAGAAGAAGAAGAAGAAGAAGAAGAAGAAGAAGAAGAAGAAGAAGAAGAAAGCATCGACGTTGGTTGTTACCTTAAACAAAAAAGACCACACGTGTAGATACACCATATCTCATGCTAACTTCTTCTTCTTCTTCTTCAGCGTTCCGAGCCATTGAGGTTCTTTGCTGCAAATACAATCTGTCTCCATTCGTCTCTCTGGTGGACCTTCTCTTGCCAGTCGTTGATTCCAAGTGCTTGTAGGTCTGTACATTTTGTACAGGACAGTGAAAGGCACCTATCCATTATACCTCCATGAACAATTTCCATTATTGGAAACCATAATTCATTTCCCAATCAGTGAAAACCTTGTGCCAAATTAACTCAATTGACTATGAATAGAGGTCCTCAAAAACCAGTGGCTTTGATTCTACAGAAGCCTGTTGTACGTACAACCAATTACCTGGAAGGAAGGAGATTCTTGCACACGCGGTGAGCTGTATGTGGACAGATCGGACAGTGTATGAAGCTGGGTCTGTGACGATAGCTACCTGAGGCTCTGTGCCTGAACTTTATCCTTGTTGTGTCTGTTTAGAACTATCTGTTTTAACTGCCTTGATGTTTTCCTGTGCTGTTCTTTATTAATTTAATAAATCACGTTTTAGTTTACTCCAATGATCACTCTGTTATATATATATGGATCAGCCAGAAAGACACGTCAGGGAAAAGGACCCGAGGTCGAAAGATAGAGTGACAGTGAGTCCGGGGAACGGCGGAGGGTTGGCAAGCAAAGACCTATCCCAGCCAGGGCTATAGACTAATTTTGAAATATTGTTACATAGTTATTTGGGACCCTCCACGTAGCTTGTTACAATGCTAACATCAATAATAAAAACACAACACAGATGTCACATCACAGAACACCCCAGAAAAATCGATCTTACCAACAAAAGCAAACACAAGAAACCGTCTACTGAATACTGCTGCAAAGGATGATCGGCTCATTAGCGTCGGGCAATGTCTAGCCGTCTTTACATCTTTTTGTCCTAGCGAATATTAATCAACTTGACACACTTCTCACGCATATAAAACAAAGTAACAGTAAAGAACCTTTGTTTTTCACGCCTTTAAGAACATTGAACTTATGATGCCAGACCCATATTTTTATAGACAAATCGGCATGTGATAGCTGACGGGGTCAGTTACATTACTTTCCAAGAAATTTCTTGGTACCCATTTTAGGCTGGCTCAATCTTGGAGTCCGAGACAAAGTTTAAAAATCCGTCCTGATGCAAATTCGAACCCTTAATTACCGGACAGGGAGGCGAGAGTCTAGCCGCTATGCTACCGCGGCTCCCTTAGAACCGTACAGGTCGGGGAAACAAGCTTGCATCTGCTGGAGATTGCTGGACCATGGTCGTGGCAAACGAGCTCACTAACCACTATACCCCCACCGCTCCGACACAATTCAGAACAAGCATCGTCATCCTGTACCTTGCCAGTTGGCTTGGGCGATCTTGCCCCCTCCACAAATTGCAATCTCCGACGGCATGGATTGTGTGTTGACCCCTTCAGTGCCATGGCACAAGATTGTCAATGTTTTTCCCACTGTCTTCCTCCATCTCTCTTTTCACAAATCTATCCGGTTGTTACACCATGCTCCAGTTTATGTCTTCTCATAATGTGGCCAAAGAATGATGACTGTGTTTGTTTTTTTCTGATGTGATACGTTGTCTTTGTGAATTTGCTTCCCTCAAAATGTCCAGATTGCTCACTTTGGCTGTCCAATTTATATTCAGCATTCTTCTATAAAATCACATCTCCAAGGCTTCCAAAGATGTTTTCGTCTGTTTACTAACTTTCCAGGATTCGCAGCAATATTTGAAGGCACAGTAGAGAATATCAGAAGAGAAGTAACAAGGATAAATATATCCATCTTTGACGCATCATAAATCCATTTATGGGGCCGCATCTTGTTTATCTGACAGATCTAATATTTTGTGCCTGAGATGAGGACTTAAACATCAGGTGCATAGCGACAAGATAAGATGCAGTGAAATATCTCAGGCAATAAATCGCACAATATACTGATTTTAACTTTTGTGTTTGAATTCACCAAGGGAATACATTGTTGCTCTCATTTGGAGATGACAGGTTCGAATCCCAGTTGGCAGGAGTGTCTAGTTGATCATGCGTCGCATTTGGAGGTGCCAGGTTTGAATCCCGGTCGGTAACTATAGCTTTCAAATTTTATGTTGTCTAGTGAGTCCTCTAATTTCTATTTCCTTCTTCTCCTCCTATGAGCGTCAAACAATACTATGTGTGTTTATTTATGGACTGTCTAAGTGGCCTCAAAGGGTTCCCCAATTGATTTCCTGTGTAATAGGTATAGTATTGTCATGTGTGCTCAGTGTTCGTGTCCTCACCTCTGGATTCACTGGTATTTGTTTAGTTCTCTCCAAGAGTCCACAATGGCGAGTCTGTTATACGGTTTTAATCTCATTCTGGGCATGCAATAATTAATGAATGTTTGTATTCGTGTAGTAATTGTTCTAACTGTTTTCCATGTTTCTGATCTATTCAGCAGTTACGATTTAACGTTACAGTTAAAAATTTTAAGTTTGGTGCTAAGTTTATTTTCTGTTCAGTTCCACAAGATTTCTAGTGCCATGAAAGCTCATCTTACCTATTGTACCGGGTGTTTGTAAAGTCTGCGTACGCTTTGTATGTAGAACAAATTTTAAAAATGAAATACATGATGTCATCAGAAAATGTGCTAAAAATTCATTACATTAGTTACAATAGTCACTCCTATGACCCAACGCTGTTTTGGGGAAGCTAAAAAGTACCAATGAAGTATCCATTTCTCGTAGCAAGAAATTTATTCAACAAATTTCTAACCGTAATGTGACGAGGAGGTTGTTTATCAGGAAATCTTGCTATAAATCTTTGAACAACCATCCGTGTGTGTATCGACCGCCATTTCGAAACACTTGTTAACCCCCCCCCCCCCCCAAATAATAAATTTAAAAAATCCCTCCGTAAATAACAATATTCTCTTTGGAGTGCAAATCATTACTCCAGCAGATGACATCCAGTCGTTGCATATTGCTTCATGATGACAGTATAGCACATTTTTTGATGACATCATGTACTTCATTTTTCAAATTTGTTCTACATACAAGGTGTAGTGAGACTTAACAAACACTCGGTACTTTTTATTTTAATATCTTTATCTGTTCCCCTATCTGCGTCCACATTACTACCTAACTAGGTGTATGAGTCCGCCTCTCACGTTCACTTACTATTTCACGGTTGCAGGAGAAGGTGCTACTTGTAGCATGCGTGATAATTTGTCACAGGAAGCCCCCTATAGAAAGTGCTTGCTCTCGGAATGATGGAGCTTGTTATGCGTGAGCAAAGAAAGCCACGCGAATACTGACTCCTCCCGCGAAGAGTTGCACGCGCGGAAGTGGAGTCAGGTGTGAGAGACCTCAACTAAAAACTTGCTGATTCTATATAAATAGGTAGCAGGACTCTGCAGTTGGGACAAGCCATCAAGTGACCGCAGTATTATTTTTTTCCAGTCCATGTGCCATCACTGAGAACTTCCGAGGCAGCGGTCACTGGCCAGATCACTGTAAATAAATTAGTAAACCAACCAGAGCGTTTGCATTAACTGTATTGGCGACACGTGCCGAAGGCCATCGGGTTCGAAGGTTGGACCAACATAATGAAGGCTTTGCAAATCAGCTTCGTTTTCGGCTTTTTATTAGTCCTGTTCATCGCTGCTGCTAAAGGTAGGTGCTGGTTTAATACTTTTCGCGTGTTTTTATGTTGTTTTCATAGTAAATTAGTATATTTCGTAGACATCTGTCATCAACTCTAAAAACGACACTTTTCGTCTTCTAATGTTTTATAGTTTCTATGCCCTTTTTCTGAAATAGATAAAAAGGAAAGTTAGTGGCTATTCTTGTGTGTTAACACAGGGGGAATGAAGTAACCGACACTCTAGTTCAGGCGCCGGCAACCTACGGCAAGCATGCCAGGCGTGGCACTTGGAACAATTTTCAATGGCACGCTGAGTTAGTGAGGGAGGAGTGGCTGGCCGAGTGGCTAGAACGCCGGACTCCCCTTCGGGAGACCCGGGTTCAATCCCTCGGTAAGGTGTGGGATTATTTTCTGTCGGGGGCAAAAAGAAAATCCTAACCTACACAGTTCGCGGCGACTGCACTAGCCAGGTGGCCTAAATTCCTCAGGCTCAAAGACCCCCCCCCCCCCCTCTTCTGCCATACACCACAATGTACTATATTGACAGTAAATGACAGTTTATGACAGATGACTTAATTGAAATACAGTATACAATTTTAATTCTATAGAACCATACAATCTTTTAAACTTATTCTTGTTTTAACGTCCCTTCAAAAAGAAAGTTGTTTGACATTGGCGGTAAGAGTGCGTGATCTAATACAAACTAACCGAATGAGTGTGAAGCAATAATGATTGATCTTGACTTAATTTTATTTCCGTCTTTTCTCGTGGGACACCTTTACCAAATACTACGATGCGTTAAAACATTTCAAAAGAGCAAAAACTTGATATACGCTCGTTGTAAGACTTGGACAAACGAATATGACATAGATCATGGTGGACTTCGGTTGGCAGGCAGAGTTACTTTACAATAATACTTCTGCACAACACCGCAACAAGGTTGCCGGCTCCTGCTCTAGGCTAGGGAACAGAAAGTAATGTGTCCATTGACATGTACTTTTCCTTCGAGATCTTTTCCCAGATCAGTTAGCACCAACCAGCGTCTGCTAATTAAAGATCATTTATTTATTCACGACTGTCGTGGTTCTTAAGACACTGTGTGGTTTTTATTTCTTTTTCTAAAATGACCTAGAGTACCGATTTTTCGTATTTAGTAGGCAACATTGTTGTTTTGGCACTACCACATTCGTTAGTGTTTAAGAATTCTGCCAATCTAAATACATAAATACATAAGGGTTCAACATACATAATCTAAATACATAAGGGCTGCGACTTTTCGTTTAGAATTGCCGTGGAGCATTGAGAGGTTTTTTGGAGTTTGGGAGGAAAGGCTGGGCGGGGGTGGGGAGAGAGCTTGAATGTTCTGATGAGAGCTTGAATGTTCTGAGAGCTGGAAAATGTTTCGATGAGAGCTGAAATGTTCTAATGAGAGCTGAAATGTTCTAATGAGAGCTGAAATGTTCTGATGAGAGCTGAAATGTTCGAATGAGAGCTGAAATGTTCTGATGAGAGCTTGAATGTTCTGATGAGAGCTGGAAAATGTTTTGATGAGAGCTGAAATGTTCTAATGAGAGCTGAAATGTTCTAATGAGAGCTGAAATGTTCTGATGAGAGCTGAAATGTTCGAATGAGAGCTGAAATGTTCTGATGAGAGCTTGAATGTTCTGATGAGAGCTGGAAAATGTTTTGATGAGAGCTGGAATGTTCTGGTGAGAACCTGAGTATTCTGATGAGAGCTTGAATGTTCTGATGAGAGCTGAAATGCTCTAATGAGAGCTTGAATGTTCTGATGAGAGCTCGAATGTTCCGATCATGCAGGAAATGTGTCGCCTGGATCAACCTCAGTTTGTAATGTGTGGTAAAAATAAGCACACGTAGTCTCATAGCAGACACGAGTGTTGGTGTGTAAGTGTTAGGTCTGTACAGATCTAGGCCACGACAATTAACATGGGGTAGTTAATTCCGTGGCTGAGAGGTTATCATGTCTGCCTTAGATTCAGAAGGTACCGGGTTCGATCCCTGCATAAGGCTGGACATTTAAAACAAAACCGCTGGTATCTAATAACACGTCTCCCATCTTGAGGACGTAAACCTTACACAAATGTTTGCCGAACTCGGACTCACTAATGGACTGTGGTGTATAGCTAGGTATGGCACACACATACCCTGGATGAGGAGAAGAAGAAGGGGAAGAATAAGAATTACCTTTTATTATCGCCTTCCTGGGGAGTCTCTTTGGCGAAGTGGTCAAGCCGTTTAACTCGGGCTCCGAAGGTTGTGGGTTCGATTCCGGGCCGCGTCCTTCGGTTCACGAATTAAATTTTTCGGAGACTTCTGTGTGTCGTCGCTAGAGCTACGGAATTCGTGCTTTGTGCGACGCTTTCCGCGCTTCAGAAAGAGACCGAGCCATGTGGCATAAAACCCGGTGCAACGAAGTCGACCCCTTCGACTTTTAAGCGACTTTTTTTTATCGCCTTCCTTTCCAGACAATGTTTTGGAAATTATCCGTTACCCGTTTTGATAAGGTTGGGTCGACCCAGATCTATACCACTCGGAAAATTAACAACTGCACTGCTGGAGATGGCAGAAAGTATACTAACCACTACACCACAGCGGTTGTAAAGTAAACATCTGATAGTCTTCCCGAAGTCAATTTAAATAACGAAGACACAAACAACAGGTTGCACGATTTATTACCTGGCATATTTCGCTGCATCTCGTTGGCGAATTATGCCAGGCAATAAATCGTGCAATCTATTGTTTGTGTCTTCGTTATTCAAATTTGATAGTCTATCTGAACATCGAAGAAAACTCGTTCATGAACAGCATCGCGTCTTGAAAACTGAAAATGATCCTTGGTCTTCTTCTAGCCATATAGCCAGAGCTTTTTAGATTGTTTGCAAAAAGTGCTTTAGAATTTACCGTGGTCTAGGGTGTTTAACGCGCCAGCGCTTAAACTTCCTTGCGCTGATGACAGGGCTCTGAGTTCAGTTCACACCCCGGTCAGCTAGATTAAAACGTTGACTTCTCGTTCAGGCATCAATGGCAAACTACTGACCGTAAAGCTACCTGGAAAATCAACCTTGTTGTTGATCCACCGTCATGCAAAAAACATGTAACATTTGCATCTACAAAACTTTGTTTTGCTCTCGCTCACTTTGAAGGCTACTTCTAGTAGCCCTGGGTTAGCTTTCTCTATTACCAGTATCTCTCGCTATCAGGCAAATCCACTCCGACTTCAGATGTGCTTGTAATTTACGTCCCCAACTCAAGGACAAGTTAACTTTTTAGTCAAACTGACTGGTGTAGGGATTGAACCTCCTACCTTAGCATCAGCACACCGGATGTTTAAAACGAGAACTCTTAACCATTCGGCTAGGCTGACCGCCATCTACACATTTAATGCCGGGGTGGTATTCGTGATACTTCTGATGCATTATTATTACTTCTGCCTCTAATTCATAAATTTCTTTAATAATCCCTCATCTTTTTCTTTTGTTTGTCTCTGAAGACAATGCAAAGAACACAATTGACTGGTTTAAACACAATCCAACCAGTCTTTAGAAGTGCAGATGACAACAGTACATTTATTACGAAAGTATATGTTGAATGTCAAGATTCGTTGGGCATTTTATGAGGAGAGACAATCTTGAATCTTAGTGATATATGGTAAACCGTATGGTAAAAGATATAAATGCCCAGCTGGTCTGTCCAATGGAATAAGAGGAAAACAAATGTAGACCTCATCCGAAGCTGGCGAATGTGTGAGAAATAACAGCAATGAATTACCAATGTTAGGGTAAAATGGAAGCTTTCGACATGTATCGTTATATAGGCAGATATGTGGGAAATAGCAGATGGAGTCGAAAACACAAGAAGTATCACAAACACGTGAATAGAAGAAGGCATTAGCGAATAAGATCGAGGAATACTAGATTATCCATTCATACCAACAGACAAGGCTGCTTGTTAAAGAATGTGTTGAAGGAAAAAGTGGAGGGAAAGCGTGCAAGAGGAGGAAAGAGTAATGTGTGGGTCGATAGCATCAACAGCTAGACAGGAGGGAGTCTTTATAAGTATGTGGTGAGGACAAATGAAAGAGTACTGGTGACTCATACATCCGATCTTTAGTTCGGAGATAGCACTTGATAACGATGATGTTTTAACTGATCTTAGAATATGTAATCCAACGGTACCTAATTCATTGCTCTATAGTACTTCTACATAACGAGATATTAATGTTTTAGCTAATTAATGGCAAGTGAAAGTACAGTACATTAAAATGAGCAAAGAGAGGAACCAGTCACTTGCCACTTTGCACCCCTGAAACCTTTACAGAAAACACTTTAAATAAGAGGTCATAATTTATAAGTAACTGGAATCTTATTTATTAAAACCGCTAAAAACGGTACACTTTTGTTTGCTGGGTGACAAAAAGAATCTAATGACAATATTATTTACAACTGCCCGATTCTACAGCATGTCATGAGAAGTGGAAAGCTGGAGTTTGTCGTCACAACAGGAAGGCTGGAGGGTGAGAGATGCAGGGTGAGACCAAGAGAGAAGATACTGGGCATTTTGACATCATGGCATGGAGGAATGTGGGTCTGAGAAATCACTGAAAGCGCGAAATTTAGAAGGCTGTGGAAAGACATGATCACCAACGACACACGGCTTGGACTAACGAGAACGATGTTCTCCAATGCCTCTCTTCTCATCACATGACCAAAGAAAGCTGTTTGTCTCTTTCTTATTGTTGTATTTAGTGTTCTAGTTTCATTGGCCTCTTTCAGGCAATCGTTGTTAGTTACTCTGGCAGTCCAAGGAATTCTCAACATTCGTCTCAGGAACCACATCTCTATTGCTTCTAATTTCTTCTTAATTTGTTCATTTACATTCCAAGATTCACTGCCATACAGCAAAACTGGTTCTACATAGCATATCAGCACTCTCTTTCTTACACTGAGTGATAGTGACATATTGCATAAGATACTCTTTATTTTCTGAAATGCGGCCTTTGCCTGCTCTATTCTGCTCTTAATCTCTGTTGTACATCTTCCATCTGATGTTATAAATATCCCTAGGTATCTAAAAATCCACTTGGTTAAGAATTTTTCCTTCTATTTCTATGTCACATTTTGGTGTCACCATTTTCTTTGATATCACCATTGTTACTGTTTTCTTGATATTCAAGGAGAGTCCTTTCCTTGCACTCTCTGTTACTACAGTGTCCAACAATTGTTGTAGGTCTGTTGATTTATCTGCCACCAATACTGTGTCATCTGCATAGCGTATATTATTTATATTATAACCCGCAACTAATATTCCTGGCATCTCTTTGATCTCTTTCATAATTACTTCGCTATATAGGGAGAAGAGATCTGGTGACAAGACACATCCCTGTCGTACTCCTTCCTAGCTTTATGTGTTCGTAACTACCCTCTTTATTTCCAATTTCTTCTTCTTTTCGTTCATCCGGAGTGTTTTTTCAGATGTGATTGCGGTGTGTCTGTTATGCGCCCTTGGGCCGAAACCCGTAGGCCAACACATCGACTTTAGCGTGCTTTTTTGACCAGGTAGCATTCCTGGGAGACACTCACTTTTGTGGTGCCATCTGCAACCATGCTGGCCAAGGTTGAACGGTCGAAGACAACGGTCATCCCTCAAAGGAAGGCAGGGACAGTCCATAGCATTTTCCGCCATCCAAGGTTGCTTCCATAGTTGCAGGGCCGACACATAACGCCCTGGATCTGGGCTCACCGAGGGAGATCGTCACGTCCTGCTCATGGCTGCTTTAAATCCTCACTTCAATATATTGGTCACTTCGTTTCCCCGGGTCATTCCCGCACAAACCAGTCAGGTTTGCAGACGGCATCCACTCAGCGAGTTTTCGGACATGTGCTTGTCGTTGCGCCTATCAGAGCTTTTCCAGGCACAACAGACATTCGGAAAACTACCCAGTCAGAGCTGTTCCGAACAAGAGCGGCATTCGGAAACTAGGTAGTCAGAGCTGTTCCTAGCACGAGAGACATTCGGACGAGACATTTCACTCGGACGTAATTGCGTAGTGTCAATTTTTAGTTTGCCACCCATAGGACGACACTTCCGACTTCAGCGGGCATTTTTTAATGAGGTTAGCCTTCCTCTGGTTTCGGGGCACGTTGGTCTGTTGTGATGTCGCTAACATCTCAGCTGGTCAAGATAGAACGACGAACGACATCGTGGTCGGCCCTCAAGGGAAGGCAGGGGCAGACCATGAGCATTCCCTCGCTATCCAAGGAGGCTTCCATAATTGCAGAGCCGGCACATATTGCTCTGTGACTGGGCTCACCCGAGGAGTTGCCATGTCCTGCTCATGGCTGCTTTAGTTCCTCACTTCCATATGTTGGGCAACACGTTTGCCTCTGATCGCTCAAGCACACACCAGGGACGGTCAGAATGCGAGCGACACCCACTCGGTAAGCTTTTGCTTTTTGACTTCGGACCACGCAATAGGTTCGCTCGCCGTGCGTTCCATTTTGCGTCATTGAGACGTTCTTCCACTTTTGTCTACACTCTCTATGAGTTAGATACAGTTTTCGCAGCCAGTTTCTTCGGCTGGGGCATTGTTTCGACTTTTTGTACTCGCTCACGAGGTAGGCTACTTGTGCTGCCGGCTCAGCACCTTACCTTCGTGCAACGTGAACGAGAAACGGCCTGGCCCTCTCATCCGGGAATCTCTCATATCCCCCAGCTGAGAGCCTCCGAACTTGTATCAGACCTGAGCATGTAGCTTGCTCAGTATCACGCCTTTAATTTTTCGTAAGGTGGATATCGGCCCGGCTCTCCGGTCCGAGGGTTTGTGGCTTAGAGGCGTTCAGCCACAGCCCTCGACAGGGAGCCTTTAGTGTTTTGTCCGGACCAAGATATTCTGCCTTCGTGCGCCTGATTTAGATTTTAGACTGCTATCCTCAGTCTCTCCTGCAGAGCAGCAGGTTGTGTCTCTCTTAGTCTGGTCCCTATCCCATGAGCCGTTCGATATGTAGTTTTCACCCATCGGCAAGAACATGGGGTCAATGGGACACGCAAGCTCCCCCACCACGGCAAGGTGGAGACACATCGGGGGAGATTTCCAATTTTAATTGCTCCTACTTGGTTCCAGTAAATATTCTTTATTATTCTTAAATCTTTCCCATCAATGTTGATATCTTCCAAAATGTTAATCAGCTCATCATGTTTTACTTTATCAAATGCCTTAGTATAATCTATGAAGCATAAATATATGTCTTTCTGTTTCTCTATTGACCTTTCTATTAGTGTCCGTAATGTATAAATTGCATTGTTTGTGCCCTTTCCCTCCACAAATCCATACTGTTCTTCACTAATTTCCATTTTTATTTTCTTTTTGGTTCTTCTCATTATGATTCTGAGCAGAAGCATAGTGATATTTTGTGATTTATTAGGCAATTTTAATTGAGTAGTTTGCCATTGCTTTCTGAACGGCTCACGTCTCACACTAATCAAATCAACGCAATGTTGTTGGCTTCCAAATCTTCCGCGACTGATTTGGACACGGTATGTGGGGTAATTATGAAACTGCGCGTCACACATACCCCAATCCACAGTATAAACCACAACAATAAATAAATAAGTAAATAAATAAATAACGAACTAAATAAAAAAAAAAATTTAAAATAACAAAAAACAAAAAAAAACACCTATCTTTCATTTGACAATGTATTCATTTAAAAAATAACGTAGTTCATACATTTGTGTTAAAAGGTAATTGCGTGTCTTTTTCGGGATCTCGCAATAAATGCCACCAATTGTTTGGCTGTTTGTGATTTCCTAAACAGTGTTACGTTTAGTAGTCTGTCATTGCTTTTTGAACGACCGATGCTCATACTAATGTGAAAATTAACGCAAGGCGGTTTGCTTCCAAACAGCCTACGTCTGATTTTAAACTAGGTATGCGAAACTACTGTAGCTTAAACTAACAACCCTTTTGTGCGAGAGGGCTTCAAATGTAAACCTTACAAGTATGATAGAAATTACAATAACCATGCCATTGTCTTGTAACAGGTCAATATTGTTGTTAAAGATGTCAAGAGTGTTAAGCACGTGACATCACGGTGCAGAACACGGTGACGGTGCAGAAGAGGTGACAGTGACGTCTTCAGGACAGTTTAAATATGGCCACCCAACTTTTGACATGCACCACAGAGGAACAGCGTTCTGTTATCAGTTTATTTAAAAAAAAAAAAACAGTGAAGGGATGAAACTGAAGGTTCAGCATAGTGATGCATGCCTGTCAGTCCTGCAAGTGTATGAGTGGAGTAGGAAATTTCCACCAGTAATCAAATCCAAACGACGTGGGCTACTGAGTAAAGGTGTCCTTTTGCAACATGACAATGCTCGACCCTATACTGCCCGCGCAACGGTTGAAACCATCGAAGATCGCCACTTTCAGTGTGTAACACATCCCCCGTACTCACCAAAAAATGATACATTTATTCTTTACTTACAGAATATATTAATCACAAAAACAAAATAAAAAAAATATTTAAGGTTTTCGTTTGAATCCCCATATAAGAAAACGGGTGCTTCACGGGTTAAATGTTTGCAACGTATTAACAGTGCTTTCCATAGGTAGGACAATACGATGGAAAGATTTCAGTATACAATCATGATATCATCATCATGTGCCACGTTGACAGGCGTGAGTGGTCGTCACGGTTCGCCATCGCACACGATCACCAGTCTTGGGTTTTTTTAAACCGTTGCATATCCCTTACAGGACGTTGCAGTCAACACCAGCATTTTTAGCTGCTGTTGATGTACTAGGCAAGTGTTTACGCTCAGTAGTATGTCATTGCTTTCTGAACGACCGGCTCACGTACCACCGTAAGTTACCAGCGCGGCGCGATCCGCTGCCGAATCTCGCGCAGCTGTTTTCCCCACGTGAATATTCGGGATAACGAACAACGTCGTTAACTCCTTGGCCAGGGAGTCCGGCAGGTTAGGCCTGTGCTACAGTTCCGATTATGTCACATGACCAAGCCATCTGATCTTTCTGCCTTCCCATGGATCTTTTCCCATAAATTCTTCCAGCTGTCACAAATGTTTCTAATTTAGTTTTCCTCTTAACGCCCACCAAAAATTCAGAATTTCTATGTCTCATTTCCCTAATCAGTTTACCGTTGTTATTAGTTTCTGGTAAAACTATCTCATGTGTTTTTCTGTCAGTCCAAGGTATTCTTTGCATTTCCTCGCAAACCACAATTTTCACTGCCATTAGATGTTTCTCAGCGTGTCTAAAATAAAAAAAAGTATTTTTTTGTCTACTTAATGTTAATGTTTCACATGCATATAAAAGTATAGGTTCACTATAAGGTAGGCATCACTTTAAGATCGGTAATTACGCTCACGTTGTGAAAGGGCAAATCAAGCACCGGGATAACTATCGCCACTTTTGTTGCATATAAAGATACGTACTCAAACGTACTCAAGCAAATCTCATAAGATTGTTATCACGGCTTGGAGAGAATGGCATTGACCAGAGGATCTAACCGATACTCAAAACTCCGAGGAAAGGCCAGACGGACATATAATCAGACTGCTGCTGGTACAATTAGTATTGGGACTCTGCGCTGGCTGTTGCAGGTGATGACGGAAAACGTATGGAGGCCTACTGCACCAATGAGCACAAAACAACAGAGATGAGGTGCCTTTGAAGAACTGCGGGTAACTGTGAGTTATATTTTTAAGAATGAGGAAATTATAAGATGACTAGATTGAAACCAGTCATGCACTTTATTAAAATAACAACAAATGAAATGGTTTGGCCACATCGCAAGAATGCCCTCGTACCATCTGCCACAAAGAGCCACAATGAATAAATATAACTGATACAGACCGAGGGGAGGACCTCGTAAAAGATGACGTGATGGTATCAAAAAACAACTTTAGGGAAATAAATACCAACTTATAAAGAGCAATAAAATGTGCGCATAAAAGATCTTAACACGTCATTGCGGTAAATGGAGGCAAAGAAGAAGGGGAAGAAGAAGAAGAAGAAGAAGAAGAAGAAGAAGAAGAAGAAGAAGAAGAAGAAGAAGAAGAAGAAGAAGAAGAAGAAGAAGAAGAAGAAGAAGAAGAAGAAGAAGAAGAAGAAGAAAAAGAGTTGCATGAGGAGAAGAAGAAGATTTACACTTCTTATCATGCTTATCATAAAAGGCGATTCATGACAGGCTACGTCATCCCGCAGACAATTTCAGCTACACAACACAGCCAAGCGTGAACCAGTCTACAGAAGAGAGCTTAGCCTGCACTGGTTGAGGGCCTATGTTCCAATTGAAGATACCAGGCTGAAGCAGCAGAACCGTACAATTCACCAGCTTTTCAGACATATGCACTGAATTACGGTCGTAGCTGCTAAACAAGCATTCGACGTGGATAAAAAAATAAAGATCAGAGCCGATCCAGCTCTTAAACTGTCGATGCGCTGATTGGTAGAGGGTTCATCTACTACACCGGTCAGTTGGACTTAAATGCTGACTTATTGTTTGGAGAGCAATGGCAAACCTCTGAAAGCAAAACTGTCTATAAAATCAACCCGGGATTGATCGCAACGTCCTGCAAAGGATATGCAATATTGAAAAGCTGCCAAACGAGCACAGTTCTTGAAAAGCGGCTACTGATGTGACATACACAACAGAAAGAGGAGTCGTCGACTTTTGGCCACGTTACGAGAAGACAAAGACTGGAACATGTTGTGACGACCAGAAAGATTTGTGGAAAGAGAAATAGAGGAAGACAGCGTGAGAAAATTCTTAGTCTTGTGTCATGGCACGGACAGGAAGGGCGCCAACACACGAACTGATCCATGCAGTAGGAGATCGCAATTTGTGGAGAGGCATGATCGTCCACGCCAGCCGGCAAGACACTGGATGATGATGATTAATGCAACAACGATGAGATGTTGAAAAAAAAAGGGGGGGGGGGTGAGAAACGGTTACCAACGATAATACACTGAACACATAACGTGTAGGGGAAAAAATATATATATTTTGAGATCTGCGAAGAAATGATTTGGAGAACTTGGTGACAAAATGGTAAGATCGAGGGGAACAGACCAAGGGGAAGACCTAGAAGCAAGTATCTGGATGGCTTGGCCTTGTGGCATGGTCGAGACAGAAACACGGAGCTGATCCACGACTCTGGTGATCGAGTGAGATGGCAGAACATGACCGCCCACGCTTACCGGCATGGCACATGATGGATGGATGGAAATAATTCGGAGAAATAGCTACTGCACTTGTGTTCACATGAAGATAAAAGAAGTGCATGCTTTGAGGGGTGATTATGTACTTCCAGTGTATGCCTAGACTCCTTCATACTAAACTGCAAAATATTTCCACCGCCCGTGGCAAATTCCCGTTGAGTCCCTTGACCAATGCAGGAGCAACACCAGATTTCAGTACTATTCAAAAGCATGTGGTTGCCCAGCTACTGAGTTGAGTGCTTGGTGCGATACTGTGATCTGTGAATTTCATGTAGAATGCTTTATGGTCTATCCGCGGTGGTGTGTGTTGTGAACTGCATATTGGCCTGTTTCCGCGCTAGCTGGTTTCCCTTACACATTCATGTGCCTGCAACTTTTTTAGTGACTGCTATTTTCATCGTCGATGAACTGTAATCCTAGAGACAGACTGTTGTGTTGCCGTTCTGATAGCGGCCTTATGCAAGCACGCGTGTGCGTGCTTAATGGTTTTGTCACGACTGCAATCTATTTCGTTTTTTCACATAGGACAGTGAGGGACATTTTGTGTGGTTTTCGCTGGCACAGGAACGGAGCAATTATTGGTAACCCGTTGCTGTGAAGTTGGAACCGCAACTAAGCATTAAGTAGTGTACGCTGCTTTGTTTCGTCACACATGTGGCCCAATTTATCCAATGTCATCAGGTCTTTGGCCTAATTGCGAGACAGTTAAAGGTACGCGGGCGAGTCAATAAGCATGTCACACAGTTCGGTGGGATGGCAGATAAATGTAGTTTGTGTTTTTTACAGGTGTCATTAGGTGACAGCAACATCGAACTTTATATTCCCGTTCGTCAGGTGGAGCTAGGTGTCTCATGTGCACAGCGCATAAACAAAATGGTGACTGTACTTACGGAGTGTACAACCAAAGAGCAACGTGCTGCTGTGCGTTTTTTGTGGGCATTCATAAGAAAATGGTTCCTGTTTATACTGACAAATGTTTGTCCCGCATGCTGTGCATAGCTGGGTAGAAATATTTTCTCAAGGTCGCTCTAAAATTGTTGATGAAATCAGATCTGGGAAGGTTATGCTGACAGTGTTCTGGGATTTTCAAGGAGTGCTTTTAACCAATTTCAAAAAGAAAGGCGACAATGTGAATTCTGAATCATACTGTGAAGTTCTATTGATGCTTCATGATGCAATTCGAAGAAAACGTTCAGGACTGCTAACTAGAGGAGTGTTGCTTCTTCATGAAAATGCCAGACCACATACGGCTCGATTAACTTAGGAGAAAATTTACCAACTAAGATGGGAAGTTCTGGGATATCCACCTTACAGCTCCGACTTTAGCCCCTAGCGATTTCCACCTTTTTGGTCCACTTAAAACCCACCTTGGCGGGAGACATTTCGCGAATGACGCCGAAGCTGAATGTGAAGTGAAAACGTAGTTTAGAAAAAGCCGGTTTGGAAGGACTGATAAAACGATGGGATAAGTTCATCAATGTTGGTGGAAATTATATTGAGAAATAAAGGGATAATGTGTGTATAAAACTAAACTGGTTTCAAGTTGTTATCATATTTAGTTAATTTTATACAGCCATTTGTGACTTACTTATTGACTTCCCATCATAGTTTCCGGTTGGAGGGGTGTGTCTCTCTTAGGCTAGCCATTTTTCTTCATATGTCCGAATTTAGAGAATGTCGGAAAACGTTGCTGTCAGAATAGCGCTTGTGATTTTGAGCCCAAACAAACTCACCTAACAATACAGGATGGATGAACGAGAAAGCAGTCGTCTCAGTTGGACTGCGAAGCTGCAGTAGTGTAGCGGCTAGACGCTCGTCTGCCGTACCAGTGGTCTTGGGTTCAATCAACAATGGGGGGAGGGGGGGGGTTGAATTTTAGAAACTAATCTGGGCTCCCAACCTAAAATGGGTACTTGAGAAGTAAAAACAGCCGGTGTGATGCCGACATCACCACCCACTTGGCATTAGCTCTATGCAAATATGGGTCTACCTTCATGTGCCCAATGCGCCTTAGGGCGGTAAAAGGGCACCTTACTTACTGTTGGACCGCCGTGGATCATCTGTATACCATCAAAGATGCCCGTTGTTCGAATCGTCAGAGATCTTCTGCTGTGTTCGTGGTCTTGTAAATGGAGACAGCGAATACGTGTTCTACATCACAGATACGACTGCAGGCTCTTATCTGTCTTCATAACCTGGGGTAGAGCGTGAAACATATTATCTTCTTTCTTTCTCCTTTCTCTCGCTTTTTTCTTCTTCTTCTTCTCCTTCCTTTTCCCTGCACTGTTTACTTCCGCCTACTTCTTCCCCTGCTTTGTCTTCTTCCTCTTGTCTCTTCTTATTCTTCTTCCCTCTTTGTTTTATGTTTATTTCTTCTTCATATTTATATTTTCGCGTTCCGAGTTTGTCTTCCCATTCTTTTCGGCCTTCTTCTTCTCTTATTTCTTTTATTTTCCCTCTGTCTTTCCAACTCTTCTTCTTCTGACTGCTTCTTCATCCCTTCGACCCCCTTAACCCATTTCTTCTGTTTCTACGTTCCTTATTTTCCACGTCCCCCTTCCTCTACTTCTATTTCCCCCCCCCCCCCCCCCTCCTTTCGTCTTTCTTCAACCACCTCCATTTGCTCACGTCTTTTCTCCCCTCCCCCTCTTCTTTGCTTCGCATCAGTTTTAAATCGATTACTGCTAACCTGGTTATATGCCTCTCCATCCTACAGATGCCTTTGTCTAAATATTACTCCGCCTAGACACACTCCATCCAAGCTAAAGGCTCTATCTACCATCGGTTCTTCTCCTATTGTGTCAGTGCCGCGGCGTTGTCTGCGGTGGTATTTTAAACGAGCGTAACTTGCACACGACGAATATCTATTGCTCTTCAAAAACTAAAACACCTGAATAAATTGTGGAGTGGGACAGATAGACCTACAAAAATTAGATTTTTAAGAGAATGCATCTTTCCTATTGCAACATACGCCTGCCAGACCTGGACACCCCCGGGAAGGTTAACCCGGTCAACAAATGGCCGCAGAAGTCGGATGTGTCGGCCTAACGGCGCAAGAAAACAGCTCTGCTGTAAACAGGCACAACGCAATCACGTCAGAAAAAGAAAAAAAAACTCCGGATGAACGCAGAAGAAGAAGAAGAAGAAGAAGAAGAAGAAGAAGAAGAAGAAGAAGAAGAAGAAGAAGAAGAAGAAGAAGAAGAAGAAGAAGAAGAAGAAGAAGAAGACCTGGGCACTTACTAAACAAGCTGAACAGCGCATTCATGCCTTTGAATATAAATGTCATAGACGGGTTCTAAGAATAACTTGGATACAGAAAAGAAGAAATGCATCCATACGACATGATGTGAATATTGAAGAAGGTTGGCTACTAATGACGATAAAACAAAGAAAACTTAAATATTTTGGTCACTTGAAACGTCATGAAAGTTTGGAGAAAACAATAACGGAGGGGTATATGCCAGAGAAGAGAGGAAGGTCAAAGAGAAGATGGATGCAGGAAGTGAAAGATGATCTCACGATGAGTGTATCGGACGCGGGACATCTTGCTTATGACCAAGAAGTTTTCCGAAAGGTTGTTATGAGAGCGAAGTTCTGCAAAGGGCATGCTACTGAATGAATTAATTTGCACACGAGACCGCCAGATTTTCGACATTATCCAGAAGGCTACATATTCGATCTCAATACCCTGTGCCAGAATAAACACTGGCAACTTCTCAGACAGAGGCAGTCATCTAAATCTCTCAATCACTCCGGCCCCCAAAACTACTTAAGCCAAACAGTTTTACTCTAAATCTAATCAGTTGTTCAAAATATCCACATCGTACGAACCGACCAATCAAACATTTGGCCTCAAATGTATTTCCAAGTAAACCTCATTTTCCACGTCGCACATAAATTTCCGGTGGCACTCAGAAACATCATCCAGATAGCGAGGCTATATTCAGGGGTCGGATCAGAGTAACCTTATAGTGGAACACGCAACGACCAAAAAGCAGTAAGGAAGTCACGCCAGACAACAGCCAATTTGGCACAAATTACTGTAAGTAATATGTCTGTTTTTCCATTTTACCGTCTGCAAACTCCAGTTCTGATTTGGTAAAAGACAATTGGTGGAGCTATATAGCATTGATTGTCATTGCTTTCACTTTGGGACGACTATTTTCAGCATTTGCATTCAAAGATTGCCATAAAAGCAGGAAGTATGAGCAAAAGGTAAAAATAATCCATTCTGTTCAACAGTAGTGAGACGCACGCTGGTCACAGCAATGTAATGGTCACACAATACACGAGCCTATGGCTGAACGCAAGCAAACGCTTGGAATTAGACATTTTGAGAACTTGCATCTTTCCTGTGGCAACACACGGATGTCAGTCATAGGCTATTTCACTATCATCATCATCTTGTGCCATGCCGATAAGCGTGGGCGGTCATGTTTCGCCATCTTACACGATCACCAGAGTCATGAATCAGCTCTGTGTTCTTGTCTCGACCATGCCATGTGGTCAAGCCATCCAGATATTTATTTCTCTGCCTTCCCCTTGTTCTTTTCCCCTCAATCTTGCTAATTGTCACCTAGTTCTCTAGTTTATTTCTTATAACGTGGTGCCCCCCCCCCCCCCCCCCGTGACTGTCTGCGTCTAATTTCTCCATTCAGTTTACGGTTTTCATTTGCTCATTGATCACTAAAAAAGAAAGTCGAGGCTTTTGAACTTAAATAGTACTAACAGATTCTTATAAAATTGTGAACCAAGAAGAAGGAAAATAATGACAATCTTCTTACACGATCTGAATATTGAAGAACTATGGTTCAGAAACAGCACCATATACGGACACCTGAAACACTCTGACCACGTACACAGTCACAGTGGTAGGAGGGAGCGGTGCTGGGAGGCACTGTTTCTAGAACAAAAGGGGGGGGGGGGGTCTCCAGCATGAAGATGGATACAGCGCATTGCACAACACTGTATCGAGGTGTATGAGGCTGGGGAACTGGCCAAGGATCGTCGGAGATGGAGGGGAGAGTTCAGCGGCACAATCTCGCTGGAGATGGAGGGGAGAGTTCAGTGACACAGTCTAACTAGAGATGGAAAGAAGAGTTCAGTGACAGTCTAGCTGGAGACGGAAAGAAGAGTTAAGTGACAGTCTAGCTGGAGATGGACAGAAGAGTTAATTGACAATCTAGCTGGAGATGGACAGAAGAGTTAAGTGACAGTCTAGCTGGAGATGGACAGAAGAGTTAACTGACAGTCTAGCTGGAGATGGACAGAAGAGTTAAGTGAGTCTAACTGGAGATGGACAGAAGAGTTAAGTGACAGTCTAGCTGGAGATGGACAGAAGAGTTAATTGACAATCTAGCTGGAAATGGACAGAAGAGTTAAGTGACAGTCTAGCTGGAGATGGACAGAAGAGTTAAGTGACAGTCTAGCTGGAGATAGAAAGAAGAGTTAACTGACAGTCTAGCTGGAGATGGACAGAAGAGTTAAGTGACAGTCTAGCTGGAGATGGAAAGAAGAGTTAACTGACAGTCTAGCTGGAGATAGAAAGAAGCGTTAAGTGACAGTCTAGCTGGAGATTGACAGAAGAGTTAAGTGACAATCTAGCTGGAGATAGAAAGAAGAGTTCAGTGACAGTCTAACTAGAGATGGAAAGAAGAGTTCAGTGACAGTCTAGCTGGAGATGGAAAGAAGAGTTAAGTGACAGTCTAGCTGGAGATGGACAGAAGAGTTAATTGACAATCTAGCTGGAGATGGACAGAAGAGTTAAGTGACAGTCTAGCTGCAGATGGACAGAAGAGTTAACTGACAGTCTAGCTGGAGATGGACAGAAGAGTTAAGTGACAGTCTAGCTGGAGATGGACAGAAGAGTTAAGTGACAGTCTAGCTGGAGATGGACAGAAGAGTTAATTGATAATCTAGCTGGAAATGGACAGAAGAGTTAAGTGACAGTCTTGCTGGAGATGGACAGAAGAGTTAAGTGACAGTCTAGCTGGAGATAGAAAGAAGAGTTAACTGACAGTCTAGCTGGAGATGGACAGAAGAGTTAAGTGACAGTCTAGCTGGAGATGGAAAGAAGAGTTAACTGACAGTCTAGCTGGAGATAGAAAGAAGCGTTAAGTGACAGTCTAGCTGGAGATTGACAGAAGAGTTAAGTGACAATCTAGCTGGAGATAGAAAGAAGAGTTCAGCGACAGTCTAATTAGAGATGGTATTTTAGTACTAGCTGATAGATGCAATTCCGTTTCAGAGCTCAGACGAAATGAACACTAATGTATCGAACTTAAGAGTTAAAACTCAAGTCTTCCAGAGGATTCTCAACAAAACGACTCCTGTAGTTAATAAACCCACCCGCTTCAATCAGACTTTTCTTGTCTGAGTAAGGGAGATAACCGAATCTTTGTGTCGACAACGTTTTCACTCATCTTGGAAGACCCATAGCAATTTAAATGCTACTCCTTGCGTGACAGTGAACGATTTTCAATGTCAGAGAGCCTCTTCATGAGTCTGAGTGTTCAGACAACAGTGAAACTCCTCTGTGATAGTCCTACCAATTGTTTTGTTCAGTATGGCAAGACAACACGCCATCTTAACGGTAATGCATTTCTCTGTTTAAAATTACAGCAGGATTGATTGCTTCTTGACTCGTGGTGTTTTAAATGAATGGCGGGATGTTCAATGTTTAGGTTATCGAACACTCAAAAATATATAGTTTGCACCAAAATAAACTAACGCCATTCAAATGCATATATTTGTCTATTGTCTAGACCCAGAAGGTTAAAAAAAAAATACTATTCAAATGCATAAACGCCTTCAGTTACTACCACTTCGCAAACGTCTGCTTTTCAATAAGGCCAAACAAATTCACAAAATCCTACATCGAAATGCCCCAAATTAACTTTGGCTATTGTTGAAATATAATGCTAGACACAGTAAACGATTAAATATATTACACATTCCGAAGCCTAGGATAGACTTATACAAAACAAGCTTAATGTGCTCTGCAGCTCAGCTGTGGAACAATATTTCACATGAAATAAAAGACATCACCAAACCCAAAAACCTATACACATAATCGCAAATTATTTGAACACTATCTGAGTACGAATTATCTTCCCCCTTAATAATAGAAATAATATTAATAATATTAATAATAATAATAATAATAATAATAATAATAATAATAATAATAATAATAATACCCTAGTATAACAGCCAGTCCTCTATTGGTAGGCCAGTATATTCCACATAGCTAATAACAAGTACCACACCAGTTATTACTATTACTGAGTCGTGAAGTATTGATTTTTCATTTTCCACATGCCTTTATAATGCATATCTTTCATATTGTTGCTGTTTTCAGTTAGCCTTTAATGATGTGTGAATGATATAATGTATGAAAGAGAGTGATAAAAGGGCAAAATGTTAGACGGGCCTGCGTTGCCCAATTCTTAACCCTTTGAAAATAAAGTTTGTTTGTTTTGTTTTATATTGTCTAGACCCAGATAAGTTAAAAAAAAAAAAAAAACTAACACTGTTCAAATGTATATATTGTCTAGACATGTGGTTCTCAACCGGTGGGGAATCCCCCCTCCCCTGACCCCCACAGGTGGGGGGGGGGGATTTTAAGGTTTCCAGGGGAAAATGGGGGGGGGGGGGATTAAGACCACAGATTGGCAGACTCAAACTGCCTTCAGACCACACAAAACGCGATCATCCCCCCTTTCTTGAATTGTGTGTGAGCGTGTGGGTGCGTGTGTGTATATGTGTGTGTGTGTGCGCGCGTGTGTTGGTGTATAATATATATATATATGTGTGTGTGTGTGTGTGTGAATGGAGCGATAACATTTTGGAAAAGGGGGGGGGGTGGGATGTCATTCTGAACATATGGTGAAAGGGTACATGGGCCAAAAAAAAAAAAAAAAAGGTTGAGAACCACTGGTCTAGACCCAGGTAGGTTTATAGAAAAAATATGAACCCAGTAAAGGATCCTTGATCACGTCTTGAGCGTTTATAAGAAGGCATCCCAGGAGTCTCCGAGAAAATTACACCCGTGAACTGAACGACGTAGCCAGGAATTGAACCCTCAACCTTCGCAGTGCAAGGCAGGCGGCTTAAGCACTTCGTCACGGAAACCCGCCTTGACAAGAAATGCTAGCCCAGTATTTTATAGACCAACTGACACTAGATGGGCGATGTGGACTATCATCATCCAGCTGGCGTAGGCGTTCATGGCTCTCCACAGATCTCGGTTTTGGTGTTCTGGATCAATTCTGCTGATGATATTCTTCCATGCCACCGTCTCAATCCATCCAGCATCATTTCTCTTGGTCTGCCTCTGCTTCTCTTCCCCTCGATCTTTCCAGTTGTCACGATGTTCTCCAATGCCTCTCTTCTCATCACATGACCAAAGAAAGCCGTTTGTCTCTTTCTTATTGTTATATATAGTGTTCTAGTTTCATTAGCCTCTTTCAGGCAATCGTTGTTAGTTAATCTGGTAGTCCAAGGAATTTGCAACATGCGTCTCAAAAACAACATCTCTGTTGCTTCTAAGTTCTTCCAAACCTTACTCAAGACGACTACCACGTTATGGACAGACCAGAACAGGTAATTCTTCTGCGCCTCAGAACAGGACGCAATAGATTACGCAACCACATGTATACACAATTCAAGATTGGTGACTCAGCCATGTGCACATGTGGTTTGGCGTCGCAGACAGCAGAGCACATACTCCAGGATTGCCCAAACTACAACATACCCAGGCGAACCTTCTGGCCTAGAGAGACAACAGTGGAAGATAAACTCTATGGACCGCTGAATGAACTAAAAAAAGACTGTTAGATTCATACAAGAGACAACATTGCAGTTATAAACATATTTCAGGCGAACGAAAGAAGAAGAAGAAGTTCTTCCTAATTTGTTTATTTACGTTCCAAGATTCGCTGCCATACAGCAAACTTGGTTCTATATAGCATTTTAGCACATTCTCTTTCTTACATTCAGTGACAGTGACTTATTGCATAAGATACTCTTCCTTTTCTGAAATGCGGCTTTTGCCTGCCCTATTCTGCTCTTAATCTCTGTTGTACATCTTCCATCTGATGTTATAAATGCCCCTAAGTATTTACAATTATCCACTTGGTTAAGATTTTTCCCTTCTATTTCTATGTTTTGGCGTCACCATTTTCGTTGATATCATCATTGTTACTTTTTTCTGGATATTCAAGGAGAGACCTTTGTTTGCACTCTCTGTTGCTACAATGTCCAACAAGTGTTGTAGGTCTGTTGCATTATCCGCCACCAATACTATGTCATCTGCATAGCAAATGTTGTTTATATTATAACTTCCGAATATTATTCCTGGCTTTTCTTTGAACTCTCTCATTATTACTTCGCTATAGAGGAAGAAGAGATCCGGTGACAAGACATGTCATACTCCTAGCTTTATCTGTTCGTAACTACCCTCTTTATTTCCTATTTTAATTGCTGCCACTTGGGTCTAGTACATATTATTTATTATTTTTACATCTTTCCCATCAATGTTGATTTCTTCCAACATTTTAATCAGTTCATCATGTTTTACTTCATCAAAAGCCTTAGTATAATCTATGAAGCACAAATATATGTTTTGCTGTGTCTCTATATATCTGGGAATCACATTTGACAGGAGTCTGTCCTTCAAGGACCATGTGGAGACGGTTGTGACAAGATCTCAAAAGGGACTCAATGCACTTAAAACTATGGCTGCAATGGACACAGAGCAGAGAATGCTCTTCACACAATACTAGCACTTGATCCTCTCAGTGACTGACTATCGACTAGGACTGCTCACTGTCTCAAAGAGTCAGCTGGTGAAATTAGAGCGCATACAGAACGAAGCTATGCGGGTCATTCTGGGATCACTAGAGACACCCCAGTAGTGTGTATGCGTTACATCCTTGGTCTGCCTACTGTTGCTGGTAGGCACAAGGTGATGCAGGCGAAGGCATACCTCAGAGTAGCTGCAGACACAGATCACCCGTTGCATGAGGCGCTGTTCACAGTTAAGGGTCAGAGACTGATAAGAGGGAAATCATGGATGGCTCAGGCGGAGGATACGATCAGACAGGTGTGCATCTTGGAGAACATTAGGCGAGGAGAGGAGTGGGCCAGAGTGCCAGCGGAGCAGTCAGACTTGTGCAGAGTTATAATCACATTGAGACGGAGTGCAGGGAGTGGCCAGCAGGGGCCACGGAGGTGGAAATCCAGCAACTAATTCAGGATAATGCTCGCACGGGTGATGTGATTATCTACACAGATGGTTCGGTGTTGAGAGGTAGGAGAAGTTCCTGGGGATTCTTATCAAAAGCTAATGGTCGACGTTTGGTGCAAGAGAGCCTGGCGTATGATACCACAACATCTAGCTTGAGAATGGAGGTGGAGGCGGTCAGTGCAGCTTTCCGATGGATAGAGCACACGATACATACACACATCGTGATTGTAACTGACTCAGAAAGCATGCTGAGGAGGGTGAGGATAGGCAGGCTTCGCGCAGAGTGGCTTCTTCGCTTCGGAGGTCACGGGTGGCAAGCATCACCTGGATCTTTTCTCCGGGGGATGCCGGTGTGCTGGGGAATGAGCAGGCGGACAAGCAGGCGGACAACCAGGCGGACAGATTGGCTGGCTCGGCAAAACTTGGTTGAGTATTGATGCATGACAAGGCTAACGTGGTTGCGGCCTTGTGGGAGCACGTGTACACCTCGGAGGAGCAAATGGATCACCATAGTCTGGCAACAATGAGGCAGCGAGGAGTGACGAGGGGATCTGGCCGACGCTCGACGCTCAGAAGAAAGGCGAGACGGACATATAATCAGATTGCTACTGGAACTATTGGCGTTGGAACTCTTCGCTAGCTGCTGAGGATGGGGACGGAGCGCTTATGGGAATGCCCCGAATTCTGTGATGTCGGTTCCTAAATCAACCAATCAATCAATAAATCTACTGACCTTTCTACTAGTTTTCGTTATATATATATATATATATATATATATATATATATATATATATATATATATATATATATATATATATATATATATATATATCATTGGCACCTTGCCGTCTTGACAGACGATAGTTTGTGCTTTAAAAAGGCATAATAACTTTTAACTATGGCGGTAGCGAGTGTGACTGATAAGGCCAATTTGCGCTGTAAATGTCCGTTCACAGTGGGTGCATCTGAACACGTGGTCATTTCCACCATCATGCACCATCTTACGTCTCAAACGCTTGGTGTGTGACTTTTCTGCAATAATTTTCTCCTTTGACTTTATTCCATTTCTGATATTTGCCCTCCATGCAACACGTTCAGCGGCGACTTGCTCCCAATGTGCATTATCAATGCCTGTATCAATCATGTCCCGCTTACACACATCTTTGTATCGTAGTAGAGGCCGACCCTGAGATCTCTTACCCATCTGTAATTCACCAAAAAAGATATCCTTTGGTATTCTACCATCATCCATCCTCCTAAGATGTCCTATCCATCTAAGTCTACGAAGACTGAGCATGGAATAAACTGTCACACAACCTGATCTTTCCAATACTTCAGTATTTGTGATTTTGTCTTGCCACTTAATCCCAAGAATTCTTCGCAGACACCGCATATGAAAGCTGTTTAAATTGTTCTCTTGGTGTGAGTAAGTTGTCCAGGTTTCACTGCCATAGAGAAGAGTACTAAGGACACAGGCTTGATAGACAAGGACTTTTGTTTTGGCAGTAAGCTTCCTGTTCTCCCAGACTCTTTTTCTTAACCTGTTCATTGTTGTTGCTGCCTTACCAATCCGGATGTTGATTTCCTGATCTAGGGATAATTTGCTATTTACCACTGATCCTAGATATGTAAAATGGTCTACTATCTCTAGTTCGGCGTCGTCAATAAAGATTGATGGTACCCCATGTGCACCTTGTGACATAATCTGTGTCTTCTTTTTGCTAATTGTTAAACCAAATTCAGAACAAGCATTGGAGAATGCAGATAGTAGACATTGCAATTCTTCCTCAGAGTGGGTCGTAACTGCAGCATCATCTGCAAAAAGCAACTCTCTGATCAGTACCCTCCTAATTTTGGTCTTAGCCTTCAATCTCTGAGCATTGTAGAGGCCGCCATCTGAGCGTGAGTGAATGTATATACCACCATCCTGATCACGAAATGCATGTTGCCTCTCCATAGCACAAAGCCTGGGCTAAAATATAGAGATCATGTGTTGCCCATGCAGCATGATCCCTCTCTCGGCCTGCCTAGTTCACTCCAGAGGAAAGGTAACACCCCTACATCTGGAACAAGACAAGCTGCAGAAGCTGCCGGATCAGCAAAGCAATGCTCTAACTGTCCGCCTGTCGGAGCTTCGATCCTAGACCAGTCGCCAACCAAGGCTTAGGGCCTGGTCTGCCCTGCCATGACAATTTTGTCTTTAGCTTGCATTTCCTCGCACCAGGGTAAGGCTTGTACCCTCCCAATTGCGCTCTTCCGCCCGAAGCCGTTGGCACAATGTGGGGTGTCGGGTTTGGTAAGCGCCACCCAACGTTCGGCGCTAACAGAAACCAGGTAGTACCGTCTACTGTTATACGGTAGCTCAGTCATATCTGACTAAGACCTGACTATAATATATATATATATATATATATATATATATATATATATATATATATATATATATAGCATTGTTTATACTCTTTCCTTCCACACAACCATACTGTTCTTCACCAATTTCCATCCTTATTTTCTTTCTTGTTCTTCTCATTACAATTCTGAGTAGAAGCTTAGTGACATGGTTTATGAGGTTAATTGTACGAAAATCTCATCTCATCTCATCTTGTTCTTCTTGTACCTTGCGGTGTCGAGGTGAAGTATAAACATCGTGAGAGTGCCCGCTTATGGGCTTCATGTATCGATATTCCCATGGACTCTGCTATTCCCTCCGTCCAACGTTTACGTGGTCGGCCTCTTCCTCTGTTTCCATCTGGTCTGTACATCATTGCTTGTTGAGGCTCGCCATAGGGGATGAACTCCCTGTGGTCAGATTTGTGTCCTAAACCTGCAACTGGCCTAGCAAGCCGGCAGGGGATCTTCATACTGCTCGTAGAAAAACTAAGAAGTGTACGAAAATCTTCACACTCAATTGCTCCTAGTCTTTTAGGTATAGTTATAAATACAGATTTCAGCATATCTCTGAAATGTGTGTTGCTATGGAATCTTGGGAAGATAATATGGTGGTTTCCCCTTGCCTCCCACATCCACATGGTGGTCTTTTACCTCTGCCTTTGACAGCCATTTCCGACTGTCAGGACAAGTGAGTGCCCTGCTCTGGACTATACCACAAGGAAATACAGTTGAACATAGCATAGCGAGGACTATACCACAACGAAATAAAGTTTAATACGGCATAGCGTGGGCTATACGACAATCAAATAAAGTTTAACAAGGCATAGAGTGGACTATACCACAAGGAAATAAAGTTTAACATACCATAGCGTGGACTATACCACAACAAAACAAAGTTTAACATAGCATAGCGTGGACTATGCCACAACGAAATAAAGTTTAACATTGCATAGCGTGGAATAACAAACAACGAAATAAACTTTAACACAGCATAGCGTGGAATAACAAACAACGAAATAAACTTTAACACAGCATAGCGTGGAATAACAAACAACGAAATAAAGTTTAACACAGCATAGAGTGGAATAACAAACAACGAAATACAGTTTAACACAGCACAGCGTGGAATAACAAACAACGAAATAAACTTTAACACAGCATAGCGTGGAATAACAAACAAGGAAATAAAGTTTAACACAGCATAGCGTGGAATAACAAACAAGGAAATAAAGTTTAACGCAGCATTGAGTGGAATAACAAACAACGAAATAAAGTTTAACACAGCATAACATGTCCAATACGCCTTGAGGCGTGAAGAAGATCCCTGTACTTACTGACTGCTTTCTACTATGTAATGAAACTGCTGCTGGTAGCACCTTGCCGTCTTTGCAGACGATAGTTTGTTACATTGTGCTTTAAAAAGGGTACAATAACCACGACTTATGACAGTAGTGAATGGGACCTCTCTATAGCACAAAGTCTGGGCTTAAGTATGGAGACCATATGTTTCCCATTCAGCATGATGCCTCTCTCGGCCTGTCTACTTTACTCCAGAGGAAAGGTAACACCAATACGTCTGGAACAAGACAAGCTGCAGAAGCTGCTGGATCAGCAAAGCAATGCTCTAACTGTCCCCCTGGCTGAGTTTCTATCCTAGACCAGCTGCCAACCAAGGCTTAGGGCCTGGCCTGCCCTGCCATGACATTTAGTCTTTAGGTTGCATTTCCTCGCACCAGGATAAGGCTTGTACCCTCCCAATTAATCTCCTCCTCCCGGAGTAGTTGGCACAATGTATGGTTGTCGCGTTTGGTGGGCGCCGACCAACATTTGGCACTAACAGAAAGCAGGTAGTACCGTCCACTGTCATAATGTAGCTCAGTAATATCCGACTAAGACCTGACTCCAGCATTGAAACTATAATCCTTCAAACACATATATCATGTTAAAATGCCCACTATATAGGCAGCTAAAACAGCACGGGCACTAGTTTCTAAAATCAACGACGATGCGATTGGAGTGACACGAGGAGGCCATTGCCAAAATATTTATGTCAAAACAAATATAACAATATATTCGAATGAATGAATGAATGAATGAATGAATCAAATGCATTCTCCACAACGATGAATGGCTGCACTGCCTGTCCTATGCTATGTGCGTCTCATTCTAGTGAACAATAAAAGGATGCTATACGTTTATTTCTTGGTGTCATATTGCTAACTGAATCACTAGTGGGCTCGCTGGTATAATGGTTACGACATTACGCTGGCAATGAGTTAGGACATTACGCTGGCAATGAGATAAACGTGGCCGGACTCGAAGGGTTCGCAGCTAGCTCTCGACTTTTGCTACGGGTGGGAACGACTGGCCTGTTATTCCTCCGTGCACTCAGGTCTACAAACTGTGATAGCCCTTGTACTCCACATACCCTCAGCACGTCCCTGATACGGATCTCTCGCTCGCCTGTATTAAACGTTTCCCTCCAGTAATTTTTTCCCGTGAATCACAGTGCCGTGTCTTTTAAGGATGCCATAACAACGTTGAATCTGGTGTTTGTTTTTTTTCTTCTTCCATCGGCTCTCTTTTCATTCGCGGACTTTATTTTGTTACATGCGATTTAATATAATAAACATATTAAGAGAAGCCTGTGGAATTGTCCAGAGGTTTACAGATTGTATTCGGTAACCTCATTAGTTATGTAGTTTATCTTCTGAATGCCGCATGCTCAGGTTATAACGTAGCCATATTCTGTGATATAAATAAATCACGACTAGGGTTTTAGGGTTTATTCCTTCTCAATGCAAACGAGAGAGAGAGAGAGAGAGAGAGAGAGAGAGAGAGAGAGAGAGAGAGAGAGAGAGAGAGAGAGAGAGATAAAAAAACAAGCGGAGAAGATAATTATATACAAATATGATGAATATGAGGAAGAAAGGAAGGGGGCTGCAGGAGATAGCAAAAGATGTGACAGCTTGGTGTGTATTGGCTGCTGGTCTCTGTTCCAATGGAAGATAAAGGGCAAAAGGCGGCGAGTTTTCTGTTCTTCCATGGGGTGCTGGTGAGTAGGTTAAATAGCGTCAGCTCAGTGGAGGGATACCTGGCAACTGCACCTGCTAGTGTGTGAGGACGGAAAACCCTAGAAGAGTGTGACAACCACTGATAAGGGGGCCAAGTATACAAGGTAACAAACAGACACATTATCATACAGGGACCAAGTAAACAAGGTAATAAATAGACACATTATGATAAAGGGACCAAGTATACAAGGTAATAAATAGACACATTATGATAAAGGGACCAAGTATACAAGGTAATAAATAGACACATTATGATAAAGAGACCAAGTATACAAGGTAACAAATAGGCACATTATGATAAAGGGACCAAGTATACAAGGTAACAAATAGACACATTATGATAAAGAGACCAAGTATACAAGGTAACAAATAGGCACATTATGATAAAGGGACCAAGTATACAAGGTAACAAATAGACACATTATGATAAAGGGACCAAGTATACAAGGTAACAAATAGACACATTATGATAAAGGGACCAAGTATACAAGGTAATAAATAGACACATTATGATAAAGGGACCAAGTATACAAGGTAATAAATAGACACATTATGATAAAGGGACCAATTAAACAAGGTAACAAATAGACACATTATGATAAAGGGACACAGTATACAAGGTACAAAATAGAAGAGGACCAAGTATACAAGGTAACAAGTAGACAAACTCTGATAAAGTTACCACGTATACAATGTAATAAATAGACAAAGTCTGATAAGGAGACCAAGTATACAAGGTAACAGACACAATCTCTGCACTTAAGCATAACTGATCACTTATTGGTCCTTAGAGTTGGAAACTGCTGTGAAAAGCGGCGGCAACAATCGGCGGCGACAATACACCCATGTCAATGAGGAAAGCACAGAACAACCGCAACATTATCTACCCAAAGAAAGGTTTAAAGAGCATGTCACAAATTAGGAATGGATGTGCAACATGAAAATAAACTTTATAATAGCTTTTGATCTGAATAAGCGGACATAACATGAGAGGTGGATTTGCCAGTTTTTGCTGTTGGGTAGATCAACGAACACGATAAGTGGAAATAGCCAGCTGTACAAGAACCTAATCACAAGTGACACAGCAGGTCCGCATGGCCGAATGTGCAAGCATGCGTGTTCTTAAACAACTGTTGTGCTGATGCCGAGGTAAGCGGTTCAACCCCTACACGGACAGCTAGACTAAAATGTTGACCTGTCGTCCTTGACTTTGGGACGTAAATTACAAGTATCTCTGAAGTCGGAGTGGATTCGTCTAATGGCGAGGAACAATGTTAAAAAGGAAAGCTAATCCACACGCTTGATTTTAAAGCGAGCGAGCGCAAAAAAAAGTGACAAACTTGGCGTTGCCGCTAGAACATTCTTCGGCACAAAAGAAAGCAACTAACACTAATATAATTACATGCAAAATATACAAAAGTGAATAACACGAACACAAACAAGCGCAATGAAAAGTCATTTAAATTGATCACGTTGTTAGGCAAGTCAAGGTCGCCGTTTGTGCAGGTCCAGCATGACTTCCAGACGGAATTACTTCTTTTCCATCGTTAAAAGCTTCGGCAGAATTTCGCGGACACTGCGCATGGCGAAATCAATGCCGCCCCTCCCCACACCTCAAAATGAAGTGTAAAGAACCAGTACTTATCCCTCGTTATTAAGCTCTTGGATGGTGATACGGCGGTTCTGGTGAGAACAATTTCCGTAACAGGTCAATGACTTCGTTATTTCAGCCTGTGTGAGCTAAATGTGGTCCGCTCTCCACCGATAGAGGTCATCTTAGAAGTAATTGCACCACTCCTTAATTCGCATGAGCATAACTGCTCATGTACCATGGTTTCTACTCGGGTATCGCCAAGCTTCTGACAAAATGTGATGCAATACCACTGTTTAAGTCGTTTGGTCACTTCAAGGCATATGAAAATCCAACGGGCATTCACTACACCCACTCATTTCCAGGCGGACTGTCAACTACTGACTCTCTACTTTATAAACAGACCTTGACATTTATGGTCCTACAGTCTCCACAATGTTGTTTCATTGTTATGTATCATTACATGTATTTCCCCCATCTTTTGCATACATAAGTTCTATTTGCCGATCTCCAAAGCAAAGGCGTTACGGACGCGGTTCGCAATTCCGCTTAACCGCGTTCAAAACACAGCTGTGACCGATTTGGCAGCAGACCGTGTCGCGCTAGGTTTTAACGTGATGGTATGGGAGCCGATCGTTCAGAAAGCAATGGCAAACTACTAAACGTAAACTTGCCAAGACATCAACAACAGCAGTGTTGGTGTTGACAGCGATGTCCTGTAAATAGAATATGCAACAACAACAAATGTTCCATTTGAAAATGTCCCAATACTGGGGCTCTTCTTCTTTCGTTCGCTTGAAATATGTTTATAACAGTAATGCTGTCTCTTGTTTGAATTTAGCTGTCTTATTTAGTTCACTTAGCGGTCCATAGAGTTTGTTTTCCACTGTCGTCTCTCTAGGCCTAGGCCAGAAGGTTTGCCTAGATATGTTATATTTTCGGCAGTATTGGAGTATGTGCTCTGTTATCTACGACGCCAATTCACATGTGCACAAGGCTGATTCACCAATCACTGACTAAGAATACAATGGACAGACAGAAAAACCAATGACCAAGTCCTACAAGAAACAATGAAAATCGTACACTGATTAGAGAAATTAGACGTAGACAGTCAAAAATTTTTGGTCACGTTATGAGAAGAAATGAACTCGAGAACTTGGTGACAACTGGCAAGATCGAGGGGAAGAGGACAATAGGAAGGCAGAGAAGTATATACGTGGTATGGTCGAGACAAGAATACTGAACTGATCTACGACTCTGGTGATCGAGTAAGACGGCGAAACATGACCACCTACGCTTATCGGCACGGCGCACGATGATGAATCACTGACTGAATCAGCAAGTATAGCGACTCTGCCATCATTAATGCCCGCGAACTATATAAGCGCAACAATTACTACCTCCAATTCCTCCTTGATCCTGCAATTTTCTCTCGTAGCAAGGATCCGTCAGAGTTAAAAATAATGAGGCTGAGGACGAAGGACGCCAGCTCAAGCTGTTGAGCGTCACCTTCAGGCTAGGATTGTTTAAAACCCCCAACCTTACCGCGGCTCGAATACATGTGCGGCGATAAGCCAGGCCGACATTGTGGCATCTCCGCGTAGGGGAACTAACAGATCAGGTAGGGAGTAGATGGTTAATGCTGGAGTAAGTGGATGGACGAAACGATGGACAGGCTGACAGATGTCATTAACAAGCAGTCTAGCAGCAAACGGGCAAGCAGGCGTACAGGTGAGGGAGTAGTCGGGCGTACAGGTGAGGGAGTAGTCGGGCGGACAACCCGGCTGACCGACAGATAGACAGACAAACAGAAGATCGAGAGACAGACACATTTTCATACATAATTCCAATTTCTTCAGATATTCAACAAACTATATGCTTTGTGCCGCGTGAAAAAAAAATAGTTATGCAGCAGCCGCCATGAAAGCTCGCGTTGACATTCTTTCAGCAGGGACGGTCTTTCATTAAACACATCATAATATCAATACATGAATTGATTAAAATTGACTAGCAAACAACTAACGCCACAAAAACATGCACAGACTACAACAACAACAAAATAAATGAGCCGTATTACTGTATACAAAACAATAATGGCTCGGTTTCCTCTCATAAAAACAAATTCAATTTCCCAATTCGATCTAAGTCTCGGTTACGGGTCTTACAACAAGATAATTAATGCATGTTTTCTTGAAGAAGTATCCTTGGTCACAATACGCCGTGAGACACTTTGCTGGGCATACTGTATATATTAGGAAGATTATGATTGCTTTATTGGTTCTACAAAAACCTTGCATCCTTTGTTAGGCTGAATTATATTTCTGATGCCAGAATTATGTCTTTGACAGGCACTTCAAGAACACACTAATCGGTCATTCTAATGTATAAGAAAACAAAGCAGTGTCTCCCTTTCCCCGATAAAAAAACATTCAATAACCCACCCCAATCTAAGACACGGTTTTTTTTCCGCATATCCTTTTACAGGACATTGCAGTCAACACCAGCATTTTTCAGCTGCTGTTGGTATCTTGGCGGTAAGTTTACGTTTAGTAGTTTGCCATTGCTTTCAGAACGACCGGCTCACATACCCTCCGTAAGTAACCAATGCGACGCGATCCGCTGCCGAATCTTGCGCAGCTGTGTTTCTTACGAGAGTATACGGAATTACGAACAGCGTCGTTACACCCTTCGCCAGGGAGTCCGGCAAGAC
This sequence comes from Cepaea hortensis, assembly GCA_963921405.1. Lineage (NCBI taxonomy): Eukaryota > Metazoa > Mollusca > Gastropoda > Stylommatophora > Helicidae > Cepaea > Cepaea hortensis. Next base: position 103,347,980 of record OY992880.1, read on the forward strand.
ACGGTTACTGCCCTTAAATCGCATCAATTAATTCATTCTGTAACAATCAATATACCGTTCGTTTCTGGTTATGCCAAAAAAAGATATGATTTTCTATCTGGGCATATTTTTGTTTAATTGTTTGCGTTCCCTCGCATTAAACTTAAACGTAGTCCAAACACGCGCTACTTCTTCTAGTTTTCCCTATAACCAGTGTCCCTCGCCCTCAGGCGAACCCACTCCGACTTCTAGGGTGCTTGTAATTTACGTCCCCACGTCAAGGACGAGAAGTCAACATTTTAGTCCAACTGACCGATGTAGGGTTTGAACCCGCTACCTTATCTGGGCGTTAAGTTCGAGTCTGTTGACAATGAGATGCCTCAAAACTGGTGAAGACATGATCAATCTAGGACTAATCTCGACTAGATCGCATGAGCTGTGTTGAATCAACAACTGGTTGCTTGCTAAAACGTCTCCCCGCAGATGTTTAGTTTCAGTTCCCGTCTTGCACATCTTCCAGGTTTCTGAGCTTGAAAGGTAGGGGTGTGGGGGGGGGGGGGAATGATAGCTCTGTAACTCGAGATAATAGCTCTAGACTAATGCTGGGATACGTCCGGCCTGAGGTCAGTATAAAAAGCGTCAAGGCAAGCGCAGCGGGACTCGAAATTCAACAAATCTAGGAGCTTTATAAACAATCAAAACAAATCTAGTAGCAATATTATCAATACCAGCCGACATCATACGCCTGACCAAAGAGAAACAGTTCCACACATCACGGTAGCAGTGTGTTAACTAAATGTTTGATCAAATACAGCAGGCTAGTTTTCAAGCTGGTGATTTTGTAGGGCCGGCGAATGATGTTATAAACATCCAAATGGACCTTGACAGAAAACAAGATTCCCCACTCCAGCTGTGGACCAACCTCATCACGATAGGTACAAACCCGTGTTAGAGCTCAAAGCTGTGAATGTGTCGGACTTCAGAGTCAATTGGATAGACAGATCATCCTCACTGCACATCTAACCATTCAGGCCATAAGTGTTCGGATCCGCTCCGCAGAATCTGCCTCGGCGTGTGACGGCTGATTTACGCCAGTTCTTTTTAAGTTTACAAATCTTCTTTGACCGCATGTACGGCGCTCTGGTTTGGCTTTATTTTCTCACATACTGGTCAGGGTTGCGGATATAGTGATCACTTCAATCGTTTTACCGCCCTGCCCATCTGAGGGCATTTACAATATCAACCATGCCCATTGCTACTTTATATAGCCTGCACCTATCAGCATGTTCATTTACTCTTACACCCACGTGTCCTGGTGCACAAAAGAAGGTGATCTTTGGCAGCCTTGACCTTCTCGAGGTTACACCCACCTTCTTCGAGCCCAGCCTATTTTGTTCTTCTTGAACACCCAGTGAGTCTGGGTGAAAGTCTGTGTACTTCAGTGTTGAAAATCAGAAGATTCAAAACCAAACTTGTAATCAAGATTTGCTTGTCTTAAGTCCTCTTGCTGCTACCAGCACTTATATTTTTTTTTTAAATTGTTGCATATCGTTTACTTGACGTAGCAGTCAATCCAACATTTTTTTTTTTTGGCTGTTCGTGATTCCTGTGCAAGTTTACGTTCAGTAGTTTGCCATTACTTTCTGAATGAAGATTATAACTGATCATGATAAGAGTAACAGATCATGGCAATGGTAACTGATCATGTCAAGAGTAACTAATCATGTAGGTAGTAACTGATCATGAAGGGAGTAGCTGATAATTTCGTAAGACGCGATTAAAAATGTTGGCGAGAGTGGCCACCTCATCCTGTAGAAAACATTAGCTGCAAATGTCTTGCCAATAATGAACTGGTCTTCAGAGACCTTGGCGTGAGACGGTTGAGGATATATGCTGCACTGAGAGATTAAAGGAGGAGGGGAGGTTGGAGGAGGGGGGTATAGGGAGAAGAAGAAGAAGAAGAAGAAGAAGAAGAAGAAGAAGAAGAAGAAGAAGAAGAAGAAGAAGAAGAAGAAGAAGAAGAAGAAGAAGAAGAAGAAGAAGAAGAAGAAGCTATGGTAAGATTGTGCAAACTTCATCTTAGATGCAGGAGTCATTGAACAACAAGAGTATCAATTATCAATATCTCGTATAAAAGGATAAAGCAGCACGTGAGGGAAAAAACTACAGCAACATGGAAACTGTAGCGCGTGTCACACCAGAAGCCAATGACAAACTATAAACTAACAGGCAACATGATTGTAAACAACACGTGATCTTGTCGCAAGTGACAAACAAAATGGAGCGCGAATGAAGCGGCAAGATGAAGCCAAGTTGACCTGCCCAGAAGCCTGACCGATTTACAAGCTGGTAATACCGCTTTTGGTGCATGTCAGGTAGTAGTGTCTTAACTGATTCAATGCCATGGGATCATTAATCGTCTTAGGCGACTTCTCGTATCTGCCATGGGCTTAAATACCTTATGCAACTACCTTTAATTTGATATATAATACAAAATGTCTGCTACAATATTAACAACTTTTAACTCATAACTGACACACCTACTTCCCATTTTCCGCTAATAATTATGGTTTGGTCCAAACCTAATAATGTAATATTTGTTTGGAACTGAATCTGTTAGTACCGTTGGAAGGTGATAAGAATAGAAAGGGCCACATGATCATTTTCTAAATTGCATAAGATTCACTACAACCATACACAATAAAACGAGTGTCAGTTCTAAACAAAATAATAAATGTTTTGCATATCCTTTACAGGACATCGCTGTCAACATCAGCATCTTTCAGCTGTATATTGATTTCTTGGCAAGATTACGCTCAGTAGTTTGTCATTGCTTTCTGAGTGGCCGGCTCACATACCCCGTAAGTTACCGACGCGATTCGAACCACTGCTGATTCTCACCGTCATCACGTTACTTACGAGAGCATACGAGATTACGGAGAAAAGTCGCTAACCTCTAGGCCAGGAAGCCGACTAAACAAAATAATAATGTGTGATTTATCGACAAGTGTGCTTGTTAGCCAAGACACAGAAGTTGAACAACAGACACTAAAGTGTGACGATAATGATGATGATGGTGGCGGTGATGATGGTGCTGATGACGAAGACGAGGTAGGCTTGAGCATGACGTGATAATTCTCATCATGCCCAATTAGGACCAAATCTGCAACACATAATAATAACTTGTAAAAAACAGTTGTTAGCATCGGGGAGTTTAGGAGCCGAACGGATTGGTCACTTATCTTGTTGTGGGTATGTGAAGTGTTAGGACCATTACAGGAAAGCTCCGCTAACGTCGCTTCGGTTTACGACGTTTCGCTATATCGTCGTTGTCACAATGGGACATAACTTCACTTTACTTCGCAACGTTCCGTTATAACAACGTCGTCACCTGTGTTGATATGCTGCGTTAACGTCGCCATTTTACATTTAGTTAACTAGTTAGTTAGTTTAGTTAGTTTAGTTAGTTAGTTAGTTAGTTAGTTAGTTAGTTAGTTAGTCGAGCTTCCAACTTCACGGCAACGGGTCGTCCCCATTATGCTCCATTCCTGTGCCAGTGAATATCACACAAAATGCTCCTCATTGCTCAATTTGAAAAGTGGAACAGACAGGAATCTCGGTATCCAACAGCCCGCACAGGTACACTGTGTATAATGCCGCCGCCAGAATGCCAACACAAAAGTCATCCACGAAATTTACACTGTAATTATTACAGTTCATCGTCGATGGAATCGGCAGTCACCAGAAAGACTTCATAGCCCCGGGTTTTCTCACATGGCTCGGTCTCTTTCCGCAGGGTGACCCGCCGAAAGCGCTGCACAAAGCACGAACTCCGTAGCTCCAGCGTTGACTCACAGGTAAATCAGTCAATCAGCATCAGCCGGTAGCCATTGTTCCGAACAAACAAAAGCGGACAGATGTAAAAGCGCTCCACATGAATTTCACAGCTCACAGAGTCGCACCACGCACTCACTCAGTAGCAGGGCGACGGAACCATTTACTACCAGTCCAACATGAGGCAAATGCGAATGCAAACCGCAGCCACAAGGATAAATACTCCAGAAGCCGTAGCGGTTCAATGCCTAACCGCCATGCTGGGGACCGGAAGTGCGGTTTTCCAGGATTTCATCGTGTAATCACCCATAATTATGAGTTCAAAGAGCACAGTAAGTGCTGATAGTGTGTCTGGGGGATGTGTAGTTGAGAGGTGGCGGATATTGGGTGGGTGAGTGGATGTAGGTTGGCTGATGTGTGTGTGGGTGGGTGGGGAAAATTGTGAGGGTGCGGGATGTGTGTATGGATAGGTGCGGGATGTGTGGGTTGGCGGGGGTATGTGTATGTGGTTTTGTGATGTGTGTTTTGCTGGGTGGTTGCGGGTGTGTGGGTGTTGGAGAATATGTGGGTGGGTGTGTGCGTGTCGGTTATGAGATGGTGGGGGATGTGTGTGGGTGGAGAAATGTGTGTGGGTGGGAGAAATGTGTGTGGGTGGGGCATCAGTGCATGGGTGGCGGCATCTATGCTTGCCTGGGTCTGTGTGAGTGCGTGGAGGTATGTGTGGGTGGGGGAGGTGTGGTGGGTGGGGGATGTGAGGGTGGTTGCGTGATGTGTGAGTGGCTGCGGGATGTGAGGGTGGATGGGGGATGTGTCTCACAACATTGCAATATGCACTGTTTATGTTTACAACTTTCATTTGACAATATTTTTTCCCCGACGTGATTGCATCAAGCGTAATATGCATTGTTTATGCTTACAAAATCCATTTGACAATGTTTTTTTTACCCCTATGTAAATGTAACACGCACATTTGATGAATGAAAGAAGAGTGATTGAAAGGGCCGAATTTAAGACGGGCCTGCGTGCCCAATTTGTTACCTTTTTAAAATAAAGTTCGTTCGTTCGTTCGTTCTGGTTGTAAGAGAACCAGGAATAGTGTTACTCTTGAGGTGAGTTAGATGTGTTACGTCGTTTTGAGGCTGGCGATCGGGCTGTTGATTGATTGATTGATTGATTGATCTAGGAACCGATATCACAGCATTCGGTGCATTCCCATAGGCGCTCCGTCCCCATCCTCAGCAGCAAGCGAAGAGTTCCAACACCAATAGTACCAGTAGCAATCTGATTATATGTCCGTCTCGTCTTTCCTCTGAGCGTCAAGCGTCGGCCAGATCCCCTCGACACTCATCGCTGCCTCATTCTTGCCAGACCATGATGATCCATTTGCTCCTCCGAGGTGTACACGTGCTCCCACAAGGCCGCAACCACGTCTGCCTTGTCATGCATCAATACTCCACCAAATTTTGCCGAGCCAGCCAATCTGTCCGCCTGTTCATTCCCCAGCACATCGGCATGCCCTGGAGAAAAGATCCAGGTGATGCTTGCCACCCGTGATCTCCGAAGCGAAGCAAGCCCATCTGCACGAAGCATGCCTGTCCTCACCTTCCTCAGCATGCTTTCTGAGTCAGTTACAATCTCGATGTGTGTGTGTATCGTATTCTCGATCCAGCGGAAAGCTGCAGTGACCTCCTCCACCTCCATTCTTAAGCTAGATGTTGTGGTATCATATGACCAAACGTCGGCCATTAGCTTTTGCTATGAAAACCCAGGCATTTCTCCTACCTCTCGACACCGAACCATCTGTGTAGATAATCACATCACCCGAGCGAGCATTATCCTGAATTAGTTGCTGGATTTTCACTTCCGTGGCCCCTGCTGGCCACTCCCGGCTTAATGTGATTATAACTCTGCACAATTCTGACTGCTCCGCTGGCACTCTGACCCACTCCTCTCCTCGCCTAATGTTCTCCAAGTAGCACACCTGTCTGATCGTATCCTCCGCCTGAGCCATCCATGATTTCCCTCTTATCAGTCTCTGACCCTTAACTACGTCCAGCGCCTCATGCAACGGGTGATCTTTTTCTGCAGCTACTCTGAGGTATGCCTTCACCTGCATCACCTTGAGCCTACCAGCAACAGTAGACAGACCAAGGATGTAACGCATACACACTACTGGGGGTGTCTCTGGTGCATCCCAGAATGCTTCGTTCTGTAAGCGCTCTAACTTCACCAGCTGACTCTTTGAGACAGTGAGCAGTCCTAGTCCATAATCAATCACTGAGAGGATCAAGTGCTGGTATAGTGTGAAAAGCATTCTCAGCTCTGTGTCCATTGCAGCCATAGTTGTAAGTGCATTGAGGCCCTTTTGAAATCTTGTCACAACCGTCTCCACATGGTCCTTGAAGGACAGGCTCCTATCAAATGTGATTCCCAGATACTTCGGGCTGTTGATATCGGTAAAGTCCTTGGTTTACCTCCAACCACGATAAGGACAATTTGTGCAGGTGCCGACAAAATCAAAGAGGGTGCTAAAAACGTAACCCCTTTGAATGCTTCCAAGATCACTCGTACCAGAAGTACTCTTATGGAGAACACTGAAGCACTATTGGCCGTCTGGATTGAAAACCAGAACCAACGGAATACGCCTGTGAGCAAGATGGCTATCCAAGAGAAAGCAAAGTCTGTCTATGAAGATTTAGCTAAGAAAGCGGGTGAGAACAGTACTAGTAGTGCTGATGATAGTTTTGGAGCGAGTGGTGAATTTAATGCCTCTACGTCCCAATAATTCTACCACTCGTCCTCCAACCCACCTCTATTTAGCCAATACAAATCAACAAACATCAAAATAAACATTACATAATACACTGTATTTTATTTAATTCTATGGGAAATAGTGTTTCGCTATACGTCATTTCACTCAAAGTCTCGTTTTACAAGAACGTAAACCCGATGTTAACCGGGGCCTTCCTGTTTGTTTTAGGGCTGAGTGCACCGAGGTTAGATGACCAGGCTTTCCCTCCCGTTGCGAACTTCGAGTGCAGACATCGAACTCTCGTGCCATTGCGCTAATTGTCAGCATAACACCCTAACGATTACACCAACGCACCAGCAAAAATAGTCTCGTAGAGTATGAGAAGGGATTCGCACATGGCGCAAAGCAACCTACTCTTTAATAAAAAGGTTAAGTAATGCCTTTGTCGACTACTGCAGAAACTATAACGCAAGAGCATTTCACACATTTCATTACAAGAATGTTGAATATAGAAAGAACTGCAGTGATAGATTGTGCTTATTATGGAAATAATATCCACCTCAGCTTTAAAAGCTGCTTGTGATGCAGAGGCGACAGCATGGGGTGGGGCGTGTGAGAGGGGAGGGCGGAACGTGCCGTTTCAGACTCGCTGCGCTCGGAAACCTTACAGATGTGTATAAATCCCTGATTCGTTCTATAATTGCTGGAAAACAACTACTCATTCGCGACAGAAGCCAAATAAAGACAAGGATTCTGCGAGAGCGGTAAACAAAGGTTTTTTTTTTTATCTCTCGCCAAAAACTAGAAATATTAAGGTTATAAATATATTTCGTGAAGCCAAACTGGCACTCGTGTTTTATCATATAAAACACAACTTGGAAACTTGTGAGCCGCAGTCGGGCCGTGCCGATGGTCATGTGTTCGAATCCGCATTGAGGCGGGAACGTTTGTTGTTTAAGTAACCAGGGCTTTCAGGTCACCCAACTTACTTTTAACACCAGTACATGTTCTGGCAAGTAAAGGAAGACCGGAGTAATATTGTCCACACAGAACTAGGTCCTATGCATTATGGATCAATTCTATTCAAGGTAATACTCAATGCTACCATCTCTGTGGCGAAGGTCTTACGTAAACGATTCGTAATCACAATCGATATCGTAATCAATCAATCAATCAATCAATCAATTTATTCGTCTGTCTGTCTGTCTGTCTGTAGCATTAATTACATGAAACTGACTTATTACATAAGAGACTTTTGAGATTCTTAATTAGTTTTTGATGTTTCTATTCTTTTCTAAATTTCTGTCACGCATTTCCCATTTGATGTTACGACTGTTCCCAAATCTTTCACTTCATTGACCTGATTAATCACTTTTCATTCTGTTGTAATATCACAATTTGGTGTTATCTTTTTTCATTGATATATCTATTATTTTTGTTTCCCTCACATTCAAGGAAATCGCCTCTTTTTTGCTCACTACAATAACCTAATAGCCTCAACCCAATTAAATAGTGAAAATCACAACTCATATCTTAACATAGCAAAAACAAAGATAATGCATACAGATAAAATTACTATGGAAAAAGAAATATATGTTAAGGAGGAAACATTGGAGGTGGTGGACAATTTTGAATATCTTGGGTCATTGATAACCAACAACGGTGACACAATGAAAGAAATTAAACGACGACTATTAATCGCTCTTCAGAGACTAAAACAACTGAATAAAATATGGAGTGGGACAGACAGAACTACAAAAATTAGATTTTAAGAGCATGCATCTTTCCCATTGCAACATACGCCTGTGATACCTGGACACTTACTAACCAAGCTGAACAGCGCATAAATTCCTGTGAATATAAATGTTATAGACGAGTTCTAAGAATATCTTTGGTAAAGAAAAGAACAAATGCAACTATACTTCAAGAGCTGAACACTGAAGAAGGTTGGCTATCAAAGACTATAAAACAAAGAAAATTGAAATATGTTGGTCACTTGAAACGTCACGAAAGTTTGCAGAGGACAATAATGGAGGGGTATATGCTTGGGAAAAGAGGAAGAGGAAGACCAAAGAAAAGATGGGTGCAGGATGTGGCGGATGATCTCCAGATGGGTGTATCGGACGCGGGACATCTTGCTTATGATCGAGAGATTTTCCGGAAGGTTGTTATGGGAGCGTGGTTCTGCAAAGGACATGCTACTGAATGAATGAATGAATTAGCACAATGTTGCGTGTGTTGCAGATATTTTGCGTTTTCAACTAACAAAACAAAAGTGTGTCGTCTGCACAACGTAGATTCTTTATATTATAACCTCCAACTCGTACCTCTGGTAGACTGTTAATCAATCAATCATGTGCCATGCCGGAAAGCGTGGGCGGTCATGACTCGCCATTTCACTCGATCACCAGAGTCGTGGATCAGCTCAGTGTTCCTGTCTCGTCCATGCCATGTGGCCAAGCCATCCAGGTATTTTCCTCTCGGTCTTCCTCTTGGTCTGTTCCCTTCGATCTTGCCAGTTGTCACTAAGTTCTCCAATCCATTTCTTCTCATAACATGTCCAAAAAATGTTGACTGTCTACGTCTAATTTCTCTAATCAATTTACGACTTTCATTTGTCTCCTGTAGTACTTGGTCATTGGTTTTTCTGTCTGTCCATGGTATTCTTTGCATTTTCCTCAGAAACCACATTTCTGCAGCCATCAGATGTTTTTCAGCTTGACTGCACATTGTCCAAGTTTCACATCCATACAAAAGAACAGGCTCTATGTATCCCCTCAACACTCTTTTTCTCGTTTCTATTGACATCTTTTTATTGGTCAGAATGTTTTCATCTTGCTAAAGGCTACTTTCGCCATGGCGATTCTTGTTCTAATCTCTTCAAGGCATCTCCCATCAGATGTTATGACTGTTCCGAGATAATTGTACCGATTAACTTGTTGAAGAATATTCCCATTTACATGTATATTACATTGTGGTACTTCTTTCTTCCTAGTGACGACCATAACCTGTGTCTTTTATAATTTAATTCTAACCTCAGTTGTTCACTGTGTACAACAGGGGTCACCAAACTTTTTTCACGGCGGGCCGGATAACCGACTAAATGACGAGCGCGGGCTGGATACTCATCCTGTACAATACTTGCGCCGTCTCCGTGGCGAAGGTCTTACGGAAGCAGTTCGTAATCCCGTATACCCGCGTTCGAAACAGACATGCGCGCATTTTGGCAGCAGACCGCGTTGCGCTGGTTTTTACACTAGGGTATGGGTGCCGGTTGTTCATAAAGCAATGGCAACTACTGAACATAAACTTGCCAAGACATCAGCAACAACAAACAATGCTGGTGTTGATTGCAAACGTTCTGTAAAGGATATGCAACTAACTTTTACAATACTTGCAAGACAGAACGAAAGCTCTGGGAAAAAAGATGAAAATCTAAGTTAACCATGGGTGATTGGTGTGCAAAAAGAAAACAAAGACAACCAACATATTAGTCATTAGTCGCAGTTCCAACATCACAGCAAAGGGTCGTCCCATTATGCTCGGTTTCCGTGCCAGTGAATATCACATAAAATGTTCCTCACTGCCCTATGCGGAAAGTGGAAAAGACAGAAGTCTCGACAAACAACTGCCCGCTCAGGCACACTGTGCAAAAAACCACCTCCAGAATGTCACCACAAAAGTCCTCTACGAACAATACAGTTCATCCTTGATGGAATTGGCAGTAACTTTCCCAACCAGTTGTTCACCAACAAAGTCTCGATGTTTCTAGATATTGTTGTTCCGTTTCTAGATGTTTTCTAGCCAGCCACGCCATTTTTTCCCCTCCGAAATGTAGATCACGCAACAAAGCAACCTCGAAAAGATGTAAAGAAACATTTCACTGTACATAATTCCGTCGCCAGAATGCCAACACAAAGGTCCTCCTCGAAAACACAGTTCATCATAGATGGAAACGGCTGTCACTAGCAGACCCATCAGCCACACATTTCTGAAGGCAAGAAAACCGGTCGCTTCTGCCATCCGCCAGCCGCCATACATGCAGATATTTCTGGATGTTGTTGTTCCGTTTCTAGATGTTATCTAGCCAGCTACGCCATTCTGAGCATGCAGATCACACCACAACACCTCGGACAGATGTAAAAAAACATTTCACTGTACATGCCATCTCCAGAATGCCAAAGCAACAGTCTTCCACGAAAGCACGGTTCATCGTCAAAAGGAGCGGCAGTCAGCCAGAAGACCAGCCGCTACACATTTCTGCATAAGACACAAACACCTGTCAATTCTGGGACATAGCCACCCGCTATAGCTCTGAACATGCAGATCACGCTACACAACCTCGGGCAGATTAAAATGCATTTCACACGAAACTCACAGCTCACAGCATCGCGCCACGCACTCAACTCAGTAGCAGGGCGACGGAACCGTAAACTACCAGTCCAACATGAGGAAAATGCGAATGCAACCGTAGCCACGAGCATAAACACACAGAGGCCTTAACCGTTTCACTGCTTATCCGCCATGCTGGGGGACGGAGATAACCAACATATTTATTTACTTTAAAAAAAAAGTTATGAAAGAAGGCGACGTTAGCAAAAAGATAGTTACATCGAACCCAGTGTGCACATATCCGATCTCACAAACTAAGCAGCAAAAAAGATTAGTGAGTTTTGTGAAATTGATATCTGGGTTTCAAGATATTATCAATGTTTGGTTTGGAACTGCTGCATCCAATCAAGAGAATTGCTTTCAAATGTTCATCAGTCAATCTCGTTCCATGTGTTGTCTTCACATACTTCATTTTTAAAAAATTATTGCTCACAGAAATAAGTTGTTCTACACACTGATGCCATACCAGCGGCAAATTTATTCAGATTCGGAAATTCAACATCAGGTAAGCAGCAGTAAAATTCAACAAGTTTTTCCTTCTCTGTGCTTCTCTTTCAACAAGTCATTTGCTTGCAAATCAACGAGCCTCAGCTGTAGTTCAACTGGCATATCCTCAAGGTTACAATTAAATGGATTCTGGAACAGAAGAATGTCATTCTCAAATCTGTCAAGATCTGAAAATCTCTACACACACAAAAAATGCTTCTTCAAATCACGAATAATTTTTTTTTTTTTTTGGGGGGGGGGGGGGGGAATCGAGGATCGAGGTTGACATCTTCGGCGACTGTGGCGCAAAACCCTTTGAAACAGTGAAAATGAGAAACGTTTTCTCCTTCCAGTTTTGCTTCAAATAATGACAGCTTTCTCCGAAATGCTTTGATGATTGTGTAGAGATAACAGACGAGGTTATCTTTTCCCTGAAGTTTCAAATTCAATTAATTCATGTGGGATGTGATGTCGACCAAAAATGACAACTTTGACATCCAGGTAGGATCTGACAGCCGTAGATCAGCTCTATCTATTTTTTTTTTTTTTCAGTGAGGAAAACATCTATTTCGTTTCGTAGCTTGTAAAAACGAAACAGGACTTTACCGCAGCTGAACTTCCTCACAAATGTGTAATAAGTCAAGTCACAGAATTCAGAATCAATTTCTTCAAGAAAAGCCTGGAACTGACGGTGATTGAGTGCATGTCCCCGAATGAAGTTCGCAGCAGAAAAGACTGGTTTCAGTACACAATAAATATCTAAGTCTTTCAGACAGAGCGCTTGCTGATGTATGATCCAGTGTATGAACAGAGCGTCCAGAATTTGCAAATCTACCAGATGAGTCCTAACCTGCCCCATCAGACCCTACTTCACTCCAGTCATGTTTTTTCCTCCATGAACTGTAACACTTCGAAGCTGATTCCACTGAAGGTTATAGTCAGTGGTGACGCTACGGCTCACCAAAGGTACATATAAAGTTTATAGGTACCTTTGGTAATAGAATATATCTCATAATAAGGTTTGCTACATATATAAATAGGGCCTGCAGAGTTTTTCAACCGGGGTTCCGTGAGTGGCAGCCAGTGGTTCTGAAACAGACCGAAATCACCTGCATGCAACATTTCTGCCCATCTGTTTCATTACCTAAAGTAGGACAAACACTTATATCATCGCACAGAGTTCCTTGAGCAACTTAAACATTTGCGTAAGTATCTGCTCCAGCAGAAAGGTTGAAAAACACTGACCTAGAGACAAGCTCGATTAACACCTTGATCAGGGAATTCTTCTGAGCTAGTGATAATATTTTTGTAATAACACGGGGCTTCTGTGGCATTTTTTTGCTTTGTTTGCTGCTTTATTGCCTCTATTCACACTTGTAATTCACTGACCTATCACTGTCAAACAAAGAAATCCTTGTTACATACCTATAAAATGGATGACTGGCAAAAAGAAGTAAATATTTCTGGATCATAGGACCTCTGTTGACAGACGGGCGCGTCCAGGGGAGGGCAAGATACCTGTGTGTTTGTTGCCATGGAAACCCTGGTAACTCCAGAGTGTATAGGGTGCTACCACGAGCCTGGGAAGGACTTGGGATGGCGCGAAATAAGGAAAAATTACAATAAGAAAATCTAGATACAATAATTTATAACTGAATATAGTAAATTTAAGACACAGCAGCCAGGAGGTCTCCGCACGTTTGAAGATCTCCTATTATTCTAAACATAATATTTACATTTAAATTGTATCACAAAGCCTCGTGTTCTATACGTTATATCAAGCAAGTTCGAGTACCGTCGGCGGGCCGGATGAAATGACGTCGCGGGCCGGATACGGCCCGCGGGCCGTAGTTTGGTGACCCCCTGGTGTACAACAACCGCATCTACTTATTGTTGCAGATCCTGCGCATTGTCTGCAATCAATACTGTATCATCTGCATATCTAATGTTATTGATGTTTCGTATTCCAATGCTGATTCCATTTATATCTTCTACATTTCTGAAAATATTTTCACGGTACAGGGAAAAAATATCTGGAGACATTACACAACCCTGCATAACACCTCTCTTAATAGGCTGATATTGTCCCACTTCATTATCAATCCTTATGGCAGCTTGTTGTTTCCAATATATGTTATTTATAAGTCTAATGTCTTTCCCATCAATTTGTAGATCTGCAAGCATATCCACCATGTTGACATGGCCTATCAAAGGCCTTTCTGTAGTCTATAAAGCAATGATGTATGTCCTTGTTTACTTCTTTACTGTTAAACCCTCTCATTATTAACTGGCTATAGATAGAGATAGAAGAGATCCGATGGCAAAACACTGTCTTACTCTTCCCTTTATCTGTTCATAACTGCAAACTTTATTTCCCACTTTAAAAGATGTTACTTATTATTATTATTATTATTATTATTATTATTATTATTATTATTATTCCGACATCTTGCTCATCAATTTTAATATCTTCCAGCATTCTGATCTTTTTATGTTTTACTTTATCAAATTCATTGGTTTAATATATAAAGCACTAGCTGACCCAGCCCGGCTTCGCCCAGACCCTGGTGGGGAGCATCTCATTTAATTCATATAAGTAGTCATATAAGCTCCCGTTCCCGACTATCTGTCTGTCTATCTGTCTGTCTGTCTATCTGTCTGTCTGACCCGGCCCGGCTTCGCCCAGACCCTAATGGGGAGCATCTCATTTAATTCATATAAGTAGTCATATAAGTTCCCGTTCCTGACTATCTGTCTGTTGTCTGTATGTCTGTCTGTCTTACCCGGCCCGGTTTCGCCCAGCCCCTGGTGGGGAGCATCTCATTTAATTCATATAAGTAGTCATATAAGCTCCCGTTCCCGTTCCCGACTATCTATCTATCTGTCTGTCTGTCTATCTGTCTGTCTGACCCGGCCCGGCTTCGCCCAGACCCTAATGGGGAGCATCTCATTTAATTCATATAAGTAGTCATATAAGTTCCCGTTCCTGACTATCTGTCTGTCTGTCTGTCTGATAGATAGTCGGGAACGGGAACTGGAGCTTATATGACTACTTATATGAATTAAATGAGATGCTCCCCACCAGGAACTGGGCGAAGTCGGGCCGGGTCAGACAGACAGACAGACGGAGATTCTCTTTTATATATATATAGACAAGTATAGGTCTCTTTATGTCCAAATTGATGACTCAAATAGTGTTCGGAATTTGTAAACTGCATGATTTGTCCCTTACAGTTCACAAATCAATACGGATCTACACTAATGTCCTTTCTGTATTTACCCTCTGGTTGTTCTCATTATAATTCTGAGTGGAGGTTTCATAACGTGATTTATGAGACTAAAAGCTCTACAGAAGACAAATTACATAGCTTAAGGCAACGTAGCGAGCTAGAACTATACTTTCAACAAAACAAACTGCAGACTTGAAGAAGGGAAATATTACACCGTCTGTTTCATATTACAATGATGATGAACGAACGAAAGTCTTTATTTTCAAAGGGTTAAGAATTGGGCACGCAGGCCCGTCTGACAGTCTGCCCTTCTTCTCTATTTCCTCTCATACATTCTTTCAATCAACATCACGTATGAAGCAAATTTTGACAACAAAAGAACAATAGCATTAAAACGCATGAAAAATAATCAATAACAAGTGACTCACTGAGGCAGTGTTTAACATGGACATTATAAATACCTAAGGAGGGTGTAACGTGCCATATATAAGGGAATGTTTTTTGGCTAGTTGTCGTTTGAGAAAAGTTACCATTATTGTCTTTGATGAGAGAGAGAGAGAGAGAGAGAGAGAGAGAGAGAGAGAGAGAGAGATGGGGGGGGGGGAAGGGGGGAGAGGGGGATAATCAGACAGACAGACAGACAGACAGACAGCAAACAGATAAACAGACAGACAGACAGATATATAGATAGATAGATAGATAGATAGATAGATAGATAGATAGATAGATAGATAGATAGATAGATAGATAGATAGATAGATAGAGATAGGGAGAGAGGGGAAGAAAGCAAAGGAGAGAGAGAGAGAGAGAGAGAGAGAGAGAGAGAGAGAGAGAGAGAGAGAGAGAGAGAGAGAGAGAAAGTATAGTAATAACAGGGGAGGAGAGAGCAGACGAGCATTAACACCCTGGTTCTCAAGTACAGAGAAGATACAATCAGAATTTCAACAATAATAACTGTTGTTAGATCATACGCTGGTGAAGAGCAGGTTCTTGAAGCCTGCAGACACTGCAATGTTTGAAGAAAATATGCAACAAAATACGTACATATTTCTCTACCAAATGACAGATGAGAACAGATAGAAAATGCATAATGGAAACATCATTATCCGTCTTTATATCAGGCCGTGAAACGCAGGTTTGTCATTGGTATCTTCTCATTTACTTCAAATATGGAAAGCACTTTGTGCCTGTCTGCGTTGGGCCAAGTGATGGGTTTAATATTTTGTTTAATGCATGTTAGATTGAAGATGTCTTACGTAAAGCTAATTAAATGATTCAGTGCTGAGAGATAATATATCGTCAAATCTACCTCCTATTTGGACAGAAGGACGATACATCGTCATACCAGGATAATCGTGTTAGGTGTTTTGTTTCGTGGTATCTTCCAGTTTCAATGCTTGCTCAGTTAACGGAAATTTACATTATAATTACCTGTTCATTTTATTGTGTACTATGTTTTGTCCAAACTTACTTTTTATTTGCCACTGAATCAGTTAATATACGAGGGGGCTTCAAATGAAAACTGTAAATGTTTTGTTGTTGTGTGAATATATTCTGAAAAAGTAGAAAACAAACGTATATTTTTGATGTAGTCACCGCTGCATTGAATACAAGTTCTCCAGGGCCGTTAAAGTGCATGGATTCCCATAGAAAAATCAACTCTGTGGTCACTACTCGGTGTGCCTGACCCGGTCGTGAACAGTCTGAGACAGAAGTCATGCCGTTTTAAAACTTCATACTCCACTTATACACTTGCTGGGCTGAAAGGCATGCGTCACCATTCTGGACCTTCATTCGCCGATGAATTTCTTTACACTGATAAAAAAAAAAAAAAAACGTATAACAGAACGCTGCTCCTCTTTGGTGTATGTCAAAAGTAGGGCGGCAATTTTTAAATTGTCATTATGACGTCATCATGTTCGTCTGCACCGTGATGTCACGTGCTTAACCCTCCTGACATCCTTAACATCAATATTGACATATTACAAGACAATGACATGGTTATTGTAATTTCTATCACACTTTTAAGATTTTCATTTGAATTACACTCGTATCTCACTTGTTCACATAGATGTGCGTAAATGAGCCGAGGTGGACAGTGCGTTTACCTACCAACATAAAGGTTCTGGATTAAATCGCCAATAATGGTCGAATTTTGTTCCAAACCGGCGTGGTTCATTGGTCGACCAAGTCTGGCAAAATTAGAAATCTATATGGGATCATTTTAAGACTGGAATATTTTCGTGCAAATGAAAGGCGGCAAGGGATGGAGCTGATCATCCCACCTTATTATCCGATGAACCTGTGCACAATAAAGCCTAACACTTCATACTTCTACAACAGTGACGTGGTTACCTTTCTTTATACACTACACACACGTACATAATACGTCTATGTATCATCATCATTATCATCATCATCATCAACATCATCATCCAATGGCTCATTCTGTGCAGAATTTTGTCTCCATAACAGTCTTTTAAAAACCTTCTCTGTCATAAGCCACATGTCATGTCAACGCCGCGGTCATGTTCCAATTAACTATCACATCTTGAATCCTTCTCCCGGGAGGGTTAATCCGGTCAACAAATGCCAGAAGTCGGATGTGTCGGGCGAAGGGCACCACAGCCATGTTGTAAACATGACCATCATGTGCCATGCCGATAAGCGTGGGCGGTCATGTTTCGCCATCTTACAACACCAGAGTCGTGGATCAACTGAATGTTCTTGTCTCGACCATGCCATGTGGCCAGGCCATTCAGATCCATTAATTGACGAAACATGATTTTCTAGGCACCTGTAAAGAAGGTAGTTTGCCATTGATTTCCTTCTTAGCAGTGACAATACTGGTTGATGGCCGTAGCCATTGTCTCAACTACTAAAAAATATCCTCTGCCTACCCTCATGATATTGGAGACCATAACCTATAACTATATGTAGGCTGCTCTTCAACTTAATCCGCGACCTGCGCCCATTTTCTCGGAGACTCATAGGGTCGTCGCTGGAGCTACGCATGTCACTGCCTTATGCGACGCTTTCGGCTGGCCGACATGAGGGAAGAGACCGACCTGAGGGAAGAGACCGACCTGAGGGAAGAGACCGAGTCATATGGGTGCAATGCAGTCAATCCCCTTGCCTTTTCAATCGTTCCCCCCCCCCCACACTTTAGTTATTGTAATGGGTCTTAGTTTGAATAACATAAAAGACAGAAGTCATAGTGATATCAAAGAAATAGATTGTGTCTAAATGTGCAATTAAAGTACAGGACGTTATTGTGGGGCAAGTGCAGAAATTCAAATATCTAGGCACATGGATAACATCAGATGGAAGATGCATCACTGAGATAAAGAACAGAATAGGACAAGCAAAAACTGCATTCTATCAAATGAAGACGCTTTTGTGCAATATGCCACTGTCTTTGAATGTTTGAAAAACAGTTTTTGCATGTTACATAGAACCAGTTTTAACATACGCCTACGAATTCTGGACAATTAGTAAACAGACGAATAAAATTCATTGAAGCCTTGGAGATGTGGTTTTATAGAAGAAAGATGAAATTTAATTGGACAGCAAAAATGAGCAATCATGACGTTTTTAAGGGAAGCTGAGTCGCAAAGATAATTTATCACAAACATCAGACAGAGGCAATCAACGTTATGAGAAGACAAAAACTGGAACATGTTGTGACAACTGGAAAGATTGCGGAAAGAGAGATAGACGAAGACAAAGTGAGAAGATGCTTGACAGTCTTGTGTCATGGCATGAAAGGGAGTCAACACACCAATTGATCCATGACGTCGGAGATGGTAAATTGTGGAGAGGTATGATCGCCCATGCCAACCGGCAAGGCACTGGATGTTGATGATGAGTTATTGCAGCTATGTTTCTTCTTCTCATAATTTCTGTCATCAGATTTCCATCGCCCGTCAGCCGTGAACCTAGATATTCAAAACTGTTCACATTCAGTAACTTCTCTCCAAAAATAATTATAAATGTTGACATAATTGTTTCAAAGGTTGTCATTATTTTTACTTTTCTTGCATTTAGCTTTAAGTTTCGTTTTGTCACTTTGCTTCTGCACTGAGGTTTTAAAATGTGCAATTCCCACTTGTGATGCTGATAGTAATACTTTGTGGCCAGCATATCGAAGTTCATGTATTTCTATTCCTCCGACCGCAAGGGGAGAATATTCTTCAATGTCCATATGATCTATAACATTCCTCATTGTGTTTTTAGTATACGTATTAAATAAACAACATGGCATAATCCAACCCTGTCTGATTCCCCGTTATATATAAAACGAATCTGTTGTGTCATCACATATTCTCACAGCTTCTGTTTGTTCAATGAAGAGCACTGTTGACGGGAAATTGTTAGGACATACCTTAGACTTGTAAAGGGTATATATTGGAAACAGCAAGCTGTCGTAAACACTGATAATGAAGTAAGTCAATACCAGCCAACCAACAGAGGTATATGATAGGGATGTGTAATGTCTTTAAACTTGTAACCGTATGTAGTGAAAGTATGAGAAATTTAGAGGATATGATGGGGATGGTCACTGAAGAACATAATATCAACAATATATCAGATGTGCAGATGAAACGGTAGTGAATGCAGACAATGAACGGCATCTGCAGCAATTAGTGGATACGGTTAATGTACAGTGAGACATTAGTGCTAGAATTGCATTATAAGAACACAGAAATTACGAAGAAAGAAACACCACAATGTAACATCCAAGTTCATGGAAAGATTCTTAACCAGGTGAATCAGTACAACTGTCTTGGGAGAGTCGTAACATCTGATGGAAGATGCATTGTAGAAGTAAGAACAAGAATCGCTATAGATAAGGTAGCCTTTTGCAAGATGGAAAACTACTCACCTATAAAAAAGCTGTTATTAGTAGTTTAAAAAAAAAAAAGAGTGTTGAAATGTTATACAGAACATAGTGATTTCTGATGAAAATTTGAAGAATACCACGGAAGGAAAGAAAAACAAAAGAGGCAGTTCTTCGTGAAACTCATGTAAACTTCCATTCATTAGAGAAATTTGGCGTCGACTGTGATTTTTTTGACACGTTATAAGAAGAAGAAAAACATAATTTACAAACCGGGTTCCAACTGGCAAAACTAATTAGGAAACAGCTAGGGGCAGGTACAGAGTTCAATAACTGTACGGCTTGGCATCATGGTATAATCGGGACAAGGACACCGGCCTGACCCAAGGCTCTGGTGATCGTGTGAGATGGCGAACCTTGCCCGCCCACGCTTACCGGCATGACACATAATGATGATAAGAGTATTGTAACGGTTTATATTAAGTGTAATTGAAAGCCCATTTCTTTCAATCTCACATTTCATTACGAAGCAAGTCCTTTTCAGAACGCGGCGCGCATCACGACCAGTTGAAAAGTTTCTCCATCTCTTGCCATGTCTCATGGTTTGTGCATCTTCATGCTCAAAATATCTGCAATGTCTTGTGTCTTTCTTTATGCTGGTCATCCCTTGCCGCTCCTTCCGTGAACCATGCCTTCCATGATTGTTCTCTCTAAGCCACAGCGAAGCTGAATGTTGACTAAGTATTTCGGTTTCAAAGACACGATACTTTTTACGAACCAATTTTCTTCGAAATTCAGATCTTGTAGAATGTCAGTATTTTGCTTTTCCTTGGTCCAGGATATCCTAAGAACTTTTCTAAAACATTTAAACTCAGTATCTGTTCTTCTTCTTCTTCTTTTCGTTCATCCGGAGTGTTTTTTCAGATGTGATTGCGGTGTGTCTGTTATGCGCCCTTGGGCCGAAACCCGTAGGCCAACACATCGACTTTAGCGTGCTTTTTTTGACCAGGTAGCATTCCTGGGAGACTCTCACTTCTGTGGTGCCATCTGCAACCATGCTGGCCAAGGTTGAATGGTCGAAGACAACGGTCATCCCTCAAAGGAAGGCAGGGACAGTCCATAGCATTTTCCGCCATCCAAGGTTGCTTCCATAGTTGCAGGGCCGACACATAACGCCCTGGATCTGGGCTCACCGAGGGAGATCGTCACGTCCTGCTCATGGCTGCTTTAAATCCTCACTTCAATATATTGGTCATTTCGTTTCCCCAGGTCATTCCCGCACAAACCAGACAGGTTTGTAGACGGCATCCACTCAGCGAGTTTTCGGACATGTGCTTGTCGTTGCGCCCATCAGAGCTTTTCCAGGCACAACAGACATTCGGAAAACTACCCAGTCAGAGCTGTTCCGAACAAGAGCGGCATTCGGAAACTAGGTAGTCAGAGCTGTTCCTAGCACGAGAGACATTCGGACGAGACATTTCACTCGGACGTAATTGCGTAGTGTCAATTTTTAGTTTGCCACCCGTAGGACGACACTTCCGACTTCAGCGGGCATTTTTAAATGAGGTTAACCTTCCTCTGGTTTCGAGGCACGTTGGACTGTTGTGATGTCGCTAACATCTCAGCTGGTCAAGATAGAACGATGAACGACATCGTGGTCGGCCCTCAAGGGAAGGCAGGGGCAGACCATGAGCATTCCCTCGCTATCCAAGGAGGCTTCCATAATTGCAGAGCCGGCACATATTGCTCTGTGACTGGGCTCACCCGAGGAGTTGCCACGTCCTGCTCATGGCTGCTTTAGTTCCTCACTTCCATGTGTTGGGCAACTCGTTTGTCACTGATCGCTCAAGCACACACCAGGGAAGGTCAGACTGCAAGCGACACCCACTCGGTAAGCTTTTGACTTCGGACCACGCAATAGGTCCGCTCGCCGTGCGTTGCATTTTGCGTCATTGAGATGTTCTTCCACTTTTGTCTACACTCTCTATGAGTTAAGACACAGTTTTCGCAGCCATTTTCTTCGACTGGGGCACTTTTTTGACTTTTTGTACTCGCTCACGAGGTAGGCTACTTGTGCTGCCGGCTCAGCACCTTACCTACGTGCAGCGGTGAACGAGAAACGGCCTGGCCCTCTCATCCGGGAATCTCTCATATCCCCCAGCTGAGAGCCTTCGAACTTGTATCAGGCCTGAGCATGTAGCTTGCTCAGTATCACGCCTTTTTTCGAAAGGTGGGAATCGGCCCGGCTCTCAGGGTTTGTGGCTTAGAGGCGTTCAGCCACAGCCCTCGACAGGGAGCCTTTAGTGTTTTGTCCGGACCAAGAACTTCTGCCTTCGTGCGCCTGATTTAAATTTTAGACTGCTATCCTCAGTCTCACCTGCAGAGCAGCAGGTTGTGTCTCTCTTAGTCTGGTCCCTATCCCATAAGCTGTCCGATATGTAGTTTTTCATCCATCAGCAAGCAAATGGGGTCGATGGGACACGCAAGCTCCCCCACCACGTCAAGGTGGAGACACATCGGGGGAGTGTATCTGTTCTATCTCTTCATGATGTGCACAGTCAAATGCCCTTATGTAGTCTATAAAGCAAGATAGCAGATCTGCACTGTACACCGTCTCCTGTTCTATCTCTCTTCATATTAAACATGTTGTCTTGAGTACTTCTATTTCGTCTAAAGCCAGCCGGTACCACGTTTATGTTTTCTTCTTTTTAATTTTTTAAAATAAATTTTCCCGTGATTATTTTAAATTAAAATGTTTGTGTGACTCGTCACAGCAGCTGTTCGTTATGTAACCGGTAATTGCTTTTCTTGTTCCTTGATAAAGATTTCGGTCGAAACGATCTCCTGTATCTTGGGCGTGTTTTCCCATTCGTGGAGCTTCTTAATCATATTCTGTATTTGGAGGTCAGCATGGCCGAATGGATAAGAGCGTCTGTTCTTAAAGATCCGGTGCGCTGATGGCGAGGAAGGGGGTTCAGTGGGACTAAAATGTTGACTTCTCGTCATTGACTTAGGGGCGTAAATTACAATTAATTCTGAAGTCGGAGTGAGTTCGCCTAATGGCAAGGGACACTGGTAATATGGAAAGCTAATCTACACGCAAATATCAGCTTAGTGCTACTATATATGCGTATAATGTACTACGCTTGAGTTCAAAACGAACGAGCGCAAAAAAAAAAGTTTTTATTTTGACTCCAATATTACTCCCAGTAGCACACCTAATATTACCCCCAGTAGTACATCTAATATCATGCCCAGTATTGCACCCCGTATCACTCCGACTTATGTTATTTTCCCAGATCACTCATGTCTTTTTTATCAGACTGGTTTGACCCCAAGGCTTGAACAAAGTGATAATAAAAGATAGTTGCACGTCCTTTACGTGACGCTGCAATCATTCCCCGCATTTATTGGCTTTTTGTGATTTAATAGACCATTTTACGGTCAGTACAGCGGCGCTGTCAGGTGTATCCCCAGCGGCACAACTCTGATATAGTCCTACACGACCGAAAGAGGCCTACTAATAATACGTTCAGTAATTTGCCTTTGCTTTCTGAACGGCCGACGTCTCATGCCATCGAAATCAACACAATGCGACCTGCTTCGAAATCGCTAGCGGTTAATTTAGAACCCTGGACTCGGGATGCAGGAGAATTGTGAAACTGTGTTTGACTAGCCCCTAACTCCACAAAGAGAATCCTCCTATGACACACATAGGCGAATCATCATTATTATCAAGTGTCCTGCCAAAGCGAGGGCGTTCATATCTGTCCACAGATCACCGTTCTGGATCAACACTGCCGCTGATATTCATCCACGCCACCGTCTCAGTCCATCCAGCATAATTCCTCTTGGTCTGTCTCTGTTTCTTTTCCCACTGATCTTTCCAGTTGTCATGAAGTTCTCCAATACACATCTTCGCATACCGTGAGCAAAGAATACTATTTGTCTATTTGCTATAGTTGTATATAATGTTCTAGTTTCATTAGCCTCTTCCAAAGCAATCGTTTTTAATTACTCTGGCAGTCCAAGGTATTCGTAACATTTGTCTCGGGAGCCACATCTCAGTTGCTTCTACACATAGGCGAATGGATAAATAACCATACTTTTTTAATTTTTTTTTTTTAAATTATTTCTGACATACGAAAAATAATTCCGACGAGACGTAAGATAATTTTAATATGGCATTTCTGTAAATGTATTATGAAAAATAACAGATGCAGAAAAGATAACTCTATTTCAAAACCCACCCATTGTTTCTTACAACACTGGCGGAAGATATATAAATGAGAACATCATTAAAATATATGAATAAGAACATCATTAAAATAGAAAACAAAACGCAAGCGCATGAGTGGTTTATCATTAAAACGAGAACAATCATTCTGCCGTTACAATATTCAGCGAGAAGAAAAAAAACCTGTGTTTAGCAAGATAAATAAATGTGGTATTATTGTCTTCAATACATATTATTGCGGTGATTATTGAAACATGAAGTCGCGATGCCGCCTACTGGAAACATTCAATCGAAAACAGAGAAATTGAAAAAAATGGAGAATATTGCTCATGGATGTAATATTGTTAAAAACCCGCATTGTTACATGTTTAAAATAATGTATTTCCTTAGTGAATTCAAACACAGAAGCCACAAACAATATGCTGCACGATTTATTGACTGGCATATTTCGCTGCATCTCGTCAGGTGCATACTGCAGAGTTATATATCATATGGAGTGAATACATGAATGATACTAAAGTTGAAACAATTAAATGCGAGTTTACACTCCTTCAGTAATCCACACAGTCGCTTCACAGATCAATGTGGGAGGAGACGTTTCGAGAAATTCAAAACAATTCATTAAGGAAATACATTGTATTGTGTGTGTGTGTGGGGGGGGGGGGGGGGAATTTCGGACATTCAAAACAATTCGCCAAGGAAATGCACTGCTTTGTGACAGGCGACGTTTTGGAAATACACAATTCACCTCGGAAATACAATGTTTTGTGGTGGACAAGGGGGGGGGGGGGGGGGGGTGACGTTTCAGAAATTCAAAACAATTCACTAAGGAAATACATTGTTTTGTGGGGAAAAGGGGGGGGGGGGGCCCGCGACGTTTCAGAAATTCAAAACAATTTACTACGGAAATGCATTGTTTTGTGGGAGGCGACGTTTCGGACATTCAAAACAATTCACTAAGGAAATACATTGTTTTGTGGAAGGCAACGTTACGGAAATTCAAAACAATTCACTAAGGACATCCATTGTTTTGGATTTCTAAAACGTCGCTTCCCACATTCATCCGTAAAGCAACTAGATTGATTACTGAAGCTGAAATGTAAAATCGCATTTGGTTGTTTCAGCTTAAGAATCATTCATGTATTCACTCCATATGATATATCACTCTGCAGTATGCACCTGACGAGATGCAGGGAAATATGCCAGGCAACAAATCATGCAACATATTTTATTATCACTCACGCTCGCTTGCCAGCCTTGTGGCCATGGGTTCGAAATCGCGTCGAAGCGGATTGTTAACATCCCAGGTCAAGCCAGTAACACAAACTGGGTGCTATGAAATGTCTTGGGAAGTACATTCGGCCTGCGTGATATTGACCTCATCGACGCTCGAGTGCGGATTGGTCTATAAATTATGAGGCTTGCAGGATACGACCTTAAAGAAGACGAGAAGAGAGAACTTGCCTGCGAGGTGCAGCAAAGAACCAACCTACAGTAACCTCAAATAAAGCTACCACGAGGAAGACCGAAGACAACCCACCACAGACAAGAGCCAAGACTATTGAGAAGAAGAGTGAGGAGAAAGACCCCAGAGTCGGAAACACCGACTCACAGACAACCAGATGGGTTGTCAAATGTATCCAAGTGAAGCTGACAGATGACCAGATCCTGAAGCAGCTACAACAGGAAAATCTCCACATCCGAATCTTGAAGGCTTCTACCTACTCCAAGATTCCTACAACCTTAGCGGTGGTGAAGAGGAGGGGAGCGAGATGCCAATCCAAGTGTTGATGAACAAGAAAGCTCAACAATCCGAAAGATTCATTCTGAGAATCACTCAATGTTCAAAGTGCCAAAGGGCCGGCCACAGCAGAACAATATGCCGCAGTAAGACAGAGATCTGCCGATACTGCGCCGAACACCATGCATCCAAGGAATGTCCGCTAGCCAAACATGACAAGGACTTCCAAAAGCGTAATGACAAGAGAACGTGCACCTGCACCAACTGCCTTGGCAAACACGGAGCAAGATACCTGGGCTGTCCGTATCTGCAAAAACACAGAGACGTCTTAAAGACTGCTATTAACTATTACTACAATGACACCATACAAAGAAGCATTGCGAAGGTGCGAGACAGCCATCTCACAAGCTGAAAAGGCTCAGCTCCAAGGCCAGATTGACGAGCTGAAGAAGCAAGTCAAAACACTTCTGAAACCAAAACCAATCAGCGACAACAGAAAACTACTGGCTGACATGAAGGAATTCCAGCACAGCATACAGCAAGAGATGGAGCGCGTGGCCGAGATGAAGAAGGAGAACGAAGAAGTCCTAAAAGCCATCAAATCAGAGAGACAACTGCTTAAAGCCGAAAGGGAACTAACCCAGAACAAACCAGCGGAAACTACGCGAAAGACAACAGAGGAATAGCAAGCTGGAGGCAAGACAAAAACCAGCGTGAAACCTCAAGGCAAGGCCAGTAGCCCACACACGAGACCCAATAAATACAAGAATAAATCAACTGACTACCAGCCATCTGGAGGACCCCGAGAGTTACCTCGAAAGATGGAGCAAACACTATGAACTCCGACGAGGAGGGGAAAAAAAACGCAAAGAAGAGGAAGAAGCTGAGGAAAAGTTTGCACAAGAAATGGATGAGAAACTCGAACAGCCAACAGAAGCCACGAGAAAAACCATAGAAGAGCTAAGCCAAAGACTAGTGAAAACCCTCAGGGTGAAGCCAGCAACACATTCTCACTGACGTATAAATTCAAGGGGAAACCAGTCTTCAACCGTAAATATGACTCAAGCCGAGTCACGCTAGAGTCCTTATAAAGACTGCATCATATCAAAAACGACGAGCCAGAAGCCAACACCGAACAAAGAAACCGCCAGAGGAGACGGACACAAAGAAGAACTCGCTGGCCATCTCCCAGTTGACGTCACAGGCATAAACGCTTCACAGTCGAAAAACCAGCTAGCACTGGCGCAGAAAACTAAACAAACTTATCCCGCACCATGAACCACCACCAATAAAACCAACGCCACAGAGGCTGGTTGAATGTTGGTGGAAAGTTTTTGTCTTCTTCTAATTTTCCAAAATGGACGGACGGATACGCCCTTAGGACGGGTTCGGGTGGGGGAGGGAGGATGTTGGTGCAATTAACTGAACTAAACTGAAGTGGAAGTAAGCGAACATTAGAGGACGCAATCGAGGAAAATGGTGATACACTGAACTGAAATAAACTAAAGTGGAAAAAGGTGAACATTATAGAGGACACAATAGAGGGAAATGGTGATTGAATATTGAACTAAACTAAACCGGAGTGGAAACAAGTGAATATTAGACGACACAAAATATATCAAAACAACTGAAACGTTTACACGATTTAGTGGGACAATAAAACAGGCATAGTGCAGTATGCGGCATAAATATTAATATCCAAAAAACGAAAACTATGAAAATTAGCAGTGGAAAGGAGAGGCGCCAATGAACGGGAGATACTAGAACAAGTAACAAGTTTCGCCTATATTGAACTTGTAATAACAGATGATGGCAAAAGTAAAATATAAACAGCCCAAAATGTTTTCAACAACATGAGATCGTTATTAACATATATAGATTAGCATCATCATCATCAACCACTTTTGCCTTCAAGCGTCGTGGGGGAAAAATAATTGGCGCTCCAGCGCCCGATGGGTGGCATTGGATACTGTGTTGCCGGGGCCCATACGGGGGAGCAAAGAATAGTAACACTGTTGCCTACCAT
The DNA here is from genome assembly GCA_963921405.1 of Cepaea hortensis. Taxonomy (NCBI): domain Eukaryota; kingdom Metazoa; phylum Mollusca; class Gastropoda; order Stylommatophora; family Helicidae; genus Cepaea; species Cepaea hortensis. Next base: position 103,375,497 of record OY992880.1, read on the forward strand.
GCACGTCGTAAGAGGCGACTAAGGAGGCTATGGTTCCGTCGCCCTGCTACTGAGTGAGTGCGTGGCGCGACACTGTGAGCTGTGAATTTCGTGTGGAATGCTTTTGCATCGGTCCGCGGTTGTTTTTAACGTGAACTGCGTGTTCGGAACGATGGCGGCCGGCTGTTGCTGGATTGACTAGTTTGCCTTTTCGGTTCACAAGTGCTTTTTTCGGGAGACTCCTGGGAGTCAGCGCTGTAGCTACGGAGTTCGTGCTTTGTGCTGCTCTTTCGGTGGGTCGCCCTGCGGAAAGAGACCAAGCCATGTGGGATAAAACCCGGGTCAATGAAGTCTTTCTGGTGACTGCCGTTTCCATCAACGATGAACTGTATTTTTTGTGGAAGACTTTTGTGTTTGCATTCTGGCGGCGGCTTTATGCACAGTGTACCTGTGTGGGCTGTTGGCTTGCCGACACTTCTGTCTATTCCATTGTTCACATAGGGCAGTGAGGAGCATTTTGTGTGATATTCACTGGCACAGGAACGGAGCAATATGGGGACGACCCGTTGCCGTGAAGTTGGAACCGCGACTAACTAACTAACTAACTAACTGTCATTCAGTGTGATTTTACAATGAGAATTGTCAAATGATATGCATATTCAACACTACTATATTGCGCAGGAGCCTGGACAATGAACAGGCAATTAGAAAGTCGAATAGAGGCATTGGAAATGTGCATATACAGAAGAATATGTCGTATTTCATGGAAACAACAACAATCAAATACAGTGGTTATATAAAAACTGGGACTTAAAGAAATAAAAAAAGAGTCAAGTGAAATATTTCGGCCACGTTAACAGACATAACACTCTTATAAAACCATATTATGGGTAAGGTTGAAGGCAATCGAGCAAGCGGTAGTCAACGATACAAGTGGGAAGATAACATCAAGAGATAGACGAACATCAGTCTGACAGCAAGTGCAATCAAGGCGAGAGAGACAGGCACTGCTAGAGATCCATGCAGTCAACATTCATGGTGGAGACCCTACATGATTGATTGATCGAAAGCTGTCTACAGCAAGAGCTTTATATTCCCCCTCGTGCTGATTATTTAGGTTCCACACGCAGGAGCGTGTGTTAGATACATATATCACGGGCCAAAATACATTTCCACATTAAACAAAAGATATGGTCTGACACTCCACCATTGTTTAACATGAATCCATGTCATGATCCCAGAACGGACACAGCAAGTGTTATGCGATTATGTTTCACGTTGATGTTTCGCATTCTTCCGTCTGACCAAATGCACCCATGTTCAGATGAAACCAATCGGATGCGAAAATTAGTAATTATTTTGATATATGCGGATTAGTCGACGGTTTATTTTCTTATATGACATGTCTAGCCGGACGTTAAATGACATTGCGGTTTTACGTTCTTGCGTAATGTGGCTGGTCGCCTGTTAATTGACGTTTACTGTTTGAAGAGTGGTTGTAGTGTGTTAAGCTGATCTGATATTTTAGATACACGATTACAGAGCCACTGTATAATTTCTTTGGAAGCTAAATATGGAGAAAAAGAAAAGGATGAGATAGAAGAAGGGGTGGGTGAAGAAGAAGAAGTAATGAAGAAAAGGAGGAGGTGGATGCAGAAGAAGAGGAGGAGGAAGGGGATATAGAAGACGAATGAAGATGAGGAGAAAAAGACCGTGGATTAAAAAAACGACGGATGTGCTGAGAATTCAGTCGTCTTTGATGCTACCGTCTCACACGGGAAGCATTAGCGCGGAGAGAAATATCTTCAAACACTGTAATTGTTCAACTTGGAAGGAAAAATCAGTAAGAAGAAATAAGCATGATTGAGTCAATATATAACGCTGTTTGATTAAACAGCACGAGCTGGGCGTCTGACCGTAAGCAAATATCGAATTTAAAAGCAGAACTACCAGAATAGTTGTATACACCACTAGAAATTAGAAGTATGTCAACACCGCTCACATAAAAACACGACAGCTGAATTTGGAAAGCAGCGCGATTACATTCAGAAAAGTAATATGCTCATTACAAAAGTAATATTCAAGAAATTGTATGCAGGGTGCCACTTTCAATATACAACAGCTTGACACAAACAATTTATTTCGCTAGGACAGAAGAATATTGGGAAAACCCAAAGTCATCATCATCTATCATTCTTTCTGTGGTCTGTCCTGTGTCGAAGCTCTTCCCCATCAGTCTTTGGAAATGTCTCCCTATGATAAACCAAATGTGTTGCCTCTGTTGCTGTGAATATTATTTATCACATCTTGAATTCACTTACATCTTGTCCCCCCACTCTTCTGCCTCCTAGGCCCATCCATCATGTGCCATGCCGGTAATGATTCGCCATGCCGGTAATGGGCGGTCATGATTCGCCATTTCACACGATCACCAGAGTCGTTGATCAGCTCTGTGTTCTTGTCTCGACTATCCCACTTGGCCAAGCCATCCAGATATCTACTTCTATGTCTTTGTTCTTTTCCCCCTCAATCTTGCCAGTTGTCACCAAGTTCTCTAGTTTATTTCTTCTCATAACGTGCCCAAAAACAATTTGACTTTATCGTCTAATTTATCTAATAAGTTTGCGGTGTTCATTTGCCACTTGTAGGACTTGCTGCTTGGTTTTTCTGTCTGCCCATGGTATACTTTGCATTTTCCTCAGAAGCCACATTTCCAGCGCCATTAGATGTTTTTCAGCTTGCCTTCTCAATGTACACGTTTCACATCCATACAAATGTGCAGGTTTTATGCAGCAACACTCTTTTTCTCATTGCAATTATCTTTTCATTAGTCAGTATGTTTTCCATTTTGCAAAAGGCCAACTCTGCCATAGTGATTCTTGCTCTAATCTCTTCAAGGCACCTTCCATCAGATGTTATGACTGTTCCAAGATAGTTGTACTGATTCATTTGTTTAAGAATATTCCCATTTATCCTTATATTACATTGTGGTATTTCTTTCTTCTCAGAGATGACCATAATCTCTGTCTTCATACAATTTAATTCTCCATGGAAAGATGAATATAGACTATCGCCACAAATCCAGACAAAAGTGAGAGGAATATTTGACAAGGAAGAACAGAACAGTGTACAGCGCAGAACAGCCACTGTCAGCTTCCTTGATGACGAATACCCACAGGATCTCTGGATCCGAGTCTACACAGATGGGTCAGCGCAAAATGCTGTTCGAAATGGAGGAGTGGGAGTGTACATAGAATACCCAAATAATACTAGGGACACAGCCAGAGTTCCAACAGGAAAGTACTGCCATAACTATGATGCTGAAATTGAGGCAATCAAGATAGCAATAGAGAAATTACAAAATACCAGCCATAGTAGACAACCTGTGGTGATATTGACAGATGCAAAATCATTAATAGAGGCACTCCTGTCTGGGAAATTACCAGTTCTAAGGACATTACTTTCTGAACTTAGCAGTCAGCATAAGGTCACCATACAGTGGATACCATCCCACTGTGGAGTACCCCGAAACGACAGAGCTGATCGATTGGCTAAGGAAGGAGCAAAAGAAGAACAGCCTGATGTGCCCGTTACATTCCACCAAAAGAAAAGAATGATCAAATCAGTCAGAAGGCCACCACACCCTACTCAAGACGACTACCACGTTATGGACAAACCAGAACAGGTAATTCTACTGCGCCTCAGAACAGGACACAATAGATTACGCAACCACATGTATACAAAATTCAAGATTGGTGACTCAGCCATGTGCACATGTGGTTTGGCGTCGCAGACAGCAGAGCACATACTCCAGGACTGCCCATACTACAACATATCCAGGCGAACCTACTGGCCTAGAGAGACAACAGTGGAAGATAAACTCTATGGACCGCTGAGTGAACTAAAAAAGACTGTTAGATTCATACAAGAGACAACACTGCAGTCATAGACATATTTCAAGCGAACGAACGAAGAAGAACATACAGATAACAACACATGTGTAGAGAGTTGCTTCATACAGAATATGCTAAATATCTCCTATGGAGTATTATGTTCTCATAATCATTATCAACATTATGTGCTGTGTCAAATGGCATATGCATTCATGTCTCTCCACAGATCTCAGTCCTTGATTCCTGGATCAATTCTATTTATAATATTACTCCATAGCACCATTTTAGCCCACGCAGCATTATGTCTCTCAGTGTGCATGTTCCTCTTCAACTAGTGATCTTTCTAGTCAGGATAATGTTATCCAATGCCTCTCTTCTCTTTATGTGACCAAAAAACACCGTCTCTTTCTTACAGTTGCATATAATGCTCTACTTTCATTGTATGATAGTCAATCTTACGAGGGGAAGTCAATAAAGAAACCACAAATGGCTGTAGAAAAATAACTAAATATGATAACAACTTGAAACCAATTTATTTTTATACACACATTGTCCCTTTATTTCTCAACATAATTTCCACCAACATTGATGCACTTATCCTATCGTTTTATCAGTCCTCCCAAACCCGCTGCATAGAACTGCGTGCTTTATTTTCTAAACCACGTTTTCACTTCACATTCAACTTCTGCGTCGCGAAATGTCTCCAGCCAAGGTGGGTTTTCAGTGTTTATGCTGACAAATGTTTGTCGGTAAAGCGGTGCATAGCTGGGTAGAAAAAAAAGTTACAAGGGCGAGTCAATAAGTAAGTCTTACAGTTCTGTGAGATAGCAGGTAAATGAAAAAAAAATCACGCAGTTCTATGCAGCGAGTTTGGGAGGACTGATAAAACGATAGAAAAAGTGCATCAATGTTGGTGGAAATATTGCTGAGAGGTTGTTATCATATTTAGTTATTTTTCTACAGCCATTTGTGGCTTACTTATTAACTTACCCTCGTATATGACCAAAGAATACTGTCTCTTTCTTACAGTTGCACATAATTAATGCTCTACTTTCATTGTATGATAGTCAATCTTATATGACCAAAGAACACTGTCTCTTTCTTACAGTTGCATATAATGCTCTACTTTCATTGTATGATAGTCAAACTTATATGACCAAAGAACACTTTCTCTTTCTTACAGTTGCATATAATGCTCTACTTTCATTGTATGATAGTCAAACTTATATGACCAAAGAACACTGTCTCTTTCTTACAGTTGCACATAATGCTCTACTTTCATTGTATGATAGTCAATCTTATATGACCAAAGAACACTGTGTCTTTCTTACAGTTGCATATAATGCTCTACTTTCACAGTATGATAGTGAATCTTATATGACCAAAGAACACTGTGTCTTTCTTACAGTTGCATATAATGCTCTATTTTCATTGTATGATAGTGAATCTTATATGACCAAAGAACACTGTCTCTTTCTTACAGTTGCACATAATGCTCTACTTTCATTGTATGATAGTCAATCTTATATGACCAAAGAACACTGTGTCTTTCTTACAGTTGCATATAATGCTCTACTTTCATTGTATGATAGTGAATCTTATATGACCAAAGAACACTGTGTCTTTCTTACAGTTGCACATAATGCTCTACCTTCACTGTATTATAGTGAATCTTATATGACCAAAGAACACTGTCTCTTTCTTACAGTTGCACATAATGCTCTACTTTCATTGTATGATAGTGAATCTTATATGACCAAAGAACATTGTGTCTTTCTTACAGTTGCACATAATGCTCTACTTTCATTGTATGATAGTGAATCTTATATGACCAAAGAACACTGTCTCTTTCTTACAGTTGCATATAATGCTCTACTTTCATTGTATGATAGTCAAACTTATATGACCAAAGAACACTGTGTCTTTCTTACAGTTGCACATAATGCTCTACCTTCACTGTATTATAGTGAATCTTATATGACCAAAGAACACTGTCTCTTTCTTACAGTTGCACATAATGCTCTACTTTCATTGTATGATAGTGAATCTTATATGACCAAAGAACATTGTGTCTTTCTTACAGTTGCACATAATGCTCTACTTTCATTGTATGATAGTGAATCTTATATGACCAAAGAACACTGTCTCTTTCTTACAGTTGCATATAATGCTCTACTTTCATTGTATGATAGTCAAACTTATATGACCAAAGAACACTGTGTCTTTCTTACAGTTGCATATAATGCTCTATTTTCATTGTATGATAGTGAATCTTATATGACCAAAGAACACTGTCTCTTTCTTACAGTTGCACATAATGCTCTACTTTCATTGTATGATAGTCAATCTTATATGACCAAAGAACACTGTGTCTTTCTTACAGTTGCATATAATGCTCTACTTTCATTGTATGATAGTCAATCTTATATGACCAAAGAACACTGTGTCTTTCTTACAGTTGCCCATAATGCTCTACTTTTATTGTATGATAGTGAATCTTATATGACCAAAGAACACTGTGTCTTTCTTACTGTTGCACATAATGCTCTACTTTCATTGTATGATAGTGAATCTTATATGACCAAAGAACACTGTCTCTTTCTTACAGTTGCACATAATGCTCTACTTTCATTGTATGATAGTCAAACTTATATGACCAAAGAACACTGTCTCTTTCTTACAGTTGCACATAATGCTCTACTTTCATTGTATGATAGTGAATCTTATATGACCAAAGAACACTGTGTCTTTCTTACAGTTGCATATAATGCTCTATTTTCATTGTATGATAGTGAATCTTATATGACCAAAGAACACTGTCTCTTTCTTACAGTTGCACATAATGCTCTACTTTCATTGTATGATAGTCAATCTTATATGACCAAAGAACACTGTGTCTTTCTTACAGTTGCATATAATGCTCTACTTTCATTGTATGATAGTCAATCTTATATGACCAAAGAACACTGTGTCTTTCTTACAGTTGCCCATAATGCTCTACTTTTATTGTATGATAGTGAATCTTATATGACCAAAGAACACTGTGTCTTTCTTACTGTTGCACATAATGTTCTACTTTCATTGTATGATAGTGAATCTTATATGACCAAAGAACACTGTCTCTTTCTTACAGTTGCACATAATGCTCTACTTTCATTGTATGATAGTCAAACTTATATGACCAAAGAACACTGTCTCTTTCTTACAGTTGCACATAATGCTCTACTTTCATTGTATGATAGTGAATCTTATATGACCAAAGAACATTGTGTCTTTCTTACAGTTGCACATAATGCTCTACTTTCATTGTATGATAGTGAATCTTATATGACCAAAGAACACTGTGTCTTTCTTACAGTTGCATATAATGCTCTACTTTCATTGTATGATAGTCAAACTTATATGACCAAAGAACACTGTGTCTTTCTTACAGTTGCACATAATGCTCTACCTTCACTGTATTATAGTGAATCTTATATGACCAAAGAACACTGTCTCTTTCTTACAGTTGCACATAATGCTCTACTTTCATTGTATGATAGTGAATCTTATATGACCAAAGAACATTGTGTCTTTCTTACAGTTGCACATAATGCTCTACTTTCATTGTATGATAGTGAATCTTATATGACCAAAGAACACTGTCTCTTTCTTACAGTTGCATATAATGCTCTACTTTCATTGTATGATAGTCAAACTTATATGACCAAAGAACACTGTGTCTTTCTTACAGTTGCATATAATGCTCTATTTTCATTGTATGATAGTGAATCTTATATGACCAAAGAACACTGTCTCTTTCTTACAGTTGCACATAATGCTCTACTTTCATTGTATGATAGTCAATCTTATATGACCAAAGAACACTGTGTCTTTCTTACAGTTGCATATAATGCTCTACTTTCATTGTATGATAGTCAATCTTATATGACCAAAGAACACTGTGTCTTTCTTACAGTTGCCCATAATGCTCTACTTTTATTGTATGATAGTGAATCTTATATGACCAAAGAACACTGTGTCTTTCTTACTGTTGCACATAATGCTCTACTTTCATTGTATGATAGTGAATCTTATATGACCAAAGAACACTGTCTCTTTCTTACAGTTGCACATAATGCTCTACTTTCATTGTATGATAGTCAAACTTATATGACCAAAGAACACTGTCTCTTTCTTACAGTTGCACATAATGCTCTACTTTCATTGTATGATAGTGAATCTTATATGACCAAAGAACACTGTGTCTTTCTTACAGTTGCATATAATGCTCTATTTTCATTGTATGATAGTCAATCTTATATGACCAAAGAACACTGTCTCTTTCTTACAGTTGCACATAATGCTCTACTTTCACAGTATGATAGTGAATCTTATATGACCAAAGAACACTGTCTCTTTCTTAAAGATGCAAATATGCTCTACTTTCATTAATTTTTATGTATATATAAGTAAACTTTTGTCAGTGAGTTTGTGATTATCATATTGTTGTATGCAATGGAGAGTGTGTATTTGTGTGTTACTGAGTGGGTGCATAACTATGAGAGTTTGTGTAAATGATGAAAGTATGTATGCATGTATGTGTTTATGGATGTGTATGTGTGTGTGTGTGTGGCTGGCTGGCTGCTTGCCTGCCTGTCTCATAACATGGTAATATGCAATGCTTATGTGCACAACATTTATTTCATTTTTTTTTTTCTTATGTGAATATTACATGCACAATAGATAATTGATGTACACAAGATGAGTGCCCAATTTGTGATCCTTTGAAAATAAAGTTTGTTCGTTCGTTCCTAGTCTCTGCCATTCAATTGTTGTTAGTTAGTTTGGCAGTCCAAGTATATGCCACAGGAACCACACCTTCGCTGTCTCCAAGTTTTCCTTACTTTATTTGTACATTCAGTATCATACAACAGGACGGGTTTGAGATAAATATTTCAGTGTCCTCCTTCTGACATTCATTGAAAGTGACATGTTATGTAAGATGCTTTTTATCTTCTGAAATACAGTTTCTCCTTGGTCTATTCTGCTTTTAATCTCTGTCATGCACTTTCCATTTGATGCTATAATTTTCCTCAAATATCTGAATTCATTGACTTGTTTAACCATTTTCTCTCCTATTGTAATATCACATTTTGGTGTTTTCTGTTTCTTTCATATAACTACTGTTTCTGTTTTCTTGATATTCAAGGAAAGTTCTCTTTTGCACTTTCAATTATTACAGAGTCCAATAGTTGCTGTAGACCTTTCCCATTGTAAGCTATGAATACTGTGTCATCCGCGTAACCCAGAATATTTATATTATAATTTCCAACTCATATAGAAAGAATGGAAGATAATAGGGAAACAAAACTCGCTTACACTCAGGAAATAAATGACCGCAGACCCCGAGGTAGACCAAGAAGGCGGTGGAGAGATAATATATATACAGATCTACAAGCACTTGGAATCAACGACTGGCAAGAGAAGGTCAACCAGAGAGACGAATGGAGACGGATTGTATTTGCAGCAAAGAACCTCAATGGCTCGGAACGCTGAAGAAGAAGAAGAAGAAGATCTTTGATCTATCTCATTATTATTTCTCTATAAAGATAGAAGAGATCCGGTGACAAAATCCATCCCTTTGTCTTACTCCTTGTTTTATTTGTTCATAATTATGTTCTACAGAATATAAATCACAGGACTCAAGTAAATAAGATTTTCACAAGAATCTTTTCAAAGACTTTACAAATGTATGCTTTTTTTAAAAATACTTGTTAAGATGCCACTCTGTTTAATCTCCATAACAGGAATGGATATAATTAGGACTGGTTATTGATCTTCTTCTGTCCTTTGTCAGAATCTGACTCACACTGGGATCTCAATTGGGGATATTAGGATATCTTTTTCAAAGCTTGCTGGAGTGCTCTGTGTGCTTCTTTTATGGCGCTTAGATCGGGCCATGTATAGCTGGACATGACGCTTTGTGATCTCTTTTCTTGTCTGTGTTTGACTTTTTGTGTTGTTTCATCACTATGTACCACCAGCAGCACTAAGACAGCAGATAAATAACAAATGAAGTCAAGGTGATTTATCCGCTTGTTCTTCCTTCCCTCTTTTCTTTTTCTTATTCTTTTTTTCCCAAATGCCTGGTCTGGAACAGACATTAGCAACCATAACTCTCCAATCCTCTCTATCATCTTATATTTTAATGAAGCTGAAGTGACTAGATTTAATAAGAAAACAGCAAGTTAAATGGTTTGGCTATACTACAAGGCCACCAACTAACAGCTTACCACAACAAGCAATGATGTACAGACAAAACGGAACCAGAAGAAGACGACAATGTAAATGATGGACAAAGGGAATAACAAAATCCATGGAAATCAAGATGTATGAAGCCCATAAGCGGGCACTCTCCTGCTGTTTATGCTTCACCTCGACATAGCAAGGTACAAGAGTAAAAAGATGCCATGAGATGAGTGTGACTTATATTTGTTGTCCAGCTTCTTCAGCTTTCCAAGTATGTATTTCTCTATCTTCCTCTGCTCTTCTTTCTTCAGCTTTCCAAATATGTATTTCTCTATCTTCCTCTGCTTTTCTTTCTTCAGCTTTCCAAATATGTATTTCTCTATCTTCCTCTGCTCTTCTTTCTTCAGCTTTCCAAATATGTATTTCTCTATCTTCCTCTGCTCTTCTTTCTTCAGCTTTCCAAATATGTATTTCTCTATCTTCCTCTGCTCTTCTTTCTTCAGCTTTCCAAATATGTATTTCTCTATCTTCCTCTGCTCTTCTTTCTTCAGCTTTCCAAATATGTATTTCTCTATCTTCCTCTGCTCTTCTTTCTTCAGCTTTCCAAATATGTATTTCTCTATCTTCCTCTGCTCTTCTTTCTTCAGCTTTCCAAATATGTATTTCTCTATCTTCCTCTGCTCTTCTTTCTTCAGCTTTCCAAATATGTATTTCTCTATCTTCCTCTGCTCTTCTTTCTTCAGCTTTCCAAATATGTATTTCTCTATCTTCCTCTGCTCTTCTTTCTTCAGCTTTCCAAATATGTATTTCTCTATCTTCCTCTGCTCTTCTTTCTTCAGCTTTCCAAATATGTATTTCTCTATCTTCCTCTGCTCTTCTTTCTTCAGCTTTCCAAATATGTATTTCTCTATCTTCCTCTGCTCTTCTTTCTTCAGCTTTCCAAATATGTATTTCTCTATCTTCCTCTGCTCTTCTTTCTTCAGCTTTCCAAATATGTATTTCTCTATCTTCCTCTGCTTTTCTTTCTTCAGCTTTCCAAATATGTATTTCTCTATCTTCCTCTGCTCTTCTTTCTTCAGCTTTCCAAATATGTATTTCTCTATCTTCCTCTGCTCTTCTTTCTTCAGCTTTCCAAATATGTATTTCTCTATCTTCCTCTGCTCTTCTTTCTTCAGCTTTCCAAATATGTATTTCTCTATCTTCCTCTGCTCTTCTTTCTTCAGCTTTCCAAATATGTATTTCTCTATCTTCCTCTGCTCTTCTTTCTTCAGCTTTCCAAATATGTATTTCTCTATCTTCCTCTGCTCTTCTTTCTTCAGCTTTCCAAATATGTATTTCTCTATCTTCCTCTGCTCTTCTTTCTTCAGCTTTCCAAATATGTATTTCTCTATCTTCCTCTGCTCTTCTTTCTTCAGCTTTCCAAATATGTATTTCTCTATCTTCCTCTGCTCTTCTTTCTTCTGCTTTCCAAATATGTATTTCTCTATCTTCCTCTGCTCTTCTTTCTTCAGCTTTCCAAATATGTATTTCTCTATCTTCCTCTGCTCTTCTTTCTTCAGCTTTCCAAATATGTATTTCTCTATCTTCCTCTGCTCTTCTTTCTTCAGCTTTCCAAATATGTATTTCTCTATCTTCCTCTGCTCTTCTTTCTTCAGCTTTCCAAATATGTATTTCTCTATCTTCCTCTGCTCTTCTTTCTTCAGCTTTCCAAATATGTATTTCTCTATCTTCCTCTGCTCTTCTTTCTTCAGCTTTCCAAATATGTATTTCTCTATCTTCCTCTGCTCTTCTTTCTTCAGCTTTCCAAATATGTATTTCTCTATCTTCCTCTGCTCTTCTTTCTTCAGCTTTCCAAGTATGTATTTCTCTATCTTCCTCTGCTCTTCTTTCTTCAGCTTTCCAAGTATGTCTTTCTCTATCTTCCTCTGCTTTTCTTTTCTAGTATTGTCCTACATAGGTCTTGTCCAAAACACTTCTTTTGTTTACATGCCCAACAAACATAGTTTGTTTTGACTTCTTGGTTTTGTGGAGTGATCAACGTGATCATTCCTGCAGCTGTCAGTACCTTAGAGTTCTTTCTTCTCTGACCACAATATTCCCAGCATTCTTCTAAACAAACCACACCTCACTGCAGCTAATTTCCTCATCATTTCATTACTCATTATTATTCAGCATTCACATCCATGCTGGTTTCCCTGGCCTAGGGTTTAACGTCTTTCTCCGTAATCCTGTATATTCTCGTGAGTAATGTCACTTGTGCAAGAATCGGTAGCGTTCTCGCCGCGTTGGTAACTTACGGGGTATGTGAGCCGGTCGCTCAGAAAGCAATGGCAAACTACTGAGCGTAATCATGCTTAGTACATCAACAGCAGCTGAAAAATGCTGATGTTGAGTGCAACATCCTGTAAGGGATATGGAACAAAAATTTAAAAAAATTAATTTGCATCCATACAGAAGCACAGACAGCACTAATATATCAGCAATCGGATTTCCGTGACTGTTGCGATACTTCTGTTCTTTAGGTCATTACTTATTCTACTTAAAAGTGTGCTAGGGAGATAGTGATTTATTTATTTATCTCTGTGTCACAACTGACACTGAATGTTACTGTGTTATTCTGCTTGTCTATTGTGGCTGGGATCTGACTGATGTTAGCGGAAATGTTAGGCTTATGTTTGCATATTGAAGATTTTAGTTAGTCTCATAGCTAGCCAGGAGCCCATATCCAGCACAAGCTCAGAAAAAACTTTTTTAAAAGACATTCACTCATAAATTCTGTATTGAAATCTTCACATGACTGATACCATTTAACAATGTCTGTACCTAGGCTTCCACTTTTACGGGCCCTATGATGTGTACAGGACTAGGTCAGCTCGCTGGCAGTCTCCAAGAGTTGCTGTTAACACAGCGGAGGCAGAAAATGACAATGGTAATGTTTATTGTCTATTAACTTATCTTCTTTGGTAGGTTTTATATGAATTTGGAAGAAAATATTCTAAGGATACCTAAGATACAGTTAAAGTCAGGAGTATCAACTTAGTTGCATTGGGTTCACCCCGCGTAGTCTGGCCGCTTTCTGCAAAATAGTAAATCACCTGCAAAGAGCATCACTCAAAGCAAACACTCTGTAGCTCCAGCGATGACCCCCAGGGGTCTGAGGTCTGAAGGATGCAGCCCCCCCCCCCCCAAAAAAAAAAATCAAGAATCAACAGAGTATGAGGCAAATGGTTTGACCACTCTGCCACAAAATGCTGGATTAGTTGACAGATCCACGTGGAAGATGATCAGCGGTGAAAATTATCATGCACACAGAAAACAGAGAGATGCGTGAAAATATGATTGCCTTTGTCAGCTTTCATAGCACATCATTAATGATGATGATGACGAGCATCTAACTTGTGATTACTTCATTACAATGCTTCCAAATTAAAAACAAAAGTTGCTAATTTAATAAATGAATGAGTATCCAGCTTATTTTGCATTTTAAAGCATGCCACTGAAGCTGAATATTGAATAAGGTTGGCTACTGAAGACGATAACACAAAGAAAATTGAAATATTTTGGTCACTTGAAACGTCATGAAAGTTTGGAGAGAACAATAATGAAGGGGTATATGCCCAGAAAGAGAGGAAGAGGAAGGCCAAAGAGAAGATGGGTGCAGGATCTGGCGGATGATCTCCAGATAAGTGTATTGGACGCGGAACATCTTGCTTACGACTGAGAAGTTTTCCGAAAGGTCGTTATGGGAGCGAGGTTCTGCAAAGAACATGCTACTGAATGAATGAATGAACTTAACTGCAGAGAGCCGTTGTAGCATAGAGATTAGACACGCCCCTGCCTTCCCAATGGTCATAATGTTCGATCCACATCGGGGCAGATTCAAATTTTCAAAACTGACCTGGGCTCCCAAGTCGACCCAGGCTAAATGGGTTCCAGGAAATGTATTGGGAAGTAAAGGCGGTCAATGTGATACTGCCTACATCATCAGCTGCGTGCCGATTGGTCTACACAAATTTGGATCTAGCACCATATGTCCAATAAGCCTAAGGCATGAAAAAAGGATCCTTAACGTTTGTACTTTCCTTACTGCAACTGCACCGTTCTCATCTCTCCAATACAAACAAATGAAATACATGTCACTAATGCAAGCCTCCGTCTGTCTACTTTCAGAGAACAGTTTCCCAAATGCAGCTGACTCAGGGCAAGACTACTTCAGGATCATTTCGTATCTAAATGATGTCGGCAAGCGTAGGAGATAAAGCCAAAATGAGATCACTGTGATAAAGACTGTGGTAGAACAACAGAAATCACATGTTCCATTTACTGCAAAATTTTCATTGTGAAGTACAATAAAGCTCTATACTTTCTCTACACACTGGTCTCTCTTCTGATTTTCTAACTTCAATTATAATGCCATGACAGAAAGTAGACTTAATGAACAAACAACAACTGTCTATGAAATCATGTAGTTAAGAAGTTGTATTATTAACTAACTTCAGTTATAATCCCACGACAGAAAGTAGACTTAATGAACAAACAACAACTGTCTATGAAATCATGTAGTTGAGAAGTTGTATTATTAACTAACTTAAATTATAATGCCATGACAGAAAATAAACTTAATGAACAAACAACAACTGTCTATGAAATCATGTAGTTAAGAAGTTGTATTATTAATGTAATGTAAAGAAACATTGTAATCAACACTTTTAATGAGGATACAACATTACAGCTGTGCAATTTCGTACACTAAAAGCGATATGTTCCGGCAGTGACCTTTCATTTTAAAGCACTGCTAGCAAACATAACTTATGAATTCACAAAATTTAGGAACCAAATCATATACTTTAGACAAACTACGCCCCAAGCTGCTTCAGTGTTTCCGATCAACATGTGTGGCAGATGCAATATAATAGGTACTCACAGTGACATTTCATTTCAAAACACTGCTAGGGGACAGTTTGTGAATTTACAGAAATTTGGAACCAAATTGTGTACATTGGATACAAACTATACCCCAGATTACATGAGAATTTCATTTTTGTGTGTACCAGACATTTTATGGCACATGTTCAGCCAGTGTATAGTTTTTTTTCCCCATCAGTCTTTTGGCTAAGGCCAAAGCACAGCACATCTGGAGTTGGAACCGAGATAACACAACTAAAATGGAAAACTATACTACTAAACCACCAGCAAGAGGGCTTCGGTAGAACATCTAGGGCCAAAAGGTTTCTATGTGGGACTAAGGTGCCTAAACAAATATTCCCACATTTAAAACTATACTGGGTACTTTAGGTACAAACTACATGCCAGACTACATCTGAGGTTCACTTCCAATCAAAATGGTTAATAACAGTTTTATGGCCACTGTGATATCAAGTGTATATGTAAACCTAACTTTTTGTTCTAAGTGACTCTGATAACTGGTGCAATAAATATTTTATTTTAGAGACCTGCGTGCAATGTTGTTTATTGAATGCTTTAAACAGATTGCAGCCACAGGGTGAACTATGAATTTTAGTTTCTCTCATTGTCATAATGTTTTAGCACAGTAACTGGCATGCTTGCTGGCTGGCCTAATGGTATGTGTTCAAATTTCCCTCCAGGATCACAGTCAACTCCTGCATTTTTGGGTATTTGTAATTTATTGGCAGTTTACATTCAGTAATTTGCCATTTCTTTCTGAACAACCATTGTATGAAAACCAACGCAAGGCAGACTGCTGCCAAATACCCCGCAGCTGGGTTTTGAATATGGTATGCAGGATTCCTAGTTGCGTCCGTAACCCCTTCACCACAGAGCCAGTGAAGGGGATATAAAAACATGAACCTGGGCTTGGTCAACCCAGCCTAGCAATTTTCTGGGAAATAAAGGTGGTCTGCGTGATTGTGACCACATCACCCACCTAGTGCTGATTGGTATATGGAAATATGGGGTTAGCACCATATACCAAATATGGCTCAAGGCATGGTCATGGGTGCCATACTTACATCATCATCATCATCATCATCATCATCATGCAATCTACGAACAACAACTTATAAAAACCTTATTTCCTGATCATCATGTAACTTATAAACCCCTAAACAAAAAAACATCCGGAATCATTTACTATTTTATCCTTCCCAATGTAAAATTGTTTCCATAGGGTATGTGAACCTTAACTAAACACAATGGATCTAGAGTTGCAATCCTCAATTATAAATAGTCCATGAGTGAGACATACGCTTCCTGGCTGAATAGGAACCAGAACCTAACTGAACAGACATTGTGCTATTTCTGGCTTTCTCCCCAGGTGGGTAAGAAATCCAGACTCCCCTAAAATACAATGCCTTAATATTTATACAGAAAGTAAATGGTCAGATTTTCAGGTATGTTAGGGGAGACAAATTTCAAAACTAAGTAACAACTGCCAAAGTTGATGGGGGGAAAGAGACAAAAAGAATGACAGTGAGAAAAATAAATGAATGGGTTAATGAAAAAGCACAACAGAGGAAAGAACACAAACCTGACCCTAGATTCTGGACTATGCTTGATCATGCTTGCCAACATGGAACTTAATGCTACAGACATTAATGAAATTAATTCTCAATTTAAACACCAATGATACATATTTCTTCTAACAGCCATGCAGGTTAACAGATTCAGTGCCAAACAAAAAGTAGGCTGGACCAAACAAAACTTTTTATTTTGTTGTTGTTGCATATCCCTTACAGGACGTTGCAGTCAACACCAGCATTTTTCAGCTGCTGTTGATGTACTAGGCAAGATTATGATCAGTAGTTTGCCATTGCTTTCTGAGCGACCAGCTCACATACCCCCGTAAGTTACCAGGGCGGCGCAAACCGTTGCCGATTCTCGCGCAGCTGCATTACTCACGAGAATATACGGGATTGCGGATGGCGAGAAATTGGAAGTAGGGGTCTGTCACAGTTATGACCTAAAAGTTGTTAATATGATAGCAGACATGTTAGGTTATATATCAAGTTAAAGCAGGTTGCTTAGGGAAAACCAATTTAGTTATATTCCAATTGAGACAAAATTTTGCAGTGACAACATTTTGGTGATATATAAGCCCATGGTAGATACAGGAAGTCACTTAAGACAATTAATCATCCCATGGCACTTAATCAGTTGACAAATATATAGTAAAATACAGGGCAATGAAATAATGAAATGCTGCCTTACCTACCTTTTCTTTTTTGCAAAATACAATGTACCGAAGTGTACAGTAGGGAGAGCCATGGCTGGCAGGTTATTGTGTACAGTAGGGAGAGCCATGGCTGGCAGGTTATGGTGTACAGTAGGGAGAGCCATGGCTGGCAGGTTATGGTGTACAGTAGGGAGAGCCATGGCTGGGAGGTTATGGTGTACAGTAGGGAGAGCCATGGCTGGCAGGTTATGGTGTACAGTAGGGACAGCCATGGCTGGCAGGTTATGGTGTACAGTAGGGAGAGCCATGGCTGGCAGGTTATGGTGTACAGTAGGGAGAGCCATGGCTGTCAGGTTATGGTGTACAGCAGGGAGAGCCATGGCTGGCAGGTTATGGTGTACAGTAGGGAGAGCCATGGCTGGGAGGTTATGGTGTACAGTAGGGAGAGCCATGGCTGGCAGGTTATGGTGTACAGTAGGGAGAGCCATGGCTGGGAGGTTATGGTGTATAGTAGGGAGAGCCATGGCTGGGAGGTTATGGTGTACAGTAGGGAGAGCCATGGCTGGCAGGTTATGGTGTACAGTAGGGAGATCCATGGCTGGCAGGTTATGGTGTACAGTAGGGAGAGCCATGGCTGGGAGGTTTTGGTGTACAGTAGGGAGAGCCATGGCTGGCAGGTTATGGTGTACAGTAGGGAGAGCCATGGCTGGGAGGTTATGGTGTACAGTAGGGAGAGCCATGGCTGGCAGGTTATGGTGTACAGTAGGGAGAGCCATGGCTGGGAGGTTTTGGTGTACAGTAGGGAGAGCCATGGCTGGCAGGTTATGGTGTACAGTAGGGAGAGCCATGGCTGGGAGGTTTTGGTGTACAGTAGGGAGAGCCATGGCTGGCAGGTTATGGTGTACAGTAGGGAGAGCCATGGCTGGGAGGTTATGGTGTACAGTAGGGAGAGCCATGGCTGGGAGGTTATGGTGTACAGGAAGGAAAGCCATGGCTGGGAGGTTATGGTGTACAGTAGGGAGAGCCATGGCTGGGAGGTTATGGTGTACAGTAGGGAGAGCCATGGCTGGGAGGTTATGGTGTACAGTAGGGAGAGCCATGGCTGGCAGGTTATGGTGTGTAGGAGGGAGAGCCATGGCTGGGACGTTATGGTGTGTAGTAGGGAGAGCCATGGCTGGGAGGTTATGGTGTACAGTAGGGAGAGCCATGGCTGGCAGGTTATGGTGTACAGTAGGGAGAGCCATGGCTGGGAGGTTATGGTGTACAGTAGGGAGAGCCATGGCTGGGAGGTTATGGTGTACAGTAGGGAGAGCCATGGCTGGGAGGTTATGGTGTACAGTAGGGAAAGCCATGGCTGGGAGGTTATGGTGTACAGTAGGGAGAGCCATGGCTGGGAGGTTATGGTGTACAGTAGGGAGAGCCATGGCTGGGAGGTTATGGTGTGTAGTAGGGAGAGCCATGGCTGGCAGGTTATGGTGTACAGTAGGGACAGCCATGGCTGGCAGGTTATGGTGTGTAGGAGGGAGAGCCATGGCTGGCAGGTTATGGTGTACAGTAGGGACAGCCATGGCTGGCAGGTTATGGTGTGTAGGAGGGAGAGCCATGGCTGGGAGGTTATGGTGTGTAGTAGGGAGAGCCATGGCTGGCAGGTTATGGTGTGTAGCAGGGAGAGTCATGGCTGGGATGTTATGGTGTGTAGTAGGGAGAGCCATGGCTGGCAGGTTATGGTGTGTAGGAGGGAGAGTCATGGCTGGGAGGTTATGGTGTGTAGTAGGGAGAGCCATGGCTGGCAGGTTATGGTGTGTAGGAGGGAGAGCCATGGCTGGGAGGTTATGGTGTGTAGGAGGGAGAGCCATGGCTGGCAGGTTATGGTGTACAGTAGGGAGAGCCATGGCTGGCAGGTTATGGTGTGTAGGAGGGAGAGCCATGGCTGGGAGGTTATGGTGTGTAGTAGGGAGAGCCATGGCTGGCAGGTTATGGTGTGTAGCAGGGAGAGTCATGGCTGGGAGGTTATGGTGTGTAGTAGGGAGAGCCATGGCTGGCAGGTTATGGTGTGTAGGAGGTAGAGCCATGGCTGGGAGGTTATGGTGTACAGTAGGGAAAGCCATGGCTGGGAGGTTATGGTGTACAGTAGGGAGAGCCATGGCTGGGAGGTTATGGTGTACAGTAGGGAGAGCCATGGCTGGGAGGTTATGGTGTGTAGTAGGGAGAGCCATGGCTGGCAGGTTATGGTGTACAGTAGGGACAGCCATGGCTGGCAGGTTATGGTGTGTAGGAGGGAGAGCCATGGCTGGCAGGTTATGGTGTACAGTAGGGACAGCCATGGCTGGCAGGTTATGGTGTGTAGGAGGGAGAGCCATGGCTGGGAGGTTATGGTGTGTAGTAGGGAGAGCCATGGCTGGCAGGTTATGGTGTGTAGCAGGGAGAGTCATGGCTGGGAGGTTATGGTGTGTAGTAGGGAGAGCCATGGCTGGCAGGTTATGGTGTGTAGGAGGGAGAGTCATGGCTGGGAGGTTATGGTGTGTAGTAGGGAGAGCCATGGCTGGCAGGTTATGGTGTGTAGGAGGGAGAGCCATGGCTGGGAGGTTATGGTGTGTAGGAGGGAGAGCCATGGCTGGCAGGTTATGGTGTACAGTAGGGAGAGCCATGGCTGGGAGGTTATGGTGTGTAGTAGGGAGAGCCATGGCTGGCAGGTTATGGTGTACAGTAGGGACAGCCATGGCTGGCAGGTTATGGTGTGTAGGAGGGAGAGCCATGGCTGGCAGGTTATGGTGTACAGTAGGGACAGCCATGGCTGGCAGGTTATGGTGTGTAGGAGGGAGAGCCATGGCTGGGAGGTTATGGTGTGTAGTAGGGAGAGCCATGGCTGGCAGGTTATGGTGTGTAGCAGGGAGAGTCATGGCTGGGAGGTTATGGTGTGTAGTAGGGAGAGCCATGGCTGGCAGGTTATGGTGTGTAGGAGGGAGAGTCATGGCTGGGAGGTTATGGTGTGTAGTAGGGAGAGCCATGGCTGGCAGGTTATGGTGTACAGTAGGGAGAGCCATGGCTGTCAGGTTATGGTGTACAGCAGGGAGAGCCATGGCTGGCAGGTTATGGTGTACAGTAGGGAGAGCCATGGCTGGGAGGTTATGGTGTACAGTAGGGAGAGCCATGGCTGGCAGGTTATGGTGTACAGTAGGGAGAGCCATGGCTGGGAGGTTATGGTGTATAGTAGGGAGAGCCATGGCTGGGAGGTTATGGTGTACAGTAGGGAGAGCCATGGCTGGCAGGTTATGGTGTACAGTAGGGAGATCCATGGCTGGCAGGTTATGGTGTACAGTAGGGAGAGCCATGGCTGGGAGGTTTTGGTGTACAGTAGGGAGAGCCATGGCTGGCAGGTTATGGTGTACAGTAGGGAGAGCCATGGCTGGGAGGTTATGGTGTACAGTAGGGAGAGCCATGGCTGGCAGGTTATGGTGTACAGTAGGGAGAGCCATGGCTGGGAGGTTTTGGTGTACAGTAGGGAGAGCCATGGCTGGCAGGTTATGGTGTACAGTAGGGAGAGCCATGGCTGGGAGGTTTTGGTGTACAGTAGGGAGAGCCATGGCTGGCAGGTTATGGTGTACAGTAGGGAGAGCCATGGCTGGGAGGTTATGGTGTACAGTAGGGAGAGCCATGGCTGGGAGGTTATGGTGTACAGGAAGGAAAGCCATGGCTGGGAGGTTATGGTGTACAGTAGGGAGAGCCATGGCTGGGAGGTTATGGTGTACAGTAGGGAGAGCCATGGCTGGGAGGTTATGGTGTACAGTAGGGAGAGCCATGGCTGGCAGGTTATGGTGTGTAGGAGGGAGAGCCATGGCTGGGACGTTATGGTGTGTAGTAGGGAGAGCCATGGCTGGGAGGTTATGGTGTACAGTAGGGAGAGCCATGGCTGGCAGGTTATGGTGTACAGTAGGGAGAGCCATGGCTGGGAGGTTATGGTGTACAGTAGGGAGAGCCATGGCTGGGAGGTTATGGTGTACAGTAGGGAGAGCCATGGCTGGGAGGTTATGGTGTACAGTAGGGAAAGCCATGGCTGGGAGGTTATGGTGTACAGTAGGGAGAGCCATGGCTGGGAGGTTATGGTGTACAGTAGGGAGAGCCATGGCTGGGAGGTTATGGTGTGTAGTAGGGAGAGCCATGGCTGGCAGGTTATGGTGTACAGTAGGGACAGCCATGGCTGGCAGGTTATGGTGTGTAGGAGGGAGAGCCATGGCTGGCAGGTTATGGTGTACAGTAGGGACAGCCATGGCTGGCAGGTTATGGTGTGTAGGAGGGAGAGCCATGGCTGGGAGGTTATGGTGTGTAGTAGGGAGAGCCATGGCTGGCAGGTTATGGTGTGTAGCAGGGAGAGTCATGGCTGGGATGTTATGGTGTGTAGTAGGGAGAGCCATGGCTGGCAGGTTATGGTGTGTAGGAGGGAGAGTCATGGCTGGGAGGTTATGGTGTGTAGTAGGGAGAGCCATGGCTGGCAGGTTATGGTGTGTAGGAGGGAGAGCCATGGCTGGGAGGTTATGGTGTGTAGGAGGGAGAGCCATGGCTGGCAGGTTATGGTGTACAGTAGGGAGAGCCATGGCTGGCAGGTTATGGTGTGTAGGAGGGAGAGCCATGGCTGGGAGGTTATGGTGTGTAGTAGGGAGAGCCATGGCTGGCAGGTTATGGTGTGTAGCAGGGAGAGTCATGGCTGGGAGGTTATGGTGTGTAGTAGGGAGAGCCATGGCTGGCAGGTTATGGTGTGTAGGAGGTAGAGCCATGGCTGGGAGGTTATGGTGTACAGTAGGGAAAGCCATGGCTGGGAGGTTATGGTGTACAGTAGGGAGAGCCATGGCTGGGAGGTTATGGTGTACAGTAGGGAGAGCCATGGCTGGGAGGTTATGGTGTGTAGTAGGGAGAGCCATGGCTGGCAGGTTATGGTGTACAGTAGGGACAGCCATGGCTGGCAGGTTATGGTGTGTAGGAGGGAGAGCCATGGCTGGCAGGTTATGGTGTACAGTAGGGACAGCCATGGCTGGCAGGTTATGGTGTGTAGGAGGGAGAGCCATGGCTGGGAGGTTATGGTGTGTAGTAGGGAGAGCCATGGCTGGCAGGTTATGGTGTGTAGCAGGGAGAGTCATGGCTGGGAGGTTATGGTGTGTAGTAGGGAGAGCCATGGCTGGCAGGTTATGGTGTGTAGGAGGGAGAGTCATGGCTGGGAGGTTATGGTGTGTAGTAGGGAGAGCCATGGCTGGCAGGTTATGGTGTGTAGGAGGGAGAGCCATGGCTGGGAGGTTATGGTGTGTAGGAGGGAGAGCCATGGCTGGCAGGTTATGGTGTACAGTAGGGAGAGCCATGGCTGGGAGGTTATGGTGTGTAGTAGGGAGAGCCATGGCTGGCAGGTTATGGTGTACAGTAGGGACAGCCATGGCTGGCAGGTTATGGTGTGTAGGAGGGAGAGCCATGGCTGGCAGGTTATGGTGTACAGTAGGGACAGCCATGGCTGGCAGGTTATGGTGTGTAGGAGGGAGAGCCATGGCTGGGAGGTTATGGTGTGTAGTAGGGAGAGCCATGGCTGGCAGGTTATGGTGTGTAGCAGGGAGAGTCATGGCTGGGAGGTTATGGTGTGTAGTAGGGAGAGCCATGGCTGGCAGGTTATGGTGTGTAGGAGGGAGAGTCATGGCTGGGAGGTTATGGTGTGTAGTAGGGAGAGCCATGGCTGGCAGGTTATGGTGTGTAGGAGGGAGAGCCATGGCTGGGAGGTTATGGTGTGTAGGAGGGAGAGCCATGGCTGGCAGGTTATGGTGTACAGTAGGGAGAGCCATGGCTGGCAGGTTATGGTGTGTAGGAGGGAGAGCCATGGCTGGGAGGTTATGGTGTGTAGTAGGGAGAGCCATGGCTGGCAGGTTATGGTGTGTAGCAGGGAGAGTCATGGCTGGGAGGTTATGGTGTGTAGTAGGGAGAGCCATGGCTGGCAGGTTATGGTGTGTAGGAGGGAGAGTCATGGCTGGCAGGTTATGGTGTGTAGTAGGGAGAGCCATGGCTGGCAGGTTATGGTGTGTAGGAGGGAGAGCCATGGCTGGCAGGTTATGGTGTGTAGGAGGGAGAGCCATGGCTGGGAGGTTATGGTGTGTAGGAGGGAGAGCCATGGCTGGCAGGTTATGGTGTACAGTAGGGAGAGCCATGGCTGGCAGGTTATGGTGTGTAGGAGGGAGAGCCATGGCTGGGAGGTTATGGTGTGTAGTAGGGAGAGCCATGGCTGGCAGGTTATGGTGTGTAGCAGGGAGAGTCATGGCTGGGAGGTTATGGTGTGTAGTAGGGAGAGCCATGGCTGGCAGGTTATGGTGTGTAGGAGGGAGAGTCATGGCTGGCAGGTTATGGTGTGTAGTAGGGAGAGCCATGGCTGGCAGGTTATGGTGTGTAGGAGGGAGAGCCATGGCTGGCAGGTTATGGTGTGTAGGAGGGAGAGTCATGGCTGGCAGGTTATGGTGTGTAGGAGGGAGAGTCATGGCTGGGAGGTTATGGTGTGTAGGAGGGAGAGCCATGGCTGGCAGGTTATGGTGTGTAGGAGGGAGAGTCATGGCTGGGAGGTTATGGTGTGCAGGAGGGAGAGTCATGGCTGGCAGGTTATGGTGTGTAGGAGGGAGAGCCATGGCTGGGAGGTTATGGTGTGCAGGAGGGAGAGCCATGGCTGGGAGGTTATGGTGTGCAGGAGGGAGAGCCATGGCTGGCAGGTTATGGTGTGTAGGAGGGAGAGTCATGGCTGGGAGGTTATGGTGTGCAGGAGGGAGAGTCATGGCTGGCAGGTTATGGTGTGTAGGAGGGAGAGCCATGGCTGGGAGGTTATGGTGTGCAGGAGGGAGAGCCATGGCTAGGAGGTTATGGTGACCACCTGAGGCTCAGGAAGTACTGGGTTTGATCCCAGCTGGGAATTCTTCAAAGAACCATTTGTGTCTAATACCACACGAACCCCTGATCTCTTGGTTAGTAAGATTGAATACATCACCTTCTCAGACAGGAAATCCTGTGTCTAAGTTAAAAATCCCATGGCAGTTGTCAATCGCATAGACTAGGTCGTACAGATAATGCCCTGGCAAAATTGTTTGGAATGAAAACCTAGCCATGGGTAGATAGTCAGTTACTTTGGATGGAATCTGTCTAGGGGAAGCAAATCTTAGACAAATGTATACCGAAGTAGAACAAGCTGACTCGTAAGGTGTGTAACTATATGTGATGCACTGCCCTTGAAAGAGGAATAAAGAAGAAGATATCTACCAGTGAATATACACAGTCTGATTCAAACATTCTACTTTTAAGAAATACAAATTCATCCTTCAATATGAGGTTTAAGATACCCTTGACCATACATCATTAGACATTTGTTCTGTTCCTCAATAACGTTTTTGTCTATTGGGGGTGAAATAACACTTTAGCCGGTAAAATGCTTGGTGAGAGAAGCTGTGGCACTGCACTGGCTAGTAAGCTTGCCTACTGGCCTGGAGGTCATGTGTTTGAATTGAATCTCCATGAAAGAAATTTGTTTAATTGGCCTGAACTTCTATGCCAACCCAGTCTTAAACAGGTACCAGGAAATGTTTTGCAAAGTAGACTGCCTTGCATTGAATTTTATAAAAATGGTTTGAGTGGAAGTCATTCAGAAAGCAATGGCAAACTGCTGAACATAAACATACAGCCAAAAAATGCTGGGGTTGACTGCAGCGTCCTGTAAAGGATATGCAACTAACTAACCTCTTTAAATATATTACCTGGAATTTTCTAGAAATATGTTAGCCCAAGTCTTCTATAAATACATAAGCTGGAGTCTTCTATAAATATGTTAACTAGACTTCCATAAATATATCAAATTGAGACTTTTCTTAATCACATTAATTGAAGTTTTCTGTAAGATATTAAATGCAGTTTTCAAAAAGTATATTATGTGGTCTTTTAATAACATATTAGCTGGTCTATGCTAAGGTGTTAATTGATCTCATATAAATATAGCAGATAGAGTTTTCTTAAAACATGTTACCCGGTCTTCCATAAATATATCAGCTGTTACAGAAGTTAGTTGCATGTCCTTTAGAGGACGTTGCAAACAATTCTAGCACATTTTTGCTGTTTGTGATTTACTAGGCAGTTTTTATGTTCAGTAGTTTGCTATTGCTTTCTGAATGACTGACACCTCATACCAACAAAATCAACGCAAAGCGGTCTGCTTCCAAATCACCTTCAGCTGATTTTGAGCCAACTTGGTCTGTTGGGGAATTGTGAAACGTGTTTGCTGTCCCTAAGCCACAGCACTGGCTACATTTACTGAAGACTATGGTACCTGGAGTCTTTAATAAGCAGATTAATTGCAGTTTCCCATTATGCACTTTTAATTGGATCTTCCATGCACACATTAATTGAAAACTCCCACAATAATATAAACAGAAGTTACTTCTCAATGTATAAAAGATAATATCGTGGTATATGCTGCAACAACGTATGAAATGGCCAGACTTCACATATACTACGCCATGGCATTATGAGAAAGATATCCCTTAACAAGAGGTTGAACACAAGGCTGCTGTGCCAGTAAGCAGCTATGCCATTAAGACCTCAAATTCTCATAGTAGGTAATCATAAAGTACACTGTTTACAAACCTAGTATTGTGCATATGGTAATATGCCTTATATTTAAATACACTATTCGGCACTCTAGGGTCATGCGATTTGTCAGGAATGAAAAAGATGGTCCTGAAATAAAAATTGATAGCATCGTGGTTAGAGCCACTGCCTGCCAGGTCTGTGGACTAGGTTAAATCTCCAGGTAGGATTACTTAAATCAGAACAGCTCTTGGGTGGACCAAGACTCAAAGAAATGGGCACTAGACAATTTTCAGAATTTTCTGAGAATTACCAGGGAAGGAAAGGTGATGAGGACAGGAATGGCACCCACCTAATATATTCTGGACTAGAGTATGTGAAAGGCTAACACTTCACACCCACCCCAATGACAGCATCTCCTATAGGATTACCTTTGCCTTTACCAAACTATTACCATTCAATATTCAATTACTGTCACCAGTGTCATCATAAAGTGCCATTTCAGCATTAAAAGTTGGCTGCAATGAGTCTCGTACGGAGTAGCTAGGAAGTGCAATCTCTTACTCTTAACTCAAACAGACCAAGTATTATTCATGGTATAAACTTTTACAAAATATGAAAAAAGTATGCATTTTTATAAAATATTTAAAGGATGCTATACTCCCACTGACCTTGGGATAGTGAATCAGACAACTCAAACTTATATGTGTGCAATGAAAGTTATCTTCAACAAATCAAACCAAATTGTAATGGAAAAAATTTGTTTAATTAAAAATTTGTTCCTCCAAAAGGAGGAAAAAGAACGAAATTTATTTCATGCAGAAAATTTGCAGGAAAATTAAAGTAAAACTAATGATAAATACTGCAGCACAACTACTTACCCTCAGAGATCTATCAAAGGAAGCACTGAAGACTTTAGTCCCTGAAGCAGTGTGCAGAACAGCAAGAGCATGCACTGTCCCAGAGTGACCCATCAATGTGTCCAGCTCAGCGAAAGAGCTCTGTTCCCACACCTATAAAGAAGACAAGTAAATGTCCATGTAATGACAGAAATGGATAAGCGCCAAATTAAATATATCTCAATGCCCAATCAAAGAAATAAATCTCATCTCATCATGTTCCTCTTATACCTTGCGGTGTTGAGGTGAAGTATAAACAGTGGGAGTGTGCCCGCTTATGGGCTTCATGTATCGATATTCCCATGGACTCTGTTATTCCTTGCGTCCATCGTTTACTTGGTCGGCCTCATCCTCTGCTTCCCTCTGGTCATTGCTTGTTGTGGTATATTGTTAGTTGGTAACCTACTTGTATGGCCAAGCCATTTGACTTGCTGCCTTCTAATACAATCTAGTGCAGCTATAACCCGCACTTTAGTCCTGATTTTTTCATTTCTGATCTTATCTCTTCTTGATACATCGAGTATTCTTCTCAGGAACCTCATTTCTGTTGTTGTGATTTTTCTTTTGTCTTTTTCTGTCATTGTCCAGGTTTGGCATCGTTAACATAGAGTTGGCAGGAAGATTGTGTTGTAAAGTGCTTTTTTAGTAGTTATTGATACATGTTTGTTCTTTAGTATTGGTGCCATTTGTCCAGTGAGTTGGTTTGCCTTATTGCATCTATTTTCGATCTCGTCTTCTGATTTGCCATTTGATGAAATTATACGTCCTAGGTACTTGAAACTCTTTACTTGTTTCAAGGGATGTTCGTTTAGGTGAATCGTTGTTGCTTTTTCTTCATTAGATATAGTCAATACCTCTGTTTTACTTGTGCTAAGTTTCATGTTATGTTCTCTACACGTAAAGAAATAAATGCAACAGCAAACTTACAACAGTGGGCAGGACTCTGGGGATATAGCGCTAGGCCTATAACTTGCTTTCACAAAGATCACTTGGTGAGTGACCTGGTAGAAGCATGCACTTCACCGTATCTCCTGGAGTTTTCTAGAATACAATTTACAAGCTTGGCTCTGTGGCTAAGGGGTTATGGATGCAATTCATAATCCCGCATACCGTGTATGAAACACAGATGTGGGCGATTTGGCAGCAGACCGCCTTGTGTTGGTTTTTATAAAATGGTATGAGTGCTGGTTGTACAGAAAAAAATGGCAAACTACTGAAAGTAAACTTGCCAAGAAATCACAAACAGCCTAAAAATGCTGGGGTTGACTGTGAAGGCCTGTAAAGAACATGCAACAAAAGAAAAATGAAATTGACAAGGCTGGGTCAACCAATATGTGGTCACCACAAAATTCCACCTTCCAAAAAAAAAAAAAAAGAGAGAGAGAGAGAGAGAGAGAGAGGGAGGGAGGGAGGGAGAGAGAGAGAGAGAGAGAGAGAGAGAGAGAGAGAGAGAGAGAGAGAGAGAGAGAGAGAGAGAGAGAGAGAGAGAGAAGGGTTTAAACTAGAATCATTGTACCAGCAAATGAGTGCACTAGCATCACAATATCATGACTCCTAAAGTTAACATTATAATTAAAGACAAACAGAAAGCAATGGGAATAAACTTTCTAGTTCATCACAATAATACAACAGAAAATGTTGATTGGTTGGTGGTGAGTTCCTCTGGTAGACTTAGAGACTTGACTCAAGTCCGATCCTCTGGCATTCAGGTTGTTTAAGCCCTAAAAAGGATTTACAACTATCTAGTTAGTTAGTCGACACATTATTCCCACTGCATATTGAACCATTAAGTCCATAAGTGCTTGGATCCCCTCCTCAATATCTCCATCAGTGTGCAGTGGCTTGTGACACCAGTTCTGTGTTGGCTGATTATCTTCATTGGCCCCCCTATATAGTCTTGTCTGGCTTCACCTCTTTTGAATTGATATTCTTGCTGTCTGGTCGAGGCTGTATCTCCCTGAGTGGGATTGGTGTAGACTTTTCTCCAAACATGATCTTAAATAATCTTTCAGTTGGTAACTTTCTAATTTTTAAATTTAGCCCAGGCAGCAACTTACTACAAGTTTCTGCAGCAGATGGAACTTTAAAACATGTTCAATAATGCACACAAGTCCTAAATTTTCATCTGTATCTGAGAAAGCTACATGTCATATCTGCTACCTATGATTAGCAGGAAGTACACCAACCTCAGATTCCTTATTTTGTACATTAACTCATTATGCCCTTCTTCCGACTCAGACTGCTGGCATGAAGGAATATCATCAGCAGAGTTGATCCAGAACACCAAGAACCAAGATCTGTGGAGCAACATTTCTCTCTGTCTGCCTCGGCCACTTTTCCCACTGATCTTTCCAGTGATCATGTTTTCCAATGCCTCTTTTCTCATTATATACTTCTTATCCATACACTGCTTTAAGATTGATTGATTCAGAAAGTTAAGAATCTCTAGTACATGCTCTTAAAGTCCATTCCAGAACTCAGTTATACAGATGATAGTAGTCAACCAGCACAAAACTGGACACAGAACATTAAAGACACCCTGAGCAAAAAATGCCCAAGGCAGGGGAATTGGTGAAAGATATGAATATTTCAGGGTGGCCGTGGTGAGAGCACTGTTCTGCCACAGACCTATTACATGATAATGATACTAAGATATACTGGGAATGTAATGGTAGAACATATTTTCAGTGACTGAGCAGCAGAGTGTATGCAATATGGTCGGTCAGTCTTAAGCACTGCTTTCGCATAGAAATCTCAGGTACCATTGTAATGGGGCTGGGCTGAGAAACAAAAATCCTACCACTAAATGGAATTGAACTCTGGGTCACCATTGGTATGCCATGGCACTAACCACTTCACAACCACAGATTCTCAATAATACGTTTCAAATAAGTGACTGATTACGTTACTTATCTGGCCGAGGTCACATGTGATGATGTAATTTTGGCACTGTATCTAAAAAGTAATGGTAATATCAAGGTCAGTATTGCTGTTGTAGTGTGACGAACCAAGGATTTCACATGTACCAGGACACAGCTTGATGAGATGTGGTGGCCAGTTTTCATCAACTTGGGACACGGTGTTTATAACATAATTCAGTGTGACAAAACCATACACTGGCTTAGTATTCAGCTGTCACTGCAGCAATGGACTGTTACAACAGCCAACCTGTTACAATAACCACAAGCTGTCACACCAACTATGACCAATCACAACAGCCTAAAGTCATCACAACAGCACATGAATCATGAAAACTGCCCACCCACACCCACTAGCTATCCAGACACTTGACATGGAACAAAACAAAAGGCAAGCAAATCAGGAACACAAATCAGTCAGTCAGTCAGCCAGCCAGCCAACCAGCCAGCCAGTAAGTCAGTCAGTCAGTCATTCAGTTTAGTTAGTTAGTTAGTTAGTTAGTTAGTTAGTTAGTTAGTTAGTTAGTTAGTTAGTCAGTTAGTTAGTTAGTTAGTCAGTCAGTCACAGTTCCAACTTCACAGCAACGGATCGTCCTCATTATGCTCCGTTCCTGTGCTAGTGAATATCACACAAAATGTTCCTCACTGCCTCATGTGAAAAGTGGAATAGACAGGAGTCGTGACAAACCAACAACAGCCCACACAGGTACACTGTGCATAATGCCGCCATCAGAATGCCAACACAAAAGTCCTCCATGGAAAATATAGTTCATCATCGATGGAAGTGGCAGCCATAGAAAACCAGCAGCCACACATTACAGCATTAAAAGTCGAGTTGATCAACTTAAATGCCCAGGAATTTATCCCATATGGCTCGGTCCCTTTCGGCAGGGCAGCCCGCTGAAAGCATTGCACAAAGCATGACTACAGTAGCTCCAGCGACAATCCCCAGGAGTCTTCGAGAAACATACACACATGAACCGAAAAGGCAATCCAGTCAATTCAGCGACAAGCCGACCGCCATCGTTCCGAACATGCAGTTCACGCTAAAACAACTGCGGACAGATGTAAAAACATTCCAAACAAAATTCGCAGCTCACATACGCACTCAACTCAGTAGCAGGGCAACGGAACCATGCACTACCAGTCCAACATGAGGAAAATGCAACTGCGAACCGTAGCCAGAAGCATAAACACTTCAGAGGCTTAACAGTTCAAATGCCTATCCACTATGTTGGGGACTGGAAGTCCTTATCACATGAAATAACAAAACAGAACAATTTAAAATGTCAGAAGTCAGTCAACACTTACATGTATGCAGTTTTTATCTGTGCCACAGACAATGTGATGATTGGTGATGGCTATACTGTAGACACTGCCACCTGATGTGTCTAGATCTCGTATGCATTCAAGGCTGTTGATATTCCACACCTGGACATAGCAGACCAACAAAAGTACCATTAGTTTACTTGCCTGACAGTCATGGTAGATAGATTTGTATCCACATTCTACTGCAGTCCACCAGTGGACGCATGCTGGAACTGATCATTCTTCCACCTGGCATTAGCAATGCTCTATCTAAGCCACACTTTCAGCCTTTAGCACACATCATCATCATTCAGTGCCTTGCTGGCTGGCGTGGGCAGTCATGCCTCTCCACAAATTACAATCTCTGACAGCATGGATCAATTTGTGTGTTGACTCCCTTCAGTACCATGACACAAGACTGTCAAGAATCTTCTCCTGCTGTCTTCCTCTATCTCTCTTTCCGCAAATCTTTCTGATTGTCTTCATCGATTTTGTTTACAGGTGTGATATATTTATCATAAATTTTTAAATTCCTCAGTGATGTACTTGAAGGTTAGCAAAAGCTTTTCCTGCAGTACAGCGTGCTATGTCCAATAAGATTGGGCTGGATTTCCACGGAGAAGACATTTGACTACAACCCTACTCCTTTAAAAAAAACGTACCCACAACAGAATATGTTTATTAATGTGAATTAAAGGAATCAAACCCTAGCCTAGAAAAGGCTTAGCTAAGTTGGATGTGTCAAGCGAAATTTAAAAATACTGCAACGTTACTGAGAACAGACAGTGTTACTAAGATTCTTCTCAGGATGAATTTAGAAGAACTTTCCATCCATCATGTGCCATGCCGATAAGCGTGGGCGGTCATGTTCTGCCATCTCACTTGATCACCAGAGTCGTGGATCAGCTCTGTGTTTCTGTCTCGACCATGCCACATGGCCAAGCCATCCAGGTATTTACTTCTCAGTCTTCCCTTTGGTTTCTTCCCTTCGATCTTGCCAGTCGTCACCAAGTTCTCCAATTCATTTCTTCTCGTAACATGCCCAAAAAATTTTGACTGTCTACGTCTAATGTCTCTAATCAGTTTACGATCTTCATTTGTTTCTTGAAGGACTTGTTCATTGGTTTTTCTGTCTGTCCATGGTATTCTTTGCATTTTCCTCAGAAACCACATTTCCACAGCCATCAGCTGTTTTTCAGCTTGACTGCTTATTGTCCACGCTTCACATCCATATGAAAGTATAGATTCTATGTAGCACTGCAACACTCTTTTTCATCTTGCAAAAGGCTACCTTGACAATGGCAATTCTTGTTCTAATCTCTTCAAGGCATCTCCCATCAGATGTTATGACTGCCGAGATAACAGTACCGATTTACTTGTTTAAGAATATGCCTATCTACTCTCGTATATCACATTGTGGTATTTCCTTCTTCCGAGTGACGACCATAATATGTGTCGTCTTAATATTCAGTTCTAACCCTAGTTGTTCACTGTTTGCAACAACCACATCTACTAAGTTTTGCAGGTCCTGTTCATTGTCTGCAATCAAGACTGTATCATCTACATATCTAATGTTATTGATGTATCGTCCCCCAATGTTGATTCCTTCCATATCTTCTATATTTCTGAAAATATTTTCACTGTACAGGGAAAAAAAGATCTGGAGACATTACACATCCCTGTCTCACACCTCTTTTAATAGGCTGATATTGACCTACATTGTTATCAATTCTGATGGCAGCTTGTTGTTTCCAACAATGCATGATAATTCTCAGCAGAATCTTCGTGATGTGGCTCATTATACTAATTGTTCAATGTTGATCGCATTCCAAGGCTCCTGATTTCTTCGAGATTGCAATAAAAATAGAATTACATAATTCAGGAGGTATATCTCCAGTATTGTATATTGCGTAAGGCATTGATCATTTCTATTGTGATGTTATCTGTACCCTGGGTTGTGCCAGTTTTCATATGGTTAAGAGGATTCTGAACTTCCATCTTCAAAATTGATGGTCCTTCATTATTATTCCGAAGATCATGTTCTTCTCTTGTATCATCATAAAGGCCTTTCACATAATCTGACCACGCATGTAAAATCTGATCTTTTTCTATTATGATTTTGCCATCTTTGGTTTTTAGGCAGCCCGTTGATGTGTGTGTTCTTTTGTTAGATATGTCATTAATTCTTTTTGTGCATTAATTTGGTATTCCGGGTAAGAACTTTATGTATGTGAATAAAAACTTTTGGTTGTGTGATTAGGTAATAGTTGGGGGGAACACTGCTTTACACTTAGTTAACATACAGTTATACAGCTGAGCAATATGACCAAAGTCTTTATCAATAAACAAGGAATATACCGAAACTACAACAACAACAAAGACAACAAAAACAAGAATACTCAGCTGGTAATTTGAAGGTAACCTTCAGATGTCTAGCTAAGTATTCTTGTTTTCTATTTCTGTTTTGTGTGTGTGTTCCTTGTTTATTGATAAAGACTTTGGTCAAAACACTTGTGTGTGTTTTTCTGTTTGCCAAGCTTCTTAATCACATTGTGTGTTTATTTGGACTCTAGTATCAGCTCAGAAGCAACCAGTCTCCTTTTTTTAACCAATGGTTAATTACGAATGCTAATGCACAGTTGGAACAGATGTAGAAATTTTCTAGTAATCTCTCATCAAATCTAGGGTAAGTAAATAAGTAATGGAACTTTTCACACAACAAGAGGCATATGGTGCTAGCAACATTATTTTATAGACCAACAGGCATTTAACAACTTTTCTTGTGTTTTTTTTTTGGTGCTCGTTCGCTTTGACCTTAAGCGTAGTCCATATATGCTATTTCTAGTAGCACTGGACTGCAGTTTGCGTGTGGATTAGCTTTCCCTATTAACAGTCTTCCTCACTATCAGGCGAATCCATTCCAACTTCAGAGGTACTTGTAATTCATGTCCCCATGTCAAGGATAAACAGTCAACTTTTCAGTGCAACTGACCGCTGCAGGGGTGGAACCCCTTACCTCGGCATTAGCACACTGGATGTTTAAGAATGAGCACACTTATCCATCTGGCCATGCTGACCGCATTCAAGAGTTGATGTGGTCAATACCATACCAGCCACATGCACTTCTCCAGACAATTCCTGGCACCCATTTAAGGCTAGTTAGACCCGGGAGCCCAGGTCAATGTTTACAAATGTGCCTTGATTTGAACATGAAACCATGTCCACCAAGCTGGCAGGCATACTAGCCAATGCATTACTGCAGTTCCAATAAATCTAGGGTACAATATATCTCCTCCATGCTAAATAATGTATACTGATAATACTTGGGAAGTAAACACTAATATTTTTTTTATGCCTTGTTTAAAGCCTTGATGATTTAAGATGCTTCCTTTTGACTAACTTAAAGAATTGGAGTCTGGTGATGACTTGGTCATATTTCTGTAACCAAGCACCTCAGACTTCTGGTACAAAATGGTTAATAAGCTTGAGCTTGGGTGTTTTTGCTTCTGGCTATAGTTTGCTTAAACATTTTCCTAATTGTTGGACTGTTGCCCAGCTAGAGTTAAGTGTGGGGAACAACACTGTGAGCTGTGGGTCTAATGCAGAATACATTTATAATCTTTCTGCAGTGGTTTGTTCTATGAACTACATGTAATGCATATGTAACTGCTGGTTTTCTAGTGACTGCTGCTTCTATTAATGATGAATTGTAATTTAAGTGGTGGGCTGTTATGTTGGCGTTCTGGTGGTGGCCTTAAGCATCTATATGTGTGTGTGCTGTTGGTTTGTCGGGACTGCTGTCTGTTCCACTTTTCACATGGGACAGTATGGAGCATTGTATATCGCATACACTGGCACAGGAATGGAGCATCAAGGGATGGTCCTTGAAGTTGAAACCGCGACTAACTACTAACCAAGCAACACACTAACTCTGAGTAATCTCATGAGCTCTCCAAGCAGTAAGTGCTGGACTTGGGTGCTGATTATCTACCATCATCATGAGGAATTACTATGATTCTCTTACAGTCTCACAGCATGCACAGTTTGATTCTTCAACAGGTTTCATCACAGCAGAAACCATAGCCAATCATTCATTTGTTAGCCAGGGTAGTGTCTGTCCGGGATGCCACGCACAGAGGTGAAGTGAGATCTTGACTCTGACACATCATTACCTCTGCATTCTTCCTTGGTAGGCTTGATTAGCTGGATTTTGCAGCATTCTATAAAATGACGTGGCCAGTCTCTTGCCAACCCTCCTTAGTTGCCTCGTACACCATGCATGGCAGTTTACAGTGTTAATTTTCTTTGCTCTTATGGACTTTGGTAACACAAGGGTGACCTCTGCATTATACCAAAACTAATAATAGTAACATCACTAATTAATTTCTCTTTGCTGATGGTTAGGTTATAACATAAGCATGATAAGCATGGGTGGTCATGTTTCACCATCTCACACAATCATCAGAGCCATGGATCAGCTCTGTTTTTGTGTCACTTATGCGTATGCATGTGGCCAAGCCATCCAGATATTTACTTCTCTGCCTTCCCCTTGTTCTTTTCCCCTTATATATATATATATATATATATATATATATATATATATATATATATATATATATACTAGCTGACCCTGCCCGGCTTCGCCCAGACCCTGGTGGGGAGCATCTCATTTAATTCATATAAGTAGTCATATAAGTTCTCGTTCCCGTTACCGACTGACTGTCTGTCTGTCTGTCTGTCTGTCTGTCTATCTGTCTGTCTGACCCGGCCCGGCATTGCCCAGCTCCTGGTGTGGAGCATCTCATTTAATTCATATAAGTAGTCATATAAGTTCCCGTCTGTCTATCTGTCTGTCTATCTGTCTGTCTATCTGTCTGCCTGACCCTGCCCGGCTTCGCCCAGTCCCTGGTGGGAAGCATCTCATTTAATTCATATAAGTAGTCATATAAGTTCCCGTTCCCGTTACCGACTATCTGTCTGTCTGTCTGTCTGTCTGACCTGGCCCGGCATCGCACAGCTCCTGGTGTGAAGCATCTCATTTAATTTATATAAGTAGTCATATAAGTTCCTGTTCCCGACTGTCTATCTGTCTGTCTGTCTGTCTATCTGTCTGCCTGACCCTGTCCGGCTTCATTAAATTCATAAAGAACGTTCTTCCACACACCATCCATTATTTTTAATGAAAACTCTTTCTAATCACCTGCATGACTACAGTAACTTCTTAAGCAAAAAAAGATGAGTTACAATGTTATGCATTGTGCATTATTTTTATGAAAACTTTGAAAATGCCTTACAGATTGTATCATTATTTATTATAACTCATATGCCGGTACATAACTATGGACAAAGAGTTTATAAATCTTTGAAAACGATGCCACAATATGACTATAAGTTATACAGAAAAGTTATGCCCCTTGAAATAACTTTTACAGAGTTAGGTCCCCTGAAATATATGAAATTATGATGAAAAATGAAAAATGAAATAATACTGAGTAAGCAGGCGATTTCACACTAACAAAATATCACAGTTGGCAGCTCTGGAATGAAAGGAA
>OY992880.1:103412212-103544532 GCA_963921405.1 Cepaea hortensis
GGGAGAGGAGAGAGGGAAGAGGAAGAGGGTAGGGAGGAGGAAGAGGAAGAGGAAGAGGGAGGAGGGAGGAAAAGGGAGGAGGAGGATGGAAGAAGGAGGAGGTAGAGGGAGGAGGGGGAGGGGAAGAGGAAGAGGGTAGGAGGAGGAGGAGGGGAGAGGAGGAGAGGATGTGGAGGAAGGAGGAGGAGGGAGGAGGTAGAGGGAGGATGAGGAGGGAGGAAAAGGGAGGAGGAGGGAGGAGAAGGAAGAAGGAGGAGGAGGGAGGAGGTAGAGGGAGGAGGAAGAAGAGTGAGGAGGAGGAGTGAGGAGGAAGAGGGAGGAGGAGGAGGAAGAGGGAGGAGGAGGATGGAGGAGGAAGAGGAGGGAGAGGGAGGAGGGAAGAGGAAGAGGGTAGGAGGAGGGGGAAGGAGGAGAGGAGAAGAGGAGGAGGGGAGGAGGTAGTAGGATGGAGAAGTAAGAGGGAGGAGGTAGGAGGAGGAGGAGGGACGAGGAGGCAGGAGGAGGAAGAGGGTAGGAGGAGGAAGAGGGGAAGGAGGAGAAGAATGGAGAAGGAGGGAGGAGGAGTGAGGAGGGAGAAGGAGGAGGCAGAGGGAGGATGAGGAAGGAGGAAAAGGGAGGAGGAGGGAGGAGAAGGAAGAAGGAGGAGGAGGGAGGAGGTGGGGGAGGAGGAGAGGGTAGGAGGAGGAAGGAGTGAGGAGGAAGAGGGAGGAGGAGGAGGGAAGAGGGAGGAGGATGGAGGAGGAAGAGGGAGGGAGAGGGAGGAGGGGAAGAGGAAGAGGGTAGGAGGAGGAGGGGAGAGGAGGAGGAGGAGAAGGGAGGAGGAGGGAGGAGGTAGTAGGATGATTGATTGCCATCCCACCAGGTTAATATGTTATCGCGGACCTCAGAGAGAAGTGTCTATGTAGAAGACCATTTCCTGGACGTATGTATTTTGGGAGGGGGAGGAGGGAGGAGGGAGGAGGAGGAAGAAAAAAAAAACTATGACAGTTGGCAGCGCTGGAATGAAAGGAAGGCGTGTAGAAAATTTCATCTCAATCGGATGGGCCGTTCGCGAGCGCATAAAGGACATACGGACATACAGACAGACAGACGGAGATCGCCTTTTATATATAAGATATCTATATATATAAATCAAAGTGTATGTATGTAAATATGTATGTATGTAAATATGTATGTCCTTTATTTTTTCGCTAACGGCCCATCCGATTGAGATGAAATTTTCTACACGCCTTACTTTCATTCCAGAGCTGTCAACTGTCATAGTTTTTTTTCCTTCTTCCTCCTCCTCCCTCCTCCCCCTCCCAAAATACGTACGTAAATATATGATGATGATGATGAAAGAATCCCCGAACCAAAACGCTAGGGAAAGGGAAGAAAATGATGTGACTACACATTAGCTAAGGGACTTAACTCTAGAAAAAGTTATTTCAAGGGGCATAACTTTTAATAACATTGTTGTATAACTTATAGTCATATTGTTGTATCGTTTTCAATGATTTATAAACTCTTTGTCTATAGTTATGTACCGGCATATGAGTTATAATAAATAATGATACAATCTTTTAGACATTTTCAAAGTTTACATAAAAATAATGCATAATGCATAACATTGTAACTCATCTTTCTATACTTAAGAAGTTATCTAAAAGATGTTGAACAATATCATGGCATCTTTAGTGTTTTCCGCCATCATATCGACACGATTCGCTTGACAGCACTTCTCAGCGCTATCAAGCCAAGACGCCTTACACATTTCAAGCAGTCTGATACGGGGGGAAAATGGCACGTCGTAATAGCACAAAGAAACAAGCAGCTTCCAAGATGCATAGTGAGAAAACCGACCAGACTATCAAGAAGACGAACCTGCCTTTGGAGAGTCTGCATGCAAGCTGTAATAAAGTATCTGAACCTACAGTCAATGAAACTACCAATAAGACGAGCGACGACTACCCACAGACGAACACAAAAACTTGTGAGAGGAAGGAGGACCAAGACACCAGAATCAGAAACACTGATTCAAACACAGTCAGATGGGTGGTCAAGCGGCTAAAAATGGAGCTTACTGATCAACAAATACAGAAGCAGCTGCAGGAAGAAAATCTTCACGTCAACATTTTGAAGGCAGAGCGGATTCTTACCTACTCAGAATTAAATGAGATGCTCCACACCAGGGACTGGGCGAACCCGGGCCGGGTCAGGCAGACAGACAGACAGACAGACAGACAGACAGACAGACAGACAGACAGATAGATAGATAGATAGATAGATAGATAGATAGATAGATAGATAGATAGACAAAAAGACAGGGAGGGAGGGAGGGAGGGATAGACGGAGGGATGGGTCTATTAGACAGACAGACAGACAGACAGACAGAGATAGATAGATAGACAAACAGACAGACAGACAGACAGACAGACAGGGAGGGAGGGAGGGAGGGATGGAGAGACGGAGGGAGAGACGGAGGGACGGGTAGGCAGACAGATAGACAGGGAGGGAGGGATAGACGAGGGAGAGACAGAGGGATGGGTCTATTTGACAGACAGACAGACAGACAGTCAGACAAGCAGACAGACAGACAGACAGATAGTCGGTAACGGGAACGAGAACTTATATGACTCATCTTTTGGTGCTTAATTGAAGAAGTTATCTACCGTAAATTTATTTGTACATGTAATAATTTTTATCTGGCCTTTTATAAGGGCCAAGAAAATATGAATTAAATGAGATTCTCCCCACCTTTTCGCTGCACAATGAGATGCTCCACACCAGGGACTGGGCGAAACCGGGCAGGGTCAGGAAGACAGATAGACAAACAGATAGACAGACAGATAGACAGTCGGGAACGGGAACTTATATGACTACTTATATGAATTAAATGAGATGCTCCACACCAGGAGCTGGGCAATGCCGGGCCGGGTCAGACAGACAGACAGACAGACAGACAGACAGACAGACAGACAGACAGACAGACAGACAGACAGACAGACAGACAGACAGACAGACAGACAGACAGTCGGTAACGGGAACGGGAACTTATATGACTACTTATATGAATTAAATGAGATGCTCCCCACCAAGGACTGGGCGAAGCCGGGCCGGGTCAGCTAGTAAGATATATATATATATATATATATTTTTTTTTTTTTTTTTTTGTCTCAGAACTTTTTTTTTACTGACGACATTTCTTTTGTTTAGAAATTATTGCGAAACAAGGTCACTATATCAGTCAGCAAGGCACTCAATAATTACTTAACAGAGACAACACAAACATCAGATAGCACAGACTGTTATTTGCATATTGCATATCAAGAACAATGCATGTGTTTTGCCAACTTCTGTATAGCCAGCAAGACACAGTGGTGAATCTGTCACTACCTTGGTAAAATATGCATTTTTAATGGAATAACAGTGACTATACAAATGTATTTCAGCCAAATAAGGATTAATCTATTTGCTTATTTATATTTAATTCTGTAGTTTGCACCTGATGAGATACAGCAAAATATTCCAGGCAACAAACTGAGCAATATGTTGACTGTGTCTTCTTTGTTCAAAATCACTGAACATTTTGCATGTTGCACACGTTTCACACATTCATACAGCTGGAAACATGTCTGTTACTTACTTTCACTGTTTGGAAAGAGCCACTGAACAAATATTCAGAAGTAGCAGCCAGTGTTCGAACCCAGTGATTCAGGCCTGTCAACTCTCTCTTCAGCTCATACGTGTGTATGTCATACACCTGCAAGATTTGAGCATACAGTTTCGTAAATTCAAAGCTAGATATATTACTTCAAACTATCACATTACTCATGTTTATGAATACATATTCAGTAATTTCAGAATTAGGTGACTTAAAACTATCACACCACTGGTACCTTGAAACATGTGTATACACTTACAGTAAATTCAGAATTGTATAGGTGATTTCAAACCATCATATTACTCATGTTTATGAATACATATTCAGTAATTTCAGAATTAGATGACTTAAAACTATCACACCACTGGTACCTTGAAACATGTGTATACATTTACAGTAAATTCAGAATTGTATAGGTGATTT
Organism: Cepaea hortensis; assembly: GCA_963921405.1. Lineage (NCBI taxonomy): Eukaryota > Metazoa > Mollusca > Gastropoda > Stylommatophora > Helicidae > Cepaea > Cepaea hortensis. The sequence goes on from OY992880.1 coordinate 103,416,279, forward strand.
CAAACCATCATATTACTCATGGTCTGTATTATTTATTATACATCTTAAGTAATTTCAGAATCAGATCACTTCAAATTAATACATCACTGGTACCCTGCAAGATATGAGCATATATTTTCAGTACATTCAGAACTCGACAGATGATTTCAAATCATCACATTACCCATGATCTGCAGAATTTATACATATATCTTCAGTAATTTCAGAATTAGATAACTTTATTTAGATATATTAAATAACAAATTATTACATCACTTGTACTCTGCAAGATTTATGCATACATCTTCGGCAATGTCAGGACTAAATTTTTTTTTTTTAAAGTTGCTGCATATTCTTTACAGGATGTAGCAGTCAACCACAGCATTTTTTGGCTGTTTGTGATTCCTGGGCAAGTTTACATTTAGTAGTCTACCATTGCTTTCTGAACGACTGGCACACTACTATTTCATAAAAAAACAACGTAAGGTGGTCTGCTGCCAAATTTCCCACAGCTGTGTTTTGAACGCGGGTATACAGGATTATGAACCACTCTTACCAGCACAGTATTTATTGTTTTTTGACCATCGCAGTGTTTATTGTTTTTTGACCAGCGCAGTGCTTATTGTTTTTTGATCAGCGCAGTGTTTATTGTTTTTTGACCAGCACAGTGATTATTGCACACTGACCAACACATGGTTATTGTACACTCTGACCAGCCCATTGGCCTGGACTTCCAGATCAACCCAACCTAAAATAGTTACCAATAAACATCTCTGAAAGTGAACACAGCCAGTGTATTGACCGCTTCAAGCCCTTAAGTGTTGTCAATCAAAATATGGGTCTAACATCATATGCTTTAAGGCTTGTATAAGAGTCCCATGCTTGTATAAGAGTCCCATGCTTGTATAAGAGTCCCATGCTTGTATATGAGTCCTATGCTTGTATAAGAGTCCCAAGCTTGTATAAGAGTCCCAAGCTTGTATAAGAGTCCCATGCTTGTATAAGAGTCCCAAGCTTGTATAAGAGTCCCATGCTTGAATAAGAGTCCCAAGCTTGTATAAGAGTCCCAAGCTTGTATAAGAGTCCCAAGCTTGTATAAGAGTCCCATGCTTGTATAAGAGTCCCATGCTTGTATAAGAGTCCCATGCTTGTATAAGAGTCCCATGCTTGTATAAGAGTCCCATGCTTGTATAAGAGTCATATGCTTGTATAAGATTCCCAAGCTTGTATAAGAGTCCCATGCTTGTATAAGAGTCCCATGCTTGTATAAGAGTCCCATGCTTGTATAAGAGTCCCATGCTTGTATAAGAGTCCCAACTTGTATAAGAGTCCCATGCTTGTATAAGAGTCCCAAGCTTGTATAAGAGTCCTATGCTTGTATAAGAGTCCCAAGCTTGTTTAAGAGTCCCATGCTTGTATAAGAGTCCCAAGCTTGTATAAGAGTCCTACGCTTGTATAAGAGTCCTACACTTGTATACGAGTCCCATGCTTGTATAAGAGTCCTATACTTGTATATAAGAGTCCCATGCTTGTATAAGAGTCCTACGCTTGTATAAGAGTCCTACACCTTTATACGAGTCCCATGCTTGTATAAGAGTCCTGTGCTTGCAATATGACTGCGCCATTCCTGTCTCTGAAAGCGAACTACAGATACTAACCCTGATGACTTTAAGAGACCCACTGAAGACCATATTGTTGGCTGCAACAAGCGTACACACTCTGTTATCATTGCCTTTTATCATATGGGAAAATTCAAACGTGTCAACGTTCCACACCTGCAAATAAAAAAAACATTGACATAGAAAAACAGGTTACAGGCCATAAGCAAATGGCAAGACTTTCACTTTCAGCAACAGAAATCAGATGGTGCGTTGTGCCTGTTTACAGCAGAGCTGCGATATTTGCAACAAGCGTACACACTCTGTTATCATTGCCTTTTATCATATGGGAAAATTCGAACGTGTCAATGTTCCACACCTGCAAAAAAAACACATTGACATAGAAAAACAGGTTACAGGCCAACAGCAAATGGCAAGACGTGAAACTATGTATGTAGTACAGTATTAGTAGTCTGCTGTGGGATAATGATTAGTGTACATTTCTACTAGTACAGTGGTTATTGTACATTCTTACTAGCAGTGGTTAGCGTACACTCTTACAGTGATTACTGAACACAGTGGTTACTATACACTCTGGTTATGATAGAGGTTGCCTTCTATTCACTTCTTCATGTGTTTCTAGGCCTCCCTCTATACCAGCTGCCCTATAGGTTCCAGAGAATGGACTTTGTATTTACACTATGATCACCATCATCAGCCTTTGGTCCTGTCCAGCGTCCCTTTTTCACCTCCCGATTCAATGGGTACTGTCTAGTTCTCTCCCTGAGCTCAGGATTAGTGATTCTTTCAAACTTCTTCTTCTGCGTTCATCCGGAATTATGTTTTGGACATAAGTGCGTTGTGCCTGTTTACAACAGAGCTGCGATATTTGCACCTTTCGGATGACACGTCCAACTTCTTCAGGCATTTGTTAACCTTCTCGTGTGATTCTGTCATACCATATTAGTCCTTCAGTTCTCACAAATATCAGTTAATGAATGTATTTAGTTTATTAGTAATTAGTAACTGTTTTAGATGTTCTATGTTTTTTATCCATACAGCAGCACTGATTTAATATTTAAGTTAATTAGTCTAAGTTTCCAGTTTATGGATAAAACTAATATGGAGTAATAAATATATGTTAATGAGGAAAAATTGGAGATGGTGGAACATTTTGAATATCTTGGGTCATTAATTAACCAATAATGATGACACAATGAAGGAAATTAAAAGACAAATATCTAGTGCTCTTCAGAAACTAAAACAACTGAATAAATTGTGGAGTGGGGACAAATAAAACTACAAAAATTAGATTTTTAAGAGCATATATCTTTCCCATTGCAACATACGCCTGTGAGACCTGGACACTTACTAAAGAAGGTGAACAGCGCACAAATGCCTTTGAATATAAATGTTATAGGTGGATACTAACGATATATTGGATACAGAAAAGAACAAATGAATTCATACAACATAAACTGAATAAATGAAACAATAAAACAAAGAAAACTGAAATATTTTGGTCACTTGAAATGTCATGAAAGTTTGGAGAGAACAATAATGGAGGGGTATATGCCCGGGAAGAGAAGAAGAAGTAGGTAAAAGAGAAGATGGATGCAGGGTGTGGTGGATGATCTCCAGATGGGTTATTGGACGCGGGACATCTTGCTTATGACCAAGAAGTTTTCCGGATGGTTGTTATGGGAGCGAAGTTCTGCAAAGGAGATGCTACAGAATGAATGAGTTTAGTCCTAGTTTAAATTTCTTTTGACTTCTGCAAATTTCCTAGTACTATGAAAACTAGTCTTGTCTTTTGTACTCTTATTTTAATTTCTCTATCTGTTCCCTCAATTTTGTTAATATTGCTACTTAAATTGGTATATGTTCCACCTCTTGAAGTGAAGTTTCAGCAACAGAAATCAGTTCATCATCAAATGTTTCTCAGTTTCTTTCATAATTTCACAGCATTAATTTTCCAAAACTAAGTTTAGTCACAAATGCTAGGTGTATAGTGCAGAGATGTTAAAACAAACTTCTCACTAGCTCTCAGATTGAATAAACTGAATTGTACACTGTACAATAAATATGTACACAGACCATGTACACTAAGACTGTCATACTTACAATGATATTACAATCTTGTGAACCACTAAACAACTTATTTCCATGTGTACACAAGGCCAGCACTATGCCAGTGTGGCCTTCCATAGTTTTCAGACACTTGTAGCTAGAACTTGTGTCCCATACCTGGCCATAAACAAGAATAACTTATAACTATTTAAAAATGAGTATCAATTAATGTCAGTATGTAAATGATAATTTAGCTATCAAATTGCTACATCTGACACTACTGATAGTATCAAAGACACGTGACATAAATTCATTATCATCATCATCATCATCATCATCATCATCACCATCATCATGTGCCATGCTGGTAAGTGTGGGCGGTCATGTTTCGCCATCTTAAATGATCACCAGAGTCATGGATCAGCTCTGTGTTCTTGTCCCGACCATGTAATGTGGTCAAGCCATCCAGACATTTACTTCTCTGCCTTCCCTTTGTTCTTTTTCCCTCAATTTTGCCAGATGTCACCAAGTTCTCCAGTTTATTTCTTCCTCTTATCTGCTAAAAATGTTGACTGTCTACATCTAATTTCTCTATTAGTTTGTGATTTTCATTTGCCTCTTGTAGGACTTGCTCATTAGTTTATCTGTTTGTCTATGGTTTTCTTTGCATTTTCCTCAAAAACCACATTTCCACCGCCATTATATGTTTTTCAGCTTGTCTGCACATCGTCCATGTTTCACATCCATACAAAAGTACAGATTCTATGCAGCACTTCAACACTATTTTTCTCTTTGCAGCTGACATTTTTTATTAGTCAGTATTGATGATATTTTGCAAAATGCTACCTTTGCCAAAACAATTCTTGTTCTAATCTCTACAAGGCATCTCCAATCAGATATTTATGACTGTTCCGAGACAGTTGTACCGGTTCATGTATTTAAGAATATTCCCATTTATCCTTATATTACATTGTAGTATTTCTTTCTTCTTTGAGATGACCATAATCTCTGTCTTCTTACAATGTAATTCTAACCCTAGTTGTTCACTGTGTACAATAACCATATCTACTAAATGTTGCAGATCCGACATAAATTCAGCATACATTAAATTGGTTTTTATCTTCAAGACCATACTTGTGTGAAAACCAAAAGGTAAAACAATATATGTCAGTTTTTTTTTGTTTTTTTTTGCATATCCTGTTACAGGGCATCGCTGTCAACACCAGCATCTTTCAGCTGTATGTTGATTTCTTGGCAAGATTACGTTCAGTAGTTTGCCATTGCTTTCTGAGTGGCCGGCTCAAATACCCAGTAAGTTACCGATGCGATTCGAACCACTGCTGATTCTCACCGTCATCACGTCACCGACGAGAGTATACGAGATTATGGAGAAAAGTCATAACCTCTAAGCCAGATAAACTCTAATTTGAAAAATCATAAATATATATCACCTGTCAACAATAATTCATCTAAATTATTTATTAAAATGTCTCTTCAACTGATTAAAAACCTGGCAACTGACAACTATATCCTTAAAATTAGACATGTTTAAGATGGCTACTGATGTTAGTTAGTTATTGCTAACAGAGCAGCTTCACCAAGTCTTTACAAACATATGGTGAACGAGACCATGCCAAAAGATTTCAAGGACGCGTCAATAGTCCACCTTTACAAACGAAAAGGAAACCACCAATCCTGTGACAACCACCAAGGCATCTCCTTGCTTTCAACTGCAGGGAAGATACTCGTCAGAATTCTTCTCAATCGCCTCATGGCCCATTTCGATCAAGGTCTTCTTCCCGCAGAAAAGAACGTGGAACTGTTGACATGATTTTCGCTGCATTGCAGCTGCAAGAGAAATGTCAGGAACAGAACTGCGAAATGTTCTCCACTTTCATTGACCTTACCAAGGCTTTTGATACAGTCAGCAGAGAAGGACTGTGGAAGATTATGGCAAAATATGGCTGTCCACGAAAGTTTGTCCAAATAGTGCAGCTATTTCATGATGGCAGGCAGGCAAGAGTACAGGAAAATGGTGAACTTGTCTGAGCCCTTTCCTGTCACCAATGGAGTGAAACAAGGATGTGTCCTGGCACCAACACTGTTCAGCCTCATGTTTTCAGCTATGTTGACGAATGCCTTCGAGAACAACGACATTGGAATAGACATCAACTACCGCATGGACAGAAAGTTATTCAATCTCAGAAGGCTGAAAGCTAAAACCAAAATTGGCAGCGACACTGTCAGAGAGCTCCTGTTTGCTGATGATTGCGCTCTATACGCCAACTCAGAGGCGGACATGCAACATAATGTTTCAGCTTTCTCAATGCCTGTGCCAACTTTGGGCTCAATATCAATTTGGAGAAAACTGTAGTTATGTACCAGCCAGCTCCAGGGAATAATCACACTGTGCCGAATATCAAAGTGAATGGTCATAGTCTAAGTGTTGTGGACAAATTCACCTATCTTGGCAGCACTGTGTTACAAGCTGCCACAATTGATGATGAAGTGAATGCAAGAATCTCCAAGGCCAGTGCGGCCTTTGGCAGACTGTACAAGAATGTATGGGACAGAAATGGAATAAGCCTGCAAACAAAGCTGAAAGTCTACAAAGCAGTTGTATTATCGACACTGCTATATGCTTGTGAAACCTGGACTGTTTATCAGCGACACGCTAGGAAATTAAACTATTTCCATACAGTCTGCCTTAGGAAGTTACTGAAGATTAAATGGCAAGACAAGATCCCAGACACTGAAGTCCTAGAAAGAGCGTCCATGCCCAGTATCCACACTCTACTAATGAAGAATCAGATTCACTGGGCTGGTCACTTGACTCGCATGCCAGATCACAGGCTCCCTAAACGAATTTTAAACGCTCCCAAGGCGGCCAGAGGAAACGCTTTAAAGACACTCTGAAAATCTCACTGAATGCTTTTGGAATTCATCATGACACCTGGGAGACTGCAGCCAGAGACCGAAATTCGTGGTGTACATCATTACGCAAGGGTGCAGTCACTTGTGAGGCTATCAGGACTGCAAGAGCTGTGAAGAAAAGACAGACCAGAAAAACCACTGCAGAAAATCCTCCTCCAGAAATGTCAAGCATTCTTTGTCCACATTGTCAAAGAACATTTCGAGCCAAAATAGGCCTTATCAGCCATCATAAAACTCACAGCTCCATACTTTCAACCCCACTGGATGAAATGAATGGTCATCATCATTCTTGATGGACAAACAACAACAACAACAAGTATTTGCTTTACTGTAATGACTTATTAATGACTGTCACCAAACGAAAGATCGTTATTTTCAAAGGGTTAAGAATTTAGCATGCAGGCCCGTCTGCCTTCTTATCTCTCTGTTCTCACAAATTATTTCATTCATACATCACTTATGTTAATCTTAGATAACAAAGACAACAACAGAAAAAATATGCATTATAAACTCATGGAAAATGTGCACGATCAATAATACATGACGTGCTTAACCTATTTTTTGACATGGGAATTATAATTAGCTAAGGTAGATGTAATGTACCACAGTCCGTAGATCAATTAAAATGAGGAATAACATGCCAGGAGCAGAAAATAAAGAAATATTACAACAATTCTGTTTGCAGAAAACATGAATGAAATCAAGGTCCGGCACTTAAGGTACTTCAGCCATATAAAGAGATGTAACATAAACACGGCGCCGTGGCAAAAGGGTTATGGATGTAGTTCGAAACACAGCTGTGGGCGATTTGGCAGCAGACTGCCCTACATTGGTTTATTTATTAAATGGTATGGGCGCCAGTTGATCAGAAAGCAATGGCAAACTACAATGGTAAACTTGCCCAGGAATCAAGAACAGCCAAAAAAATGCTGGAGTAGACTGCTATGTCCTGTAAAGAATATGCAACAACTTTTTTTAAAACATAAACAAAAACAAGTCCCTTAGCAAGAACCTGCTGGAGGTATGTAAATCTCTATCACATAGTTGTAGGCCACACTGTCCCTCGCATAGTGAACAAGAGATGGCAGCGAACCCTTGTCCAGCTCCGCTCTTGAGAAACTTGTCAGCATAATATTCTAACCACTGCACCAATGTGCTGGCTGTAAAGAGACACAACTCCTGGTTAAAGGATGTGCTGGAAAGAAAAGTGGAAGGGGAAGAGAGGGCATGCATAGAAGAGTAAAAGATGATGAATGGGTACACAACACTAAATCATGGACTCAGCCTGAAGAAGCTTGTATGAATGCAGGGCCAAGATGCAAGATAAAGAGTTTGGAGACTCAATACAGTCAACCTTCAATGTTGAATACTAACCATGGTACACAACCTGTGGTGCTATTGGCAGATGCAAAATCAGTACTTGAGGCGCTCCTGTCTGGGAAATTGCCAGTACTGTGGACACTACTTTCTGAACTAGCCAGCACAAGGTCACCATACAGTGGATGCCATCTCACTGTTGAGTATCTGGAAATGAGAGAGCTGATCAACTGAGGAAAGAGCAATGGAAGAACAATCAGATGTGCCGGTTACATACCACCAAAAGAAAAAAAAAGATCAAATCAATCAGAAAGCCACCAACACTAGCTCAAGATGATTACCACTTTATGGAAAGACCAGAACAAATCATTATTCTGCACCTCAGAACAGGACACAATAGACAACCGCACTTAAATAAAATTCTAGACTGGCGAATCAGCCAAGTGCACATGTGGATTGGCGCCGCAGACAGCAGATCCAAGACTGCCCAAAATACAACATATCTAAGCAAACCTTCTGGCCTAGAGAAACAACAGTAGAAGATAAACTCTATGGACCACTGAGTGAACTAAAAATACAGTGAGGTTCCTATAAGAGACTAAATTGCAGATATAGACTAGCTCTATGTGGAGATGGCAATTGAAAACTATAATCTTAATTTCTGCCAACACCATTCACTCAATGTGTTACATACAGAGCTTTTTTAACTATGGTTATTTCCTTACTTTAATGGTTTTATCTGTGGATCCACTAAATAACACATCTCCTATAGCACACAAACACCATACTGGACCCTGAAAATCAACAAAACACATGAAAATATACTGAAAACATGCATTAAACATCAGCAGGAGACACATAAGAAATAAGTAGGAACATAACAGTAAAGACACAAACTAGTTTAGTTTAGTCGATGGATCAACATCACGGCACACGGGTGTAACCCATAAGTGCTCCGTTCTCCTTCTAACTCAAACCTGAGTCTGGAGAAACTCAGCTCAGTGCACAAACTCTGTAGCACTGGCAAGGATCCTGAAATACTTACAATTATTTGCCTGGAATATTTTGCTATATCACTTCAGGAAGACATGGTAGGCAATTTAAACTATTGTGGGAATGCATGTGTGGTATATTTCAGCTTCGAGAATTCATCATTTTGCTTTACTTTTCTTATGTTGTGAAACTTCTGCAGTATGCACCTGACAAGATTAAGTGAAATATGCCAGACAATAAACTGTGCAACCTAATGTTTATGTTATCATTATTCAAAGTAAAATAACAAAGAGACCCCATTTATAAACTAGATGCAAAACTGTAATACTATTTTATAACTTGAACTTGATACTGATATATAAGCACATCAATGGTACTTCATCTCAAATCAAGCCCCACTTAGAGAGGAAGGGAAAAGTCCCCAAATCCAGCCCTCTAGGGAGGAGGTGAAAAGGTTCCAAAACCTCCCCACCCTGAAAAGGGAAAAGGGCCCACATCCAGCCCCCTTAAGGAGGACAGGATAAGGCCCCAAATCCAGCCTCCTGGACAGGAGAGGAAAAGCCCAAAATCCAAACAAACACCCCCCCCTCTCCACCTGGAGAGGAGGGGAAAAGGCCCAAAATCCAGCCCGGGTGGATGGGAAAAGGCCCCAAATCTAGCGCCCTCTCCCTTCAGAGTAGGGAAAAAGGCCCCATATCCAGCCACCACCACCCCGTCGGGAGGAGAGGAATGGCACCAAATCCTGTCCTCTGGGGTGAAGGGGAAAAGGTCCAAAATCCAGACCCCCCTCCCCCCTTTGAGAAGGAGGGGAAAAGGTTCCAAATCCAGCCCCACCACTGGAAAAGAAAGGTGATAAGATAGATTCACACAATGAGCAGCACTAACGAACAAAGACAGCAGTAGTGACGATAGAATGAAATAGCACAAATATCGAACTTAGAGACGAAGAGACAGAAAGACGTCATTTGTGCCGAGAAGTCTAGCGCATAACAACACATTGCTAAAGCTGCCATTTATACCAAGGAAAATATAGATGTTTCGAATAATGATTCAGCCCAGATAAGAAAGGCAAGGCTTGACATTTAGCCAACTGGGTCAGCTCAGCATATAATCCATTACTGACTGACAGGCGAAGCTGGACTACAACTCAGGAGTGTTGAACAGTCATTTTTGTTGAATTTTCCGCATGGATTCTTGTTACAACTCGAGCCCGACAACGGCATGGCACAGCCCCCCCCCCCCCTCCCCCCGAATCGGAAAAGTTCCCAAATCCAGCCCCCCTGGGAAGGAGGGGGAAAGGCCTCATATAGAGGAAAAGACCCCTAATTCAGCGACCCTGGTGAGGAGGGGAAATCCAGCCACACCCCTTCCCTCCTCCGAGGAGAGAAAATGGCCCCAAATCCAGCTCCACTGGGGAGGAGGGGAAAAGGCTCCAAATCCATTCTCCCCTCCTCCCCCCCACCCCCAAAGGAGGGCAAAAGTTCACAAATCCAGCCCACCTGGAGTGGAGGGAAAAGGTCCCAAATCCAGTCCCTTCCCCCCCCCCCCTCACCCCGAGGGGAAAAAGCCCCAAATCCAGCTCCATCTGATGGAGCTGCACTGCAATGGCTTGTGGGTAGTATACTTGCCTGCCGAGACAGTGTCCGAGTTAAATTGAAAGAAAAGTAGTGTAAATGATAATACTGTTACTGGCTTGTATACAATAAACATACCTTGGGAATTTTTTGACGCTTCCTTGTAAAAGTGGAAAACCAATATTACAACTTCTGGAACTTTTTCAAGCTACCATGTAAAAGTGGAATGACCCACACGCAAATTTTGGCAACTTTTTGATGGCTGAAGGGCTTGCGAACGCGGTTTGTGAGCCCGTATACCCGGGTTCGAAACACGGCGGTGCTGGTTTTTTCGAAAAAGGTATAGAGCCGGTCGTTCAGAAAGCAATGGCAAACTACTGAACGTAACACTTGCCTAGTACATCAACAGCAGCTGAAAATGCTGGTGTTGACTGCAACGTCCCGTAAGGGATACGCAACACAATTTAAATACATGTTAAGACCAAACAACATATGATTAACACCTACCAGATGACCAACAAAAGTACCCTTGCACTTGAACATCGAGATGGGATCATATGCTGTGGAAAATATGAAACAGTTAATTTAAATTGTGGGTGTTTATCCTTCCTCGGATATGAACACAATTATATTATATATTATAACAATTATATTATATTATAACATTATATTATAACATATGATGCAGTACTCATGTAAATCTTAATTACATAATCTTCTTCTATTTCTTTGTCTGCCCTGTATCAATAAAAGAAGGATAGGCTCGCATATATATCTCATGCCCAGCTCTTCTAAAATGCAGTTGAAAAATCAAATTTAACTGATTTGGTGTCAAAAGATAACATATCTAAACACATCACTAAGTGTGACCTCCCTTTTGGATAGAAGGACGATATATTGTCATACAAGGGTCATCATGTTATTTGTTTCGCTCAGTGAATGGACATTTACATTATAATACTTGTCCATTCGACTGTGTGCCATGTTTGGTCCAGACCTACATTTTTCCTTGACACTGAAGCAGTTAAAAATAGAAAAATATGGGAAAAGTCTCAAACAGGTCAAAAGTTTCTCATTTGCTGGTAAAAATTCTCAAACAAGTCAAACGTTTCTCATATCTTGGTGATATATAAGAGACAACGATAGAGGTACAACTGAAATCAAGAAAATAATGAGAATAACTAATGGTACATTCTAGAACGCGTGAATTATTCTAACAAACGAACACTCTATCAGTTCAAATTGAGAGACATCAAGTGCTATGTATAGTGTACATTGTTATGTGGTGCTGAGTCATGGAATATGAACAAACAGAAGAAATTATTAATGCTGTTCAAATGTGTATAAAGTAAACAGCTGTGAGTTGAACCCATTATCTCAGGGTCAGCAGGCGAGTGCCTAGCCTCTATGCTACTATGGTTCCAATATATATACACATACACACATCGAGGCATACATTATGGCAAGATGAAATGACAACTAAAGAAGTTTAGTTAAACAACTTAGGAATAAAGGAACAATTACTAAACAAGAACATCTTCTTCTTCTTCTTCAGCGTTCTGAGCCATTGAGGTTCTTTGCTGCAGATACAATCCGTCTCCATTCGTCTCTCTGGTTGACCTTCTCTTGCCAGTTGTTGATTCCAAGTGCTTGTAGGTCTGTATATATATTATCTATCCACCGTCTTCTTGGTCTAGAACATGATTTAAAAAAATAAATACTTTGGGTACATCATCATCTAGTGGCACGTCCTGTGTGTGACCAACTTTTCCCCCATAACAGTCTTTTTCCAACATTTCTTTGACAGCTATAATTATCAAGGCATCTGTTAAAACAGGCACCCTGCCACTGCTTTCCTTCTTAGCAGTGACAACACTTGTTGGTGGCTATAGACACTGTAACCATAAAGAGATCTTCTGCCTACCATCACGGACATAAGACCATAACTTACAACAACTTGTAGGCTGCTCTCATACTTAGAAAGACATAATACTCTGCTGAAAGCATACTAAAGGGAAATGTGGAAGGCAAACATGCAAAAGGAAGACAATGGTTTTAATGAGAGAATAACCTCAGGAGATAAACTGGAAAAAAGATGTTAGACTTTACTATCATGAAGAGAAACACAGAGTGCAGGAGATCCATATCAGCGACCTTTGCTGTGAAGATGCTATGGGTCTTAAATCTTATCCCAGTGTTAATTTAAAAACTTATGCCCGTTAAGTCTTTGTGATATTGATGATTGCTACTTAAAAGGTTATGACAAAAGCTCTGAGTAATGTGACATCCACAATGCACTGAATATACAGGAAGTAAACTAAAGACATTAGAAATGTAATCAATAGAAGTAAAACAAAACAAAATAATTGGAATGTTATTGAAATTGTATAAAACTATGATTTAAATGTAACTGGATAAGCCACATTATGTTATGTACACCACATTAGTATAAAAGCTGTCTTGAACAGATGTTTAAAGGGAGATCATTCTCAGAAGGAGATTTGATTTTACAAAAGTAATTGTTAGCACTTTCCTTTCCAAAATGTTCTGAAACAATAAAATGATTTTCTTCTTATTTATGATTTCACCTTCTAAAATGCAATCTAATTTTACTCACTATTTACAATTTTACATAAATACTGAAACAAAACAACATGCAGCTACTACATACCACCAGCAGTGGCTCCCAAATTGATTCTATTGTTGACATTGGACATTTCTTCCTGCAACAATAAAATAATCCTTACATTCGCTTGCACATGTAAGACTGTTATAGCAAAATTAAACAAGGCGCCACTTTAAAAAAAATTGGAAACAAGATTAAAGCTGTCTCCCCTAGCTCCCTTTCTTAGCTTTCGGTTTTCATTGCCATCAGTTTTTGTCGGTTTCGGTTTTCATAAATAGTTTCCACGAAAAATGTGTCTCTGTTCTTGTCGGTTGCCTCAGATTTCATTGCCGTGCCCAAGTGACCTGCTAAGTTTGCGGAAACAAAGGGACCCATGCATTCTTCTGCTTAGTTTGGCGTTGTTTTTCATTGTGTGAGCATCACTTGCTAATAATAAAATATGAGAGTGGCATTAAGATTGCTGAAATCGGTCACATGTACTGGAATTCGACATCCACAATAAGTTCCATTGTAGCGAAAAAGAGAGCAATATAGGAGGCTAATGTAGCAAAAGGCGTGAATGTAGTAACGAAACAGAGATCACAAACAACTGAAGATGTCGAATAGTTATTATTAATTTGGATAAATCGAAAACAGTTAAATGGTGATTCTGTTTCGGAGGCAATCGTATGTGAAAAGGCCAGACTGTTGTATGCTGATCTCATTACGAAAATGCCTGGGACGAGTGCTAGTATACTTAGTGATTTTAAGGCCAGCAGAGGATGGTTTGAAAAATTCACCATACGCACTGGCATACAGTTTTACTAGGCAGGGCGAGGGTGCAAGACGAGTCCGGACAAGTTTGGGGCCGAAAGATAGTATTAAGCACTATATTTATTCTCTATAAAATGTGTGTTTGGTATGTATTTTGGAGCATCTAGAATGAATTAATTGGATTTACATTGACTCATATGGAAATAATTGCCCCGATTTTCGACTTTCGGATTTCGCCGATTGTTTTTTAATGGATTATCGACGAAAACTGAGGTTTGACTATACTTGGTTGATTGTCAAGAGATGTTCCGTTACTGAACAAACAGACAATTCTGGGACTTCATATAAGTGCAACTTAATAACAAAACATGAGAATAATGTCAGACATAAATATCTCATCAAGACATATGAACAAATTAACAAGTATTGCTTGGTACTCATTTAAGCAGAAATATTTATTTAGTAAAAGATGAACAATGCCTTTTACTGATTAACTTTGAAGACAAAATCAGGTCTTCATTTATCAACTACAAACAGGACACATTAGGCTGAAATATCATCTATAAAACAGAGTAAAAATGTGTTCCTTGGATCTCTGAGTGTGTGCCTATAGCCCCATGATGGCAAGGCACCAACCATGGTCTTGTCCAACTTACAGTGATGACAAAAATGGCATTAACCAACTTCCTTCCACCCAAAACTATGGGAATGTCATAAACCTAAAACTAACAATGGTTAAGTTAAAATCTGAGCACAAACAATGAAGATGAAAATTTCAGAGAAAGTTAGAGGCAAAAAATAAGATATATGGCCACAAGATTGTGAGAATTTTAGGCCAGTTGTTTGAAAAGATGCATGATCATTTCAATAACAGACATATTCTTTGTCTTCTTCAACTTCTTACTTAAACATTGTCTTTGATGATCATGAGAAGTTCTCATGTTGAATTTGACCATATTTTGGAGCTCCTCTTCAGTTTCACACAGCTTGAAATTTATTGTTGATACAGTGGCTAGTATATTTTTGCAAAGTCACTATACAGATAATAATCCTGCACAAAACGTTCAGAGAAACATATCCTAAATTTATGACCTTTAACAAAAGAATTAGTTTCACATTTTACCTTTTAAATATCATTATAGTATTCCCATATTTGATGTAGGACTGAACTGACAAGGATCTGTTAATTGTTAATTCCAAGTTTGTTTCTAAACTTTATACACATATAATATGTGATTATAAAAGGTATAAACTCGAGAACTTAATGATAACTGGCAAGACAGAAGGGAAAAGGACAAGGGGAAGAAAGAGAGGTAAATATCTAGATGGCCTGGCCACATGACATAATCGAGACAAAAACACAGAGCTTATCTGTGACTTGGGTGATCGTGTGAGATGGTGAAACGTGACAGACCAAGCTTATTAACATGGCACATGATGATGATACTTGAAAATTATAAAAAGGACAAAACAAATTAAAATGACACCTATCACAAATTGTGGCTTTCTGACACAAATGCTTGGAAATAGCAGTCAAAGACTCATCCCTCATTCTTTTAGCATTTATTTTTAGAAAATCAATCAATCAATCATGTGCCATGACGGAAAGCGTGGGCGGTCATGACTCGCCATTTCACTCGATCACCAGTGTCGTGGATCAGCTCAGTGTTCCTGTCTCTTCCATGCCATGTGGCCAAGCCATCCAGGTATTTTCCTCTTGGTCTTCCTCTTGGTCTGTTCCCCTCAATCTTGCCAGTTGTCACTAAGTTCTCCAATCCATTTCTTCTCATAACATGTCCAAAATATTTTGACTGTCTATGTCTAATTTCTCTAATCAGTTTACGATGTTCATATGTCTCCTGTAGTACTTGGTCATTGGTTTTTCTGTCTGTCCATGGTATTCTTTGCATTTTCCTCAGAAACCACATTTCTGCAGCCATCAGATGCTTTTCAGCTTGACTGCTCATTGTCCAAGTTTCACATCCATACAAAAGAACAGGCTCTATGTATCCCCTCAACACTCTTTTTCTCGTTTCAATTGACATCTTTTTATTGGTCAGAATGTTTTTCATCTTGCTAAAGGCTACTTTCGCCATGGCGATTCTTGTTCTAATCTCTTCAAGGCATCTCCCATCAGATGTTATAACTGTTCCAAGATAATTGTACCGATTCACTTGTTGAAGAATATTTTCATTTACTAGTATATTACATTGTGGCACTTCTTCCTTCCTACTGACGACCATAACCTGAGTCTTTTTACAATTTAATTCTAACCCCAGCTGCTCACTGTGTACAACAACCGCATCTACTAATTGTTGCAGGTCCTGCGCATTGTCTGCAATTAATACTGTATCATCTGCATATCTAATGTTATTGATGTTTCGTCCTCCAATGCTGATTCCATTTATATCCTCTACATTTCTGAAAATATTTTCACTGTACAAGGAAAAAAGATCTGGAGACATCACACATCCCTGCCTAACACCTCTCTTAATTGGCTGATACTGTCCCACTTCATTATCAATCCTTATTGCAGCTTGTTGTTTCCAATATATGTTTTTTATAAGTCTAATGTCTTTCCCATCAATTTGTAGATCTGCAAGTGTCCTGTTCTTCCCCGAGAGGAGAGTGGGAATCAACAAGTACATCTTCAACTTATTATCTGTTGGGATTATTGCCTGACTTTAGTCTACACTCCTCTCTTCTGTCTTCCCTTCCATATATCTAGTGGTTTCACTCTCTCTCTGTTATTCTCTCAACACATACTCCGACAACAGTTTCTTTCAACAATAAACAAAAAGATTTATTAATAAAACTATGTCTGGTGTATGTATTGATTTTGTAAGTGTAGTTGATAGGGTGTTCTATGGTTGGTGTTAGAAAGAACTCTGCATGTCTATCAGCGGTGTTGTTTCTCGCCCATTCATTCTTCAAGATCACAGGACAGCACATCAAACAGGACAGAGCTCACCCGGGATTATCCGTATGCTTGAATCTGATGGTAAATCCGTTATTGAATGAAACAAAAACTGTTCACCACTGAGTCACTGTACCGTAATAAAAGTCCCGTAAGTTTATGACTGCGCTCGAGTCTGTTTCATGACGGTGCATATCCAACATCGAAAAAACCACCACCTCGTCACAGTTATTCCTATTGTCTATAGATTAATATCAATGTCTCTAATTGTCTATTCTTTCTTCTTTGTTTACTCAAGGGTATTCCTCTTCATCTCTTCTCTTTCAGGGCCTTAGAGTTATATTCGTTTGAGCATACAGTGTTCTGTATTTATTTTAACTTATTTCTTTCTTCATCGTAAATATGTTCATATTCTGTTTTGTTCCATGTAAGTACTTTGTTTACTCAAGTGTATTCCTCTTCATCTCTTCTCTGCTTTCACTAGGAGAGTGGAACCTGGAAAAGTATAACAAATCCAGTGATAAGCAGCCGCCCCTTTCTACTACTTATGCAAGTGTCCTTCTCCAGCCATAATGATAAGGCTTCCGAAGTACATCCGCATAAGACATATGAATTCACCAAAGTCTAAACTATCCATAAATAGAAAGAAATGGTAATTGCTATTCACACACATCTATATTCCTATGCTAAACTATATCTAATATCTTTATACCTTATTTAGGCATCTATGTTCTTGGAATCGAAAAAACACTTAGCGAATAACACACTATTATCCCCTCTTTCCATCATTCGGGACGTGTATTTCTATTCCCACTCAAGAACATATCTCCTTCAGGTCAGTTTGGAACACACACTAAACTTACACAAAGAATCGACCCTCTTTATATCGGTCATTTTTGCCGCATAGTCCTTGACATTGCTGGACACCTCACATCCAGACTGCATTATCATTGTTAGTGGAAAATTACAGCTCGGGACCGTTTCACATCCATACTGCAATATGCTTGTCCAATAATACTGTCGGCCTTTGTCCCAAACGAATCTTTCCACTCGACCCTTTTACCTGCGCGGTTAGCCAGCCCCTTCTCCTGTCTTGACCTATAAACACATGCGCCTGGTCTCTCCTTTGTTAACCCTTCTCCTACCTGGGTAGTCGGTGTATGCAGTCGTCCCTCTGGGAATCATTAACTCTCAGTATTCCACGACATAGGCCCCCTCTTAAGAGATTAGACCGCGTCGAATCTTTCTCACTGTAGGTTTGATTCCCATGATCCACAACCCTAGTCTTCTTCCTCCGGAGCTAGATGTCTGGATAATAAATCTGCTCCTACATTTTCCTTACCAAGGATGTATTCCATTGTGAAGTCCAGTTGCAGCAACAACGTCCATCACATCCACCGTGCGTTGAGCTTCTGCGAAGTAGCTATTAACATCACGTGTTGATGATATGATTGGATCCTCACATGGCTCCCATCATTATCCAGTAGGCGCTCTAATTGACACCCTACTATACTACTAACGACTGAAACTAGTGTTGGCTCCTCGCTCCTGTACGTTCAGTCGACCTACTTTCGACTTGCGTCAGCGACGGCTCACAATACAGACGGATTGTCCCATCTTGATTGCAACACTGCTTCCATGTCCTCTTGGTTTCCCCCGGCTTTGCCTCTGGGGATGCTTCACCTCGTCCTCGATGGACCGAGTCGTCTTTCCCAAATCTCCTGGACTTTTGCTTCCAGGACCATCTTGGGCGATATTGTATCTGGTCAGCCAATCTTCGGTTGGAGTCCTGGGTAATTCTCGCTTTTCCCGACGTTACCCACCCCTTCTGAACTTGGTTACCGGTGAAACTTTCACTCTTGTCCTTTCCCTGACTTGTGATTTCCCTCCTCCTGTCGTTGGGTAAATCTGATCTATCACGTACTGTCCCATAGGCCCTCCTATGTTGTACTGGCGATCTCTGGTCTTCGTCTGGACTGGTAACCTTTGTCCCAATGGCTGCCATCACCATAAAGTGCGAAGCTTTGCTCCCGGATCTCTCTTCATATTTCCTAATGAGATGTCTAGGGAGATTTTTCTTCTCTTCCCCGATCCGTATTTTGTAGATGTTCTTGGACACCACCTTTTCCACAGGATAAGGTCCTTTCCATCCTACTTGGAGTATATTGGTCTCTGCTGGACTCCACACTTCCACTTTGTCTTCCACTTTAAGAGCTAGTTTCCTCTTAATTCGCTTGTTGGGTGGTGCTTTCTGGCACTCCGAACAAGACTTCACCCACCGGCGTACATCTCCGGTCATTCCTGGCCAGCAATAATGGCCGGATATTTGCTGCAAGGTCTCTCTGACACCCATATGTCGATTCTCGCCTATGATGTGTCCACTCTGAAGAATGTGAGGACGGTGGGTCTCTGGAACCACCCACTGCTCATGCAGGTTATCTCCCCTCCCAGCTCTCCGATAGAGTAGTCGATTCTTCAGAAAGTACTGTCCCCGTTCTGGTGGCTCAGCACTTCTTTGCAGCTTCCTGTAGCAAGGATGCAACGTAGTATCCTTCCTCTGGGCAGTAGGCAATTCTCCTATCCCTGAGTTGTCGCATAGTGTCTCTGCCTCTTTTTCCTTCCCTTGCGATCCACTGACTACTGTTCCCTTGTGGGTTGGCTGTTTGGGCATCCCCAAAAAGACATATTTCGTGCCAATGATCATTGGGAATAGGGAGTCAGCTAATACAGCCGCAGGAATAATGCCCGTGACGTACCTGGATTTAATCTCCACCTTGGCGATTGGCAGCGTCATGGTAACAGCACTCCTCATTGCCGGCTGTATTTCTATGGTCTCCCCTGTAAGTTGGTCTGGGCTTACCAAGCTGGCGTCCACCACCGCTTCCCCATCCAAACCTGTATCGTAGAGACAAGCAACCTGTTGGCCATTGACTTCAATCAGTTCAACCACAGGTGGTCTCTCTTGGTCCTGAGTGTCTTTCATCTCCTTGACCGTTTCCTTGCCTTCCTCTTTTAATTCCTCGAGGTTGGTTATGCAATTGGCATCGTTTGCCTTGCATCTGCAGTCCACCGTATTATGTGTTGTCGACTGGTAGTGAGTGCACCCTGTTCCCTTCCTAGGTTTCCGTGTGTCCTTTTTGTTCCTTTCTCCTTCGCCGACCTCAGCCTTGTCTGTGATCACCGATGTAGGAATCACTTTGCATGCTGCGAAGTAAGAACTTTTAGGTTTCGATCTGCAGTCTTTGGTGTTGTGAGAGGCCGCCTTGCAAAATGAACACCACTTCTCAGACCACTGTCGTTTCGCTTGAGAATTCAAGGTGTTCTTGGTTCCTTCCTTCACCTTCTCGGAACTCTCCGTTGACGTCTTTTTATAAGGTTCCACTTTTTCTCCTTCCCAGTTTTTAGGTTTCTATTTCTCTGGTTTCTCCTGACCTGTGGTTTGTGTACTTAGTTCCTCAGTTTCACCATGTACTTCCACAAACCTTTCCGCCAGCTTATTCACAACATCAATCCGTTCCGCCCCTTGTTCTCCTAAGAAGGTTCTGAGAGGTTTCGACATTTGCTTTCGCATCTGGTCTACCACCATCATCTCTTCGAGACTCTCATAATCCCTCTTGAATTCCGCCAAGTCCATCCATTTCTGGAGATAGGATTTCAGCCTTAGACTGTAGGCGGCGAATAGTTCTCCCGGCTCTCGTCTAGATGATCTAAACTTCTTCCGATACGTTTGTGCTGTGATGTCAAAATGTTTCATCAAAGCGGCTTTTAATTCCTGGTAATTATTTTCCTGTCCTGGTGGTAAGCGTGTGTACACCTCAATTCCCGACCCGATTAATCCCTGGGATAATTTAAGAGCCCATCTGCTCCGATCCAGTCCCATAGCGATTGACATTGCTTCGAAACGAGATGCGTACTGGTCAAAGCGTTCCTTAGACTGATCGTAGACAGCTAAGGGAAACTTCATGGCATGGTAACCATGTCCACTCATGTTGGTTGCCCCAGGTGAAGATGAACTTCCTTCTGCTGCATCTATTTCACCCTTAGTTTGTGTCTTGAGCTCCAACTCTTTCAAGCGGTATTCATGTTCCATTTCCAGTTTCTTGGTCTCCTGGTCCATTTTCTTGGCCTCTTGTTCCATTTCCAGTCGCTTGGTCTCCTGGTCCATTTCCAGTTTCTTGGCCTCCTGGTCCATTTTCTTGGCCTCTTGTTCCATTTCCAGTCGCTTGGTCTCCTGGTCCATTTCCAGTTTCTTGGCCTCCTGGTCCATTTTCTTGGCCTCTTGTTCCATTTCCAGTCGCTTGGTCTCCACCTCTATTCTTCTCACTTCCAACTCGGCCTTCCGCTCTTCTCGTTCCGCTTGACGAATCTCTCGCTCTCTTTCCTGGATGTAATCAGTTAGCTCGGACCCAGCTAAACCAATTGCCTCCCCGTTGGCCCTCAGTTCGGCTGTAGTTACTTTAGGAGTTGCCATAGTTAAAGCAGGTAAGTCAGCACGTTGCGTAAAGACACCTCAAGGCAGTAAAAAAGTACTCACTATACAATTATGTTCCTACCTAGAACCTATATCATTTATCTATGTCTATCTAATATTATAACTCTACAACACCACACAGTACATCACAACCATTCTCTCATCCACAAGAGGAGATATAGGATAAAGACTTATGTAGACGTGTGACCGTGTGACTAGGTATGTAATGTGTCTTACCACCTATCCACATTCACTCTGTCTGGAACTTTCTCACTGTAAAGTCACCAGCATTAATGAACTGTTTCTACCATAAATGTAATGGCACCATATATCCAATGGACGTCCTTCCATTAAAAGTCATCAATATATACTTCTTTTCCTTTTATTCCAATCAGTATGTCCCAACATGCAGGTACTCCGCTATGCCTATGCCCTGTTATGCCCAGGTCATATGGGTATTTTTCCTACCTCGCTGCTCCACCAATTATGTCCTGTTCTTCCCCGAGAGGAGAGTGGGAATCAACAAGTACATCTTCAACTTATTATCTGTTGGGATTATTGCCTGACTTTAGTCTACACTCCTCTCTTCTGTCTTCCCTTCCATATATCTAGTGGTTTCACTCTCTCTCTGTTATTCTCTCAACACATACTCCGACAACAGTTTCTTTCAACAATAAACAAAAAGATTTATTAATAAAACTATGTCTGGTGTATGTATTGATTTTGTAAGTGTAGTTGATAGGGTGTTCTATGGTTGGTGTTAGAAAGAACTCTGCATGTCTATCAGCGGTGTTGTTTCTCGCCCATTCATTCTTCAAGATCACAGGACAGCACATCAAACAGGACAGAGCTCACCCGGGATTATCCGTATGCTTGAATCTGATGGTAAATCCGTTATTGAATGAAACAAAAACTGTTCACCACTGAGTCACTGTACCGTAATAAAAGTCCCGTAAGTTTATGACTGCGCTCGAGTCTGTTTCATGACAGTGCATATCCAACATCGAAAAAACCACCACCTCGTCACAGTTATTCCTATTGTCTATAGATTAATATCAATGTCTCTAATTGTCTATTCTTTCTTCTTTGTTTACTCAAGGGTATTCCTCTTCATCTCTTCTCTTTCAGGGCCTTAGAGTTATATTCGTTTGAGCATACAGTGTTCTGTATTTATTTTAACTTATTTCTTTCTTCATCGTAAATATGTTCATATTCTGTTTTGTTCCATGTAAGTACTTTGTTTACTCAAGTGTATTCCTCTTCATCTCTTCTCTGCTTTCACTAGGAGAGTGGAACCTGGAAAAGTATAACAAATCCAGTGATAAGCAGCAGGCCCTTTCTACTACTTATGCAAGTGTCCTTCTCCAGCCATAATGATAAGGCTTCCGAAGTACATCCGCATAAGACATATGAATTCACCAAAGTCTAAACTATCCATAAATAGAAAGAAATGGTAATTGCTATTCACACACATCTATATTCCTATGCTAAACTATATCTAATATCTTTATACCTTATTTAGGCATCTATGTTCTTGGAATCGAAAAAACACTTAGCGAATAACACACTATTATCCCCTCTTTCCATCATTCGGGACGTGTATTTCTATTCCCACTCAAGAACATATCTCCTTCAGGTCAGTTTGGAACACACACTAAACTTACACAAAGAATCGACCCTCTTTATATCGGTCATTTTTGCCGCATAGTCCTTGACATTGCTGGACACCTCACATCCAGACTGCATTATCATTGTTAGTGGAAAATTACAGCTCGGGACCGTTTCACATCCATACTGCAATATGCTTGTCCAATAATACTGTCGGCCTTTGTCCCAAACGAATCTTTCCACTCGACCCTTTTACCTGCGCGGTTAGCCAGCCCCTTCTCCTGTCTTGACCTATAAACACATGCGCCTGGTCTCTCCTTTGTTAACCCTTCTCCTACCTGGGTAGTCGGTGTATGCAGTCGTCCCTCTGGGAATCATTAACTCTCAGTATTCCACGACAGCAAGCATATCCACCATGCTGACATGTCTAACGCTATCAAAAGCCTTTGTATAGTCAATAAAGCAAAGATGTATATCCTTGTTTACTTCTATAGCACGTTCAATAACTGTTCACAGCATATACACAGCATTTACTGTACCCTTTCCTTCTACAAACCCGCATTGTTCTTCCCCTATTTCAGGTTGTATCTTCTTCCTCATTCTTTGCATGATAATTCTTAGCAAAATCTTTGTGATGTGACTCATTATACTAATTGTTCTATGTTGATCACATTCCAAGGTTCCTGATTTCTTTGGGATTGCAATAAATATAGAGTTACATAATTCAGGAGGTATATCTCCAGTATCATATAATGTGTTCAGCAGTCTGGTGACTTGATCTAGTCCAAATTCTTCTAAAGCTTTAATCATTTCTGTTGTGATGTTATCTGCACCGGGGACCTTGCCAGCTTTCATATGCTTAAGAACATTTTGAACCTCCATCTCCAAAATTGGCGGTCCTTCATTATTAAGTCTAATATCATACTGTTCGTCTCTGTTATCATCATAAAGGTGTTTCACATAATCTGTCCATACCTGGAGAATCTGGTCTTTTTCTATTATGATTTTGCCATCTTCAGTTTTTAGACACCCTGTTGATGTACTTGTTCTTTTATTAGTAAGTTCCTGAATTCTTTTGTGCACTAATTTGGTATTTTGACTGTTGTGTTGGCTTTCAATTTCTAAGCACTTTTCCTCAAGCCATGATTCTTTTGCCTCCTTACATAATGTTATGACTTGTCTGTGAATTTATTCATATTTGACAGAATTATTTTTGTTGAGTCTTCTTGTTTCAATGAGGTGTAAAATTTCTTCAGTCGTCCATTTCTTACGACCCACCTTCTTTAATTTTGGAATAGTTGTTTCTGCAGCCACATTGATTGAATTCTTCAACGTTTCCCATTGATCATCCACATCCTGGAATAGGATCTCTAGATCAGACAAAATTTCAAATCTGTTCTGTACTTCTATGTTGAATTTGTTTTGTATTTCCTTGTCATTACTCAATGTACACAAATCATATTTAGTGTTTCCTGTTATATACCTTTTAGAAAAAGCCATACAAAAAATATGTAGCTTCACACTGAAGAAATAAATAACTCACCGTAACAGCAGAAATGTCCTTCCTGTTATCCATAATTTCCTCCATTATCTTACTTTGATTTCGCTCGACCAGTTCTGAAATAGGCAAAATGATTGCCCAAGTCAATAAATATAAACTTAATGATTATGTAATAATTGAGGCAATTAAATATTGTAGTACAATTCATAAGGGAGTAAGTGGTTGAATGGTTAGGAAGTCAAAGATCAACTTTGTTGGAGATGGGTTCTAATTCCTCGTAAGACAAAGAATTTTCATCCACTGAAGGTGAAGTAAAATCAAATCATGTACGCTGTATGGTGACTAGTTGGACAAGTCACCTCCAAACACAGGACATGAAAGCAAACATTAGATCGTAGTGATACAAATACCTTAATGGCAGGTTTTTAAAACTGGGTTTTCCTTGTAAGGAAAAGTTGAAGGCTTTCTCACCCCCCACCTCTCCCTTCCCCCGTCTCTCTCTACCTCTCTCCCCCCTCTCTCTCTTGCTCTATCTCTCACTCACTCACTCTCTCCTCCTTCCCCTATTCCTCCTCACCCACTCTCTCACTCACTCTCTCTCTCTCTCTCTCTCTCTCACTCACACACAAACATGCACGATTGCATGCACGCACAGAGTCAAAATATGAAGAATGTCTCTCTCTCTCTCTCTCTCTCTCTCTCTCTCTCTCTCTCTCTCTCTCTCTCTCACACACACATACACGCACGATTACACACACGAACAGAGAGAGAGAGAGAGAGAGAGAAAGGGAGAGAGAGAGAGAGAGAGAGAGAGAGAGAAAGGGAGAGAGAGAGAGAGAGAGAGAGAGAGAGAGAGAGAGAGAGAGAGAGAGAGAGAGAGAGAGAGAGAGAGAGAGAGAGAGAGAGAGAGAGAGAGAGAGAGAGAATATGAAGAATAAGTCATTACCCTGTATTTAAAATAATCAACTATTAATAAGGCAGGAACTTTGAATACTCAAAAAGGCATTGAAGTGATCTTAAAATGCCCAATATAATATTATTAAAAGACAAAAGTATGCACATGACTAACAAAGGAAAAAGTAATAATTGAACAAATTATGACATGAGTGGTTTGTTCATTTCTTCTTGAAAAGATTAAAACTTCATAAATACAGCTTTTTGTGACGGAGGCAGCTGACACCCCATCTCATACAAGTTGTAAGTAGTATATGTGAAACCTGGAGCACTTACCCTTCAACAGTACCTTCCATAATAAATAAGTTGTAACAAAAACATGCACAAGGTAAATAACCATTTTACATGTATTAAAACACATTTGGCTTATGGTGCTAGACCCATATTTTGTATAAACCAATCAGCACTCGAGAGATGATGTGATTAATATCATGCAAACTGCCCTCACTTTTCCAAGACATTTTCTTGTTCCCATTTTAGGCTGAGTCGTCTAGTAGGTTACAGTGTTACTTTTCCTTGCTTCCAATAGGGGTATGGTAACATACAAGCAGCTCCCAATCTCTGCCATGGAATTATCTTTGCCTGACATTAAGTCTATGCACTGTTCATATTGTATGCCTGAACTAACACTCCATGATCATACTGTAGTTTTTATTGTCTCTAACTATAAACATATATTTATAAATGAGGCTGAAACAGATACAAATATATACAGATTTTGTCCGCAAGGCTGTGTATTTCAGAAAACAAACCTAGTTTCAAGTCCACAGATTTTTCCATATTTTCCAATCTCTCCGAAAGACGACCCAACATAGACCGGAGGAACTCAATCTCTTGATCTTTCTCATTTAAATGCATCTAAAAGAAACACAAATGTACAGACCTGATGAAATAATATAAGAAACATTAACAAGATGTGTATAACTGAAATATTGCTGTACACTTCTGAAATATTATAAGAACCAAGACCAAGATGAACTGAACTTAATTTGTGTTTATATACCTACTTTAAATCGTGAAAATAACAGCAAGATAACCAAGGATTTAAGATTAGTTTATCTGTGATAATACGTGCGATGCTCAAGAAATCACCTAACACCGCCCCAGGCCCAGACGGCATCCGATATCGTGAACTACTGGTGATGTCAGATGATGATATGGAAGAACTGGCCAGAGAATTCAACACCAGTATCCAGAGGGGTCAGATCAAAGAGGAATGGCTACACAGCTACTTGTTGCCGCTGCCAAAACTGAACAAAGACCATTCAAAGATAAGCGGCTACAGAATCATTACGATGCAGAACACTGCTGGCAAGCTACTGGAGAAAATCGTAGCACACAGACTTGCTTGTGACTTGGAACAACTCGGCTGCTTCCCGCCCACACTTGGAGGATACAAACGTAACAAACAGTCATGGCTGAATGCGGCGGTCTTTGCTCAAGATGTTTACGAAGGATTTCAGGTCAGAGAAGAGACATGTGCGGCCATCATAGACTTAGAGGACGCATACAATAGAGTATCCTTCGAGTACTTGATGCAAACCCTCCTCAGACTGAAAGTTCACCCTCACCTTGTATGATGGATAGCTGCAGTTCTGCTCCAAAGGAAGGTGGTGCTAAGATGCGGGAGTTGGTCTTCTGAGCCGATAACGATATATCCAGGATTGCCGCAGGGTTCACCACTGTCACCAGTACTATTCAACGTGTATACAGTGCCGATCACTGAACAACAGTTGGACGGGAGGGGTAGGACTCTGTCATTTGCTGACAACATTCTCGTGTATCGACAGGGTTGAGATAGACAGGCGATTGCCAATGATATGCAGGGCGAACTAGATCAAATTTCTTCATGGTGTACTGATGCCGTTGCCCTTGTCAACCCTGCAAAGGCATCGGTTACATGGTTCTCCCTAAACAACCATATTGTGAACACAGACCTGCCGGCAGTAAGAATGGATGGGAGCATTTTG
Organism: Cepaea hortensis; assembly: GCA_963921405.1. Taxonomy (NCBI): domain Eukaryota; kingdom Metazoa; phylum Mollusca; class Gastropoda; order Stylommatophora; family Helicidae; genus Cepaea; species Cepaea hortensis. The sequence continues at coordinate 103,443,544 of OY992880.1, forward strand.
AGTAGAACCCAATCAATGACATATCTTGGCGTGAGGCTTGATCGTAGCCTGTCCTTCAGAGATCATGTCAATTATGTCATAACGAAAGCTCAAAAAGGTTTGTCAGCAATGAGAGTCATGGCGACTGCCAATATCGAGCAAAGACTGCTAATACTTCTGTTCCAAGGACTGGTGCTTTTACGCATCGAGTATGCCCTGGCCATCCTCACTGTCACCCCTACACAGATTGGAAGACTTGAAAAGGTACAAAACGAAGCCATGCGCATCATTTTGGGCTGCACGAGAGACACCAGCTGTGTAGCAATGAGATACCTCCTTGACTTCCTGACAATGGAACACAGGATCAAGATCTGGAGAGCTCGTGCATACTTAAAAATAAGTGCAGATGAGCAGCACCCTCTGCATGACGCTATATTCAGAGAAAAGGGTGACAGGCTAAAGAGGGGCAAATCATGGATGGGTCGGGAGGAAGATGTCGTCAGACAGGTCTGCAGTCTTACCAGCATCAACCCCGGCAAGGGATGGGTGCTGGTGCCTCCAGCTTTTAAGTGCACTTTCTCCTGCATTATCACACTCGACAGACAGTGCAGAGAGCAGAACCCTGCCGCTGACAATGCAGAAGTCAACGCGCTCATTTATGAACACTCAGATAGCCCTGAAGTGCTCATCTATACAGATGGATCTGTTGTAAAGCAGCAGAGAAGTGTGTGGGCTTTTACAGCCCGTTCAGCGGGCCGAACCGTTCAAGAATCCAGTGGTGCCCACTCTATGACCACGAGCAGCATGACGATGGAGGTGATGGCAGTTACACAGGCCTTCATATGGCTGGAATCACAGCATTATACCAACGTGTGTGTACTAAGTGATTCAATGAGCATGATTCAGAAGGTCGAAGCTGGATCTGTACCTAAACAGTGGACTGAGTCGCTGCAGAAATCTGTTGTCCGTAAAGTCACCTTCATCTTCGTCCGGACATGCGGGAGTCGAGGGAAATGAACGAGCTGATAAATTGGCTGGCTCTGCACCCCTTGTAGATGGCCAGCCCATGGATCATGCCGATGTTATTAACGTCCTTAAAGATATGGCGAGAGCAGAGGACTTTGACATCAGTGAATCCACATCGCTGTCCATGATGAAAGACTTGGGAGTAAGAATCGGCACAGCCAGAAGCGAGAGGTATATCGGGAAAAAGAGGTGCCTCGTCAACCAAGACAGAACTGGCACTATTAGCCACCGGACGCTGATGCATATGCTGGGGGGAGGATCTGAGCACCTATGAACCTGACTGGAGTGCAATGAAGATACCCCAACTGATAACTGATAACTGATCTGTGATAGCATGATGGAGACTGACAAAAAACAAAAACAAACAAACAAAAGGGAATAATGCTTTGGTCTGTGTGAAGTCTACAAACATTTTATTTGTTTTAAAATTAGATGTCACAATAAACAACAAGACTACTGTTTCTAATTAATGCACAACAGTTTTTTAAATAACTGTTGTTATATAAAGAACCAAGTGATGACTGTGAATCTACAACCATGGCCAGACTGCGAAAACAGCAAATTAAAAGAGGTGTGGCCAAACAAGAACACTACGCAGGAAGCCAAAGAAGAATGATAAACCAGCACAGAACTGGCGTCGTTAGCCGCTACATGCTGCTGGATTTGCTGAGGAGGGGATCCGAGCACTTATGGACTGAACGGTTCGATGTGCGATGAGGATGATCTGTCGACTGACTGACTAACTAGTTTTTTAAATAAAATATTCCACTCTGGAGTAAAACATTTCACATGGAAAGTAGAAATTGAAGAAAAATTGTAGCCACAATCACATGAATAAACAAAAAGGTCAAAATGGTGAACTTCACTGATTATACATAGAAAACACAAGGAAATGCTCAGTGCATAGTATTTATGACAGAATGGCACACAGTTGAACGTGGTCATTAATAAACAGACATCCTTTACATTACGAAAGAAAGCTCCGATAACCATTTTATAAAGTTAGATTAACCCGAGGGAAACTTTGCAGAAAATCTTGCCAATACTGAGAGACTAAACGGGTTGCAAAGTTAATGTTGCTAAGTCACTCAGCGAGCCAAGCAAAGTCTATCATAGTCTAATTCATATTCATGTGTTCAAGTTTTAAAAACAGCATATATTAATGTGTTGCCTCTGTTGTTTCATTTTAACAGCAACATGTTAATAACAGCACCAACTTGTTCACTACAGTCAACAGTTTCTACTGGCATGAATATGCAACAGCTCAGAGAACTACAGAGTTTGAGGTGGGGGTGGTTGGAAGAAAGGGGAAGACAGGGTGAAAATGATACTTCGTCAAGTCAGTCATTGTTGCTCCACACTCATTCAATAATTTTACATCAAATCACACATCTTATCTCCAATGTCTAACAACCTTCGTTTTGAACATGTACAAACAGGACTCGCTTTAAAAGAATGATATAAAATTGTATTTTTACAAAAAAAGACCATACACTGTATTTCAACTCATGTGGTGTGGCAATGAAGAATTTCATGTGTCATGATTAGCATGCATCTCTTAGGTTGCCAATGCCTGGACTAAATGATTACAGCGGTTCTTGAAGCAGAAAGTTATTCTTTTGAGTATACCAAATTTCAACATACGGATGCTAATCATGGACCATTTCACACTCACTGAAGAAGTAAATTGGAGCTTTTGAGTTTAAATGCTACAGAAAAGTTCTTAGAAAATCGTGGACCAAGAAAGCAAAAATGCTGAAATACTAAAAGGTCTGAACATGGGCTCATAAACAACATCATGTCTTAGAAACTGAAGCACTTTGGCCATATTAAACATCACAGTGGCTTGGAGAGAACCTGATGGCAGGAAGAAAAGGCAGAGACTGGCCAGCACGAAGATGGACACAGGACATTACAGACACCTGGGCATGAGGGCATCAGATACAAGAGAACTGGCAAAGCCTGAGAAGTTTTTGACGGGACCTAATGAAAGCGACCTTCTGCAAAAGGTCCTGCTACATGATGAGATGAAACTTCAAGTTAACTTGTGCTGTTTCTATAATGTAATAGTAGGGGAGTTTGTGTGCTTCCATGACCCCAGGCCAGTGGTATCACAGCTCCAAGCAGGGTCTCCCAAGTCTGACAGTTCAAATAGTAAAGACCAGAATAAGAGAGACTCCTTGGAGTTGGTATGCTGGGGACAGTCGATGAAGGCAGACCCAGCATAAACACCTGTCAATATAACAATGTATTTTATCATGACATCATATATTTAAAAAGTTATAGATACTCTCCATCACATATCAGTTAACAGTCTTACTGACCTGCAAGTCGGTCATCTTCTCTTCTGTGCGCTGGAGGAAATCCTTCATACTCTCAAACCTACAGGTCTTCATATGATCCTCAAGTTCTTCTTGGGTGCCCATGAAGTCACAGCTGTGGCAGAGACAAACCAGAATCACTAAACATGTTTCTTTATTGTTTCAGTACCAAGCAATCTCTAAATTGTTGCTCTTTTATTGTTAAAAACCTGCTAAAGCACACAAATATTTCACTTTAAATGTGATAGAAAAATACAGGTAACAGAATTGTTACTAAACAATACCAATTTTGTATTAACACGATAAGAAAAAAAAAAAGGACCTTTATACATGCCTTGAGGCCTTTTAGATATATGGTGCTAGTCACTTACTTTTTAGGCTAATCATCAGTTGATGGGTTCTGTGGTCAATATGATGCGTCACCTTTACTTCCCAGGACATTTCCTAGTACACATTTTAGGCTGTATCAACCTCAGAGCTGCAGGAGCATAATGGCTAGACACTCCACTGCCAGCCTGGTAATCATTATTTGATCAGTATCGAGTTAGATTGGGATCTTTTTTAATTGACCTGGGTTCCCAGGTCAACCAAAACTAATATTGGAACCAAACAAAGCTTTTGAAAGTAAAGGAAGTCGGCATGATATTGACCACATAAAACACCGAGCGCTGAATTGCATGGGGTAATAGACGTACATTTTTATAGACCAATTGGCACTCGGTGGCTGATGTGGTGATATCACGCCGGCCGCCTTTACTTTTTATGTTGGTACTTATTTGGTCTGCGTTGACGTTGGGGTAAGGATGAATTTTTAAAAATCCAGATTTGCCTTGATGCAGAGGTTTGAAGTATATATGTATAAAAATGTATATATGCAGGTAGGAAGTAGGCATGTATAAAGGTCATAAATAACCTATTATTGTACCTATTATTGTTTGCAAAATTCACCATGTTGACATACATCAAAATTACGTATAGCTGTACAAACAGGTACCTTGATATAAAAGTCAACAACTGACCTATGTTTTCTGGAATAGTATTATACATAAATAAAAATCATAATTTCCATACCCATATTTCTTAAAGGGGCAGTAGACGTTATTGCAATTTCTTAAATGATCCTCAAGATCCTGAAATAAAAAGACAACACTTTAAAACACTAATACAAAAAATAGAAAATTGTAAAATAGTTGGTTAATGACACAGATGTTAATGTGTAGGCTATTATGACAGATTCAGGTTCCAAATCATGACTGGCTTGTTGGATTTCTGTTTATGTGGCATTAATCAAACGATGGCAGGCACCTACTTGCAGTTTTAAAAAAAAAGTTAGTTGTGAGTCCTTTTATAGCACGTTGCAGTCAACCCCAGCATTTATTGGCTGTTTGTGACTGACTAAGCAATTTTACGTTCAACAGTTTGCCATTGCTTTGTAAATGTCCAATGCCTAATATCGTCGAGATCAATGCAAAGTGATCTGCTTCCATATTGCCAGCAGCTGATTTGGTATGTCAGGGAATTGTGACACTGCATTTTACTAAACCTTAAGCACAGAAGCCGACTCTACTTGTAGTAATAAAGTTAAATAAACATGGGTTCAGTCAACTTCCTCGTATGAAAAACTGTAAGGAATGTCAAGAAACAAACTAATTGTTGCTTTTATTGGAGTCACCTTGTATGGAGGCCTGAGTGTGAACAGAAAATTATCTGCATGATTCACCTAAATAAACTGACACCAGATGTAAAATACAAGTAAACAAGATATACAGGTTTGAATTAAAGTACGTACACATGAAACCAACAACTCCAGATGGCATATTTTTGCCAAAGTCTGGTAACTAATTTACAACTCCTATCTCTCTTTATTATAGTAATCAGCTTTTTTTTTTTTCATAGATTAAAATAAATATGCTCACTAAAACTGCATTACTACCATGCCACACCTTAAATATTATTTGTCTTTGATGTTCAAACTGATGTTTTCTATTATATATGCCTTTATTATAAGTATTTGTGCAATCCCTGACAAAGGTTGCTGTAACTCAATCATTTGTTTTGTTCCATTTTGTATATTGTAGAACTCTGTGCTTACAGACTTCACATTATATTTTAAAATTTGCTTTGCTGGTCACTTTATCATTATTGTCATGTGCTATGATTGTGCAACGCAGACAATCATACTTCTTTTCTGCTGCCGTGTATCTTCCAAAGGAAGGCATGTCCTCAATAACACATGCCAAGCTCTCTTGTATCCCTTGATCATGAGTGGTTGAAATTTACGTTTTCCTTTTTTTTTTACAGGATGTTGCAGTCAACACCAGCATTTTACAGCCACTGTTGATGTCTTGACAAGTTTTACACTCAGCAATTTGCCATTGCTTTCTGAACGACTTGCTCCCCTACCAACACATTAAAATCAGCACGACATGGTCTGCTGCCAAATCAGTCACCGCTGTGTTTAGAACGCAGGTAAGCAGCATTAAGAATCGTGTCTCCAATGTCATTGCCACGGAGACCGGCTTAGGTTGGTCATTTTCTATGGAATTCCATGTTTTCTACGTCAACATTTTAGTCCAGCAGTCCAGTGTAGGGTTGAACTGCTTACCTCGGCATCAGCACAATGGATGTTTAAGAACATGCGTCCTTACCCATTCGACCATACTGACCTGCCCGAGCTGAATATTATAATAAAGAGAGATAGGAGTTGTAAATTAGTTACCAGACTTTGGCAAAAATTATGTTTTCATAGATTTTACGTTTTCATCGGAATCAGTACCAAAGTATCATCTTCACAGGAACTATGCTGCAGTGTTCTCCTGCCCCTTGCCATAATCAGAAACCAGCATGGTGTGCCAGACCAGCACTACACATTCACATGTTCCGACAGGCATATTAGTATATAACCAGATCATGATTCGGCACAGCACATACAGACTGACCAGGATAAGGCCTGGGTTGGTCATGTCTCTTCCACAGGCTTTAGACATTCCATCGTCAACCGACTCCAACCTAGTACCCAGAGGGAATGACTATTTATAAACTTATTGTTGTGACATTAGTGTGATGGCCACTGCTTGTCCTACTGCGTGTTACTGGGCGTAATGCTGTTTTTTGTTTCTTACCTTCTTCAGCAATGTGGGGCAGCCAGCATTGTTGGGGCATTCCACCATCATGTAATCACACTCACTCTCATGATCTCTGAAAAAGACAATAATTCTTCATACAAACCACAACCAAATCGTGTCAAAATAATTAATAAACAAACATCAAGAACCCCAACTGCTCAACACCCACACACAAAATCTCTCTCTCTCCTGTTTTGTTGTTGTGAGGTAATGGGAGGGTGTATAGCTGTGAGAGTTTTTGTAAATGATGTATGTATGTATTCAGGTGTGTGTATATCTATGTATGTGTTTATGCATGTGTGAGTGACTGTGTGTGTGAGTCTGCCTGTTTCATAACATGGTAATATACATTGTTTATGTAAACAGCTTTCATTTGACAATGTTGTTTTCCATGTGAATGAAACATGCACAATAGATCATTGATGCACGAAAGATGAGTGGTTGGAAGGGCCAAATGTAAGATGGGTCTGCATGACCAATTTGTAACCCTTTGAAAATAAAGTTTACTTCCTCTCTCTCTCTCTCTCTCTCTCTCTCTCTCTCTCTCTCTCTCTCTCTCTCTCTCTCTCTCTCTCTCTCTCTCTCTCTCTCTCTCTCTCTGAAGAGTGTACACTTAAAAAAGTAACATAATTAATTTTTTTAAATCGTGGACCGCAAACATGAAAAGTCAAACATCTATGTTTCATGGGTGACAATAATAAAATAACATTCAAAGGAATTGAAAAGCAGATGCAGTTTATTTGTTATGTAATCTGCACACTAAACTGAACTTATGTGTCAAATTAAAAAACTAACACATGGAAGGCACATTATTTATGCTAGATTAAAATAGTCATGTCTTAAAAATAAAACATCGGCTCCATGGCGAAGGAATTATGAATCCAGTTTGTAATCCCGCAAACTGCATTCGAAACACAGCTGTGGTTGATTTGGCAGCAGACTGCCTTGCATTGATCTTTTATGAAAAGAAAGCAACGATAAACTACTGAACGTATGCTTGCCAAGAGATCACAAACAGCCAAAAAATGCTAGTTGACTGCTACATCCTGTAAAGGATATGCAACTAATTTTGTTTTTAATAATAAAACATACAAACTAAATAACATTAAAAGCAAAATGACAGATGCTGTATAGAAATCTTGTATGGGCAAACCAGAACAATTATGCAAATGTCTGATTTTAGTATGAAACATTTACGGCAGAATTTAATGTCTGAAATAAATTAAGAGATCAGAAAAGTGTTTTTTTTAAATAACAGTTATAAATACAATGGTAAACTATACTTAAAGAAAATAGTAAACTAGGGTTATAGAAAATGGTAGAGTTACAGAAAATGGTAAATAGTTACAGAAAATAGGAAAAAGAGTTACAGAAAATGGTAAACTAGAATCATAGAAAATAGTAAACTTGAATCAAAGAAAACGGATAAAAAGGCAACTTTTAAGAATATACTGTAAAACAGATATGGTACAAGTAGTAGAAAATTAATGGGAATCAAAAGAGAAAACAAAACACAAAGGAGAAAAATAATCATATTAATGTTATCTGAAGAAAGATTGAAAATGTCTTTCTCTTGGAGAAAAAAGTTGCAATTTTTGAACAATTGAAGTATACTTACTTGCGACAGCACAGTCTAACTATCACAGGACACCTGGATGGATCGGTCACGTACTGCCGCGAAGCTTTGTCAAAGTAGCAACCAAATTTACAGTGAATGACCAATTCCCCAATCTGCTCAGATACAGCAATATTGGCCACCATCACAACCAGTCTCTGCTCATCCACAGGGCAATTTCCTAATTGTGATGAAAAACCGAGAGCTTAAGAGATTAGTATTACAAGAAGTTGCATAAAGTGATGAAAAACTGAGAGCTTAAGAGATTAGTATTACAAGAACTTGCATAAAGTGATGAAAAACTGAGAGCTTAAGAAATTAGTATTACAAGAAGTTGCATAAAGTGATGAAAAACTGAGAGCTTAAGAGATTAGTATTACAAGAAGTTGCATAAAGGACAGACTGCATGTTGCAGCTACAAAGTCTTCATCAGCAAACAACAACAACAAACAAAAGTAAATAAAGACACATTACTACTGCAACTAAATATGAATGTAATGACTAAGCATATACAGGGTGACCCAAAAAAACAGAACCCATTAAAAGTTTATTTAATCCTACAAAGGTCAAGCAAATGTCTTGAAATGTGGTGAACGTAAACTTTAGTCTGTGAACAATCATTTCCAAAATTTTCAGTTATCTTGGTCGCTTTGCATAAAAGTTATCTCCTTTCAAGATCACGTTAATAAAAGAACCGATTACTTGATCTTGTTTTTCCCTTCATACTTTACGGTTCTGTACGTCTCACTCTTCTAAAATTCATTTTATAAAGTAAGTAGACCCACAAATCACGTTTTATGTGGACGTCTAGACTTGCTTTAGTACGTGCTTCCATTATTATGTATACAGTGTAGGGGCGGGAGGAGGGATTTTTAGGTAGGAAATATGAAAGGGGGGGGGAGGGGGATGACGTTCTGAAAATATGGTGAAGGGGGGCACGGGTCAAATTGTTAGGTAGGAAATACGAAAGTGGGGGTAATGACGCTCTGAAAATATGGTGAAGGGGGGCAAGGGCCAAAAAAGGTTGAGAACCACTGCTCAAGAATATATAAAATACCACAGCAGGAATCTCTAGAACATAAAATGCCACACCAGGAAACTCTGACTCTACAGTAACTAACAATGAGTGTCTGGTAAAGGCTATTGAAAGTAGAACATTAGAAGAGACAATGTTCTGTGGTCACATAATGAGAAGAGAGGCACTGGAAAACATTGAGATGACTGGAAAGCACATCAGTAGAACAGGCAGAAGCCAGGCAAAAGAAATAATGCCGGATGTCTTAAAACAGAGGCATGGAGGACTATCATTAAAAGAACTGATCCAGAAATTCATGGATCAAGATTTGTGGAGATAAAGAGGCAGGGAACGTGATATGTATGTTGCAATGCTGTCCACAGCAGTGACAAGGTGACAAATAACTTTAACTAGGTCATTATCTTATTATACACATAATCCCAAAAATTCACAGTTTTCATAAGCAAGATAATATACATGACTCACCATCAGCATGCGTCTGGACACAAGATCTACAGTATGTGTGCTGTTGGACAAACAGAAGTAAATCAAGCTGTCACAAAACAAATCTTTACATGAATCAAAAACAGAACGAATATGATTTAAAAAAAACTACTTTACAATGAAAATAATAAAATGCTTAATTAATAAATAAAATAATTATCAGTGAATATTATAAAATACTTTATAAATAAATATGATAAAACACTTTATCAATTAAAATGATAACTAGTTCATAAAAGGTACCACATCTCAGAAACTGAAATACTTTGGTCATATTAAACATAACAGTGGTTTGGAAACAACAGTGATGGAAAACGTAGCTCCTGGAACAAGAGCCAGGAATTGATCAGCACAAAGATGGGCATAGGACACAGAAGACACCCTGGTCATGAAAATGTATGCAGCCAGGAACTGAAAAGGATTGAGAATCTTTTGGGCTGATGTAATGAGATTGTCTCTCTTTAAAGGACCTGCTACATGATAATGATGAGCATATGTGACACAATGTTTGATCAATGCAAGTGATGAAATACTATAATAATGAGCATTTGCAATGTTAAAGTGCATAAACTATGAGTGAACACAAAGCTCAGAAGTTTTAACACCAAACTCTAGCTCCAGCAGACATGGTTCGATTCATGGTGTGGATGGAGTGGATTTTCACAAATAAGAAGAAGAAGGTAAACTCCCCTTGATCCTGAGATAGTGGATCGAGCATCTAGTCTCTTTGGACAAGGGCAAATAACTCTCAGGGCCTGTGTGCACAATGCATACATTAAAAATAACTGAGTAATTAGAGCAGGCCAATCAAGCCACTATTTCCGGTATAATGGCGACGCGATGACTCGTTGTTCTTAGGGGAGACGCTGTTCAGTGTTTTTCAGTGGATTTCCTATGGAAATTCCCGTGGAATTCGTGTGGATAGTGTTTTTCCTTTGGATTATGTGATGTTATTTCGTGTTCGTTTATTGGAAGTATTCAAAAGAAGCCACGGAAGGCAGGTGGTGGATGAAATTTTGAGGGCAGTCGACAGATATTTGTTGGTTATGGTCTCGAGTTTCGCGACGGCAAGCAGAGGATCTCTTTCGAGAGACAATGGTTGCGGTCATCCAGCCAGTATGGTCACTGCCATAGAGGAAAGCAACGGCAAACTACCTCTTTGAAAGTGCCTAGTTTATTATGATTCGCTTAAAGACTGATCATCGCAAGACAAGGACAGAGACATTAAAATTAGGAACATGGAACGTTAGGACGTTAAACAACGACGGAAAATTAGAGAACATAACACAAGAAATTCAAAGAGAAAAAATTAATATATTAGGTATGTGCGAAACAAGATGGACAGGAGCAGGCATCAAGATACATAAAGATTTTAAGATTATTTATTCTGGAGGTGAAGATCGACATAGGGGAGTGGCAATAATTTTGGACCGGAAAACATCAACGTCTGTTCAGGGATATTGGGCTGTGTCGGACAGAGTTCTACTAGTTAAATTGAGTGGCAGACCTTTTAACATAAATGTTATTCAAGTATATGCCCCAACAGGAGAGTCCAGTGAAGATAGTGTAGAGGAATTTTATAATGACATAGAGTCTGCCTTAAAGAAATGTAAAAATTCAGAAATAAACATCATAATAGGGGACTTCAATGCAAAAGTAGGAAATCAAGGGGATAGATACACAGTAGGCAACTATGGTTTAGGAGAGAGAAATGAAAGAGGATACAGACTAGTAGAGTGGGCAAAAGAACAGGAAATGATTGTAGGAAACACCTGGTTCAAGCAACACCCTAGAAGATTATGGACCTGATAGCAGGATTAGAAACCAGATTGACTACATTCTGATTAGCAGAAGATTTAGAAACGCGCTAACAGTAGCAAAAACAGTTCCCAGTGCTGATTGTTATAGTTACCACAGATTACTTACAGGAACATTGAGGATAAAGTTGAAGAAAGCCAAGTATATAACAGGAAACACTAAATATGATTTGTGTACATCAAGTAATGACAAGGAAATACAAAACAAATTCAACATAGAAGTACAGAACAGATTTGAAATATTGTCTGATCTAGAGATCCTATTCCAGGATGTGGATGATCAATGGGAAATGTTAAAGAATTCAATCAATGTGGCAGCAGAAACAACTATTCCAAAATTAAAGAAGGTGGGTCGTAAGAAATGGATGACTGAGGAAATTTTACACTTAATGGAAACAAGAAGACTCAACAAAAATAATCCTGCCAAATATGAAGAAATTCACAGACAAGTCAGAATATTATGTAGGAAGGCAAAAGAATCATGGCTTGAGGAAAAGTGCTTAGAAATTGAAAAACAACACAACAGTCAAAATACCAAATTAGTGCACAAAAGAATTCAGGAACTTACTAATAAAAGAACAAGTACATCAACAGGCTGTCTAAAAACTAAAGATGGCAAAATCATAATAGGAAAAGATCAGATTCTACATGTATGGACAGATTATGTGAAAGACCTGTATAATGATAACAGAGAGGAACAGTATGCTATTAGATTTAATAATGAAGGACCAGCAATTTTAAAGATGGAGGTTCAAAATGTTCTTAAGCATATGAAAGCTGGCAAGGCCCCCGGTGCAGATAACATCACAACAGAAATGATTAAAGCTTTAGAAGAATTTGGACTAGAGCAAGTCACTAGACTGCTGAACACATTATATGATACTGGAGATATACCTTCTGAATTATGTAATGCTGTATTTATTGCAATCCCAAAGAAATCAGGAACCTTAGAATGTGATCAACATAGAACAATTAGTATAATGAGTCACATCACAAAGATTTTGTTACGAATTATCATGCAAAGAGTGAGGAAGAAAATACAACCTGAAATAGGGGAAGAACAATGTGGGTTTGTAGAAGGAAAGGGTACAGTAAATGCTGTGTATATGCTGCGAACAGTTATTGAACGTGCTTTAGAAGTAAACAAGGATATACATCTTTGCTTTATTGACTACACAAAGGCTTTTGATAGAGTTAGACATGTCAACATTGTGGATATGCTTGCAGATCTACAAATTGATGGGAAAGACATTAGACTTATAAAAAACATATATTGAAAACAACAAGCTGCAATAAGGATTGATAATGAAGTAGGACAATATCAACCTATTAAGAGAGGTGTTAGGCAGGGATGTGTAATGTCTCCAGATCTGTTTTCCCTATACAGTGAAAATATTTTCAGAAATGTAGAAGACCTAAATGGAATCAGCATTGGAGGACGAAACATAAATAACATTAGATATGCAGATGATACAGTATTGATTGCAGACAATGCACAGGATCTGCAACAATTAGTAGACGCTGTTGTTGTACACAGTGAGCAGCTGGGGTTGGAATTAAATTGTAGGAAGACACAGGTTATGGTCGTCACTAGGAAGAACGAAGTACCACAATGTAATATACAAGTAAATGGGGATATTCTTCAACAAGTGAATCGGTTCAATTATCTCGGAACAGTCATAACATCTGATGGCAGATGCCTTGAAGAGATTAGAACAAGAATCGCCATTGCGAAAGTAGCCTTTAGCAAGATGAAAAACATTCTGACCAATAAAATGATGTCAATTGAAACGAGAAAAAGAGTGTTGAGGGGATACATAGAGCCTGTTCTTTTGTATGGATGTGAAACTTGGACAATGTGCAGTCAAGCTGAAAAACATCTGATGGCTGCAGAAATGTGGTTTCTGAGGAAAATGCAAAGAATACCATGGACAGATAGAAAAACCAATGACCAAGTACTACAAGAGACAAATGAGAATCGTAGATTGATTAGAGAAATTAGACGTAGACAGTCAAAATTTTTTGGGCATGTTATGAGAAGAAATGGACTGGAGAACTCAGTGACAGCTGGCAAGATCGAAGGGAACAGACCAAGAGGAAGACCGAGAGGAAAATACCTGGATGGCTTGGCCACATGGCATGGACGAGACAGGAACACTGAGCTGATCCACGACTCTGGTGATCGAGTGAAATGGCGAATCATGACCGCCCACGCTTTCCGGCATGGCACATGATTGATTGATTGATTGATTTTTAAAACCTCTCTTATTATACACAACACACCTATAACCTGTGCACACCTGTGCGATGTGTCGGTTGGTGGGGGATGTGTGTGCGTGGGTGGGGAATATGTGGTCGATGGAGATGTGGCTGTGGGATGGGTGGCTGGAGGTGTGAGTGGGGCGAGGATGTGTGGGTTAGGATGTGTATGTGGGTGGATGTGGGATGTGTGGGTTGGTGGGGGGTGATTGTGGGGAGCGAGTGTGTTTTGGTTGGGGAAACAGGTGAGGACAGTGTGTGTGGGTGGGGGATGTGTGGGAGGGGGATAGGTTGGCTGGTGGGCTATGTATGTGTCCCTGGGTGTGTGTGTGTGTGGGTAGGTGAGGTTGTGTGTGTGAGTGGGTGATGTATGGGTAGGTGGGAGATGGGCCTCATAACATGGTAATTTGTCTTGATTATGTTTACAACATTCATTTCATAATGTTTATCTGTCTTCCTATGTAAATGTATAATGCTCTTGATGAACGAAAGACGAGTGATTGGAAGGGCCGAATGTAAGACGGGCCTGCATGCCCAATTTGTGACCCTTTTAAAATAAAGTTGATTTGATTTGATTTGATTTGATTTATAATAACAACTGTGATATAACATAGAAAATATACTATTCAAATAACAGCAACACATATTTGAAGATAACAGCCATTTAAATAATACTGTATGAACAAAACAATATGTTTGATGGACAAATAAAGACATTGAAGATCCTAAACGACAACAAAAAAACATCTCTGAAAATAACAGTAAGCTTATCAAAATGATAAAAGACCCAAAGGAGTAAACATTGTATATTTGAGGATGGCAGTGCATTAATTCACTGAGAACTGAAAATAACAACACATTTGTGATTACAGTAATATTTTGTGCATTTAATGACACAACAAACCTAACGCAACATCAATGTACATGTGAAGAAAACTGAGTACTTCAATTATGCAAAATACTAAATATAACATCAGCATGCATGTGAACACAATAGTGTGCTAAAGGATACAACAGATTTTAATTATACACCACACTAAATGATACAACAAACTAAATGTAAAATCAGCGTACATGTGAAAAAAGCTGACCACTTAAATTATGCAAAAAACTAAATCAGCATGTATGTGAACACAATAGTGCGCTAAATGAAACAACACACCAAATACAACTATCAGCAAACACATCAAGACACCTGGGCACTAAACCATTCTTCTTCCCCTGCTGCTGTTGCCTTTTAATCCTCATGCCAAGAACTCCTATCTGTTGCCATCCCCTGCACCTCACTCCATGTTATCCCCACATTATTCACTTGTCTTCCCCTACTTCTTTCATCCTGTGGGTTCCGGAGAAAAGACTTTTTTTGTTATACTATTAACAGGTTTTCTCAGCATCTTTTCCTCACCTCTTGAATCACTGGAAATTGTTTAGTTCTCTCCATAAGCTTCACATCAGTGATTCTATCATGCCAATGTAGCTCTTCTGTTTTGTGCAGGAACCAGTTATTGAATGCCTGTAGTTTACTGGCAACTGTTTTAGTCATTCTCCATGTTTCTGTTCCATACAGCATTACTAATATGACTTTGCCGGTCTCCCTGGTGAAGGAGTTCCGGACGTTGTTCGTAATCCTGTATAATCTCATACGAAATACAGCTGCGTGAGATTCGGCAGCGGATCGCATCGTGCTGGTTACTTACGGACGTATGTGAGCCGGTCGTTCTGAAAGCAATGGCAAACTACTGAACGTAAAACTTACCAAGACATCAACAGCAGCTGAAAAATGCTGGTGTTTACTGCAATGTCCTGTGAAAGATATGCAGGGGGGGGGGGGGGGGGGGGGGAATATGACTTTAGAGTTAAATGTTCCAAGTTTGATACTAGTATTAAGTGCACCATGATGAAGTTCAGGCATTGAACCCTTGTCCGACCACACTCTTGTCATTATCAGAGTAACATCCTAATCATTACATTAACATACTCATTACTAAACTATGAAACAATCTAAATGCAACATCAGTATAGAATAACAAGGGAGCACTCAATACAATTTTTGTTAGGTTGAAGTAATGCTGGCGCTGTGGCGAACGCAATTTGCAATTCAGCATACTGCGTTATAAACACAGTTGCATGAGATTAGTAAGTAGACCGCCTTGCGCTGGTTTTCATACAATGGTGCATGTGCTGATCATTCAGAAAGCAAGGGAAAACTACTGAACATAAACTTGCCAAAAAATCACAAACAGCCAAAAATTCTGGTGTTGACTGTGACAACCTGTAAAGGATATGCAACTAACTAACTCAATACAATATCAACATGCATATGAAAACACAGGATAGTTCTAATCATATTCTTACAAACAACACACAAACTCACCCCACAAGCCACAATGACAGGATCCCTAAACACCTTCCCACACAAGACACAAAACAGTTTCTTGTTTGGATTATCTACAAACACCATAATATCCTGTAAACAGATAAGTATGCATGTTTTATTCAAATTGCATTATTTTAAAATAATGAATAATTTCAGGGTTTTTTTTCCCCTTCTCTGATTCAATTAAGTGTGTCGAATGTGCTGGAAATCCCATGTCTCTCGAGTTCAAAGACTATAGAAAACAATAATTTGTCTCATGGCTATCTGCACACAGTGTCATATAATCTGTAGATTCTTAATTTAATCAAGAAATGTTTAAAACATTGGATTATTTGACAAAAATACAAAATTATAAAAGAAATTCAATAAAAGCTTGTCATAACGGTACACCTGTCACAGGTAAAATAAGCCTGAAATAAAGCAGTGATGTCAAGTAAAGTACCTTTGTCTATGCCATGAGACTACTGGGTACATGGCACTCATCATCCAGTGCAGAACTCTCCCCCTTAACCGTCTTTCAAAATTTATCTTTATCATTAGCCAAATGTCCTGCCTCTGTTGTCGTCTTGTATAAATTATCTATCACATCTTATATTCCTATATGTTGTGGTCTTCTGTTTCTCCACTTATCTGGTACATCTCCCTTCATAATTATCTTTTCCAAATAATTATGTCTTTTTCTATCTTCTTCTTCTTCAGCGTTCCGAGCCATTGAAGTTCTTTGCTGCAGATACAATCCATCTCCATTCGTCTCTCTGGTTGACCTTCTCTTGCCAGTCGTTGATTCCAAGTGCTTGTAGGTCTGTATATATATTATCTCTCCACCATCTTCTTGGTCTACCTCGGGGGGGTCTACAGTCATTTATTTCCCGAGTGTAAGCGAGTTTTGTTTCCCTATTATCTTCCATTCTTTCTATATGCCCCAGCCATTGTAGTCTATTAGCCTTCATGATACCAGCGATTAGCAGGGACTTAAACAGATCATAAATGTCTTTGTTACTTCTTCTTTTCCACTCTCCACTTTGTGTATCCCTAGTGGGTCCAAAGATGTGTCTTAAAACTTTGTTCTCAAAGGTTTGTAATAAGGCTTCGTCTCCTTTCGTTGTACTCCAGGTTTCAGAGCCACACAGCACAAGTGGTCTGATCAGTGTTTTGTATATTGTGATTTGGGTGTTACGAGATAGCGCATTTGATTTTAGTAGATGTTGTAGTACATAGCATATCTTACTTCCAGAATTGATTCTAGTTTGTATTTCTTCCCTTATGATGTTGGAGCAGTTGAAGATTGTACCCAGGTATTTGTATGTTTCCGTTCTTTTAATGGTCATATTATCTATTTGTATGTGGCAAGAGTTTTTAGCCATTCCGTCTCTTGAAATTACCATATATTCTGTCTTATCTGTTGGGCTTTTTCCTTTAAGTGAGTCAATATTTCTAATGTCTTTTGTTCATTTTCCCCTATAATATCTATATCATCTGCATAACCAAGCAGCTTGGATGTTCCTCCAATATCACATTCCTCCTTTACCTTCCTTACAACTTTCTCTAGAGCCAGATTGAAGAGTAGCGGCGATAGTGCATCACCCTGTTACAAGCCAGATGTTATTTGGAAAGGGTCTGATTTCCTGCTTTTATATGTTACTATATTATAAGTATCTTCCATGCATAGTCTGGTCATGTTGATTAACTTCCTTGGTATTCCAAATTCCCGCATAGCATTCCTTAGACTATTCCTATGGGCACTATCATAAGCCTTTTTAAAATCCACAAAAATGTTATGGAGATCTCTTTTATATTCCCAATTTGTCTCTTTTTCTATGCAAGCCAATAGTACTTCATTTTCCACATTTTATTTGTCTTAATAACAAATCTTCAATACTGAGTTCTTGTTGGATTATCTGTTCGTTCTCTTTTTCATACAATATTTGTATAGACCAATCGGCACTTGATGGGTGATGTGATCGGTATCAAGCCAACTGCCTACACTTTCCACATTTCTGGGAGTCCATGTCAATTTAAACAAATCCTGCACCTAATTTGGCATTCGTGCACATTACCACAGGGCTAGTAGACAATCATGCTAGCCCTTGCACTATTAAAGCTATCAAAATTCTGAAATGCTAACATGAAATTATGTACATAACAATTAAAATACAATATTTGTTGGTATCATAGGACAGAAAAATAGAAGCCCATGAGATCAAAGCACAATGCAGTTGAACTGTGATAACTGAAATAAGATAACACAATAAACAGCATAAAATATTGATGTGGAATATGATGATGATGACGATACAGATCCTTTTAACTGCTAGTAGTAGGGATATCTTTCACAGAAAATGCGGAATCATACACCTCTTTGGGAAGCAATATGAACAAAAATGGGGAACAGATAAAGATACTAAAATAAGAATACAAAAGGCAAGAGGTTCTTTCATTGCACTAAGAAATTTGTGGAAGTTAAATTAAGCACCAAGCGTAGAATTTTAACTCCAATCTTAAATAAGTACTACTGTGTGGATTAGAAAGATTGAGAACAACTAAAATAATTACAAATAAACTACAAAAATTCACTAATTAATCCCTGAGCAGAACACCAATGTAGAGCTCATGGAGAGAACCAGACAAATCCAAGTGAACCAAGAGGTGAAGGAAAGACAATGGCGTTGGATAGGACACATACTGAAAAATCCTGAGAACAATATAACTAGACACTCTCTTGTCTGGATTCAACAAGGCAAATGAAATAGTGGGAGACCTAAAAAACAGTTGGAGAAGAAAATTACAGACAGAGATGAATCATATTTGGAGGACATGGTGGAAGCTGCAAGAGATAACATTTGACAGAACAGTTTGGCGTGGTTTGGTTGAGGGCCTATGCCACAATGAGGAATAAAGAGCAGAAGAAGAAGAAGTATATCTTAAAATTACTTAAATGTGGATTTAATAGCTTACATCTTCGTCATCCATTGAAGAGACTTAATATGTTTGAGATATTTCACTATGCTGCAAGTAGTGAGCAATCAGTCCCTTAACACTGTTTGCTGTGATGTGACAGTAACACGCCTGTGTTGAAAGAAAGGTCAGTAATATTATCAACACTGATAGGCATGATATTACATACAATACATGCAAGACTTATTACTATATTGGTGCACCTGATATTACAATACATACAAAAATGATACTACTAACACTTGTACACCTAAAACAACTGACAAACTTGTGCACCTAATCAATATATATAAAAGAAAATGTATGTATGTGGGTGGGTGGGTGGGGATGTGTTTGGTGCGTTCGATAACGGTCCATCCGATTGAGATGAAATTTTCTACACATCTTCTTTTCATTCCAGTGCAACCAACTGTCATAGTATTTTTAGTGTAGAATCAGCTATTGACTTATTGACTTATTTAATAATTAAATTACATGACTTAACATAAGAAACAATATATAAAGGGACATAACTTTTAATAGCATTGCTATATCTTAGGTTAAGTCCCCTGGCTATAGATAGATAAATAGATAGATATATAGATAGATAGATAGATAGATAGATAGATAGATAGATAGATAGATAGATAGATAGATAGATAGATAGATAGAGAGGGTGGGATAGACAGAGGGAGAGACGGACAGATGGACGGGCAGGCAGGCAGGCAGACAGACAGATACATAGATAGATAGACAGACAGCCAGGCCGGGTCATCAGACAGACAGACAGACAGACAGACAGTCGGGAATGGGAACTTATATGACTACTTATATGAATTAAATGAGATGCTCCCCATCAGGGGCTGGGCGAAGCCGGGCCGGGTCAGACAGACAGACAGACAGACAGACAGACAGTCAGGAACGGGAACGGGAGCTTATATGACTACTTATATGAATTAAATGAGATGCTCCCCACCAGGGATTGGGTGAAGCCGGGCCGGGTCAGACAGACAGACAGACAGACAGACAGTCGGGAACGGGAGCTTATATGACTACTTATATGAATTAAATTAGATGCTTCCCACCAGGAGCTGGGCGAAGCCGGGCCGGGTCAGACAGACAGACAAACAAGCAGACAGACAGACAGACAAACAAGCAGACAGACAGACAGACAGACAGACAGACAGATAGATCCCCGCCAGGGCCTGGGCGAAGCCGGGCTGGGTCAGCTAGTATTACAATATACACAACTTTGAAATTATCAACATTGGTGCACCTGATATAACACATACATACAACAGTGATATGACAAGATTTGACACAATATTACAATACATGCAACAGTGATATTACTACATTGGTGCATCTGCTGTTACAATACATGCAATAATAATGTTACTACACTGGTGCACCTGATATTACAATACATGAAATAATAATGTTACTACATTAGTGCACCTGATCTTACAATACATGCAATAATAATGTTACTACACTGGTTCACCTGATATGCCCTGGTGAAGGGGTTAACGACTTTCTCAGTAATCCCGTATATCCATGTGAGGAACACAGCTGCATGAGATTTGGCAGCAGATCGCGTCATGTTGGTATGTGAGCTGGTCACTCAGAAAGCAATGGCAAACTACTAAGCGTAATCTTGCCAAAAACATCAGCAACAGCTGAAAAATGCTGGTGTTGACTGCAATGTCCTGTAATGAATATGCAACATTAAAAAAAATAATAATGTTACTACATTGGTGCACCTGATCTTACAAAACATGGAATAATAATGTTACTACATTGGTGCACCTAATATTACAATACATTGCAAAAGTGATTTTACCAACACTGGTGCATCTCATAAAGTAAACACAACAGTCATATGCCATGAGATGGATACACAGCAAGTGTGTAAATCGTAGAAACTAGAGAGATGTCATTGACACACAGTTCAAAAATGCAAGCGAACACCGGTAACAGTAGTGGGCGGAGCTAATGGGTCATGTGACTGCACCCAGGCGAAGACCGGAAAATAAGTGCTAGCCAGAAGGCGCTGGGACGTGAACAAGAGAAGGTCGATTGAAGAGTTGTGAAAGTGTTTCAGTGTTTGATAGTATTCCAAGGAATGGAAACATCTGAGATGCAGTTGAGTGAAGCTTGTTTCTATTGTGAATGATGACAATGATGGAGCAACACACGGAAGCTGTCGCTTGATGAACACAAATGCCAGACAGTGATGGCGAGACAGCTGGCCCGCTGGTGAGAAGATGTCAATGAGAATGGCGGGCAGAGGCTTGCCGTGACCAGAGCTTGTGGGTACCAATTATGTGTGAGTAGTGCTTGAACTATTAGCCCATTTAATTGATAGACTATATTATCATCAGACAGATCAGATGTAGCAACGATAGTCGTCTTACGATTAGATGAGCAAGACCGTGTATATTTGTGGCAGACCGTGTGCGGGTCAGAGGTAGAACGCGAAACAGTAGAGCCAGCGGTCTATGACAGCCCCGTGTAGTACTGTGTAACAATAAAGGTGCTTATATCGTTTAAGGACGCGACTGACTTTTCTGTTGTGTGCATCCTAGATCTGAGAGTGATAAAGTGCTTTGTACGAGCCCATGATAAACATTAAACCTAGACAAATACCAAGATGTCGGACATTGGGCATTGCTGTAGACACGTGGCCCAATTGTGCCTGAAGTAGTCATCCATCAGACAGACACGAGTTCAGCACTTGGCACATGGGGGTTGCGCACGTTTGATATTGAACCCAAAGTTAACAAAGAATGATACATCAACATCAAAGTTTGTGAATTAGCAAGTAAACAATGCCTTCAGAACATAGAATTAACACTGAAAAGTTGTGTTCATGAAGTCAAAGAGAATGACATTGACCAAGGTCAACAGATAAATATGGCTACCAACTAGAGCAGATCGTCTCACGTCTCAGTCCAACATCACACTACGTGATTGTCTAACATAATAAATCAGTGTGCAGTTGAAAAAATTTATCAAAATTCCAAAACTGATTTCAAGGAAAATTATGGCACTCAGCCACACCAAGCAACACTACAAAGCCATCTTCGTGTGCTTCACGCACTATAGTGCACTAATAAACTAATGACAATGTCAGATTCAAGAATATTTTTCAGATTCACTTGTCAAAATACATCAGTAGTAGGGCAAGAACTTTTCACATCACTTTTCTGGAGCAGCACCTTTGAGGATCCAACTTGGACTGATTCCTAATCAACCCAGATTGCAGCTAAGCGATCACAAGGTAATGTTGAATTACATTATGAAATAGCTGATGTCCGTAAATATACCGCCCGCAGTCTAAGGACGTTTAATCGCCGGCTGAAATAATTATCTCCTCGGAGCACATAAATTGACAGTCGCCTGTCTGCATTTTTAATTAGCTGTTATTGATCGGCTAGGTAATGTGCTTGTCAGACGCGGCTGGTAATGCCATTTGTTGTGAGCGTGTATAAACAGTAGGCCTGTATATGTGTGTTCCATCTGATAATTGTGTAAATCCGATGTTAGTACATCTGATAGAAGTTATTTACTATTAGAGTACAAATTATATGCATTGTTAGTGATATGTACGTTATTCTCACTGCTATGTGTAAGTAGGTTCGGGTAATTTACCAACTGTGTAGCAGATGTGAAACCTATCTGGTTTAGTGATTACATACTCAGGGCTGTCAGGAAGTTTGACACTCGAATCATTTAATAGTGATAAGTTATTGCTTGTTATTATTATTGATGTGTCATTTGCGTGGCTAGAATAGGATGGTAATTTATGTCTTATATCAGTGGTGGTTATTATTCAGGGAACGAGGTGGTATTTCATTGGGAGGTGCAGGTAAGTATTTGCTGTGTGAAGATGCCAGTGCTATTCCACTTAGGCAGAAATGTTTTATATTTACCGGATAGCAGTTGATAGAAAGTATTCATGATGCCTGATGTCACTGCTTGTTTACATGCCTGTCCGCCAGAGTGACCATGCGTGTCCAATCGTGCGTGTGTCTAGCCAACCGACGAGTTATTAGGCCTGTCCGACCGACCGTTATGTTGGATGTCCGAACCAAAGCGATCGTGCTTAACCGAAGGTGGAATTAACATACCCGACCAAGAGCGATGCGGTGCTCTGTAATCGAGGCCGGTGCGCCTATGTAGATCTGAACTATGTACAGAACCTAGTCTGTCTCTATTACTCTCCTCTTCAAGAAACCTGACTCTGATAATGGAGTAACTTATTCACTGCAGTGAGGAAGTAGTAGTATCCTCTGTGGTAATTGGACAGAATTTGGGAGACTGGAGATTTAGGAGATGAGGGGCTGGGGGGCCTCGCTAAAATGGATGACGTGGCCTAATTTGACATGGACCAAGATGCGCTGGGCCCACAGCAGCTGTGGGAAAGTGTTTTCGGTGGATGGGACGGAGATCCCAGAACAGAAGCTGTTGCTGTGTTATGAGTTTGTTAATTAAGTTTAACAATTCCTAGTTTATAAATTATTAATGCTACGTTAATGAATTGTGAGGAAGATAATTTATTAATGTTGTGTAGTCATTAATGAGTTAGGTTTAATTAATTAATCAATGGGTGAAGTAATTGATTAATTGTTGAGTTAGGTAGAGGAGGAGATGTCTGGCTGGGCACCTCCTAGATAATGTAACCACTACACTGAAAGAGAAGTAGGTGTATTTTCTGGTTGATGGATGGTGAAGAAACGGGAGTGGATTAGCACCAGGCGAAGGATACTTTGACAGAGTCATACAGTCTACTCTGGTGCTATCGGTGCCATGTGTCGCAGAATGCAATAATCGGGAATTAAGAATACAGCACAGTGAACGCACGAAAGCTGACTTCTTCTTCTTTCGTTCGCTTGAAATATGTCTATATCTGCAATGTCGTCTCTTGCATGAATTGAACTGTTTTTTTTTTCAGTTCACACAGTGGTCCATAGAGTTTATCTTCCACTGTCGTCTCTCTAGGCCAGAAGGTTTGCCTAGATATGTTATATTTTGGGCAGTCTTGGAGTATGTGCTCTGCTGTCTGCGACGCCAATCCACATGTGCACATGGCTGTTTCACCAATCTTGAATTTTGTATACATGTGGTTGCGTAATCTATTGTGTCCTGTTCTGAGGCGCAGAATAATGACTTGTTCTGGTCTGTCCATAATGTGGTAGTCATCTTGAGCAGGTTTTGGTGGTTTTCTGACTGATTTGATCATTCTTTTCTTTTGGTGGTATGTAACGGGCACATCAGGCTGTTCCTCTTTGGCTCCTTCCTTAGCCAATTGATCAGCTCTGTCGTTTCCGGGTACTCCACAGTGGGATGGTATCCACTGTATGGTGACTTTATGCTGACTGCTAAGTTCAGAAAGTAGTGTCCTTAGTACTGGCAATTTCCCAGAGAGGAGCGCCTCGAGTACTGATTTTGCATCTGTTAGTAGCACCACAGGTTGTGTACCATTGCTGTTATTTAGTAATTTCTCTGTTGCTATCTTGATTGCCTCAATTTCGGCATCATACTTATGGCAGTACTTTCCTGTCGGTACTCTGGCTGTGTCCCTAGTATTATTTGGGTTTTCTATGTACACTCCCGCTCCTCCATTTCGAACAGCATTTTGTGCTGACCCATCTGTGTAGACTCGGATCCAGAGGTCCTGTGGGTATTCTTCATCAAGGAAGCTGAGAGTGGCTGTTCTGCGCTGCACACTGTTCTGTTCTTCCTTGTCAAATATTCCTCTCACTTTTGTCTGGATTTGTAACGATAGTCTATGCTCATCTTTCCATGGAGTTCGCTCTGGAATAGTTGTTAGGGGGATACTAACTGTGGGCAGATCAGTGGTTTCTCTGCAGAGTCGTTTGGCCTGGTGGATAAAACTACTTCTTTTCAACCGCCCCATAGCTAGGTTTTCAAATCTGTTCTTCATAGGGTGGCCTGGCAAGCTGAGGAACTTTTCTGCTTGTATTAGCGTTTTCGTATCTCTGCGCTCACTCAGTGCCTGTGTCCTCCCCATCTTCTCCATTTCCACTATAGGGGTTGATCTCATCCCTCCTGTGGTGACTCTAAGTGCTTGATTTTGCACCTTGTCCAGCTCTTGTAGTGTGGTATTTGATGCTGAACACCACGCAGTTGACCCATATTCCAGGTGTGGTCGTATGCTCTGTTGGTAAACTTTGCTAAGTATTTTCGTACTGGCTCCCCATGTGGTTCCACTTAGCTTTCTCAGGATGGCTATTTTCCTTCTGGCTTTTGCTACTGCTTTGTTGATGTGCTTTCTCCATGTCAGCTTGCCATCAAATGTTACTCCAAGGTATGTTGGTTCTTTATCTTCTCTTAGGGGTGTTCCATTTATCTGGATGATCCCTGCCTTTTGTTTTGGAGAGAGGGTAAATAGGGTGGTGCTGCACTTGTCAGTGTTTATGCTGACACACCATCTATTTGCCCATGCAGCAAATGTATCTACAGCTCTTTGTAGCAATCTGGTGGCCACTGATGCATATTCATTTGTGCTCCATAGAACCAGGTCATCGGCGTACATTGCCGCTTTAATTCCATGCGGTAGGTGAGCAACAAGATCATTGATGAAGATTAGAAAAAGTGTGGGGGACAAGACTCCGCCCTGGGGGACACCGTGACGCAGTAGTACTTTCTTGCTCTTGAGTCCGTCTATCTGTACTCTGGCTCTTCTGTTGTGCAAGTATGCTTTCACCCATTTGTACATTCTTCCATTGACTTTGCAGTTTCTCAGTTTCTTCATCAGACCTTCTTTCCAGACTTTGTCAAAGGCTTTCTTCAGATCTATCCATGCCGCAAGCACCAGCTTCTTCTCTTGGAATGCATCCTCAATTTCTTGAGAGAGGTAGGTTGTCTGATCTTCCGTAGAGTAGCACTGCCTAAAGCCAGCCTGCTGTGGCACAAGGATGTTTTTACTTTCAATGTACCACTGCAGTCTGTGATTGATGATGCGCTCCAGTGTTTTGCAGAGACAGCTGGTGAGGCTAATTGGTCTGTAGCTAGAGGCAATGGAACCATCTTTCCCTGATTTTAGGAGGGGTATCATGATTGCTTCTCTCCAGGCTTGTGGAACACTGCCTAAGGTCCAGCTGTTATTGAAGATCTGCAACAGCTTTGTTTTGGCCTCTGTTCCTAGGTTCCTGATCATTTCATTGGAGATACCATCAGCTCCTGGTGACTTTCTCATTTTCAGTTTTGATATGGCTAGCTCCAGTTCGCTGATTGTGATGGGTGCCTCCAGAACCTCATGTACTATTTCCTTCTGTCCTGTATGTTGTCGTTTCTCTCGAATCTCTTGTTGTTTCTCTGGACTAATTTTGATATTGCTATCTTGTGCGAACGAGTCCGCAAAATGGTCAGCTGCTTGCTTTCTTGTTAAGATTTTTCCATCTTTATGTAGTGCAATTTTTGAGTTTCTCCCTGTGCCATCATCATTAAGCTGTTTTATTAGCTTCCACAATTTCCTTGTGTCTCTTTCAAAGTTCAGAGACTCCGTTTTCTCCTGCCAGCATTTCCGTCTAGCCTGCAGCTTGGCCCTTTGAAATTTGGCTTTTGCATGCTGGAATTTATTGTGGTGCTCTTGGCTGGGTGTGGCCTCTGCTTGCTTTCTACACACTTCAACATCATTATGCAACTGTTCCAGTTCACTACTCCAGTAGGGTTTATATTGTTTACGGGCTCCTCTTGGTACTGTTTCTCGCGCTGCCTGTAGTATGCATTTCCCAAACTCTTCAACTGCTTTATTTATGTCTTTCTCAGTGTTCAGGTTTCTAACCAGTATGCTGGTGCGATGCTTGTACATTGCCCAGTCTGCTTTCTTGTAGTTCCACCTCGAGAGGGTGCTGCTTTCACTTACAAGCTCATTTTCTACGGTTAGAAAGACTGGCCGATGGTCACTGCCACCAAGTTGTTTCCCAACAGTTCGTGTAATGTTCCACTCCAGGTCTGGTGAATGAAAAGCCAGGTCAGGTGTAGTTGTAGAGTGCCATGATCTCGAGTAGAAGGTATGTGGGTCGGACGGCTTGTTAATCAACATGAATCTACTCTCATCCTGCCAGTCTTCCAGTCTCTCTCCTCTCTGGTCCATGTGATCATAGCCCCAGCTCTGCGAGTGGCTGTTGAAATCGCCACACACAATCATTTTTTCTTTTAGTGGTAGAGTGTCCAGTGCCTGTGGGCGGTCACTTGGACAGTAGTAATTGATCAGATGTAGATCTGTATTACCTGTCTTAAGTTTAAGTGTCTGACACTCAGCCCCTTCCATGTAGACTTTGATTTGGGAAGCCATGATGTTATTTCTTACAAGGGTCAGTATCCCACCTTTTCGCCTGTTCTTTCGGTCAGATCGGTAACACTGGTAGCCTCTGATTTTGAAGGCTATATTTTCATTGAGGTGAGTTTCTTGCAAGCAACATATGCTTACTTTTTCTTGGTCCAAGATTTTTTCTAATTCTATTTTTTTTTTTTGCTGACTCCCTCCGCATTCCAGTGCATTATTTTAAGTCTTCGTTTAGTATGGCCAGTCGTCCTATTCTCATGTCCCCTGGCTCCACAGGACATCTGAGAAGGACCTCCAGTAGTTGGGGTTGGACCCTTTCGAGACATAGGGCCCGGCACTGCACCTGCCTGGGGGTCCAAAGCAGGGCGAGCACCATAACGATTAGCAGTAGTCGACATATTCCATTTTGCGTGATTGCGTGGCATCCTGATTTCTGTGGTGCGCCTCTTGGCTGGTTGCCTCCGTCTTCAGCACCTTTCTTTGCTAGAGCAGACTGGTCTCACTCGAGTGTAGATGTGTACGCGCGCACACACCTGTCTGCGCATGCATGTACGTGCATACACATCTAGAGCATACTGGTTATTTTCTGGCGCCAGAGACTCGCCGTCGCCCCTTCTCCTGTTAGTTTAAACAGGCCCGCCACGTGAAGGCCAGGAGTTGGACTTTTGCTGCATAGGTTATGTATTCACGAGCCATTGAGGTATTTGAGCAATGTTGGGCGCTCACCCCAACACCGCGCCTCGGCTACATACAGCAACATTTGGAACCCGAAAGCTGACTTGGTGATGAAGACGTCAGTGAGCGAAGCGACAGATAAACAGACGCGGAACAGCGATCAAGGAACGAAGGCACACGATTATGATCAGGACAAGATCTGGTGAAGTGAATGGAGAGAGTCTGAAAGATAGAGATGAGATCAGGGAAGGACACAAGAAGTTCAGCAGGATAGGATCTTGGAGAAGCGAGCTGAAGAAACGACTCAAAATCCGATGAGCGAATCTAAGTTGAAGAGTCACTGGAAGGTCACATAATAGACAATACCCTAAGTACTGGCGTGAGTAATTAGTTAGCAATATTTCTTGTGAACTGTAAACATTATGGATATATGTAATAGGACAGGCGACATGTTTGACTTTAATGGTAGTTCTATTAAGTAGGGTGGCATGAGTAGTTATGAGGGAATGCGTGATGGTTGCATCGTGTTGATGGCCTGCATGACATAAAATCATCGGATATTGCCCGAAATAAAATATGGACAAAACATTGAGGAATTCTGTCAGCGTTCTATTTGACCAGTCTTACAGTTCTGTTGTTTGATTCAGAAAACTAAAAGCTAGATATTCTTCTTCTTCTTCAGCGTTCCGAGCCATTGAGGTTCTTTGCTGCAAATACAATCCGTCTCCATTCGTCTCTCTGGTGGACCTTCTCTTGCCAGTCGTTGATTCCAAGTGCTTGTAGGTCTGTACATGTATTATCTCTCCACCGTCTTCTTGGTCTACCTCGGGGTCTACGGCCATTTATTTCCTGAGTGTGAGCGAGTTTTGTTTCCCTATTATCTTCCATTCTTTCTATATGCCCCAGCCATTGTAGTCTATTAGCCTTCATGATACCAGTGATTAGCGGGGACTTAAACAGATCATAAATGTCTTTGTTACTTCTTCTTTTCCACTCTCCACTTTGTGTATCCCTAATGGGTCCAAAGATGCGTCTTAAAATTTTGTTCTCAAAGATTTGTAACAAGGCTTCGTCTCCTTTCGTTGTACTCCAGGTTTCAGAGCCATACAGCACAACTGGTCTGATCAGTGTTTTGTATATTGTGATTTTGGTGTTACGAGATAGCGCCTTTGATTTTAGTAGATGTTGTAGTGCATAGTATATCTTATTTCCAGAGTTGATTCTAGTTTGTATTTCTTCCCTTATGATGTTGGAGCAGTTGAAGATCGTACCCAGGTATTTGTATGTTTCCGTTCTTTTAATGGTCATATTATCTATTTGTATGTGGCCAGAGTTTCTAGCCATTCCGTCTCTTGAAATTACCATATATTCTGTCTTATCTTGGTTGATAACCAGCCCCATCTGTTGGGCTTTTTCCTTTAAGTGAGTCAATATTTCCAATGTCTTTTGTTCACTTTGCCCTATAATATCTATATCATCTGCATAACCAAGCAGCTTGGATGTTCCTCCAATATCACATTCCTCCTTTACCTTCCTTACAACTTTCTCTAGAGCCAGATTGAAGAGTAGCAGCGATAGTGCATCACCCTGTTTCAAGCCAGATGTTATTTGGAAGGGGTCTGATTTCCTGCCTTTATATGTTACTGTCAGAGTCTTAAACTTGGCTCGCTTTCCTAACAAGTGTGAGACAGTACAAATACAACGTGATTTGACGTAAGACTCAACGATACACCATTCAATGGATTTATTAACATATCAAATACAGAATGATGATCATAACAATATATAATGGATACTTTACAACTTACATCCACAATACAGTTCACAAGTCTGACTCGCAAGATGTCCAGACACTCGCCTTTCAATACAGAAACCATACAACGCCTTTCTCTCAATCACACGTCCGTCCTGTACCGTGTCCCCAGAGCTGTCTGGACCTGGTTCGCAACTTGCCTCCTGCCTGACGTGGCGTCACGTGGCAGGCGTGCGTCTTGCGTTGGCGGCCTGACCGCTGGTCAGCCAGCGATCTCGCAGGCCGGTAACTCCTATTCGCCTGGCGGCGCAACGAAGTTGTTGCATCCCTTACTGGGAACTAAGTCGCCTGGCGGTCGTAACGATGTCCCTGCATCGCTGTCCCCTGTTAGACTCTGACACGCTCCCCCGGTAAAATCCATGAAAGATGTCGTCTTTCATGTATAATGTCTGTACCTGTTGGGTTAATAGTATACCCTTGTCAGAGTCTACCTTTCTATTGTTATACACAACGTTATCAAAAATACACATATGGCATAGAAATATATAAGAACTGGGAGTTGGGTACAAAGACATGTGGTGCTTCATGTTTAACACATATCAGGCTTCACCCTCTCGATGGCTGGTTACCTCAATTGTATTATCACCCAGTCAGATCAGTAGTTCCAGCTTCACGCATCTACCTCGCAGCAATTTGAAAAAAAAGAATAATATGGTTCTTGGAACAAAAACCATCTAGCCAGACTGAAATACGGCTTTATATAAGTCGTATAAAACACTCCAACCCTGTCCCTACTTGGCCAGGAGTTCTTGTGTTGGTATACAATGTTGGCAACACTCTGCCATGCCCAGTAGATGCCTGCCTGTGGTGTCAACACTTTAACAACAACATGTTATATTACACACAACACATTAGCATATACATTTCAAATTATGGCCCTTTGTGTGAAAATGTAATAACAATAAATGAAAGGGAAGTAATTTTAACATTAGTGACACACAATAATTTACAATAACTATTTAATTTCTTAGTGTCATTGCTTGACGTTTCTTCATATTAACGAGAAAAAGGTCGGTAATATGAATACGTTAATCAAGATATGATTCTAAGATTACATTAGAGAAATAAATAAACACACAATTCGTGTATTCAATTTTATAGAATCCTAAACATTTTAGAATCGTCAAAACTTTTTCTTCTTTTATATGTTGTCTGCTATTTTTGTTCTAAATTTCTAATTAATCCGGAAGTACACACGAACACTAAAATCAGCTGATGGTAAAGCTTGTAGAACACACCTGTTCCGGTTTGATGTAGTTTAAGGAAGGTACAATGTTCTCAAAGTTCGTGTTAGATGTTGCTACACAATCTTCTGGATTAGGATCGAATGTTCATGTGTTAGATGTTTCAGTCGAACATTAAAGATTTTGGTTCACTGCAAAGGTGTAGAAAAGTCGTCACTGTTCAGTTTTTACTTTCACACTCGTAATTAAAATGTTCCTGGAAAATTCCACACGAAGTTGTCACTGTGAAGTTGGATAATTCGCTTCAGGTAAGTGCGAATGTGACACTGTTCTTGTACGTATTATCTACAATTAATATAGTTCGCTTTCTACCACATACTGCACATTTATACACGACAATCACTACATGAACTAGTAAAATAAGAACACTATATATAATGGGAGTAATCCCTATCACAATATTGTAGACATTACACAGCTTTTTGTGAATGAAAAACCACTATTCACTGCTAAATGGCTGTGTCGGTCTGAGTGTATTTCTACATACTGCACTCAGACATTGGTGCTCACTGGGTCGGTCGGGCAACGTGACAAAAGATCGGCAATTGAATTGGTTTTGCCTGGGATGTGTCGAACCTCAAAGCTATAATCTTGGAGTTTCAAAGACCAACGCGCTACCATATGGTTCGACGGCACTCCTGAATTCATCCATCGTAAGGGGCTGCTGTCCGATTCTACGATGAAATGGCGTCCTAGAAGAAATCTAGACAATTTTGTAATACCTACTACTAAAGCTAGGGCTTCCAATTGAGGAATGGACCATGCCCGCTCTCGGGCCTTCAGCTTCCTGGATACAAAATAAACGGGGTGGAGAATGTTGTTATACTCCTGCAACAGGACTGCTCCAATCGCCACGGAGCTAGCATCTGTGCGTAATCTGAAAGGTAAACGGATATCGGGCAATTTAAGGATAAGATTGCGTTCATTCTTATCAGAAAAACATGATAGAACTTTATGAAATGCAATTTTTAGGCATTGATCGTGTACAATTTTCTCTGGTTTATCTTTTGTTAGTAGATTAGTAAATACCTCGGTCAGTTCAGAAAAATCAGGAATAAACTGCCGGTAGTAATTTATTAAGCCCAACAAACTTCTGACTTGTTTTTTAGTAGTCGGAAGTGAGAGTTTTAGTATCTTGGACACAATTTTATCGTCTGTCGTGACAAAGCCATTGGATATTTTGTAACCCAAGAATGTTATTTCCTGGTAGGCTATGTCTACTTTTGGAGGCTTCACTGTCCGTGCTGTCTGATCCGTTCAAATGTCTGGTCTAAAGTCTTAATGTGCTCAGTCATTGTCTCTGTGTGAATACATATGTCGTCGATATAGCAGATTATGTTAGGAATGTCTACTAGAAGTAGTCGTGTCATCCGTACAAATGTGGCTGGGGCGTTAACAAGCCCAAATGGAAGTTTGCACCATTCGTACAGTCCCCAAGGTGTGGCAAATGCTGTCAGATGTCTGCTCTGTTCGTCTACAGCAATCTGCCAATAACCTTTCGTCATGTCTACCGTCGTAAAGAACCTAGCGTCTGTCAGTTCTGTCAAAAGATCGTCAGTGTTTGCCATTGGCTCAAGATCTAGAACAGTTATTTTATTCAGTTTTCGGTAGTCGATGCACAGTCTTATTGTATTGTCCTTTTTGCGGACTATGACCATGGGAGATGAGTAGTCTGATTGGGATCGTCTTATGATGTTATTTTTCTCTAAGTTGATGATTTCTAGATGTAAATGCTCTTTGTAATGTAATGGGATGGTGTATGGTCTGCATCTAATGGGTGTGTTTGATGTGAGTGTGATGTGATGCTGTACTAATTCTGTTTGTCCTGGGTTGTTGGAAAAGATGGTGTTGTACTGTTGTATAAGTTGTTTGCACCTGTCTGTCTCTGCTTGAGTTAACTTTGGGTTGATTTTGATCTCCTTCAAGCAGTCTGTCGTGTCTAATGCAGGTGTTGGAATTTCGTCACTAGCATCGTCGTCTTCGTGATCTATTATCACTGTACAAGCTGTCGTATCGTCCTGTTCGTTGTCTCTGTTGTGGTATGGTCTTAGCATATTTATGTGAAATATTTTGTGTTTGTCTTTTATAAGGATTTCGTAGTCTACAGGTGAAATCTGTCTCGTCACTTTAAAAGGTCCCTGCCAAGAATCAGTCAGTAGGTGTCTGTCACTAGGTAGTAGCAGAAGAATGTCCTGTCCAGGTGTCAATGTTATTGTCCGGTTACCTTTGTCAGCATACTGTCTATAAGTAGCACCAGATAGTTTTAGTGCATTCTTTGCAATAACACAAGATTTGATGATTCTTTCACGCAATGATGTCACATATAAGTATGATGATATGGGTTTAAGTACTGGTGTAGAGTCAGTTAACATTTGGTAGTAAATGGTTAATGGGCCACGTGGTTTGGCACCATAGATGAGTTCAAAAGGAGAGAAACCGGTGCTAGCATGTGGTACCTCGCGATAAGCAAAAAGAATAGCTGGTAGATATACATCCCAGTTGTTGGGGTGTTCTTGCGTTACTTTTGCAAGCATGTGCTTAAGATCCCCGTTAAACTTCTCTATTACTCCGCTACTGTGAGGATGGTAGGGTGAATTGAAACACTGCTTCACTCCCAACATTTTGGTGAAAGCTTGGGTGGATGCGGCAATAAACTGAGTGCCCCTATCAGATTGGATAGTATCTGGAAAACCTATCCTAGAAAAAATGTGGAAGAACACTTCCATTATGTCATTGGCAGTTATGTTCTTTAACGGAATAGCTTCTGGCCAGCGACTACATGTATCAATAACAGTTAGAATAAATTTATTCCCTCTAGTTGTTGTATGACTAAGAGGGCCCACTATGTCAACCGATAACTTTTCAAAAGGTAGACTGGCTAAGTCGGTAATTTGTAACTTTGCCTGTGGGTGTTTACCTTTTTTAACCAGTTTCTGGCAGGTGTCACAACTTCTGCAATATTCTTTAATGTCATTGCAAAATTTTCGCCAGTGAAATTGTGTCAATAACCTTGATCTGGTCTTAACGTATGCCATATGTCCTGCAAGAGGTATATCGTGTGCAAGATGTAAGGCTTGCTTGCGATAACTAGTTGGCAAAACAGTTTGCTCTGTGGTATTGTCACCTCTGGTGTAGTACCTGGTGAGTATATCATTTTTCATAGCAAAATGCCATTTTGCATTCTTGGTTACTTTTGGCTTTCGGCCGATCAGGTCAAAGTATTTTGACAATGAAGGATCAGCTTTTTGGGCTGTTACAAATGCTTCCTTCATGGTGTTAGTAGGTAGTGAAACTGGGCTGAGCAATTGTATCGCCTCAGTTTGATTTATTTCATCTTGCACTCTAGCAGTAGCTCTCGTTACTGCGTTCACACACTCAATGATGTCAGATGATGATGGAACAACAGTTTCAATGATGTCATGAGAACTTAGTGCTACATTAGCTACTTTATAATCAATAGGTGGTGTGACATTTTCAATGATGACATTTGATGGTGATGTTATGGTATCATCAATACATACAGATGTTATGTCATGAGGTTTATCATTTACCTCAGGTAAATTACCAATAATTATATCACAAACTGGACTGGTTAGTGCAGCGCACTTTACTTTCCCAGTGAGGAAAGGTGTTTCAATATATGCCCATGCTAATGGGTATTTCTCAATATTGCCTGAGAATGTTCTACATGTTACGTGCCTGCCTGTATAGTCTGTAGGCATTATGAACGTTCTCTTCAGGCCAATGAGTGAACTCCCCGTGTCGCGAAGGACTGTAGCAGATTTGCCATTTACATATCCGTGATGGATGTTTATTCTGCCTTTTGAGTCTACTACCAAATTAGCTTCTTCATTGGCAATAGGGATGGCATGACCGCATGTTAAAATACCATCTTCATAGAAGGTGTTACAAACAGAGCAATGGTTTGCGTTGAATATGTCAAACGCCTGTGCTGAGTTCACAGGATGTTTCTCTGGCTCTTCTTCATCAGAAGACGAACTATCAAACAAGGCGGCATTTGCTTTGTTGGTCATATGCCTGCCTTTACAATCTTTCCGATGGTGTCCCCATGCCTTGCAGAGGAAACATTTTCGTGAGTTTTTAAAGGATTTACGTTCCTTGTCTTGTCTGTTTACCATGTTTAATAAGTAAGTATGGTACCCTGGGTTCTGATCGCACATTTCACCCTGATGATGTGAATATTTACAATAAATGCAATGATTAAATTTCTCAGCGGTAGGCCTATGAGGTTTCTGCCTACTATAGGGTTGTTTGTCATAATTAGCCGCTGCTACAAAGTTAATGTTAGTATCTTCAGTAGCAAAGCAATGTTTGTTGGCTGTGTAGTAAGCCGACCCACGTCTTTCAATCTCATCCACACTAGAGCATTCATTCTCTAACAAAAATTTAGCAAAGGCTGAAGGAATAGATGATACAATTTTGTCTCTAATGATTAGATCTTCCAATCTCTGATAACTTTTTTTCAATTTTGGCTGCTGACGTCCATTTGGTGAAAATATCTCGGACTAAGCAGAGGTAGTCAGAGAACGTTTGAGTCGGTTTTGGGCTCAATTTACTGAATTGTTCTCTGTAACCTGCCTCATCTAACATAAAATGTGCCATAATCTTGGATTTCAGATAATGGTAATCTTTTCTGAGGTCTTTGGGGATGGTTTCAATAACTTTAAGAGGTTCCCCTGACAAACTCCTCATGTACACAATATTCCATTCAGACAGTGGAACTTGATAATGTTCCATTAAAGTTTCAAAATTTTGGGTAAAGGCTGCGATGCAGTCACCCGAGGTATAATTACGTACAATACCTTGATATTTCTTAAACTGGTTTTCTTTCTCCAGTCTTTCAGATTTCTTAGACTCTTTGTTAATGGCAGTCTCAGTGTCAAGTTGTTTTATCTTCAACTGTAACTCCAGTTCTTCTCTCTTACTCTGAGCTGCTATTTCTGCCTTCTTCAGCTCTGTTTCTTTCTCGATCTCAGCTTGCTTTAAGGCTGTTTCTGCCTTCTTTAGTTCGCTATCCATCTCAGCTTGCTTTGTCTTTGCAGCCAGTTCTAATTCGGCTTGCTTGGCAGCCCTTTCTGCTGCTCTTTCTTCGCGTTCTGCTGCCCTGTCATCGCGTTCGGTAGCTTTCTCCTGTACTAGTAGGTATTCAGCGTACTTCTGCTCACTCCAACGTGTTAGTTCATCACCATGTAACTGTAACTTTCTGCCCATATCAATGAAATCAAATAATGAAGACTTGATGGAAAAATGTCAATGAAATACCAGCCACACACAATATGTAATAAGTGGTTAGTAATCAACAATTTACAATTTGTTTAAAAGGACGATATGTGCCTAAAAATGCATTTGTAAAGTATACGAAAAGAAAAAAATTATACTCAAGTGCCCTGGATGCGGTGAAGAACGGTTGGAAAATCGGGCTAGGAAATGTAGGGTCGCTACTTCAGACTACAACTGACCTCTACGGCAAGGTTTCGGATGGTACGGAAAAACCTGCTTTTATTTTGGAAGAAGATAAATTAGCGTCTATTTGTTGGTGTGTGCCTGCTTGTCACTAAGTGTTGATTAGGTTTGTATGGCGTTGAGTGTAATTGTATGTCGTAAGTTTGTCCGTCAACAGTTTTTTTTACAATACACGTTACTTTCTTTCCAAACACTTTCCGCGTTCCACAAACTCAATGCACAAAGACAATCTACAAGTATCTTAACACTCTATAACATTGATGACACATCACTTACATCAAGATGACATTCAGTAAGGACATAGACATCAAGTTTACAAGATGGCGACAAGGTCAAAATGGCGACAAGATCACAATGTCGACACGGTCAAAACGGTGACAAGTTTCACAAATCACAAATGTTTTACACGTTTACAGGATCAAACAAAATGTATGCATTGTACGTTTACAAATGGTCTTACACATGTTTAAATAATGTAGTAACAATCAAAATGAGCCTTCCATGATCACATTTAGGTTTAAATCTAACTAAATTAAAGCTGGACGAGACCTTCACGTTCACAAAGGACGAGCTACGTTCAAATCTAACTAAATTAAAGTGGGACGAGCCCTCCACGTTCACACATGTCAGAGTCTTAAACTTGGCTCGCTTTCCTAACAAGTGTGAGACAGTACAAATACAACGTGATTTGACGTAAGACTCAACGATACACCATTCAATGGATTTATTAACATATCAAATACAGAATGATGATCATAACAATATATAATGGATACTTTACAACTTACATCCACAATACAGTTCACAAGTCTGACTCGCAAGATGTCCAGACACTCGCCTTTCAATACAGAAACCATACAACGCCTTTCTCTCAATCACACGTCCGTCCTGTACCGTGTCCCCAGAGCTGTCTGGACCTGGTTCGCAACTTGCCTCCTGCCTGACGTGGCGTCACGTGGCAGGCATGCGTCTTGCGTTGGCGGCCTGACCGCTGGTCAGCCAGCGATCTCGCAGGCCGGTAACTCTTATTCGCATGGCGGCGCAACGAAGTTGTTGCATCCCTTACTGGGAACTAAGTCGCCTGGCGGTCGTAACGATGTCCCTGCATCGCTGTCCCCTGTTAGACTCTGACAGTTACTATATTATAAGTATCTTCCATGCATAGTCTGGTCATGTTGATTAACTTCCTTGGTATTCCAAATTCCTGCATAGCATTCCATAGACTATTCCTATGGACACTATCATAAGCCTTTTTAAAATCCACAAAAATGTTATGGAGATCTCTTTTATATTCCCAATGTTTCTCGGCTATTTGTCGTAAGATAAATATCTGATCTATTGTTGATCTGTTTTGTCTAAAACCCGCCTGGTAGTCACCTAATATGTCTTCTGAATATGGTTTTAGTCTATTTAGTAATACTGCGGATAGTATCTTATAGCTTGTGGACAGTAGTGATATTCCTCTATAATTTCCACATTGGAACTTGTCTCCTTTCTTAAAGATAGGTATCAATAATGACTCTTTCCAGTCATGGGGTAATTCTTCTGTCCTCCAGATTTTTATTATTAGTTCGTATAGCTTTAGATGTAATGCATGGCCACCTGCCTTTATAAATTCAGCAGCAATTCCATCAGTCCCAGTTGCCTTATTGTTTTTAAGTCGTGTGATTACATATAGGATTTCTTCAAATGTAGGTTCTTCAATTTGTGGTTCGCATGTTAGAACCTCTTCCTGTGAGAAAATGTTACTTGGAGCTTCACAATTTAGTAATTCAATAAAATATTCTTTCCATGTGTTGCACATTTCCTCATTGGTATTTATCATATTCCCATTTTTGTCTTTTAAACCATATGTGTTTTGTTGGTGCCCTCGTTTCATTGACTTCAGTTCTTTAAAAAATTTTCTGGATTCATTTTTCTGGTGATTAGTTTCCATATCTTTGATTATATTACTCATATATTCTCGCTTCTGCTGTCTGACTATTTTTGTAGCCTCTTTACATTCATTTCTATAATGCTCTTCCTTTTGGATGTTATTGATGTCATTTAACCATACATGTCTGGCATTCTTCTTCCTAAAAGCTATAACGAGCTAAAATATTGCCAATGAAGGACAGTATGTTACATAGCAGAGGTGGTTCACTTCTTGGCAGACATGGGTGCACGTCTCTGTGGATAATTAACCCAGGACATAAGTAACGATAGTAACAGTGTGTAAACATCAGCTATTCTAAAGGAAAGCCTGCTCAGATCGCATTACATTTAGATGTCATGGTGAAAGGAGGTATGGCAGTGTTGCCGGATTATTAGAAGATTAGCTGTGCCGTTGGAGGAAGAGGTTAGCCGTTCCTACGAACAGAACAAGGATGTAACGACAATACACTTTTGATATCAATACGTACATCTGTTTCGGGATATTTTACACAAACCCATCAGGACCATAGAAGTATTTTCTACGAATCAACCAGATGTCTTGCTTGGTTGTACATCATCACTACGAGTAACACTGAAAGGAACATTGTAAACCACAAGACGGACATATTGATAAGCATGTACTGGCAAGAATTTACATACATAATTAGATCCGAAATCTGTCGCCGTCATGAGACAGACACAACTTCAAACTATAGCAGCTGTGCCCAGGGAATCCGTGATATTGTGTGGTGATTTGACGGTGTATAGACATTTTTCATTGCAGAAAGCAGGTTGCAGCAGTGATCAGTGGTTTTCTGTATCCAAGAACTGACATCCGCAGACGAGTGAACCTGACAGCAGCCAGTACCTTAAGAGGCTTTTCATCCTGTCGGAAGAACGACATCAAGGTGACAGAGGACAGTAGCTGAAAGAGCAAGTACTAGCATCTGCAGATCACTACGAACAAGGACAGGAGCAGATACATAAGGTGCTAATCCTTTTAGATTGTCAGTGTAACTTGATCTGTATCACGCATATTTATTATATTATTTTATATATATTGATAATAATATTGTTGTAAGTTATAACACAGCGATTTAATTTAGTGTACATTAATTATGTCCACATTAGGTGAGTTTATTGCCTTAAGGGAAAAGTGCGGCTTAACTGGACCCGAACTAATAGCTTGGGCTGAGGCCAAGTTGTCCGATTTTCAAATACAGAAGAGGGATGAGAGAGCAGCAGCTAGGGAGGCCAGAGAAGCACAAGAAGCAGCGGCTAAAGAAGCCAGAATTGCACAAGAAACAGCAGCTAAAGAAGCCAGAATTGCACAAGAAGCAGCAGCCAAGGAAGCTAAAGAAGCCAGAGAATTGGAAAAAGAAAGGATGTTGACTCTAGAAAAACAGAGGGAGAGAGAAATAGAATTGGAAAAACAGAAAATAGAGAAAGAAATGGAATTACAGAAACAAAAGATGGAGAGAGAAATAGAACTGGAAAAACAAAAATTAGCTCTCCAAGAGAAAACACTTGAATTTGAGCGGGACAATTTAGCGGCCGAACAAATATTAAAAGACAAAGAGGTTGAAGGAAATATTAAGGTAAAGATGTTGGAGATGGAGAAAGAGGCAGAAATATCCAAGAATAAGTTGGCATGCAAAGCGCAGGATCCCGCCAAAAGATATCAAGGGATTATTAGAAATTTTTCCCAAGGGGACTCGATTTCTGCATGGCTGACTAATTGTGAAGTCCTCTTGACTCATTACGAGGTACCGTCTGACCAGTGGGGAGTGTTACTTCATAGGCACTTGTCTGGGGATCCGTTAAAGGTAATCGAACTCATACCTGAACAACGACATACGGATTACATATACATGAAACAAAGACTGTTGGCACATTTCTCATTGGACACTGCAGGTCTGCGTACAGCATACACGACACTTGGACCTAAATCCAATCAAACGTTTCTGGATTTCGTTTCTGAAACGACATTACTGTTTGACAGGTGGCTGAAATTGGCTGAGGTAGGTAGGGATTTTGACAAAATTAGGAACCTGATGCTCAGGGATAAACTGATCTCCGCAGTACCACAAACAATGTCAACATTTCTTATAGAACAGAGGTGTGATTCAGTGGCAGAAATGGAAGCGAAGGGGGAGTCATTTTTCAACGCCCATAAAGACGTTTTTGCAGAGAGTACTCAACCAGAACTTGTCATTGGAGCATCCGCCAGAGTTTCTAGTCACAGATATGACAATTCACATAACAAATTTCAACGTCAGGACAAATACAGACAGAACAAACAATGGTCTAATACAAAAAAAAGGGTTTGACAGTCCAGTGTAGGTTTTGTCGACGCATGCACGGAACATCAGAAATGTGTGATTCCAACCCGGATTATGAATCTATATAAAAGAGCTAGCTAAGAAACTAACCATAAATATACAGACTACAAAAACAACTTAAAATGTTTCGCGTGCAATAGCTTTGGTCACGTGGTCAAGTCATGTAGATTGCGACAGATGACCAAAAATGCATGTATAGCTTTTGTTTCAAGTAGCGACGACGAGGAACAGCAATACGAGAGCGCGTCTGGCAAGTATGCACGACAGGAGAACAATCCAAACAGAGCATATGTACAAGAAGCAAACTCTGCGTATATAAACGGTGGAAGACTCAACGTTGAACGTGCAATTGTCAATGGATTAGCAGTCAGAATGGTGAGGGACACAGGGACCTCGATTATTGGACTAGACAGAAAACTGGTGAAAGAGGAGGATTACACCAATGAGAAAGTCATATGTAGAACATTTGGTGGATCGCTAGAACAATTTGATGTGGCATGGACAGACATCAATTGCCCATACTATCAAGGACGTGTAACAGCGGCAGTACTACCACAATCAACGACGGAATTAATTGTGGGAAACATTCCTGGAGTAAAAGAGTGTACCGCCCAAGAGGTTGAACAATGGGAGAAGGATAATATGAAAATACATGAAGGAAATTACACAGAATTAATTTTTCTGACGGAAGACAAAAAGATACCTGTCGCAAGTGATGATTCAGAAATAGAACCCAACATGTATGAAATAAAAGAAAACTACACGGGAAACCAAAAGCAAACCAGTCAATCAATAAACACTAAATTGACAGTTAGTAGTAAGGACAATACACAACAGACATGCCATAACAATTTACAAGAGTTAACACAGACAGAAATTACTTGGGATTCATTACCAATAAGATCGAACCTAACTCAAACAGAACTTGAGAAAGTTACATTCGGTATTGAAAATTTTAGACGTATTAGTCCATTTAGTGACAGCACAGCAATGATTAAACAATTCTTTGCACCATACTTAGATAAGAGTAACATAGATCACATACACGGATGTGCAGCTAAAAGATATGAGTCGAGCTCAGATGATGAGGAGTCATACAGAAAGAACAACAGACAACAACGTCGGTTGAAAAAGATAGTCAAACCACGACAAACAGATATGGCAGACTATACAAAAGCAAACTGGCATGAAGAAACTCCGCCAAAGATGTCACAAACCCATTATACCAACACAGACACTTTACAAACAGAATGGAAACAACAAAGTGTTCCCGAAACTCAAATTGACAAAAGAATACGGGATGTGAAAATAAGGAATTGGAATCGGTATTGGAAATATCTAGGTTTGTCTGATGAAGAACGAAAGGAAAGAACTCGTCAAATAGATGATTATAAATCAGTAACAACATATGTCACACAGGAAGATGAGAATCACT
This sequence comes from Cepaea hortensis, assembly GCA_963921405.1. Taxonomy (NCBI): domain Eukaryota; kingdom Metazoa; phylum Mollusca; class Gastropoda; order Stylommatophora; family Helicidae; genus Cepaea; species Cepaea hortensis. Next base: position 103,485,740 of record OY992880.1, read on the forward strand.
GCCCAGTTCTACACATTAAAGAAACATAGATCAAATAAATTAAAACAAATCAAGACAGATACGTACATTAGATTCACATGCAGTACACACAGCGACAGATGAGCATTGTAGTTTTGAACACTGAATTCTGTCTTTATAAATCTGTCGAAATTCTTCTGTCTATAAATTTCACTTATATTCTAATTAAACGACACAATACATATACAGCTAGTTACATATACGATTTATTAAGTACAATTCGTTACAAGCACATAATACGTCAAACACATATAACATATCAATAAACCCCATACATCACAGTACGTTAAGGATATATACATAAAATACAACAATTTACATGGTCGAACAGCTTGTACACATCATCCACAATATAGCAACTCATAAAGGGTGTTTGAACAAATTTGATACTCTGGACAAACGGTTAGGACATTTCAGACTATCGGAAAACAGCGGATAGTAATTGATGTTAGCAATTGTTAATAACTATGTTATAAATATGTCATAATTGATTTGTCCAGATACATACACATGTAAGTTATTATTGTTACAGATAATTAGAATACAGCAGTAGTGGTAACTACGTATATTGTCATCAAAATAAGATCTGAAGCATGTCGATCAGACGAAATGTAATCCAACATTGCAAGTTATCTGCGAGCGAAATCTTCGTATTCCAGATAAGTTAGATTAGTTATTAAGATATAGTAATGATATTTTATTTGCTGTTGAAAATGAAATCATGAAAACAAACAGAAAATATGAGTTCCTGAAAAAAAAAAAATTCAGAAAAAATGGAAAAAAGATGAATTCCTGAAAAAAAAAATAATAATAAATTCAGGACGATGAAAAAAAAAATAATTGAATTATTGAAAAAAATAAATAAAAAATATGACAAAACAAAAGAAAAGAACACGATTTATCATTATTTTGTTTAATGCATTTTCAGTATCACATGATGTATTGTTGTTTTGTCATGACAATATTATGTACACTTGGACACAAACTCCACAGGTTTAGTAAACCAAATAGGTAGGGCACATGATGCAAAGGTTACTACTGATTTAATAATTGGATTAATTTTGATTATTCGGTGATTTCATTTCAATTGTATTACTGCATGGGTTATTATGCATAACTGTAAGATGCATTTATTTTCATGAACAGGATGAATGGGAATGAAAGGAATATTAACTATCTAGGTAATTAATTTAATATTGCTATTATTATGTGATAGAGTAGGATTAAATATTGCAGCTATACTCATAAGTAACAACATTAGAAAGTGCCGACAAAAATATACACATATAAAAACCCCACATGAAGAGTTACACGAATCAGTCGAAGTCGAAGCACAGATGTTACGTCAACTGTGGTCAGGTCATACACTCATTGGAGTATGAGAAGGTCGACTATGATTATGCACAGGGAAGGCAAGAGCGATTCACTTAACAATGATGTCAGTGGAGGCTGGATGTAATGAACACACACATTTAAGGAGCCACTAGGGATGTCCGGGGAGACATTAGGACTTAGTGATGCTGGACTTCAATTCTCTGAGATAAAAAGGAGTTTGGGAGCCACACATTGTCTACGGGGATAGATGTGAGATGTGTCCGATTTATAAAAAAAAAAATTTTTTTGGTGATGATGTTCATAACAATTCAACTATTCACAATGGAATAGGTTATAAGGATAAGGGATATGCTTTATTGCAGAGATACGGACAGTTATGTGCGACCTTTAGTGAACAATGTAGACGGATATGTGCAACCTTTAGTAGACAATGTAGACGGAGATGTGCGACCATGGACCAATATGACAGGTATGTTCGACTACTGCGACTCATGTCACAGACTGGAAGACTGAGTTTATAGGTAAAATGTCTACAACATTTTAATTTGACGAGGGGGCATATGTGCCATGTGTCGCAGAATGCAATAATCGGGAATTAAGAATACAGCACAGTGAACGCACGAAAGCTGACTTGGTGACGAAGACGTCAGTGAGCGAAGCGACAGATAAACAGACGCGGAACAGCGATCAAGGAACGAAGGCACACGATTATGATCAGGACAAGATCTGGTGAAGTGAATGGAGAGAGTCTGAAAGATAGAGATGAGATCAGGGAAGGACACAAGAAGTTCAGCAGGATAGGATCTTGGAGAAGCGAGCTGAAGAAACGACTCAACATCCGATGAGCGACATCTAAGTTGAAGAGTCACTGGAAGGTCACATAATAGACAATACCCTAAGTACTGGCGTGAGTAATTAGTAAGCAATATTTCTTGTGAACTATAAACATTATGGATATATGTAATAGGACAGGCGACATGTTTGACTTTAATGGTAGTTCTATTAAGTAGGGTGGCATGAGTAGTTATGAGGGAATGCGTGATGGTTGCATCGTGTTGATGGCCTGCATGTCATAAAATCATGGGATATTGCCCGAAATAAAATATGGACAAAACATTGAGGAATTCTGTCAGCGTTCTATTTGACCAGTCTTACAGTTCTGTTGTTTGATTCAGAAAACTAAAGTTAGATATAACGAGCTAAAATATTGCCATTGAAGGACAGTATGTTACATAGCAGAGGTGGTTCACTTCTTGGCAATCGGGCTATCTGTTGCCCAAACGAGTTACTTGACGATACACTTGTGTATTATTGCTTTCTCTTGCAACCTCATGCTTATACAATGTATTTAAGAGTGGATCGATGATGTTGATGATGACTTATATATATTATATTTTATATATATTACTGAGAGGCATGTATTAATGTGGAGATGCAGTGTAGTCCTTGTTGTAGTTGAGTACTCACACCAACCCCTCCATGTTTCAGGATCTGTTATAATATATCCTATGGAGATTCAGGAGCTCAACCATAAGCTCCACGGGACTTGCTCGTTCCAGTGCCAATCAAGATGAGGTTTGAGGCGTTACTGGGAGCAGTCATCTGAATCTGCCTACGTCAATACTGGAGAGCCAATTGAGTTGAGATTAGCCCGGTAGGTCTAGGCAAAGACCACCGCCAAGAGTCCGACGAAGTTAGTCAATCGATCCAGATAGGGTCAGAGACTAAAGCGTCTATTGGTTCCAGCCAGCGAGGAACTGGTACATGTCTCAATCAATGGTAACCTTGGGATTTTCCAGGCAATGAAGAATGAGTTGATGGACAGACTTGGGGAACTGTTATGGTAGTTAATACCTACCGAACTGTGTAAGATAGCTACATGAGAATATGTTCAGTTCTAACATTCACTTGTTGAGTCATGCAATGGTGACATTGTGGTACTATGGAGGCAGTGCTCCAGTTATAGGTTGCTGATAAGTGTTTCCCAGGAACTGGCGAGACAGAAGAGCAACCAGGCTCTTATACATTAGTGTATTGTGCTATAGGACCTTTCTTCAGTTGGGGACAGCTAGGATTCTAGGGTCGACCCAGACATCATCAGCGGAGTGGAACTTGTGATTTAGTAAGTCATCGAGGGATGATCCTCAAGTGTCGGTGAAGTGTCTGTCAGGCATTAGTCCTACGCCTGACCAGCCCGAGATCTTGTTCACAGTGGGAGGAGAAGACTCTGGAAGGGTCTAAGCCTTGGAGTTCCTTTACACTAGAGGTTTCTCGGGTGAGTCGTTAACTACGACGGGACAGCCTTACGAACTTAAGTCACATGCTCTGTGATGAAGACGGATCATCAGGAGATCTTCTTGTGTACATATTGTCTTCTATCCAGGCTTTCAGCCATCCTTCTCTAAGTTACAGTTGACGTATTTAGAAATTAAATTTTACTTTGTTAGCTATGGCTTTGTGTATTAGTATGACTGTTGTCTTGTCCTAGCCCCTGTGGGTAGGAATCCACAAGTGGGGAGGGAAAGGTCAGCTGTCCCGGCTTGTGTGGGGCCTTGTAGATGTAAAGTCCTATTGGGGTGGTCGGAGCAAAGGCTGGGGATATTAACTATAGTAACATACCTGTCCAAGCCCCGGGGGTCTTGTTACACGTAGTATATATATATATATATATATATATATATATATATATATATATATATATATATATATATATATATATATATATATATATATATATATATATATATATAGTATGTATGTATGTATATATATATAGTATGTATGTATGTATATATATATAGTATGCATGTATATATATATAGTATGTATGTATATATATATAGTATGTATGTATGTATATATATATATATATATATATATATATAACAGTAGACGGTACTACCTGGTTTCTGTTAGCGCCGAACGTTGGGCGGCGCTTACCAAACCCGACACCCCACATTGTGCCAACGGCTTCGGGCAGAAGAGCGCAATTGGGAGGGTACAAGCCTTACCCTGGTGCGAGGAAATGCAAGCTAAAGACAAAATTGTCATGGCAGGGCAGACCAGGCCCTAAGCCTTGGTTGGCGACTGGTCTAGGATCGAAGCTCCGACAGGCGGACAGTTAGAGCATTGCTTTGCTGATCCGGCAGCTTCTGCAGCTTGTCTTGTTCCAGATGTAGGGGTGTTACCTTTCCTCTGGAGTGAACTAGGCAGGCCGAGAGAGGGATCATGCTGCATGGGCAACACATGATCTCTATATTTTAGCCCAGGCTTTGTGCTATGGAGAGGCAATAACTCCATCCCTGGTCTTAACTGGTCTCGGAATCAAAGCGAGAGGCAACTGTTATGGGTTATAAGTCCTTGTCAGTTGGCGTAGACATGGGGCGCCACGCGTTGCCTCTGACGGTGGGAGACACCTATAGGTGTCACTGATCAGCTACCGCCCGCCTCAAGCTGGGCAGCCCCCAGCCAATTGGGTGCTGATCCGCCACAGCCTGCCTGCTTCAATGGGTGCTTGGGGCTAGGACAAAATCTGAATCGCAGGCTGTAAAACCAATGCACCAGGTACAAACAAAAATAAAAATAGAAACCTCAAGCTACGGCTTGCAACCTGGAACGTGAGAACCATGTGTCCAGGATTTTCCACTGACTTGACCAATATTGACGATGTGAGAAAAACGGCTGTGATTGATGCCGAACTCAATCGTCTTAACATTGATATTGCTGGCCTGCAGGAGACTCGCCTCGCTGAGGAAGGGTCACTCAGGGAAAACAACTACACCTTTTTCTGGAAGGGTAGAGGGCAGGCAGAAAAAAGGCAACACGGTGTGGGCTTTGCAGTGAAGAATTCGCTACTGGGAATGATTGAAATTCCAGCAGGAGGAAATGAAAGACTATTATCCCTGCGCTTGGCAACCTCTTGTGGGTTTGCCACCATTATTACTGCATATGCACCGACACTCGATTCCTCTGATGATGTGAAGGATTTGTTCTATGAGGAGTTAGACTCCGTGATCAAGGCAGTTCCAAAATCTGACTACATTTATATGCTCGGTGATTTCAATGCTCGTGTGGGCAAGGACTCGAGTTCATGGCCAGTGTCCCTTGGAAAATACAACATCGGTCGCATGAATGAAAATGGGCAAAGGCTGCTGGAGCATTGCACCTGTAATGACCTATGTATTACAAACTCTTTTTTTAAAACAAAAGAGATGCATAAGGTCACATGGAAACATCCAAGATCCGGCCATTGGCACCAGCTGGACTTCATCATCACACGGAGACAACATCTGAACCATATATCATTGACTCGTAGTTACCACAGTGCTGACTGTGATACAGATCATTCTTTGGTTGTTGCAAGAGTTAGACTGAGACCAAAGAGAATCTACACAGCTAAACACAAATCTAGCCCCAGGATTAATATTATTAACACTCATGATCCTGAAAAGTGCTTTCAGTTTCAACAGCAACTTGAAGACGCTTTCACTGATACACCAGAAAATTGTACAGTAAATGAAAAGTGGGGTCAAATTAAGGAAACTCTTTATAAAACTGCTGTAGGGGTTTACGGCACTGTGGATCATAAGAGGCAGGACTGGTTTGCGGCCAACAGCGAGACTCTGCAGCCCTTGATTGATAAGAAGAAGAAAGCTCTCTTAAGAAACAAGGAAAGACCAACGCGTAACACTCTGAGTGAGCTAAGGCAAGCTAGGAAGGATGTGCAAAAGGCTGCCAGGCAGTGTGCAAATGATTATTGGATCAAGTTATGTGAGTCCATTCAAATCGCAAGTGATAAGGGAGACATAAGAAGCATGTATGAAGGAATAAAGAAAGCCTGTGGTCCAGTGATCAAAAGAAGTGCACCGCTGAAAACCTTGACTGGAGAAGTCATCACTGATAAGAAACAGCAGATGGACAGATGGGTAGAGCACTATTTGGAGCTTTACTCAAGTGAGACCAAACTAGCGGATGATGCCCTTAACGCCATAGAGGCTCTACCAACTCTTGACCACCTGGACACACTTCCCACCATAACAGAAGTTAAGTGTGCTATAAATGAACTTGCATCTGGCAAGGCTCCAGGTAAGGATGGGATTCCAATAGAGGTTATCAGGAGTGGGCAAGACACACTCACTCTACAGATCCACCAGCTAATAGAGCTATGCTGGCGTGAAGGACAAGTCCCACAGGATTTCAAAGATTCAAACATCATAACGCTGTACAAGAACAAGGGTGATCGGAGCGACTGTAACAACTATAGGGGTATCTCACTTCTGTGTATTGTTGGAAAAGTATTTGCCAGAATTGTTCTGCGCAGACTTCAAGTCCTAGGAGATCAAGTCTACCCCGAATCACAGTGTAGCTTTCGACAGAACCGGTCTACCACTGATATGATATTCTCATTGCGACAAATGCAAGAAAAATGCCGTGAACAGAATCAACCACTGTTTATTGCCTTCATCGACCTCACAAAGGCATTTGATTTGGTCAGTCGTGAGGGTCTGTTCAAGGCACTAAAGAAGATTGGCTGCCCACCAACTCTTCTGTCCATTGTGGAATCGTTCCACACAGGCATGAAGGGTATAATCAAGTTTGATGGTGCAACTTCTGAAGAATTTGAAATCAAGAGTGGAGTTAAGCAAGGTTGTGTACTAGCTCCCACCCTCTTTGGAATATACTTTTCACTTCTACTGAAATATGCATTTCGTTATCAGGATGGTGGTATATACATTCACTCACGCTCAGATGGCGGCCTCTACAATGCTCAGAGATTGAAGGCTAAGACCAAAATTAGGAGGGTACTGATCAGAGAGTTGCTTTTTGCAGATGATGCTGCAGTTACGACCCACTCTGAGGAAGAATTGCAATGTCTACTATCTGCATTCTCCAATGCTTGTTCTGAATTTGGTTTAACAATTAGCAAAAAGAAGACACAGATTATGTCACAAGGTGCACATGGGGTACCATCAATCTTTATTGACGACGCCGAACTAGAGATAGTAGACCATTTTACATATCTAGGATCAGTGGTAAATAGCAAATTATCCCTAGATCAGGAAATCAACATCCGGATTGGTAAGGCAGCAACAACAATGAACAGGTTAAGAAAAAGAGTCTGGGAGAACAGGAAGCTTACTGCCAAAACAAAAGTCCTTGTCTATCAAGCCTGTGTCCTTAGTACTCTTCTCTATGGCAGTGAAACCTGGACAACTTACTCACACCAAGAGAACAATTTAAACAGCTTTCATATGCGGTGTCTGCGAAGAATTCTTGGTATTAAGTGGCAAGACAAAATCACAAATACTGAAGTATTGGAAAGATCAGGTTGTGTGACAGTTTATTCCATGCTCAGTCTTCGTAGACTTAGATGGATAGGACATCTTAGGAGGATGGATGATGGTAGAATACCAAAGGATATCTTTTTTGGTGAATTACAGATGGGTAAGAGATCTCAGGGTCGGCCTCTACTACGATACAAAGATGTGTGTAAGCGGGACATGATTGATACAGGCATTGATAATGCACATTGGGAGCAAGTCGCCGCTGAACGTGTTGCATGGAGGGCAAATATCAGAAATGGAATAAAGTCAAAGGAGAAAATTATTGCAGAAAAGTCACACACCAAGCGTTTGAGACGTAAGATGGTGCATGATGGTGGAAATGACCACGTGTTCACATGCACCCACTGTGAACGGACATTTACAGCGCAAATTGGCCTTATCAGTCACACTCGCTACCGCCATAGTTAAAAGTTATTATGCCTTTTTAGAGCACAAACTATCGTCTGTCAAGACGGCAAGGTGCCAATGATATATATATATATATCATTGTTTTATGTGATATTCACTGGCACAGGAATGGAGCATAATGGGGACGACCCGTTGCTGTGAAGTTGGAACCGTGACTAACTAACTAACTAATATATATATATATATATATATATATATATATATATATATATATATATATATATATATATATATATATATTTATATATATGTGTGTATATATATATATATATATATATATATATATATATATATATATATATATATATATATATATATATATATATATATATACATACTATAATATGCTAGTCTCCCTGGTGGAGAAATTAAAGATGCTATTCGTAATCCCGCAAACACACACACACACACACACACACACATACATACATACATACGTAGTATATATGTATACGTTCGTATATATATATATATATATATATATATATATATATATATATATATATATATATATATATGTACGTAGTATATATGTATATGTTCGTACGTACGTATGTATGTATGTATATGCTAGTCTCCCTGGTGAAGAATTTAAATATGCTGTTCGTAATCCCGCATACCCAGGTACAAAATACAGCTGCGCGAGATTCGGAAGCAGATTGCGCTGCGTTGGTTTCTTATGGAAAGATATGTGAGCCGGTCGTTCAGAAAGCAATGGCAAACTACTTAACATAAAACGCTTACAAACACACACACTCACATATATATAGACGATATATATATATATATATAAACTATTATATACACACTCACACCCACAGATATATGATATATAAGCTGTGATGATGGCAGTGTCGATGCAATGATTGGTTTGCCGGCACTCGTAGATCTGAGTGAAGTCGTGATAAAAAGCTATCCAAAAACAATCGACCCCGGCCGCGTAGAGTGATAAAAATTTAGACCTAAATACTAGAATGGGTGGTGAATGCAAACGTGCATTCATTATCATCTCGTCGGTCTGAATAATCCATAAGAATATTAAATGATCATAGCTGTATTATGACATGGAAAAGCGTTATATTCCCGCCATTGAAATTTCACATGACGGCATCATAGCATAGCATACGATCTTAATAATTTCTGTTTGGGATGACCCCGCTGACTTAAATATTTGAAAATTTCAAAGTACGCGTAAGAATAGATGCTCAATTTAATTATTCATACTAAATCAAGTGGCAACGTCTATATAAAACGAAATTTACGAGTCAACTTACGTATTAATAAGACAGTATCTTTATCCCCGTTAGAAGAACAATTTGAGAAGCCACGATGTACAGATTTGTAGACAATGAAACCAAAATCAAAACTCAGTAGTTGGTTTCTGTTTTAATGTGATCTTGAAATAATCGGGGAATTTAGTTGGTTGGTTGGTTGATTGAAAAACAAAAATTCCAAATTCTGCCTCGTCTAACCTGCTTCATCAGCTGTGGTTATTGTTGAGGTCCGTGGTTTTTGTGGGTTTATTCACCCTAATTCTTGACTGTCTCTGACTGGTTATGTAGCGTTTGTGTCTGTGACGTCAGCTGGGGGATCGGTCGGCGGCTATCCTTTGTGTTCGTCTGTTCTTGTGGTTTTCTTTGTTTGTGTAGGCTCCTGGCTTGTCTGGCTTGACTGGCTGCAGTCCTTATAAGGACTTTTCGTAATCCCACTCCAGCTGGGGGATCGGTCGGCGGCTGTCCTTTGTGCGTGTTTCCTCTTGTTTTCTTTGTTGGTGCAGGCTCCTGGCTTGACTAGTTGCAGTCCTTAAAAGGCCTTTTTATTTGGTATTTTCTGTAGGAGCTTTTCGACGTTTTCATTTTCCTCCTTGTGCCTGTTTTCACTTTCGAGTTTGAGTTTCTGCTGTCTTTCGATTTTTCCTCCGCGGTCATCCATAGTTTTTTCTCTCCGTCTTCTATGTAATACGAGTACTCCTCACCATAAGCAGGTTCCCACCATATACCTGGGTAGTCTACCGGCCTCCTGAGACTCTTGGGTTTCTTCTTTTCTCTTTTATCCCAGCACCTTTTGAATTCCTGGCGCCTCCATTCTAAGTTTCTCGGATCCCCTCCTCGGTAAATTCCCATAGTGTCTCCTCGCCGTTATCAGGATGTTCATCTCGGTTTTCTTCCGATGTCTGGCGAGATATTGGTTTTCCTTTGTCTGCCTCGGGTGTCGCGGTTGGGCTGTTGGCTGTAGCTTGCGGTTCAGGCTCGGTATCTTGGTTTTCATCTTGCGGTTTCTCTGTGAGTCCTTGTATGGTTTCTGCTGGTTTGCTTTGGAAGAGTTCCATTTCAGCTTTATGCAATTCTCTTTCGGCCTTGACCATTTGTAGGATTTCTTCGTTCTCCTTCTTCAACTCGGCCATAGGCTCCATCTCTTGTTTGATGTTTTGCTGTATCTCCTTCATTTCAGCAAGGAGTTTTTTATTGTCTCTGGTTTGTGATGATGTTAGGAGTAGCTTGATTTGCTTCCTTAGTTTGTCTATTTGGCTTTGCAGTTGGGCTCTTTCCGCTTGTGAGCAACCCGTAGCTGTCTCGTGGTTATGGCTATCTTCAAGACGTCTCTGTGTCATTGCAGGTACGGACAGCCCAGGTATCTTGCCCCATGCTTGCCCAGGCAGTTGGTGCACTTTCTTCTATTGTTAGGAGCTCGGAAGTCCGTGTCCAGCTTGGCCAGTGGGCACTCCTTAAAGGCGTGATGATCGGTCAGTATCGGCAGATTTCCGTCTTACTGCGACACGTAGCTCTGCTGTGGCCTGCCTTCTGACATCTGGAACATTGAGTGATTCTTGGGATGAATCTCTCTGGTTGCTGTATTCTCTTGTTGAATGATACTGTGGTCGCATTTCGCTGCCCTCCGATGTCACCACTGCCAAAGTTGTAGGTATCTTGGAGTAGGTGAGGAGCCGCTCCGTCTTCAAGAATCGGATGTGAAGATTCTCTTCTCGTAGATGCTTCAGAATTTCTTCGTCTGTCAGCTCCACTGGAGTCCGCTTGACGACCCATCGGACTGATTTTGAGTCGGTGTTTCCGACTCTGGTGTCTTTCTCCTCCTTCTTCTCTGCTGTCTTGGTTCTTGACTGTGTTGGGCTGTCAATCTTCTCCCTCGTGGTAGCTTCAGTAATAACTGTAGTATCAGGCTCTTTGGTGCAGCTAGCAGGTAGGCTCTCCACGTTCTTCTTCTTCTTGTCGGCTCCCACGCTGCACTTCTTGGCCGCAGCGTGTTTCTTGTTGTTTGACTTTCCACATGACATTTTCCCGCGAATCAGGCTTCTTGACAGAATAATGCGACTTGACTTGTTAGCGCTCACATTACGAATGACGACGACGATGATGATGTCGGGGACTTTAACGTCCATCCATCCATCATGTGCCATGCCGGTAAGCATGGGCGGTCATGTTCTACCATCTCACTCGATCACCAGAGTCGTGGATCAGTTCTGTGTTCCTGTCTCGACCATGCCATGTGACCAAGCCATCCAGGTATTTGCTTCCACTTGGTCTCCTCCCTTCGATCTTGCCAGTTGTCACCAAGTTCTCCAATTCATTTCTTCTCATAACATGCCCAAAAAATTTTGACTGTCTACGTCTAATGACTCTAATCAGTTTACGATCTTCATTTGTTTCTTGAAGGACTTGTTCATTGGTTATTCTATCTGTCCATGGTATTCTTTGCATTTTCCTCAGAAACCACATTTCCACGGCCATTAGCTGTTTTTCAGCTTGACTGCTTATTGACCACGCTTCACATCTGTCGCGAAAAATAAACTTGATAGTTTCGATCGATGACAAACAAGACCCGACATTCGTCTGCAAAAACAGGCAACCCTTTGATGTTGTATAGACAGGAACAAAATAGGTCGCGTCAAAATGTCTACACACACTCGGCGATTCTTTATGATGTGGGTTGTTCGAGAAACGAATAATAACGCCAGACGTCTGCCAAGGCGGTAGTTAGCCTTTGAAGTGTAGACGGAATGTCTGGACAGACGGTGGAGAGGATTCTGTGATGTGGGGAATTCTCTGGTTCAATGACAGACAGACCTATTGTTGTACGAGACAAAGGATTTCCCCAGATGAAAGCAAACTTGACGGCGGATTGACTCCAGTTAGTCTAAAACAAGAGGAGAAAACCAGACTCTGGACTGATCATCGTCTAGACAATTTGGTGACGTCACTCAAGCCCGATATAAAACCCGTTGCGGTAAACAAGTGGAGTTAGTCGACCAAGATTTCTGAAGTTTGAAGGATCGATGCAGTTTCCGAGTTGTGTTCAATGAAAGAAACTATAATGTCAAATTGTTGATATTTATCGGCGAACATAGATCCAGTCTGTGATTGCATAGTTTCAATCAGCAACCGGAATAGGCATATGGTAGGCTTATTAATCATATCTAACTTAGAGTATGATTAGGAATAGAGTACAGTACTGTGCGGTGACATAATGTATTATAGGTGTGGTGATATAGTGTATTATAGGTGTGGTGATAGAATGTTCTATAAGTGTGGTGCTAGAAAGTATCATAGGAGCATCGGCACTAGTATCCTATTGTGTGGCTTTAACTAGCTTGTGTGATATATCATTTTACTCAGGGAGTTGAGGACAATGTAGTGGGATAATAATTAGAGAGATTGAGGATGGTTGGGAGTGAGGAGGGGAATGTGAAATGGTAGGATCTTCCAGTAGGGCATCTGCTGGGTTTCTACCCGTTCCTTTATTCTTTCCTGGTGTTGCCATGTCTCAGACCACGTGATGAGTTATTTGGCCGTATGACAGAGATCGGATCTCTGTTGTAGATCTGAGTGCTGCTATTGGCCTACACTCACCTAATTCTGGCCAGAATTGAGTTGCTCTCACCATAGTATTCTCTACTCAACAGGTTCCATGTAGGTGTGCTATGATATTCAACAGTGAAGCTAGAACACAGTTTAGAAGATGATGGCTCAGGATTTGAAGACAGAAGTTGCTGAGAGGCCTCTACATTGGGCTTATACCCAAGTTGGTCTGCGGGAACCTGGCTTCTGCTGAGCAGGACAGGCTGATGATACTTATGTTTAGCAAGTGATAGTTGTATCACTGAACAGTCAGAACATTATATCTATATACAACACTGATACCAGGAACATTTATATAAAGTTATAGAAATACCTGGAACATTCAGATTGTGGTGTTAATATGGGGAATCTTTACAACCAGTGACACTAGATCAATTAAGATTTCCTAAGTAACAGTGACAATAGTGTTAGAATTCTGTGAGTAACAAACAGTTAATAACAGAGGAAATTCATAGTGTGATTTAGATTGAAGACTCTCATTAGACAGTGTTTGTCATGGATGTCCAAACATCTGGATGCCTCGAAAGATAGCGGAGAAACTCTTCACGTGACCGGAGAAGCATCACCTCGGTGAGGTTGTTTGTATGGAATACATGGTGCTGGTGTGTTCTCAGCACAGTGATGAGAATGACTATACTCCTGAACACTGATCTGAGTCTATATACACTTTAGAATATACGTCACACATTCTACACACACACACACTTCTCCTACATATACTCTTTGCTTTAATAAATTTCTTGTTTTTTATTTGTTGAAGCTAGAGTTGTCAAGTATGTTATGTTGGGGAAGAATGAGAGGGGGCATGATCCAGGGGTGAGTAAGAGTGAGAAGAAGGTGTCTTCAGATTGAGGGAGTGTTGTGGACGGAGTCTGCTGGATATCTCCAGGATAGTGATATTGAATAAAAATAAATGTGGGTGTTGATTCCCCTCACTCCAGGGACGACACTAAAAATGTAAAATAGTAAGTAAAGAAGAACAAATAACTCCCACTACATTCTTTACTTACGACAACATCCATACAAAAGTATAGGTTCTATGTAGCATCTCAATACTCTTTTTCTCGTTTCAATTGATATCTTTTTGTTGGTCAGTATGTTTTTAATTAATTTAACGTCACGAGTACTGTTTATATCCACAGGGTTCCGTATCGGGGAACAAGAACAGGGAAACGTATATCGCCGTTAAAATCATCGCCGGCAACGTTCGGTAACTAAAACGTAGTACGCATGTCACGAAATCTTAAACCGTTTGTTGTTACCAACCCAACATCAGAAACAAAAATGGGCATTACCTTTTTCGCGTATGCTATTCTGAGTGAAGCTGAGATATTTGCTATTTTATGCGTCCTAATTCTGCTAGTTCTGTTTCGCAGTCAGAACTTATCTCAATAAAACAAAACCGCAAGATTAGATTAAGATTTTGACTTGTGGTTGATTGTTTACGATTTTGAACCTCAGACAGATCTGGATCATCAGTAAGTTAGTAAGTTGAGTCTAGCCACTTTATTAGTAACTTTTTCTAAATTGCTTTTTAATTATATAACCTGCTTAGTTGGATAGCTCTTGAAAAAACAAATCCAACGATACCCTATTCAAGGCTGTGGGTCAATTTTAAAGCGAGATATTAATGTTTTTTGTTTGTAGGGAGTCCCATCATCATCATCAATTTAATTTTGCGAAGTGACTATACACAAAATTTTGTTTATAGCACGAGCCGCTATACACAAAAATTTTGGCTGGTCACGTGATTATTCGGCACAAAATTTTGTGTATAATACGCGCCCCTATTCTACTTCCGGCTGGTTGGTCACATTGATGTCCGCTTCGTTCGCTGCAAATACTGAGCTTGACGCTTACTTCAATACTGATCTTTTGTCTACTTCGCTGCAAATACTGAGCTTGACGTTAACTTTTGAAGATGGCCATAGAAAAAGGAGCGTTCTTTTAACGTTTCGAAGAGTTTTACGTTGCTCTTAAAAAGCACGAAGGCGAGTGTGGTGTGCTGTAAAATGCTGTATGTCAAAGCAGGCTCAAAGAAACATATACATAAGCATGAATGAATCATGGCCAAATGAACACTCAGAGTGAGTGGTATCAATTGTTTACAAGTGGTGGTCATGTCTTCTAGCGAGGATCTGTCAAATCTCAGTCTTCAAGATCGACTCAACCTAACACAAGTAGCAGGAGATATGGTGGGACATCAAGTCGACAGCACCACCACATCACCCTGAGAGCAACTGATATATACAAATATGAGGCTAGCAACATATACCCAATACGACTAATAGTGGTCTGTACTCGACTAATATTCTGACACGGACAATATAACGAACGATGACAGGTCACTGTGATACGTTCTTTCTCATTGGAACTGGGAATCTCCGTGGCCGAGTGGTTACTGCCTCGTCCCGAAGGTTGTAGGTTCCTCTCCGGACTACTTTATAGGGAGGAAATACGAAAAGGGGGGGGGGTGACACTCTGACGATGTGGTGAAGGGTTGCGTGGGCCAAAAAAAGGTTGAGAAGTAAGTCGTTTGCGAGAACGAAGTGATTACTATGAATGAACCTACTGCCATGATCAGACTGCGGGAAGAGCAAGTTAAAAGAGGTGTGTGTGAGTGGGTGGGGACAAACAAGAACACTACGCAGGAAGCGTTATCAATTATCAGCGTCCGGTGGCTAATAGTGCCAGTTCTGTGTTGGTTGACGAGGCACCTCGTTTTCCCGATGTACCTCTCGCGTCTGGCCGTACCGATTCTTACTCCCAAGTCTTTCATGCTGGACAGCCCAAAATTATGCTCATGACTTCGTTTTGTACCTTTTCAAGTCTTTCAATCTGTGTAGGGCTGACAGTGAGTGTCACGGGGCTGACGTTGCGTACAAGGGTAGCAGGTCGACTTATCTGTTGTCCAGGGGCATGATGACCTTGAGGGTCCCAAGACCAACGGCCAAGACCTGCGGGGTGGCACTCTGCGTCAACCGTCGTCTCGTCAAAGACCAACACCGTCAAACGAAGGAACAGCCACTCAGGAACACACAGTAGAACGATGAAGAGATGAGTTTAATTGCGTCAGGACGCTGTGTTAACCACGGTAAACAAGCACACCACCAGTCGGCTGCATCTGCGTTAACTACCATCTAACTGATGCAATGTACTCCCATCAGAGACCATTCCTGACTCACTCTCACGCCTCCTTATAGTGTCCATATTGTGACCACGTATCCCTTTTGCGTGTGGTTAGCGTCCGGTGCTATCACCTACCGCTGGTCAGACTCGCAGCATCTTCCCGGCAGGTACGGTCGGCGTTCGAAGCGTGGTAGCCGTATTAAAATTGCGTAGCCCATTATATCGATGGCTTTTTGTTGAGGAGTATGAGTGAATGAGCGTACATGTTGTCGTCTGACTGAGCTAGTGAGTGTTAGTGAGCGAAGAGTGTTGGAGCATCTCTGTGAAGTCGCCGAGTTGTTCCAAGTCACAAGCAAGTCTGTGTGCTACAATTTTCTCCAGTAGCTTGCCAGCAGTTCTGCATCGTAATGATTCTGTAGCCGCTTATCTTGGAATGTTCTATGTTCGGTTTTGGCAGCGGCAGCAAGTAGCTGTGTAGCCATTCCTCTTTGATCCGACCCCTCATTGTCCTATGGACCTCATTCTTCAGGTTCGCCAACTCAACCTGTGGCATGTTTGCCTTTCTGGCTTTTTGACAGCCTGCCTCTTTCCCAGCCATGCCTTATAGTATAGTTAAGGAAGCGAAAGAAGAGTAATAAACCAACACAGAACTGGTGGTGTGAGCCGCTACACGCTGCGTGATTTACTGAGGAGGGGATCTGAGCACTTATGGACTGAATGGTTTGATGTGCAATGAGGGTGATCTGTCGCTAACTAACTAACTAACAAAATACCTACCTAACTGTCTATCACCCAACTTACCAAGCAAAATACCTACTTACCTGTCAACCATCGAACCTACCAAGCAAACTACCTACCTGTCTACCCCCTGGAATTCCCCCCTGGGAAAGGGGATAGGGAGATTCCCAACCGGTTTTGCCGAATAATCACGTGACCACAGAGGTGTTTCCAAGGCACCGGGGTCTGGTTCTATACTATTTGGGTTCTATCTTTGATTCATCCTAAGTCCTACATTTTTGTGTATAGCGGCTCGTTCTATACACAAAATTTTGTGCCGAATAATCACGTGACCGGCCACAAATTTTTGTGTATAGCGGTGCGTACTATACACAAAATTTTTGCCAAATTATCACGTGACCAGCCACAAAATTTTGTGTATAGCGGCTCATACTGATCACAAAATTTTGTGTATAGCTTCTCCCTTAATTTTGATTATTTACAAATGATACTGCCACAGTAGATAGGCCTTGGAATTCAAAATCTAATGGTACCTCAATGGTGCCTGTATGTTACTTATAAGTGAAGATATTCACATCTTTGTGAAGGTGAGACGAGTTGCGATTTCTCATTCTATTCACCCGTAATGAGAACTCTCTAATGTGTCCATTACATCCTCGAACGGGTCTGCGTTGCGTGTGTGCGTGTAAGATAGTCTCAAACGGCCATATGAAAACTGGCTTCAAAAATATGTTCCGTCATGTGAAATGATTACAAAATAGTACAAGTATACAAATAAATTATTAATAATCTTTAAACTTGTGTTCTATTTAACTTTAGTAGGTCAAATCGCACGTTTTGTGTGTTGAAAAGTGTAGCGCAATCGATATGCGGCGGCCGTCATGACCCGTGGGTTTTCAATTCACAAAGTCACATCTTCGCTGAAAATGTGTTTTTCAACCACAATTCGAGCAAGTTTAGCGATGAAACTATCCTGATTCGGTGGCAATATTTTATATGGTAATTAAAATTCACATTAAACAAAGACATCTATTGGATTCATCGATTCCGATACGCTGCGATCATCCCGCTGGCCTCTGGGATGCGCTCCCAGCAGTCGGTAGCTTGCACAGATCCATAGAGCACACTTTATTCACAAACTTCCAGTTTCTTAGTTCTATATAATATTTTAGTTCGTAATGTTTAATAGTTTCTATTTTATCACCTAATAATTTTGCGGAAAAAAAAAAAAAAAAAATAGACCATCCAGAAAGAGAACCCCGGTCTCCCGCCTGACAGGCGGACTGCTTACGACTTACGCTAACAAGTACATAATGTTGGTTCTGCTAAGAAATTTATATAGTAAAGCCGCCATTTTCGGTTATATGATTGTAATATTTTCGCCTGTTTTTTTTAAACCACAATTAAAGCAAGTTTAGCGATGAAACTTTCCAACTTCTGTAAAATTGAATACAGAATTCGAAGATCCATCTACAATTGATGGTTTTCTATTGGAAGCGCCAGAAAAACATTATTTACGGTTCAGCTTGCCGTTTTCATTTTTCCTTGCGCGCAAGGTTGGTTCTCAACCAACACGTGTCATAGACGGATTATGAAAACGGACTTCAAAAATATGTTCCATCATGTTAAATGATTAAAAGATAATACAAGTATACAAATAAATTATTATTAATCTTTAAACTTGTGTTCTCTTTAACTTTAGCAGGTCAAATTGCACGTTTTGTGTGTTGAAAAGTGAAAGCGTAACATGCCACAGCGATCGATACGCGCATGCGCAGTCACCATGGGGCATGCCATGCGTTTCTCCATTCACAAAGACACGCTTCGCTGAAAATGTTGTTTTCATACACATGCTCAGCGATTACAGCGATGAAACTTTCCAGGTATATTTAAAATATTATGTAGAATTCAAAAATGCATATATAATTGAGGAAGTTCTAATTTAAGTGCCAAAAAATAATTAATTACGGTAAGTATGAAATATATTCTTATTTATATAAAAGGTAATGATGATTTCAACCAATCGCTGTGCACGGAATATTAGGCATACCTTTCCTGGAAAACCCCGGATGACGTGTGTTCTTGTCACGTGAGATTTGAATGAATGAATGACGTCAAAAGAATGCATAGTAAATTAGAGAGCGTTTTCCGGGACGAGATTTTCAATGGCGGGACGACTCCGTACATGATTTTTGTTTTTACTTCGGGTAATGGCACGATCGAACACGCTAATGTTTGTGTGTAAGTTTATAATTTACAAGGAAGATATAAAGAAAACGGTTTTGACCTTTCCACTTTTTGTGACCCTACCTACACACTCACACAACTGCTGGTCGTCAAGGACGTCAACACGCACAAGGGACTGTAACTCTCCCAGTTTATGTATAAACACCCAGACACTGAGATGTATACATCACACCATGCCGTGATGACGTCAGGCCGCGCGCTGACCACGCGCGGCAAGACTTGTCAGACAGCGTAGATTGCCGTAAATATTTGAATTTGACACAAGATGTTCCGTTGGAAAGATTAAAAATTATCAATGATCCCGCCCATGCAGAGTGATGAAAATTTATACACAAATACTAAATTTGACGTTGAATGCAATCGTGCATTCATTGGCATTCAAATCGCTGTGAATATTCCATAACAATATTAAATAGTCATCGCTGACAAGGAAACGGCTATTTCCGGCCATTGAATCATCACATCAAAGCATGCAATTTTCATCATTTTCGTTCGGGATTTGCCTCCCGACTTTAATAGTCGAAAATGACAAGATTTACATAAAAATGGGCGATATGTCTAATGACATATATTAGAACAAACAAATACATCTACATAAAACGTGATTTGTGGGTATACTTACGTCTGAAAAGGTCACGCTGTATCTCTGCGTGAGAAACGAATTTCAGAAACACGAGATGTACACACGTAAACTGAGGAGGGAAAAACTATATAATGTAATCGGTCCCTTTTTTAAAGCGAACTTGAAATAATCGGGGAATTTAACATCACGAGTACTCTTTATGTTCTTAATATCGGGGTACAATAACAAGAAAACGGAAATCGCCGTAAGAATCATCTCCGGCAACGTTCGTTAACAAATAACGTAGTACCTAGTTGAGTCAGCCCCTATCCCCATTGTCTGCTTAATTTAGTTTTGTTTTGCTGTCTCCATATGTCTCTTATTTTATATGTCCGTCTTGCTTTACCTCTGAGTGATGACTGTCAACCTAATCCTCTGATCACCCCTTGCTGCCACACTCTTTCTAGACCATGATAGTCAATCTGTTCTTCTGCTTTTTCTTAATGCATTGAATTGAGGGTGATGGCAGCAACTGGGGTAGAGCAGAGAATGCTTTACAGGCTCTTTCAGTGTTAATTTCAGTTATTGAGTATGGTTTTGGGCTGCTGACAGTACATCAAAGAGCAAGTTGAAAGGTTGGAGCACTTACAGAATGTGGCCATGCGGGTGATCCTGGGGTGCACAAAGGACACACCAATTATATGCATGAGGCATATCCTGGCACTACCAACAATGGCAGACAGGCATAGGGTCCTTCAAGTCAAATGGTACCTGAGACTTGATGCAGATAGGGATCAACCCCTGCATGAAGCCTTGGATATAGTCAAGGCTCATAGTCTGAGACAAAGCAGGTCCTGGCTGGCACAAGCAGAAATATCTGTACACCAGGTGCGTGATCTAGAGACCATCAATCATGAAAAATAGTGGGTTAACGTTCCGAAGTAACATTATAGTAACACTGTCGTGAGTGCAGAGAAAGGACAGCAGGCTGTACAGAGTTTTAGGTGCAACAACTGATCCAGAGCAACACACATCAAGGTGACATAGTGATCTTCACTAATGGGTCAGTGGTGAGAAAGAGACGTAGTGGTTGGGGTTTTATCGTGAAGGCTAATGGGCGATGCTTGAAAAAGTTAAGAGTCTGGCATATTAGACTACGACCTCCAGCATGAGAATTGAGAATGGAGGTGGAAGCAGTCACAGCGGCCTTCCGATGGTTAGAGTAGACCACTGCATCACACATTGTCTTCATTACGGACTCAAAGAGTATGTTAAGTAAGGATTGTGAGAACTGTATGGATTTTTTGCCATGGCCATGCGGGAGTGCGGGGGAATGAACAGGCTGATAGGCTGGCAGGGAATGCACCTCTTGGTAGTTGATACCTATGGACAAGGGAGAGGTGGTCAAGCACCTGTGGGACCAGGTGGAGAAGGCAGGTGAACGGACTAGGATCCTGTATGTGAAAAGAATGATATGGTGGGGGGTCGACAGGGGTTCTGGAAGAATCTGAAAACTGAGAGGGAAGACCAGGAGAACTTTCAATCAGATAGCGGTGGGAACGATTAGTAGTGTGACTCTTTGCTGGCTGTTGAACGAGAAGACGGAACGTACATGGGAATGTCCTGAGTGCACTGATGTCGGTTCTTAGCTCAACTCAACTCAACCCTTCATCAATTTTAAGCAGAGCTGTTAATGTTTATCTGTGACTTAAATAAATCAAACGAAAACAATTCTAAGCCATTTTATGTTAAGTAGTTTGCCACTGCTCATATTGTGAAAATCAACATAAAGCGCTCTGCTCCTAAATCACCTGTGGCTGACTTTGAACCTGGTGTTTTGGTATTGTGAAACTGTGATCCTTGGCTACTGATTCTAATGCTGAATATTTCATAAAATGTAAAGTCACTTTTTTCACATTATAACACATTGTTATTAGGCTGGGAACCATTTCCTACCATGGTATTGTTGCACTGCATCATGTGTATTCATAATTGGGATTTGGAAACTTTACGAGTTCAAACTTCCTGCATGCATTTAAAGTGAATGCTACATTTATTTATATTTAATTTCACATGTTCTTCTAGCTATTAAAAAAAAAACATTATTTCATCTCCTACTTATCTCTTAGAAAGATAGCAATTTTCACACAACAGCACAATTTTACAATTTGCTGTATATTTGGTTTAACAAGGGCCTTTAGCACAATAATCAATAATCAGTGTTGGTTTTATCATGGTCTTGAAATAATAACAGTTTTATCTTGGTCTTGAAATAATAACAGTTTTATCTTGGTCTTGAAATATTACAAATTAGTTGTATCATGGGCTTGAAATAGTTTTATCAAGGTCTTGAAATAATAAAAGTTTTATCATGGTCTTGAAATAATAAACCTTTTATCATCGTCTTGAAATAATCAAAGAATTTAATGTTATTTTTATGCAAATTATAACTAAATCTGAGTCTCAACTTGTATTTACGTCTGACCTTAAGTTATTTGATTCACCAGAAATATGACTTCTGCGTATCTGTCAGCACATGGCAATGCAGTATCCCTATCTAAAACTGCTCTAAGTTATTTGATTCACCAGAAATATGACTTCTGCGTATCTGTCAGCACATGGCAATGCAGTATCCCTATCTAAAACTGCTCTAAGTTATTTGATTTTCCAGAAATATGACTTCTGCGTATCTGTCAGCACATGGCAATGCAGTATCCCTATCTAAAACTGCTCTTTAAGAGGTCAAAAGTACGCCTTGCGGTATATTAGGTACATGGTGCTAGCCCCATATTTTTATATACCAATTAAAACTTGATGGGTGAAATGGTTGGTTTCACAGCATCCACCTTTACTCCCCAGAACATTTCCTGGTACATTTTTTAGACGAATGTTGCGAATTCCTTGGACTGCCAGAGTAACTAACAATGATTGCCTGAAATAAGCTAATGAAACTAGAACATTATATTATTTTTAGCCATTGGCACCTTTCCGTCTTGACAGACGATAGTTTGGTACATTGTGCTTCAAAAAGGCTTAATAACTATGACCCATGGCAGTGGCGAGTGTGGCTGGTAAGGCCAATTCTTGCTGCAAATGTTTGCCCACAGTAGATGCATGTGAAAACATGGTCATTTCCACCATTGTGCACCATCTTACGTCTCTCACGCTCTGTGTGTGCTTTATCTGCAATCATTTTCTCCTTTGTCTTTATTCCATTTCTGATAGTTGCCCTCCATGCAACACGTTCAGCGGCAACTTGCTCCCAATGTGCATTATCTATGCCTGTATAAATCATGTCCCGCTTACACACATCTCTGTATCGTAGTAGAGGCAGACCCTGAGATCTCCTACCCGTCTGTAATTCACCAAAAAAGATGTCCTTTGGTATTCTACCATCATCCATCCTCCTAACACAGTGTTTCTCAACATGGGGCCCCACGCCCCACAGGGGGGCAATTCGATTGTTAAGGGGGGCAATTAAAAAATGGAAGAAATCGGCTGGATATAACAAAAGACTTTAGACCGAAGTTAACTAAATTGGAACCTGACATAAAATCTCTTTGCAGCAAGCATCAAGCGCAAGGATCTCACTAAATTTAAATAATTACTAATAATTAAAATTATATAGAAAAATCTTTCATTAAAATTATTTTGTACTTGAATTTCAGTTCTCCATTATATGTTTTGAAAATTTACTTACTGTGTTTGCTCAATAATTTCCTAGTGATTTCTTCCTAAAACCTATTGGTCCTTTGGCTAGGATCGGGTGCATTTGCTGCCCTCCCCCCAGTAGTGCGCCTGGTCTGGTCGGGGGCCAGGATGATCAAATAAAAACCCATTACATATCTTCACCTTAGATGTGGGCCAGGTGGACCACTGTGGGCAATAGCTCACAGTGAGACTAAGGGTCCACACAAAAAAGGGGGCGGCGGGAGAACCAGCTTGTCTGGGTAACCGCCAAACCAAACAAAAAAAAAAAAAATTCACCCGACACACAGTGACGCGCGACCTGAGGGGGAAGGGGGGGGGGGGGCTCTGTCCCCTCTGGGAACCGTGGGCCCTTCTTAAAAAAAAAAATTCAAGTTTCTTTAGTGAACATTTCAATTTCTTAATATTAAAAATGATGCATATGTTGGGGGGGGGGGGGGGGGGGGCATAAGAATTTTCGAAAGGCTTAGGTGGGGCATAGCACAAAAAAGGTTGGGAAACACTGTCCTAACATGTCCTATCCATCTAAGTCTACGAAGACTGAGCATGGAATACCCGTCACACAACCTGATCTTTCCAATACTTCAGTATTTGTGATTTTGTCTTGCCACTTAATACCAAGTATTCTTCGCAGACACCGCATATGAAAGCTGTTTAAACGTTTCTCTTGGCGTGAGTAAGTTGTCCAGGTTTCACTGCCATAAAGAAGAGTACTAAGGACACAGGCTTGGTAGACGAGGACTTTTGTTTTGGCAGTAAGCTTCCTATTCTCCCAGACTCTTTTTGCTAACATGTTCATTGTTGTTGCTGCCTTACCAATCCTGATGTTGATTTCCTGATCGAGGGATAATTTGCTATTTACCTCCGATCCTAGATATGCAAAATGGTCTACTATCTCCAGTTCGGCGTCGTCAATAAAGATTGATGGTACACCATGTGCACCTTGTGACATAATCTGTGTCTTCTTTTTGTTAATTGTTAAACCAAATTCAGAACAAGTATTGGAGAATGCAGATAGTAGATGTTGTAATTCTTCCTCAGAGTGGGTCGTAATCGCAGCATCATCCGCAAAAAGCTGATTAGTACCCTCCTAATTTTGGTCTTGGCCTTTAATCTCTGAGCATTATAGAGGCCACCATCTGAGCGTGAGTGAATGTATATACCGTCATCCTGATCACGAAAGGCATATTTCAGTAGAAGTGAAAAGTATATCCCAAAGAGGGTGGGGGTTAGTACACAACCTTGCTTAACTCCACTCTTGATTTCAAACTCTTCTGAAGTTGAGCCATCAAACATCCTCCGAAGTCGGAGAGTGTCTGCCTGTACAGCCAGACATGGGACAACGGATACTCACGCAAACCTCAGGTCCTGTGCCAGGACATCACACTGATGTTGGACAACAGGATGCCTTCATCCGACATACAGGACTTCGCGTTGGAGCTCAAGCCAACGAACACAAGCAAGCAAGCAAGCGAGCCATCAAACTTGATTATACCCTTCATGTCTGTGTGGAACAATTCCATAATGTACAGAAGAGTTGGTGGGCAGCCAATCTTCTTTAGTGCTTTGAACAGACCCTCACGACTGACCAAATCGAATGCCTTTGTGAGGTCGATGAAGGCAATAAACATTGGTTGATTTTGTTCCCGGCATTTTTCTTGCATCTGTCACAATGAGAATATCATATCAATGGTAGACCGGTTCTGACGGAAGCCGCACTGCGATTCGGGGTAGATTATATCTCCCAGGACTTGAAGTCTGCGCAGAACAATTCTGGAAAATACTTTCCCAACAGTACACAGAAGTGAGATACCCCTATAGTTGTTACAGTCGCTCCGATCGCCCTTCTTCTTGTAGAGCGTTATGATGTTTGAATCTTTGAAATCCTGTGGGACTTGTCCTTCTCGCCAGCATAGCTCTATTAGCTGGTGGATCTGTAGAGCGAGTGTGTCTTTCCCACTCCTGATTACCTCTATTGGAATCCCATCCTTACCTGGAGCCTTGCCAGACGCAAGCTCATTTATAGCACACTTAACTTCTGTTATGGTGGGAAGTGTGTCCAGGTGGTCAAGAGTTGGCAGGGCCTCTATGGCGTTCAGGGCATCATCCGCTAGCTTGGTCTCACTTGAGTAAAGCTCTAAATAGTGCTCGACCCATCTATCCATCTGCTGTTTCTTATCAGTGATGATTTCTCCAGTCAAGGTTTTCAGCGGTGCACTTCTTTTGATCATTGGACCACAGGCTTTCTTTATCCCTTCATACATGCTTCTGATGTTTCCCTTATCACTTGCAATTTGAATGGGCTCACATAACTTGATCCAATAGTCATTCGCACACTGCCTGGCAGCCTTTTGCACATCCTTCCTAGCTTGCTTCAGTTCACTCAGAGTGTTACGCGTTGGTCTTTCCTTGTTTCTTAAGAGAGCTATCTTCTTTTTATCCATCAAGGGCTGCAGTATCTGGCTGTTTGCCGCGAACCAGTCCTGCCTCTTATGATCCACAGTGCCGAAAACCCCTACCGCTGTTTTATAAATAGTATCCTTAAGTTTACTCCATTTATCATTTACTATACAGTTTTCTGATGTATCATTGAAAGCGTCTTCAAGTTGCTGTTGAAATTGAAAGCACTTTCCAGGATCGTGAGTGTTAATAATATTAATCCTGGGGCTAGATTTGTGTTTAGCTGTGTAGATTCTCTTTGGTCTCAGTCTAACCCTTGCAACAACCAAAGAATGATCTGTATCACAGTCAGCACTGTGGTAACTTCGAGTTAATGATGTATGGTTCAGATGTTGTCTCCGTGTGATAATGAAGTCCAGCTGATGCCAATGGCCAGATCTTGGATGTTTCCATGTGACCTTATGCAGCTCTTTTGTTTTAAAAAAGGAGTTTGTAATACATAGGTCATTTCTAGTGCACTGCTCCAGCAGCCTTCGCCCATTATCATTCATGCGACCGATGTTGTATTTTCCAAGGCACACTGGCCATGAACTCGAGTCCTTGCCCACACGAGCATTGAAATCATCGAGCATATAAATGTAGTCAGATTTTGGAACTGCCTTGATCACAGAGTCTAGCTGCTCATAGAATGTATCCTTCACATCATCAGAGGAAGCGAGTGTTGGTGCATATGCAGTGATAATGGTGGCAAATCCACAAGAGGTTGCCAAGCGCAGTGATAATAATCTTTCATTACCTCCAGCTGGGATATCAATCATTGCCAGTAGCGAATTCTTCATTGCAAAGCCCACACCATGTTGCCTTTTTTCTGCCTGCCCTCTTCCCTTCCAAAAAAAGGTGTAATTGTTTTTCCTGAGTGACCCTTCCTCAGCGAGGTGAATCTCCTGCAGGCCAGCAATATCAATGTTAAGACGATTGAGTTCAGCATCAATCACAGCCGTTTTTCTCACATCGTCAATATTTGTAAAGTCAGTGGA
This sequence comes from Cepaea hortensis, assembly GCA_963921405.1. NCBI lineage: Eukaryota > Metazoa > Mollusca > Gastropoda > Stylommatophora > Helicidae > Cepaea > Cepaea hortensis. The sequence goes on from OY992880.1 coordinate 103,512,540, forward strand.
AAATCCTGGACACATGGTTCTTACATTGCAGGTTGCAAGCCGTAGCTTGAGGTTTCTATTATTCTTTTTATTAGTACCTGGTGCATTGGTTTTACAGCCCGTGATTCAGATTTTGTCCTAGCCCCAGGCACCCATTGAAGCAGGCAAGCTGTGGCGGATCAGCACCCAATTGGCCGGGGGCTGCCCAGCTTGAGGCAGGCGGTTGCTGATCAGTGACACCTGTAGGTGTCTCCCACCGTCAGAGGCAACGCGTGGCGCCCCATGTCTACGCCAACTGACAAGGACTTATAACCTGTAACAGTTGCCTCTCGCTTTGATTCCGAGACCGGTTAAGACCAGGGATGGAGTTATTGCCTCTCCATAGCACAAAGCCTGGGCTAAAATAAAGAAACCATGTGTTGCCCATGCAGTATGATCCCTCTCTCGGCCTGCCTGGTTCACTCCAGAGGAAAGTTGACACCTATAATCTGGAACAAGACAAGCTGCAGAAGCTGCAGGATCAGCAAAGCAATGCTCTAACTGTCCGCCTGTCGGAGCTTCGATCCTAGACCAGCTGCCAACCAAGGCTTAGGGCCTGGTCTGCCCTGCCATGACTATTTTGTCTTTGGGTTGCATTTCCTCGCACCAGGATAAGGCTTGTACCCTCCCAATTGTGCTCTTCCGCCCGAAGCCGTTGGCACAATGTGGGGTGTCGGGTTTGGTAAGCGCCGCCCAACATTTGGCGCTGACAGAAAGCAGGTAGTACCGTCTACTGTCATACGGTAGCTCAGTCATATTTGACTAAGACCTGACTACCAGAACATTATATACAACAATGAGAAAGAGACAAACAGCTTTCTTCGGTCATGTGGTGAGAAGAGAGGCATTGCAGAACAACGTGACAACTGGAAAGATTGAGGGGAATAGAGGCAGACCAAGAGAAATGATGCTGGATGGATGGAGACAGTGGCATGGAGGAATATCATCAGCCGAGTTGATCCAGATCACCAAAGACCGAAATCTGTGGAGAGCCATGAACGCCAATCCAAAGCTAGCAAGGCACTTGATGAAGATGATGCCATGTTTTAGGCTGGGTCAACCAAGGAGCTTAAGAAATCTATTTGATTGAGATGTGAACATGACTGCTTGGTATGCATGCAAGAATGCTAGCCTCTGCTGCACTGCGGCCCCCATATTTTATAGGTGTTGTTGTAAAAATCTTCCAATTTTTTAAAAGTGTGCGACCTGCAAAGTTGGATAGGTCTTGAAAATTAGAATCCAACCATGAAAACTGGACACTAAAGAAACTTTGATTATGACAACGAATGAGGCAAGATAACTTGGTACAAAATTAAGTGTTTTTTTCAATGACTATGATGAAAGAGGCATTTTACAAAGAACCTGCTATATGATGCTAATTTTAAAACGATGTTATCTGAGAAAATTATGAAACATTCTATTGTTTGTTTATTCCACATAGATTTACTTATTATTTGCACAACACCATTTGGTATTATTAATAAATAAAAAAGTTAGTTGCCTGTCTGTTATAGGGCATGTCGTAAGAGGCGACTAAGGAGGCTTGATGGTTCCGTCGCCCTGCTACTGAGTGAGCGTGGTGCGACACTGTGAGCTGTGGGTTTCATGTGAAGTGCTTTTGAATCTGCCCAAGTTTTTATTTTTAGAACGTGACTGCATGTTCGGAGCGATGGCAGGTGGCTATGTCCCAGAGTTGACCAGTTTTTGCCTTATGCAGAAATGCGTGGCTGCTGGGCTTCTGGTTGACTGCCACTGCCGTCGGTGATGAACTGTATGTTCGTGGACTGTGTAGGTGAACATCTAGGAAACATCCAGATAGGAAAATGACTGCTGATTCCATCAGAAATGAATTGGGTGTTTCGTGGGGAACTGGTGTGTTGACATTCTGGCGGCGGCATTATGCACAGTGTATCTGTGCGGGCTGTTGTTTGTCGAGACTCCTGTCTTTTCCACTTTTCACAGGAACGGAGCATAATGGGGACGACCCGTTGCTGTGAAGTTGGAACTGCGACTAACTAACTAACTAAGGGCAGACACACTTAAAGGTGTATTGGGCTTACGGTGAGAAGAGAAAATAAACGTGTAAATTAATAGTACGGGACATCACAATAAAACCCAACATATTTTGGCTGTTTGCAAGATACTAGGCAAATTATATCTTTAATTATGTGAGACCAATGCCTCTCACTATCGGAATCAATCAAAGCAGTCTGCTTCGAAATCACTGCAGCTGATTTCAAATCCTCGACTCGGTATTACAGTGAATTGTGAGATGCCTTCACTGCAACCAAGCTACAATGCCGGCTTTATGAATTACATATTTTTAATTGTTTGCATTAAGTTTTCTGTATCTTCAAAAATTAATTTACTTGTTTATTTTCCTTCTCCAGGTTATGGGTGCCAGAAAGGGGAATGGAAGAAACATCTAGAATCACAACTCTGTATTCTGATTTTTTCAAATACACTGTCCTTTTTGTTTCATCTTGTGTGGCTGTCAAGCAGTATAAATTGTGCTGAATATCAAAAGCTGATTTATGAGCTCATTCGCACATATTTTCTAACAGTTTGTACAAAGATAGGATCACTATGAGTAGAGGAGTGCGTGATCTTCGAGATCTGATCTGTGTTTCACGGTTGAGTTATCATGAAGGAGACGTAACATTATCAGAAGATGATGGACAAGTTCTCCAAGAGTTCACCGTGCTGTCTTTCTGCAACGAACATGCTGCTTTAGAACCTGAATGCCCACGATGCTTCCCACAGAATGTTTGTGTTATTTCTCCTGACTCTGGGTGCATCACAAATGAGTCACCTGGCACCTGTTGTTCAGATACCTTAAATGCTTCAGATGATTTGACTGACAGAGACACTTTATGGCACACAAGTCTAAGCGAAGAGTATTTAGTTAAGCCATCACCAGCTGGTAAATCTAAAATTACAAAATCAGCGAAGAAAAGAAGGAAAAAGAATGGCAACTCATCACTGCTTCCTTCTAGTCATGAGCTACCTCAAGCCACGCCATTACCACCAGTACAAGGGCTTCATAATGGTACGGTGGAGGTTAACTTGAATAAAACCAGATACCTAAATCAGTCAGAACACATAAATAAGCTTGACGAGTCAAAGAAAAGAGTCAATTATTATGATATACTTCCATTCATGGATGCAATTCTTGTAAGCAATTGGTTGACACGTTCAAATGATTCCATCCGAGAACTTTCGAACTATTTCACAAAGGGGGACAACTTTGTTCAGTTTGCTCACTTTTGGTTGTCAGAATTTCCAGATGTACAAAAGAGAGAAATGTTTTCAATGGAATATGACATTTTAATGGATGAAATTGCTTTAGCATTTGTTGTTGGAAAGGAAAGCAGGAAAGTTCTGAGGAAGGATGTTTTAGAAGTTTGTGAAGCAGTGTTTAAAGAGTTTCCAGTGAAGCTGTTGGCTGAAAAGGGATCTTGTGTATTTTTAGATTATTTAGATATTCTGTCCTCGGAAAAACAAAACAGGTACAATACGTTACTGTCAAATGTTCACTACTCAACCTCCAATCGCCAGTATGCCCAGTGGCTGTTGGGCACACGCTGTTGTGCACTTGTGAATGTGTGGTCAGCTGTGGTGAACTTCTACAGGAATTTGGTGGGGAAAACCCAAGGGATGCCAGTGTTAGACTTATGCTCTGCCAAGGAGATTGTTCCCCATAGAAGAATTCTACAGGCAATCAGGTTTGTTTGTGGATTTTGTTTTGTGGGAGGGGGGGGGGGGGGTGTCTTTTATTTTAGAATCTGTGAGAGAATTTTATACATTTCAGTGATATAAAATGTGATTGTCAGTTTTTGTTTTTGGTTGACTGTGAGAACATTTGGATGGGCTTGATAGCGATGTTGGTTTTTGTTTTGGGTTGACTGTGAGAACACTTGGACGGGCACGCTAGTGAAGTTGATAGCGATATTGGTTTTTGTTTTGGGTTGACTGAGAACACTTGGACGGGCACGCTAGTGAAGTTGATAGCGATGTCAGTTTTTGTTTCGGGTTGACTTTGAGAACACTTGGACGGGCACGGCACACTAACGAAGTTGATAGCAAACTGTCCTGGTTATGTCATAAACACGGTTGGATGCTAATTCGACCCCTGGACTCATCACTTTCTAAAATGAGGGAAAGACTGGCCACCTATTCTTCCTTGCCCTCAGGCCTACAAAATGTGATGGCCATATCACATGATAGATTCATAACAGGAAACTGCTTTGGGACCATTTTTTGTTGTTGTTGAGAACACTGTTGTCACTTGTCTGTTTGTTTACTATGAGGACACCTTTTGCCCTCTATCTCATCTGTTATTCATTGTTTTAAATAATTCCTCCTATCTAGATATAATTACCTTAACTTTTTTCATCCTGTGTGGGTTGTCTTATGATAAGCAATCCATGAAAATCTCTTTTTCTGTGCCAGAGGGAGGGAGAGAGTCTTGCAGAGAGGGTGTAATGGTGGAAAGTTAATTTATTTCAGACTATTGAAGTAGTGTTTATTTTACTTTTGCTGTATTGACACTTCCAGTTGCAAGTAAAGAGCACTAATTGAAGTCAGGAGCTGATGAAGACAAGAGCTGAAACTGCACAGCACAGAAACTTTGAACATAACAATGAATTAGGGGAAGGAAGAGGATAGGACAGGAAGCTTTTCAGCTGGGCTATAGTTGTTGTTTTTTTTTAACGCAAACGTAGTCCATGTGCTACTACTGCTAGTAATTGCTACTGCTTGGGAGTGCACTGGACAGGTTGATGTGTGAGTTGGCATCCGATATTGCCAGTTTCCCCCAACATCAGGCTAACCCACTGAGACTTCTGAGGTACTTGTAATTTACGTCCCCAAATCAAGGACGAGAAGTCAACATTTAAGTTCAACTACTGGTGTGTGGGTTGAACCCACTACCCAGCCATCAGTGCACTGGAAGTTTAAGCTCGAGTGCTTTAGTCCTTTGGTCAGGTCGACTAGCAGGTGGGCTGTAGTAAAAGATAATGCAACATGATGATGATGATATTGCATCTTGTTTTAAATAGCTGCACTAGAATTCTAGCATTGGATAGCTGCTTTACAACGTACCAGCGATTGGCAATATACATTTTTATCATTTTGAAGAAATTGCAAACGTTTTTTGTTTTAATTTTCAGATTGGGCTATGTTGATGTTATAAATTACCTGGTCACACGTGGACATGTGAATCCTTTATACTGTGATTCCCATAGAAGGTCACTCTTATTCATCGCTGTCATGCACAATCAGACAGAAGCTGTACGCTATTTCCTGACCTTGGTAAGATGTCGCTTTTTCTGTGATGTTGTAAATATGTTTCTCAGTGCTGAATTGTACAGACATTTATAAGTAGACTAGCTGATGATCCGACCCAGCGTCGCCAGGCACCTGTCGGGGAGCGTCTCATTGAATTTATATAAGTAGTCATTATACATTTCTCTAAGCGCACAGAGTACGCGTTCGGCACCTGCTCCCATTCCCGTTGCTCGTCTGTTTCTGATGCTCCCATTCCTGTTCCCATTGCTCATCTGTTTCTGATGCTCCTGGTCCCGTTCCCATTGCTTATGTGTTTCTGATGTTCCCGTTCCCGTTGCTCATATGTTTCTGATGCTCCCGTTCTCATTCCCGTTGCTCGTCTATTTCTGAAGCTAAGAAGTTTAAGATTATTTCAAGATTTCATTAATACAAGAACTGATTATTTGGTATTGTTTTTCCCTCCGTACTTTACAGTTCTGTACTTCTCACTCTTCTGAAATTTGTTTTATAACGTCAGTAGGCCTGCACATCACGTTTTATGTAGACGTGAAGATTTGTTCTAGTATGTGTTATTAAATTTAGCTTCCATTTTTACGTAAACTGTATGGGGGGGGGGGGGATTTATACGGAGGAAATACGAAAGGGGGGGGGGAGACATTCTGAACATATGGTGAAGGGGTGCATAGGACAAAAAATGTTGAGAACCACTGCCTTAAAGAGTAAAAGGATCCTTTACTACGGTTTACTAATTTAATAAATGCAAGCAGGTGGCTTAATGATTTGCATATTAGTCTCTCCAAGGTAAATAAAACAAACCATCACATTTAAATATCTCGGGTCAATTTTCAGTTCAGATCGCAGAGTTGATAGAGAAATTAACATACCTTGTGCAAAGGCAAATCAGGTACTGGGACAACTAGCTCTCTTCAGTCAAATAGAAAGATATCTGTAAGTACTAAGGCAATTCTTATAAGAACTGTATTTTGGCTGGCATTATGCTCCTAATGTCAAACACGGACTCTTACTGCAACTAATGAGCGTAAAATCATAACAGAGATGGGATGCCTTAGAAGTGCTGTGGGAGTAACCGTGAGAGATAGAATTAGGAATGAGGAAATTAGAAGATGACTAGATCTGAAACCAGTCATGCATTTCATTCAAGAACAATGGATTAAATGGTTTGGCCACCTCACAAGAATGCCCTGGTACCATCTGCCATAAAGAGCCACATTGAAGAAATATAATAGATACAGAGCAAGAAGAAGACAATGAAAAGATGGAGTGTGGTATCAAGAACAACATTAGAGAAATAAATACCAGCTTGCAAAGAGCATTAGAAAGAGCACATAACAGATCTTTATATATCCCTCCAACACTTCACTGGGGTAAATGGAGGAAGAGAAGACAAAGAAATAAGGCTTCACAGGTAATGGAAAAGCCATAGCAAACACTGTTATAAAGTTTTGAAGAATTAGACCTTTATATATACATATTAGACTACATCATAATAACAGTGACGCTCAGTATCCTTCCTTTCCTTCCTGAAAGTTTCCTTAATATTATCTGGAACTCATTTTATGAAGCTGGATTGAGCCAGGAGCTGCAGCAGAGGTGGACATATTTTTTAATGTGAACCTGGCAAAGATGCTTTCTTGCTTGTTATAATAAGTGTGAATCCTAGCTAATCCATAAACAAAAATCCTTGTGTACCAGACGTATGCATGCTTATGGACTATGCTTGAGTTCAAAGCGAGAGATTACCACACCCACACAAAAAGAAAAGAAAAGCACAGCCTATATGGGCTTCCTGAGACTAGACCTGGTGATGTTTCCTCCTCAGTTTTTAGTTATTTTATTGTCAACATACTCCACCCTAAATCTCATAGGGTTTATTTGGTTTATTTACCTTGTCTTGGTGAGGGAGCTTTTTATTGTTGATGTTTCTGTCCCTTTTCTAGGATCCCACTGTTGTAGGAATTTACAGGCCCTCGGACACAGGGAACACAGCCCTCCACGCAGCCTCAAACAGTGGCAATTTGGCCATCTTGGATCTTTTGTGCTACTGTGAGGGTATTGATATAAAGTGCACAAATCCACAATGTGAAAATGCCACGCCACTGCACCTGGCTGTCATGCATGGTTAGTACATGCTAATTTTTGTCTAATTTACAGGATTTTCCAAAAAGAATATCAGTATTTTGGTTGGATGAAAACTCAGGTTGAGAGAAGCAGTGGTTAGCACGCTTATCTCACATCCTACTGGTCATCATCATCATTATCATCAAGTGCCCTGCTAGCTGGCACAGGCATTCATGGCTCTCCACAGATCTCGGTCTTTGGTGTTCTGGATCAACTCTGCTGATGATATTCCTCCATGCCACAGTCTCAATCCATCCAGCATCATTTCTCTTGGCCAGCCTCTGCCTCTCTTCCCCTCGATCTTTCCAGTTGTCACGATGTTCTCCAATGCCTCTCTTCTCATCACATGACTAAAGAAAGCTGTTTGTCTCTTTCTTATTATTGTATATAGTGTTCTAGTTTCATTAGCCTCTTTCAGGCAATCATTGTTAGCTACTCTGACAGTCCAGGGAATTCGCAACATTGTGAGATCCTTTAAGATTGACCTGAGCTTCCAGGTCAATGCAACTTAAAATGGAAAATGTTCTGGGAAGTAAAAGCAGCTGACAGAATACTGACCACCACAGCCACTGAGTGCCAGTTGGTCTCTAAAAATATGGGTCTAATACTGTATACCCTCACAGTATTGTGTGGTTACAGACTCGGCTGCCGGCATGCTGGTCATGGGTGTAGTTTGCATTGGAACGGATTCTTATGTTTGTTATTGCCTTGTTGATCGGCACAGCTTAAAATGGGTAACAGAAAATGTCTTGGGAAGTAAAGTCTGCCGACATGGTACTGAACTACATCTTACTACCTCCAGCATGAGAATGGAGGTGGAAGCAGTCGCAATGGCATTCCATTGGTTAGAGGAGACCACTGCAACACACATTGTGTTCATCATGGACTCAATGAGTATGCTTAGTAAAGTGGAGAAAAGAATGTTTCGTGTGGAATGGCTCACCTCGCTTCAGAGGTCACAGATTGTATGGATTTTTTGCCCTGGCCGTGCTGGGGGGAAGGGGGGATGAACAGGCTGATAGGCTGGCAGGAAATGCACCTCTTGGTGGTAGATATCCTATGGACAAGGGAGAGGTGATTGTGTGCCTGTGGGATCAGGTGGAGAAGGTGGGGGAACAGATTGAGAACCCGTATGTGGAAAGGATAAGATTTTGGGGGGTTGGCAGGGGTTCTGGTAGTATCTCAAAACTGAGAGGGAAGACCAGAACTTTCCATCAGATAGCGGTGGGAACGATTAGTAGTGTGACTCTTCGCTGGCTGTTGAACGAGGGTTTCAGAGCGCATATGGGAATATCCTGAGTGCAGTGATGTCGGTTCTTAGCTGAACTCAACTCAGCTTACACCAGTTGCTGATTGTATTGTAAAACATATGAGTCTGGTACCATATGCCCAATGTGCCTTAAGGTGTGTGAAGGTTCCTTTACTTACTTTTTACCACATGCCCAATGTGCCTTAAGGTGTATGAAGGTTCCTTTACTGACTTTTTACCACATGCCCAGTGTGCCTTAAGGCATGTAAAACCATATACCCACATGGGTACTTTACTCTCCTTTACATTACTTTATCTAGATTGTAAAATATACAGTTTGTGTCAATAGGATGTCAAGCTGTCTAATTTAATCTGATGCAATACATGGTGTGCCTTTTGTGTTACATGAGATCATCAAATGGTTGATTGCAAACCTTGAGTTCTGTGTTGATGTTCAGGTCATCTAAAGCCTGAACAGGGCTTGCATCTGTTGGAATGCAGCTGGTGTATAGACACTTTTCCTGGATCCAATACCAGAGTACCATCTCCATGGGGGATATAGGAGAGCTCTCCTTGCCCTCGCCAGATGCAGCAACCAGTGTGATTGGTTTATTTCCTGGCTTATTTATTTGACTGGCTGATATTTATATAATAATGAAGTCAGAAACAATATATTGCACAATTTATTGCCTGGCATATTTTACTGTATCTTGTCAGATGCATACTACAGTGAAAAGTTTCACATATAATAAAGTAGCATAATGAATCCTTTTGCCCTGGCCATGCGGGATCCTTTTTTTTTGGGGGGGGGGGGGGGGCTGAGTGGTCTCGAGGTATGGGATCAGCCCCGTGTGCTGGAGGTCCCAGGTTCAAGCCCTGGTGAGGGCTGGGATTTTTCCACATGGACTTCTAGTAAAAAAAAATGTCCCCTAGTTTCTGGGTAGTGAGATCGGATGCTCGTGTGTATTGTTGCACACATAAAAAATCCCTTGGCAGTTGGAAATCGAAAAAGAGTAGCCTGATGGTGCTGCCCGGGCAAAATTTTGAGTTTAAAATATACCCAAAGTATTTCAGGATCCTCGCTGGTGCTACGGAGTTCATGCACTGAGCTGAGATTCTCCGGACTCAGGCCGTGATGTTGATCCGTCAACTAAACTAAACTATACTAAATTAATCCTTTCAATTGCAATATGCACAAAACTGCATTGTCATAGTTTCACTGTCACCACAGTAGTTTTACAGATTCTGTCATGTCTTTTTGTTGTCATAGTTGTGTTTTACCCACGTGAATAGCATGCACCCAACGAGATATAGTGAAATATGTCAGGCAGTAAATTATGTAATATATTGTTTATGATTTGATTATTCAAATTCACAAGAGGAAAGCATTGTTTTGATTTTCTGTTTTTGTTTATACAGGTCATACCAAGGTGCTGGAGTGCCTTTTAGGGCATGGTGCAGACTCTCAACATAAGATGGGAAGCACAACCGTTAGAGATCTTGCAAGGGATTTCGATCATAGTGATATCTTGAAACTCTTAGATAACTGACAATATTTTCATCGCTTTGGTGTGTGTGTAAATGTAATGTTTTATTTATGTTCTGATTTAATAAGCACATAAATAGACTGCTGTGATTATTGGCACTAGGCATATATGTAGTGAGTTTGGTATGGTATCATAATATATGTTGTTCTGTGATTATATATATATATTTTTTTTTCACTCGCTCACTTTGAACTCAAGTGTAGTCCATACATGCTATTTATAGTAGTGATGGATTGAATTTTGCGTGTGGGTTAGCTTTCCCTTTTAACAATGTCCCTTGCCATCAGGCGAATCCACTCTGACTTCATAGGTACTTGTAATTTACGTTCCCGACAGGTCAACATTTTAGTCCAGCTGTCCGGTGTAGGGGTTGAACTGCTTACCTCTGCATCAGCACAACAGATGTTTAAGAACACGCATTCTTACCCATTCAGCCATGCAGACCTGCATTATATTTTGTATTAACTAAATAATAATTTACTGCTAAATTTAAGGGTTAGTTATGTGCAAACAAAGAGCATGCTAGCGTAGTGACTAGATACTCACCTGCTGTACCAGTGGTCTTGGGTTCGATTCGCACCAGAGCAGTTTAAAAATTGACCTGGGCTCTCCGGTCAACCTACCATCAAATAGGTACCAGAAAATGTCTTGGGAAGTAAAGGTAGCCAGTGTGATACCGATCACATCACCCACTGAGATCTGCTTGGTCTATACAAATATGGATGTCTTGGGAAGTAAAGGTAGCCAGTGTGATACCGGCCACATCACCCACTGAGATCTGCTTGGTCTATACAAATATGGGTGTCTTGGGAAGTAAAGGTAGCCAGTGTGATACCGATCACATCACCCACTGAGATCTGCTTGGTCTATACAAATATGGGTGTCTTGGGAAGTAAAGGTAGCCAGTGTGATACCGACCACATCACCCACTGAGATCTGCTTGGTCTATACAAATATGGGTGTCTTGGGAAGTAAAGGTAGCCAGTGTGATACCGACCACATCACCCACTGAGATCTGCTTGGTCTATACAAATATGGGTGTCTTGGGAAGTAAAGGTAGCCAGTGTGATACCGAGCACATCACCCACTGAGATCTGCTTGGTCTATACAAATATGGATGTCTTGGGAAGTAAAGGTAGCCAGTGTGATACCGACCACATCACCCACTGAGATCTGCTTGGTCTATACAAATATGGATGTCTTGGGAAGTAAAGGTAGCCAGTGTGATACCGACCACATCACCCACTGAGATCTGCTTGGTCTATACAAATATGGATGTCTTGGGAAGTAAAGGTAGCCAGTGTGATACCGACCACATCACCCACTGAGATCTGCTTGGTCTATACAAATATGGGTGTCTTGGGAAGTAAAGGTAGCCAGTGTGATACCGATCACATCACCCACTGAGATCTGCTTGGTCTATACAAATATGGATGTCTTGGGAAGTAAAGGTAGCCAGTGTGATACCGAGCACATCACCCACTGAGATCTGCTTGGTCTATACAAATATGAATGTCTTGGGAAGTAAAGGTAGCCAGTGTGATACCGACCACATCACCCACTGAGATCTGCTTGGTCTATACAAATATGGATGTCTTGGGAAGTAAAGGTAGCCAGTGTGATACCGACCACATCACCCACTGAGATCTGCTTGGTCTATACAAATATGGGTGTCTTGGGAAGTAAAGGTAGCCAGTGTGATACCGACCACATCACCCACTGAGATCTGCTTGGTCTATACAAATATGGGTGTCTTGGGAAGTAAAGGTAGCCAGTGTGATACCGACCACATCACCCACTGAGATCTGCTTGGTCTATACAAATATGGGTGTCTTGGGAAGTAAAGGTAGCCAGTGTGATACCGACCACATCACCCACTGAGATCTGCTTGGTCTATACAAATATGGGTTCGGTAGCATGTGTCCAGTGCACCTTAAGCTTGTGAGAAGGACCTTTACTGTTTTTTTTTGGAGGTGTTCTTGGCAGTCAGCTTGCCATTCTGTGGAGAGACAGAGCCAGATAGGGTTAAACCTGGTGCATGAAGTCAATCCTTTCGCCTTGAACTTGTTAAAATAAAATACTTTGGTGAGTTTGTTGAAGTAACTAATTATATGTGACTGTTTATATCCACGAGTGAAGTGTGGTGTGTATCAGTTTAATACTCTGTGCCTTATTGGTGTTTGCTTAAATTATCTAAGAACTGTTGCATTGGTCAGTTTTCTTTGTTTTGTTTTTAAAATATCAGTCACGGTGATTACAGTGATTGATGGTGGCAGCATGGTTGATCGATCATTGGCAGTTAAGAAATGTTGTTCCCACATTTGATTCTGGGATCAGTACTGTTTCATAGAGTGAGTATCAATGATTTATTTTGGAAGGAAAGATGGCAAAGTAAGGAGTTGGTCAAGTAAATGCATAATGTTGCCAAGCTATGTGGGGTATCAATGCTTCATGCCTGTATGGCAGTGTCTAACATGGTGTTCCCTTATATCTTTAAGGCAATTTATTACAGATAACCTGGATTAGTCAGATGCAGTGTGAGACAATATATTTGAATAACGGCATATATGGGGAAAATGTTACTGATTTTTTTCTTGTATGGCAAATTCAGAATTAGATTGTCAGTTTCTTAAACTCAGCTCATATTTTCTCATGTTCGATGCAGTGTTTTTTTTTCTTTCCGCACTTTAGGTTTTTAGGTACTGCTAAATTTAAGGGTTAGTCATTTCCAAGCTTTCCTTTTAAATCAAAATAATATTGATTACATGATGGGTGGGCATTTAAAAGGTTATATCCAGAATAACATGAAATACCACGTTTGTTATGCTATGTTATGTTGAACGACGTCATTGCACATTAGGCATTCCATACGTACTCGGTCCTCCGATGCAGCAGCAATCCCAAAGTATTTCTGCTCGCTGTTCCCATAAGGAGTTGGCTATGGCATTCCCTCTGTCTTTCCCTTGAGGGTGGTGTTGATGTGACTGGCCAGATTTCATCCACAATTCATGTAACAAGGCTAATTTGGGGCAGAGACTGCCGCTTGAAATTTTCTGTAGCATGTTCAGGGAGTCTGATATCTTCTTCTTCTTCTGCGTTCATCCGGAGAGTTTTTTCGGACATGATTGCATTGTGCCTGTTTACAGCAGAGTTGCGTTCTTGCGCCGTTAGGCCGACACATCTGACTTCTGCGGGTGTTTGTTGACTGGGTTAACCTTCCCTGGTGAGTCTGATATAATTATTGCATGTGTGGCTTCCTGTTCTGCTGCCCATGTGAGTGCTCTGGAGGCAGTGGTGATCTCCATAGTCAGGCTTGATGTGGTCTTGAATGTGCCATTATCCCCTTTGATTGTTCTCCCCATCTTTTGTGCTGTGTAAGCCAAAGATGATCTTGAACTTTGCTCCTGACCCATCTGTGCAGGTGATGATGTCTTCTACATGTGAATGTTGTTTGACCAGTACCTTTATCTCAGTGTCAACTAATGCAGGCAACTGACCTCTGCAGTATCTCCCTAGTGTAATGACCACCAGAGAGTGTTTTTGCAGTCTGTAGGTGTATCGGTCCATTCTTTTCTATGTTGGAGATCACACAAGTCACAGACATGCTTTATTATCTCTTTAGCCATCCAGGAGCAACCTCTTTTGTAGCGCACTCCCATTCTGTCATCACTGAGCAGGGGATGTTTTTTTTATCAGCTGGTACTCTCAGGTACACTTTAACCTGTGCCATTATGTGCCTGGTGGCCATCATTGGTGAGTCAAGGATGTGCACAGCTGGGCACAGGGTATCTTTTGTGCAGCCAAGTATGTCTTATTGCATCATTTTGCACCTTGTTTAGTCATTCTAGCTGGGTTGTTCTGACAGTGAGGAGGCCTAGACTGTAATGTGTTATCCCTGGTAGAGAAGGAAGAGCTGCCTGTGCCATCACCTTGAGTGCAGTCAAGCAAAAACTATTGGCTACAACTACTGGCCTCCCATTATGGATTTATGAAAATATTGGTATGAATACTGATCTCCCATACTTTAAGAATACATTGTTGGAAATTTATCTCTAGCTTGGGCCAAGTTGAAAGGAAGGAGAGTGTGGGGCACTTTCTTGTGTAGATGTAATGTAGCGCCTATGATGTGCCTAGCAATCCACATCTCTACAACAATATCTGTATATGGATTATCAGTACTGTTATTTTATTATATGGTAGCAAGAAATGTTGTACCTGCCTTTCCGTGTGTCTCTTTTCACATACAGTATTTATTTAAGATTCTCTCATTGCTTTCTGCTTGATCCTCTCTCTATCTTTCACTGTCGCAACTTTTGTAATTGTTTCTTCTATCTGGCGCTATCATTTTCTAATGCTGAGTTACTGGTCTGGAGATGGTAAATCAAATGCTGAGTTACTTAACTGTGCCTTTACCACATTTATATAATATTCCATTTCCTCCTCCTTCTCTGTTCTCTTTTTTCATTACAACATTGACAGAAAGAAAGTAAGATCATTTTTGTAGGGCTGTGGTGTTCTCTCTTTGCGTAGTCACAGATGGTACCTTGACTTCATAAAGGACATGCAACTAACTGAAATCATAGTAAAAGGCCTCTGGGGGACAGTTTCTGTTGAGATTTTTGCTTGATGACTAAACCATTTGTTTCATAGATTCTCTTTATAATTTAGTGCTTCAATTGTACTCATTTAATAGCTTATTTCTTCATTTCTCATTGTTTTATTTGTTTATTTTTCCTAATATTCATCACAGGAAAAAGATAATTGTCAGTTTTTCTTATCAAACACATCTGTCTTAAAAAGTGACTACTTATTACTTTGATAACCCCATCTTCTTGTCATCTTATTATCTCATATTCCTGTCTTCTTTTTATCTTGTTATTTCATATCTCTGCCTTCTTTTCATCTCAGTATTGGATATTAATGATGACCCTCTCAGAGAGAATAGATTGCCACAGGCGCCATCACTGTTTAGGGCACATCCAATGATTTGGTTGACTTCCTGGAAGAGAAGTCCATTTCAGTAATGGGCCTCTGATCCTGAAGGAGCTTAGTGATAAATTAAATATTCCATCAAATCATTGTACTTTTAACACATTTTATCATTGGATCCCCCAAAAACTAGCATGTTTAATGTAAATGAAACTGCGTTCTTAGCTGCGACACCACGCCTAGACTTCTATACATTGAGTAAAGCTGTTGAAATACCATACTCATCTCATCTCTCATCTCATCAGATGCGGTGTCGAGGTGAAGTATAAACTTTGTGAGAGTGCCTAAAAAAAGTACCATACTATAAAAATATATTTTGCTTTTCTTACAGCAGAATTTTGGTTTTCAGTTGCAAAATCTCATGTTTGTTTTTGCACACACACATACACAAATAAAACATGGGGACAGGAATGATCTGAAGGAGATGGTCAGAATACTGATGGTAGTGTCATGTCCAGGAAAATGGTCATTGAAGCCACTCTGCCAATCCACAAGGCTGTTGGCTATTGGCTTACCTTGCTTCTGTAGCTGTATTACAGACTGCTCTTATTGTTAGCACATTCCTCTTCACTTGATTGTGTTTCTTCTGGAGGTCAAGAAATCTTCATGACTATCTTTACATGGGTTTCTAATGCACAATTTTCTTTTAGTTTATTTATCTTTGGCATTTTATTTTTCCCCACTTATTTCTTTACTACATGAAATTAGCATATTTAACATTTATCAGAATTACCTATCTGCACAATTACATAGGGATGTGAATGTTGTTCATCATCATCATCATATGGCCTCCAGAGTGGCTTAGGCATTCATGCCTCTCCACAGATCTCGGCCTTGATGTTCTGGATGAATTCTACTTTTGATATTTTAAACCATCAAGCATCATTTCTCTTGAGCTGCCTTTACCTTTTCTACTGCCGATCTTTCAAGTTGTCACAATGTTCTCCAATGCCTCTTTTTGTGGGACACTCTATTTCTTATTGTTGTGTATAATGTTCTTCTTTTATTAGCCTCTTCCAAGCATTCATTGTTAATTAATCTGGCCGTCAAAGATATTTGCAACATTTGTCTCAGAAGCATCTTCATTGCCTTCAAGCTCTTCCTAATGTGTATGTTTACAATCTAAGATGCACTGCCATACAACAGTACGGG
Organism: Cepaea hortensis; assembly: GCA_963921405.1. Taxonomy (NCBI): domain Eukaryota; kingdom Metazoa; phylum Mollusca; class Gastropoda; order Stylommatophora; family Helicidae; genus Cepaea; species Cepaea hortensis. Next base: position 103,528,923 of record OY992880.1, read on the forward strand.
TTCAATATAACATTTCAGTACAAGCTCTTCCTAATGTGTATGTTTACAATCTAAGATGCACTACCATACAACAGTACGGGTTCAATATAACATTTCAGTACAAGCTCTTCCTAATGTGTATGTTTACAATCTTCTTTGCACTACCATACAACAGTACGGGTTCAATACAACATTTCAGTACTCTCTTTCTGAGTCAATGAATGTGACTTATTACATAAAATATTTTTTTGTTTTCTGAAATGTTATTTTTAGTTGGCCTATTCTGCTCCTTATCTCCGTCATGCATCTTCCATCTGATGCTATGATTGCTCCCAAATATGTTAATTTTGTTAATATGCTTTGTTATCACTACTTTGCATTACTTCATTAGTTTTATGCTTATCATTTTATATAAATATTATAAACATTTCAGGATCATTTTTTTAGTTAGGGGTGTCACTTACTGCATTACAAGAAAACAGCTATTACAAACAAATTTGTATATTTATATTGTGATTTTATAGAATTTACAGTGGTTTTGTATCTACAATGTTTCCAAGATTAAATATGTAATATTTGCTAATATGTTGAATAAAATAAAGGGTATTTTCTGTGCCATGTACAGCGAACTGTTTTTTTTTTTTTTTTCTGGTTTCCAGCTACAATGTTACTCCTTTTTCTACTTCTACTTCTTCTTCTGGCAAATACTGCATTCGAAACACAGCTGAGCTGGCGATTTAGAAGCAGACGTCTTGCATTGGTTTTCATACAATAGTATGAGTGCCTGTCGTTCAGAAAGCAATGGCAAACTATTGAACGTAAACTTGCCAAGAAATCACAAACAGCAAAACAAAAATGCTGGGATAGACTGCGACGTCCTGTAAAAGAATATGCAACTATCTTTTTTTCCTTCTTCCCCTCCTTCATCTGTGTCTTCATCATCCTTTTCCTCCTCCTTTTATTCCTTTTCTTTTTCTTTGTTGTCGTCGTCTTCTGCTGCTGCTTCTTCTTCAGGTGCTTTGTTTGGAACAGACGTAGGTGATCATGACTCTACAGTTATCTCAGTCATCGATATTTTAATGAGTTTTGTTTTGTCTTCCTTCCTTCCTTGCCTTGTATTTTCCAAGATAAAGCTAATTTTTCTTTTCTGATGCTTTGCTCCTTAAATTGTATTTGTCTTTTCCTAATTGTTGTGATGAGTGTTCTTGTAACATTTTTTTTCTCAATCTTTGATGTGTTGAACATTCTTCTCAAACACCGCATCTTCACTTTCTATAGTTTCACCATTTCATTGCTCATTGTCAAGCATCTTCATCCATACAGAAGAACAGGCCACACATATCTTTTCAGTAAGTGTATTTTAGTGCTTATTTTTTTTTTTTTTCCTGTGTTTGTTTGCTTTGAACTCAAGCGTAGTCCATGCATGTACTAATGCTTATGTGCACTGGACTGATTTTTGTGTGTGGATTAACTTTCCTACTTTCAATGTCCCTTGCTCTCAGGTGAACCCCTCTGACTTCTGAGATATTTATAATTTACGTCCATAAGTCAAGGATGAGAAGTCAACATTTTAGTCCAACTGACTGGTGTAGGGGTTGAACCCACTACCTTGACATCAGCACACTGGAAGTTTAACAAGCGAGCGCTCTTATCCATATGACCATGATTACCTCTCTTTCATACTTGTGATATTTCTGTTGTTCATGTCATTGCTAATGTTTGTAAAAGAATCCTTGGCTATGGCGATTCCTTTTCTCTATCTCAGTTTAAGTTTCTTTATTTCAAGAACACCCTGTTCCTTTTCTTCTGTCTTGTTCTTTATCTCAACATATTTTTACATGCTTGCCTTTAAGCATTCAATTCTCTACTGTCAAATCCAGACCACTATAATAAGTATCTTCACTGGCGTAGATTAATTCTGGACAAATGTTTGTGTTTAGTCTGTGATATTGCCGGCTCCATGGTAAAGGGATTACAGATGCAGTTTGTAATCCTGTATGCCATGTTCGAGACAGCTGCAGGTGATTTGGCAGCATGCCGCCTTGCGTGGTTTTCTTTTAACGAAATGGTATGGGTGCCGGTCGTTCAGAAAGCAATGTCAAATTTTTTTTTTTTGCATCTCCTTTTTACAGGACATTACTGTCAACACCAGCATTTTACTGCTGTTGTTAATGTCTTGGCAAGTTTATGTTCAGTAGTTTGCCATTGCTTTCTGAAAGACCGGCTCCTTTACGAATTCGTTAAAACTCAGCGCAATGCAGTCTGCTGCCAAATCGGTCACAGCTGTGTTTCGAATGCAGGTAAGCGGGCTTAAGAATTGCATCCATTAGCCCTTTGCCACAGAGACCGGCAATGGCAAAACTACTGAACGTAAACTTGCCAAGAAATCACAAACAGCCAAACTGACTGTGACGTCCTTTAAAAGGATATGCAACTAACTTTTTTTTTAAAGTCTGACATTATCAAGCTTGTTTCTGAAATAATATTGCCTTTACTCCCTCAATTGCCTTTATTCCCTCAGTTGCCTTTGTTCCCTCAAATTGCCATTATTCCCTCAGTTGCCTTTATTCCCTCAGTTACTCGTATTCTCTCAGACTGTCTTTATTCCCTCGGTTACCTTTATTCCCTGAGATTGCCTTTATTCCTTCATTTTCCTTTATTCCCTCAGTTGCCCTTATTTCCTCAGTTGCCTTTATTCCCTCAGTTGCTGTTCCTTCAGTTGCCTTTTTTCCCTCAGTTGCTGTTCCCTCATTTGCCTTTATTCCCTCAGTTGCCTTCATTCCCTCAGTTGCTGTTCCCTCATTTGTATTTATTCCCTCAGTTTCCTTCATTCCCTCAGTTGCCTTTATTTCAACAGATTGCCTTTATTCCCTCAGTTGCCTTTATTCCCTCAGTTACTCGTATTCTCTCAGACTGTCTTTATTCCCTCGGTTACCTTTATTCCCTGAGATTGCCTTTATTCCTTCATTTTCCTTTATTCCCTCAGTTGCCTTTATTTCCTCAGTTGCCTTTATTCCCTCAGTTGCTGTTCCTTCAGTTGCCTTTTTCCCCTCAGTTGCTGTTCCCTCAGTTGCCTTTATTCCCTCAGTTGCCTTCATTCCCTCAGTTGCTGTTCCCTCATTTGCCTTTATTCCCTCAGTTTCCTTCATTCCCTCAGTTACCTTTATTTCAACAGATTGCCTTTATTCCCTCAGTTGCCTTTATTCCCTCAGTTACTCGTATTCTCTCAGACTGTCTTTATTCCCTCGGTTACCTTTATTCCCTGAGATTGCCTTTATTCCTTCATTTTCCTTTATTCCCTCAGTTGCCTTTATTCCCTCAGAAGTGATACTATTATAGGTGATCCAGGAATGCTATTGTGCCAGTGGTGTGTACCAAGCCGTCTAATCACAATCTTCACCTCTCTCTAGTGCATCCCAGAAACTCTCAGTTATCTGCCTAATGGTCGATTTAACCTTCATGTGTCTTAATCAATCAATTATGTGCCATGCCGGAAAGCGTGGGCGGTCATGACTCGCCATTTCACTCGATCACCAGAGTCGTGGATCAGCTCAGTGTTCCTGTCTCGTCCATTCCATATGGGCAAGCCATCCAGGTATTTTCCTCTCGGTCTTCCTCTTGGTCTGTTCCCTTCGATCTTGCCAGTTGTCACTAAGTTCTCCAATCCATTTTTCCATGTCCAAAAATTTGACTGTCTACGTCTAATTTCTCTAATAAATTTACGAGTTACATTTGTCTCCTGTAGTACTTGGTCATTGGTTTTTCTATCTGTCCATGGTATTCTTTGCATTTTCCTCAATTCTGCAGCCATCGGGTGTTTTTCAGCTTGACTGCACATTGTCCAAGTTTCACAACACAAATTCATATAACCTTTTCTTTCCCCTTCTCCCATTTCCCCTACTATAGAGATAGGGGGTATGAGGTGTCAGGCATTGGTAGCACCTTTGGTAAGGATGACTCTCATGTCCTTTTCAGGACCCATCCCCACTGGTCCAAGCCTGACACCCAACTCGTGCCTGTGGCTCCTAGTAGCTGTCAGCATGCGACAGCGGCCACCCCCGGGCAACAGCTGTGAGAGGCTGGCTAAACCAGGCATGGGTAGCCGATTTGGTGTCAAACCAAGCGGTGAACTAGGGTATGACTACCCAGCATGTGAAGACAGGATCCGGCAGACTGCGCAGAAGAAATCGTTCCTGATTCAACGGGCAAGACGGCGTTTACCCGCAATGCGTTGTGGAACGTAACGAGCACGGCAAGGCACGTAGAGCGCCCTGGTCATCCACTGCACCTGTATTCGTCTCCAGTCGTCTTGACTTGTCCTGCCACTGGATTCAGATGGACTCGGGCGAGAGAGTGAGGTCGACGAATTGCGCAACTCTTCCTCACTTTAATCCAATTCATCGCGCAAGTCTTTCTTCATCCAACATCATATATCACCTTCAAGCCCTGTGGCGAGCGGCGAAGCGGCAGGCGTGGGTACGCTGGCAGCTGTAGTCACAGACCTGCAAACAGGCGGCTCAGGCCATATGGTCATCTTCTACTTACCGGAGCAGCAGTGGGATTCGGCAGCCCCCTGAGCGACTGAGCAGCCCTCTATAGGAACACACTGCTCACCTCCATAGCATGAGGAAGGGGCTAGAAAAGGTGCCCTAAACATTGTCTGCTCCATCACTACCTAACCAGCTAGCCGCGGTTGGTGGGTACCTTAAACTGCGGTCGACATACAAACAAAAAGAAAAAAACAGGTAAAGCTAAAAGAGCAAACCATATTCCCTTAACAAGGCTTTTGATACAGTCAGCAGAGAAGGACTGGAAGATTATGGCAAAATATGGCTGTCCACGAAAGTTTGTCCAAATAGTGCGGCTATTTCATGATGGGATGCAGGCAAGAGTACAGGAAAATGGTGAACTGTCTGAGCCCTTTCCTGTCACTAATGGAGTGAAACAAGGATGTGTCCTGGCACCAACACTGTTCAGCCTCATGTTTTCAGCTATGTTGACGAATGCCTTCGAGAACAATAACATTGGAATAGACATCAAATACCGTATGGATGGAAAGTTATTCAATCTCAAAAGGCTGAAAGCTAAAACCAAAATTGACAACGACACCGTTTGCTGATAATTGTGCTCTATACGCCAACTCAGAGGCGGACATGCAACATAATGTTTCAGCTTTCTCACATGCCTGTGCCAACTTTGGCCTCAATATCAATGTGGAGAAGACTGTAGTTATGTACCAGCCAGCTCGAGGAAATAATCACACTGTGCCGAATATCAAAGTGAATGGTCATAGTCTAAGTGTTGTGGACAAATTCACCTATCTTGGCAGCACTGTGTCACAAGCTGCCACAATTGATGATGAAGTGAATACAAGAATCTCCAAGGCCAGCGCGGCCTTTGGCAGACTGTACAAGAATGTATGGGTCAGATATGGAATAAGCCTGCAAACAAAGCTGAAAGTCTACAAAGCAGTTGTATTATCCACACTGCTATATGCTTGTGAAACCTGGACTGTATCAGCGACACGCTAGGAAATTAAACCACTTCCACAGTCTGCCTTAAGAAGTTACTGAAGATTAAATGGCAAGACAAGATCCCAGACACTGAAGTCCTAGAAAGAGCGTCCATGCCCAGTATCCACACTCTACTAATGAAGAATCAGATTCGCTGGGCTGGTCACTTGACTCGCATGCCAGATCACAGTCTCCCTAAACGAATTTTTTACGGCGAGTTGCGTTGTGGTAAACACTCCCAAGGCGGCCAGAGGAAACGTTCAAACGCTTTAAAGACACTGAAAATCTCACTGAATGCTTTTGGAATTCATCATGACACCTGAGAGACTGTAGCCAGAGACCGAAATTCGTGGCGTGCATCATTACACAAGGGTGCAGTCACGTGTGAGGCAACCAGGACTGCAAGAGCTGTGAAGAAAAGACAGAACAGAAAAACCACTGCAGAAAATCCTCCGGTACTTCAATTTTAATTCACTGCAAACAAAGGGAATTCCAGGGCACACGTCATATCCTGGAGTCCCCTTATTCGCGCTGTATCTCGGTGTGCATGACCTTGACCGGAATAACGTCGGTGTGCAGCAAATGGTTTAGTTAGGGTTAGGGTTAGGGTTAGTTACCGTTCGTCGCTCCTTTTTCGCGCCATGGCACGCACTGAAAAAAACTTTAATTGAACGGAGATCCCCCGCCAGTGCTATATATAGCTGCTAACAACGCTATATATAGCTGCTAAAGCTAAATATAGCCTCGTGACGTCTGTTGCGGTGAATTAAAATTGAAGTACCAATCCTCCTCCAGAAACGTCAAGCATTCTTTGTCCACATTGTCAAAGAACATTTCGAGCCAAAATAGGCCTTATCAGCCATCTTAGAACTCACGGCTCCATACCTTCAACCCCACTGGATGAAATGAATGGTTATCATCATTCTTGATGGACAAACAACAACATTTATTTTGTCTGCCCTTCTCTCTGTGTACTCTCTCTTTTTCCTTTGCTCTGTGCATATCCCAATAATTTCATTCCTATAGTGATTTACCTCCCTTCCCCACTCCCATTTCAATCATATCTTACACTTTTCTGTCACTTCCAGTCAGCTGACCCACGGAGCTCATTGCAATCGATTTGGGCTTTCTGTGCTCATTGATTCAGTTCAGTTTGTGTGCCCTTGAAAACACATGGCTCTATAACCTCAGCTAAGTTACTTTTTTGTTGTAATGTAGTTATATGAGTGTCATTTTGTAGTTTGTATGTTATATGTGTGCTGATGAAGACATTCTAGCTACAACATTAATCTTCTTCCAGTTATGACTGTTCTTGTAAAACTGACATACTGCACTTCTCATTTTTGTTGATTTACTCAACTGTGGTTTTACAACTTTACTCAGTCCGGTTTGTTTAATTTCTCGTACTCCTTGAGGATCACGTATTCTTCAGGGTACACTTGAAATTAAGATGTAAATAAAGGGCCCTTTACACGCCTTGATGCGTTTGGCTATATGCTATATATGATGCTAACCCCATATTGTTATTGACTAATGGGCACTGGCATTTTAGTTTGAGTGGACATGACAGCCCAGGTCAATGTTAAAAACAATCAAACACTATGAGGATACGAACTTAAGACAATGTTAAAAACAATCAAACACTATGAGGATACGAACTTAAGACAACCGGTCCGGTAGCCAGTCGTGCTAACCACTTTAATGTTTTTGTTTACATAGACGTTAAAATAAAAATAGCCGATGATCTGATGAAATGGCATCATCAAGTTCAGTAACCACGTGTGAGTGTGCCGAATTTGCCCAGTGGTTTCCCTTTATTGAAACAAATACGCTGTACTGCTCATTTCGTTCAAGTCACGTCGCATTTATAAACTGCAACCACTAGTGTCCGGTTATTCGTACCAGTATAATAATCTTGGCATATTTTACTAGTGTGTTATACAATTTACTCTTAAGAAAATTATATATCAAAGTTACATTCACTCAGGTACGAAGTTTTTTTTTTTACTTTTTGCATGACGTTCTCGAACCACAACAAGAAGCAACGCTCTCAGAAAACCTGATTTCTCATGTTATTTCTCACAAAACTTGATTTCTATTGTTATTGGTGTTATTTCTCAAATAACATTATTTCTAATGTTATTGGTGTTATTTCTCTCCCCCCCCCCACACACACGCCCCCCCCACACACGCCCCCCCCCACACACACACACATACGCGCTCGCACCCCCCCCCCTCCCCCACACACACACACATATATTTTCCTCATGTTACATCATGTTAGTTCTTTTTTTATACCTGAATTCTCGTGTTATTGTTGATGTTATTCCTTTTTTTCTAGAAACATGATTTCTCTTGTTATTTTTCGTGTTTCTCAAAGACCTATTTCTACTCGAAAATTTCAAGATGCTCATGTCATATTGTATGCGTGTAAGACCACAGCAACAGCAGCTGAAAAATGCTGGTGTTGACTGTAACATCCTGTAAGGGTTTTGCAACTTAAAAAAGACCTGAAAAATAATCAGACAAAGAGACAAACATCTTTTGGCAGTAGAAGTATAATTTACCAGGAAAATGCAAAGATTGTCGTGTGCGGACAGAAATAAACAAGTGAAGCAGTTCAACAAGGAGCAGGCGAAAACTGCGAATTGACTAGTCAAATTAGGTGTAGACATTCGGGATATTGTGGGCATGTTTTGAGGAGTAACAAATGTCAAAACTTAGCGACAGCTGGCAACTTGATGAGAGACGGGCAAGAGGAAATAACACAGAGATAAATATGTAGAAGTAACAAAGAAACTGATATTCGGCACAGTGTGATTATTCCCTCGAGCTGGCTGGTACATAACTACAGTCTTCTCCACATTGATATTGAGGCCAAAGTTGGCACAGGCATGTGAGAAAGCTGAAACATTATGTTGCATGTCCGCCTCTGAGTTGGCGTATAGAGCACAATTATCAGCAAACAGGAGCTCTCTGACGATGTCGTTGTCAATTTTGGTTTTAGCTTTCAGCCTTCTGAGATTAAATAACTTTCCATCCATGCGGTAGTTGATGTCTATTCCAATGTTGTTGTTCTCGAAGGCATTCATCAGCATAGCTGAAAACACGAGGCTGAACAATGTTGGTGCCAGGACACATCCTTGTTTCACTCCATTAGTGACAGGAAAGGGCTCAGACAGTTCACCATTTTCCTGTACTCTTGCCTGCATGCCATCATGAAATAGCCGCACTATTTGGACAAACTTTCGTGGACAGCCATATTTTGCCATAATCTTCCATTCCTTCTCTGCTGACTGTATCAAAAGCCTTGTTAAGGGAATATGGTTTGCTCTTTTAGCTTTAACTGTTTTTTCTTTCTTTGTATGTCGACCGCAGTTTAGGGTACCCACCAACCGTGGCTAGCTGGTTAGGTAGTGATGGAGCAGACAATGTTTAGGGCACCTTTTCTAGCCCCTCCCTCATGCTATGGAGGTGAGCAGTGTGTTCCTATAGAGGGCTGCTCAGTCGTTCAGGGGGCTGCCGAATCCCACTGCTGCTCGGTCAGTAGAAGATGACCATATGGCCTGTTTGCAGGTCTGCGACTACAGCTGCCAGCGTACCCACGCCTGCCGCTTCGCCGCTCGCCCATCGCTTGAAGGTGATATATGATGTTGGAAGATGAATCTGATTTTTCATTAGTAGAGTGTGGATACTGGGCATGGACGCTCTTTCTAGGACTTCAGTGTCTGGGATCTTGTCTTGCCATTTAATCTTCAGTAACTTCTTAAGGCAGACTGTGGAAGTGGTTTAATTTCCTAGCGTGTCGCTGATACAGTCCAGGTTTCACAAGCATATAGCAGTGTGGATAATACAACTGCTTTGTAGACTTTCAGCTTTGTTTGCAGGCTTATTCCATTTCTGACCCATACATTCTTGTCCAGTCTGCCAAAGGCCGCGCTTGCCTTGGAGATTCTTGCATTCACTTCATCATCAATTGTGGCAGCTTGTGACACAGTGCTGCCAAGATAGGTGAATTTGTCCACAACACTTAGACTATGACCATTCACTTTGATATTCGGCACAGTGTGATTATTCCCTCGAGCTGGCTGGTACATAACTACAGTCTTCTCCACATTGATATTGAGGCCAAAGTTGGCACAGGTATGTGAGAAAGCTGAAACATTATGTTGCATGTCCGCCTCTGATTTGGCGTATAGAGCACAATTATCAGCAAACAGGAGCTCTCTGACGGTGTCGTTGTCAATTTTGGTTTTAGCTTTCAGCCTTCTGAGATTGAATAACTTTCCATCCATGCGGTAGTTGATGTCTATTCCAATGTTGTTGTTCTCGAAGGCATTCGTCAACATAGCTGAAAACGTGAGGCTGAATAGTATTGGTGCCAGGACACTTCCTTGTTTCACTCCATTAGTGACAGGAAAGGGCTCAGACAGTTCACCATTTTCCTGTACTCTTGCCTGCATGCCATCATGAAATAGCTGCACTATTTGGACAAACTTTCGTGGACAGCCATATTTTGCCATAATCTTCCAGTCCTTCTCTGCTGACTGTATCAAAAGCCTTGTTAAGGGAATATGGTTTGCTCTTTTAGCTTTACCTGTTTTTTCTTTCTTTGTATGTCGACCGCAGTTTAGGGTACCCACCAACCGTGGCTAGCTGGTTAGGTAGTAATGGAGCAGACAATGTTTAGGGCACCTTTTCTAGCCCCTTCCTCATGCTATGGAGGTGAGCAGTGTGTTCCTATAGAGGGCTGCTCAGTCGCTCAGGGGGCTGCCGAATCCCACTGCTGCTCGGTCAGTAGAACATGACCATATGGCATGTTTGCAGGTCTGCGACTACAGCTGCCAGCGTACCCACGCCTGCCGCTTCGCCGCTCGCCCATCGCTTGAAGGTGATATATGATGTTGGATGAAGAAAGACTTGCGCGATGAATTGGATTAAAGTGAGGAAGAGTTGCGCAATTCGTCGACCTCACTCTCTCGCCCGAGTCCATCTGAATCCAGTGGCAGGACAAGTCAAGACGATTGGAGACGAATACAGGTGCAGTGGATGACCAGGGCGCTCTACGTGCCTTGCCATGCTCGTTACGTTCCACAACCCTTTGCGGGTAAACACCGTCTTGCCCGTTGAATCAGAAATGATTTCTTCCGCGCAGTCTGCCGGATCCTGTCTTCACATGCTGGGTAGGCATACCCTAGTTCACCGCTTGGTTTGACACCAAATCGGCTACCCGCGCCTGGTTTAGCCAGCCTCTCACAGCTGTTGCCCGGGGGTGGCCGCTGTCGCATGCTAGCTACTAGGAGCCACAGCCGTGAGCTTGATGGGTGTGGGTGATGGATTTGGGGATGTGTGTGTGGGTGGGGGATATGTCTGGCTGGGTTGGGGTTGTGATGCTGGATGGAGGATGTATGTGTAGGTAGTGAGGGTGATTGTAGTTGGGGGATGTATGGATGGGTAGGAGATGTGTGGGGAGATGTGTGTGTGAGTGAGGGATGTGTCTTTGGGATGTGTGTGGGTGTGGTGTTGTGTGGGAGGGGAGCTGGGTGTGGATAAAGGATGTGTGTGTGGGTGGGTGGAGGTGTGGTTGGGTGTGCGGGTGGGTGAAGGATGTGTGTGAGGGTGGGTGATGTGTGTTTAGATGGGTGGTTGGGGTGTGTGAAAGTGGGTGGGTAGATAGGAGATGTATGTTTTGATGAGTGGGTGAGGGATGTGTGGGTGTTAGTGGTTGAGGGATAAATACGTGTGTCTAGGGATGTGTGAGGGGATGAGTGTATGGGTTGGGGATGTGTGTGTGTGGGTTGTGTGTGCGTGGATGGGAGGTGTGTGTTTGTGAATGGGGGATGTGTTGGTGGGTGGGGATGTGTGTGAGGGATGTGTATTTGGGTGGGGAGATTTGCGTGGTGGGGATGTGTGTGTGTATGGGTTGGGGTGTGTGGTTAAGGGATGTGTGGCTGGGGGAATGGGTGGGTAGAGGATGTGTGGGTGGGTGATTGTATATGAGTAAGGGTGTGTGGCTAAGGGATGTTTGGGTTGGGGGATGGGTGGGTTTAGGATGTGTGGGTGGGTAGAGGATTTATGAGTGTGTGTAGGTTAGGAGATGGTGGGATATGTTTGTAGGTGTAGGCTCGGGATCTGTGAGTAGGCTGGGGGAGATGGTAGATTATGTGGGTGGGTGCGGAATTTGTGTGTGGGTAGGTGCGGAATATGTGAGTTGACGGGGAGATGTGTGTGTGCATGGGGGATGTGTGGCTGAGGAATGTGTATTTGGCTGGGTGGTTGGAGGTGTGTGGGTGGAGGAGGATATGTGGGTGAGTGATTGTAGTGGGCAATGGGACGGGTAGAGGATATGTGAGTGGGTGGGGGATGTGTGTAGGTGGGTGGATGTGTGTGGGTGAGGGATGTATGGGTTGGGGAATGTATGTGTGCTTGGGGTGTGGGTGGATGGGATGTGTGGTGGGTGAGAGGTGTGTGTGGGTGGGGAGATGTGTAGGTGTAGGAATGTGGTGGATGGGTGGGGGTATGTGTGTATGTGTGTGTGTGTGTGGATTATGTGTGTGGTTGGGTGGGGGTGTTGGAGTGAATGGGGGATGTGTGTGTGGGTGGTGGATGTGTCTCATAACATAGTAATATGCATTGTTTATGTTTACAAAATTCATGTGACAATGTTTTTTCCTATGCACTGTTGATGAAAGAAAGATGAGTGAATGGAAGGGCCGAATGTAAGACGGGCCTGCGTGCCCAATTTGTTACCCTTTGAAAATAAAGTCTGTTCGTTCGTTCGTTCTCTTTCACAGGTTCCCCTCAGGTTATGAAGAAAACAAGCTGAAACATCACTATTTCAGATCATGGATAAATTAATGCGGGATGATTTATTCAGTGGCTTTTGCACTGGGCCCATGATAAAAAAGGTCTGAAGGAACATGCCTTTGTGGAGCCGAAACATATAAGTATCCGGCAGATGACTTCTTAGTGATAGGGATCACAGAAATTGATAGTGAGATTATTTTCCATACCACATGAACAATAGTGAGATTATTTTCTATACCACATGGAACAAGAACAATAGTGAGATTATTTCCCATACCACATGGAACAAGAACAATAGTGAGATTATTTTCCATACCACATGGAACAAAAACAATAGTGAGATTATTTTCCATACCACATGGAACAAGAACAATAGTGATTATCTATGTAGAACAGGAACAATGAACCTGGCGCTTTTACTAAATTATTAGATTCCTTTGGGACTGTAAACAATAACTGTGTAATAGTGAAACTCTAGGACAATTAGAAAAGAACCATGTTATTTCAAGGGACAGTGTTCCGTGTTTTCACGATGCAAGGATTGTTAAGTCTCAGAACTGTAAGGACATTTGGTAACATTGTGTATGATGGATTCAGGATAAGTATCGGACTATATCTGTGATTGGTGACCAGGTATCGGGGTCATCAAAAAGCTACTGGAGGAAGTCAACATCTAGCAGGAGGGACACATCGTTTTGGTGAGGTCATTTTGTGCTGAACTATGGTGATGTTGTTTGGTCCTTACCGGGATGATCAGACTTTGCTCCTGAGCTGTTCGGCCTGATTCTGCAGACACATTAGAGTATACGACATACATTCTACACATACACTTCTCACATACACACACTTTTCTTCATTAAATTAATGTGTATTAATTTTTAGAAACTAGAGTTGTTTAGTATTTTGTTTTGGGGAAGTGTGAGAGGGGGCATGATCCAGGGGTGAGAGAGGGAGAGAGAAAGAGGTATCCAGTGACTGACGGAGTGTTGTGGACGGAATCTAGTGGATTCTCCAGAATAATGATATGGGGTTAAAAATAATGTGGGTGTTGATTCCCCTCACTCCAGGGACGACACTATAAAGGAAAATACGACACTGACCTTACACGTATAATCTGATCTTTTTCTATTATGATTTTGCCATCTTTAGTTTTTAGACAGCCTGCTGATGTAGTTGTTGTTTTACTAGTAAGTTCCTGAATTCTTTTGTGCACTAATTTGGTATTTTGACTATTGTGTTGTTTTTCAATTTCTAAGCAATTTTTCTCAAGCCATATTCTTCTGCCTCCTTACATAATATTCTGACGTGTCTGTATATTTCGTCATATTTGGCAGGATTATTTTTGTTGAGTCTTCTTGTTTACATTAGGTGTAAAATTTCTTCAGTCATCCATTTCTTAGGACCCATCTTCTTTAATTTTGGAATAGTTGTTTCTGCAGGCAAACTGATTGAATTCTTCAACATTTCCCATTGATCATCTACATCCTGGAATACTATCTCTAGATCAGACAATATATCACGTCTGTTCTGTACTTCTATGATGAATTTGTTTTGTATTTCCTTGTCGATACTCAATGTACACAAATCATATTTAGTGTTTCCTGTTTTATACTTGACTTTCTTTAACTTTATCCTTCTTGTAATATGCGAGGCAATAAATCGTACCAAATATCTTCTTCTTATGCGTACATCCGGAATGTTGTTTTGGATGTAATTGCGTTGTGCCTGTTTACACCAGAGCTGACAGAAGAAACCGCCAAAACAGAGATACAGTCAAGGTTGGTGTGGCGGGTTTCACTGGGAGATTGAGCACCTATAGATTTGTCCGGAGGGCTACAATGCTAATAGACAGGCAGGTATCAAAACAACAAAATTTTACAGGGCTAAAAATACAAGACACAACAAAAATAAAATAAAAATGTCAACAACACGTGGTGCTCCCAAGCGGTCACCCATCCAAGTACTAACCACACCCGACGTTGCTTGACTTGGGTGAGGGGAGGAGAACCGGTATGTGCCACGTGGTATGGCCGTAGACGATGGAGAACCGGTATGTGCCACGTGGTATGGCCGTAGACGATGGAGAACCGGTATGTGCCACGTGGTATGGCCGTAGACGATGACTGGTGCCGCTGTGTTGTCTGTATACCTGAGGAAGGGACAAGGGGCTGGACGACTACTGGGGCACGCCTCTCTGAGGTCCGCGCAATCATGTCAAAGCCTGGTCGGGATGCCAATCAATCAGGGGTTGAGAGGTGTCCAGCTCAAGTGAGATTGACTTGGAGAGAAGTGTCCCGCCTTCGTGACCCAGCAGTCGTAGTGGCAGGGGCGGTTCCATCCTGCAGTAATGTCCGGGTTCCTGGGCGACCCTCCTCGGGGTCTTAAAGTTAACGGTTCTTATGCCTACGGGAACTTTCGCTCTTGAACAAGGGGGTCAAGTAGTTCTCCGGACCATTTGGTACTGTGCTTTCCCCCCTGCAGAAGGGAGTCATGGGGATCATGTGGCATTACTTCAGAGATCGAACAGCACTGACATACGGACTCTGCCTTAATGAATGGGGACCCCACTTCTCTGTGAGCCAATGTCAGGAGAGGTGTAGACACTATTTACCACCTATTTAATTGGATCAATTCAGCAATCTTCCTGAATGCACAAGAGTTCGCTATCTGTCTTGTCTGTCTTTCCATGAGACTGAGCACTTGCGAGTTTGTCCGGAGGACTGTCTCTGAGTATCAACACGTCGAAAGACTGGAGAGACTGAATACTTGAGGGATTGTCCGGAGGGCTATCATGGAACCATCAGATTTTTAAATTTGAGTATTTTCTAATGGGACCACCACCAAAAGATAGGCCTTGAGAAACCGAATCTAATGGTACCAAGATGATGCATGTATGTCAATTAGAAGCGAAGATATGCAACTTTAAGTGTCGTGGTCATTAACGCAGAAATTGACACAAAAGATCTCCTCCGGGCATCTTTTTTTCGTGTCCAAACCAAGGTCATAGCAGAAGTTATCAAAATTTATGTTCTTACTAGTGTAGTTTGTTTATTTTTAAATGAACACCCTAGCAACCATACACGAACATCCTAGCAACCATACACGAACATCCTAGCAACCATACACGAACATCCTAGCAACCATACACGAACATCCTAGCAACCATACATCATTGCGATCGGTGTAGCCAAGCCTAATTGCTCATGTCATCTATTTTTACATATAATGCAATGTTACCTAATCTTATATATAAATTAGGATGTGCGTCCGTATTTATGTATCTCTGTATGTATGTATGTATGTCCTTTATA
>OY992880.1:104194732-104232232 GCA_963921405.1 Cepaea hortensis
TTCTCTATTTCCTCTCATACATTCTTTCATTCATCATCTCTTATGAAGCAATTCTTTGACAACAAAAGAACAATAAGCATTAAAATGCATGAAAAGTAACTCGTTGAGGAAATGTTTAACATGGGCGGGCACCATAAATACCCAACGTGGGTGTAACGCGCCATAAATATGGGAATGTTAAAAAAAATTAATGTGCTGTTGAAGAAAAATAAAAAGATGAGTTAGAAAATTTTCACTATTTAAATAGATGCATTATTTTTATGAAAACTTTGAAAATGCCTTAAAGATTATATCATTATTTATTATAACTATGCCTATAAATAACTGTAGACAAAGAGTTTATAAATCTTTGAAGACAATGCAACAATATGACTATAAAGTATATAGCAATGTTATTAAAAGTTATGCCCCATGAAATAACTTTTCTTAAGTTAAGTCCCGTCGCTATATATATAAATGATAAGATATTAAAATATTAAATTTTAGTAAGTAAATAGCTGATTGTACACTAATAAACTATGACAGTTGGATGCACGGGAATGAGAAGAAGACGTGTAGAAAATTTCATCTCAATCGGATGGACCGTTCGCGAACGCGTAAAGAACGGACATACATACATACATCGTCTTTTATAGATATAGATGCAATTGTTATTTACGGGTTTTAGTGTTTATTTCATGTGTAATTGTTATTTACAGATTTAGTTGTCTATTTCAGAAACGGAACGCAGACTACCAGTACTTCAAGACCTGGTACAACAGATCAGTTCCTTACTTCTTTGATGCCAGTGTCAGTGAGTATTCCAGACAGTTCGGGTCATTTATATTAAGAGAGAGGACCTGCTGATTCCTTCCTGTAGAGCAAATAAATAATCAATCACACCTGGAGATCAGCATGGCTGAATGGATCAGAACGTGCATTCTTAAACATCCTGTGTGCTGATGCCGAGGTAAGGGGTTCAACTACTACACCGGATACTTGGACTCAAATGTTGACTTTTCGTCCTTGACATAGGGACGTAAATTACAAATACCTCTCAAGTCGGAGTGGATTAGCCTGATGACGAGGGACACTAGTAATAGTGAAAGCTAATCTGCACGCAAAATATAGTCCAGTGCTACCAGAAGTACGATTGAGTTCAAAGCGAGAGAGAGAGAAAAATAAATAAATAAATAACTAAATAAAATATGACAGCTTATGTTAAGATTGCCTTACAAGGAAAAGCGCAAAGGACAGAAAGATAATTGCTACTTAATAATGGTCATAAACAAACAACGGTAGTCTCGGTAAAAACAATGACGGATTTTTTAAAAGCTCACCTGGTAATACAGGTAGAACTAGCCTAAAATTGGTACCAGAAAATGTCACAGGAAGTAAAGACGACCTTCGTTGTATTATACTTATCTCATCACTCATCGAGTGAAGAGTGGTCTATTAAAAATATGGAGCTAGTATCATATACCCAGTACACATCAAGGCGTGTATAGGGTCAGTTAGATTGTGTGTGTTTTTTTTTAAAATAATTAACAAACAAGATAAAGATAGACTGTGAAACGACAGCGTCATAGACAGTTATAATTGCAGACACATTAAGAGATGTGTAAACACATACCTCAATTAAAAATGTAACTAAAAGATTATACTTTCCCACTATACTATCCCGTTTCATTCTACCCATGGATAGCCGTTTCAAGCTAGGACACTAGATAAGTATTTTTAATCTATTTTTGTTTGTTTATTCTGTGCTGACGAAGGCTTTGGCCGCAACGTTCATTGTTTTTTGTAGTTGTGCTTTGGTAAAGCTCTCAACCTACTTCTCGTTTTTCTGTGATTCATTCATCACTATCCCGAACGCTTCAACTATCGATGTCCAGAAGGATAATAAATGGAATAAATATATTGTAATCAAATGTATTCCTTAATTTCAAAGGAAGAAATGTACTGTAAGCAAAAGTATTCTTTAACTTAAAGGAAATAAATATACTGCAAATAAATGTGTTCTTTAACCTGTCAACAGGCGCTGGCGTTCAGGCCCTGGTCGAGGCAGCCATGACAGGCATCCAAAATGTTAGCTGCATTCTGTTCAAGACGAGAAGCAATGAGAAGGATTATATTAGGTTCATCATGCCTATCAGTGGGTTAGTATGGTTTTCTATGTTATCGTCTTCGTCGTCATCATCATCATTGTCATCACTACCACTACCACTTTTATCATATATACATCTTTTATCATATATACATCTTAGACTTTGACAAATACCATCCTGGTTACTTTGGCAAAGTAGGTATGAGATCCTACCACAAGTTAGTTAGCTGTACACCCTTTATAGGACGCTGCAGTCAGCCCCAGCAATTTTTGTTGTTGCTGTTCGTGATATCTTGGCAAATTTATGTTCAGTAGTTTACCATTGTCGCCGGCTCCGTGGTGAAGTCGTTACGGACGAAGTTCGTGATCCCGCATACCCGCGTTCGAAACACAGTTGGTTTTTACGATATGGTATTGGTTCCGGCCGTTCAGAAAGTACATAAGTCTTAAAAATCGATGAGTTCTAGTTCAATGCACCGGGTTTTATCCCACATGGCTCTGTGTCTTTCCACAGGGCGGCCTGCCGAAAGTTTCACACAAAGCACGAACTATGTAGCTCCAGCGACGATCCCCAGGAGTCTCCAAGACTTCCTTATATATAGTGTGCTGTTAACTGCAAGTAGTTACCTAGATACAAAGTTACCGAGATATGCAGAGACTCTACCGTGCATGTGTCTAGACCGCAATTATGTAAACAAGAAGACATGTTAGTCTTTTGTAAACACCGTGGTGACAGTGAAACATATGGCAACGTGTTATGTGTATTTCAGTGAAAAGGATTCATTACGCTATTTCATTATGTCTTGAACTTGTTTATGTAGTAAGCATCTGTCGAGATGCAGCAAAATATGCCATCATTATACTAATTTCCAATCATTCAAGAGGTACCTGCTATTTTGCTCTCCGTTTATATAATTGCGGTTTAGACACTTGCACGGTAGAGTCTCTGCATATCTCGGTAACTTTGTAACTCGGTAACTACTTGCAGTTAACAGCGCACTGAAACTGGGAATTGCACTTTTATATAATGGTAGTTACTAGACGAAAAACCACTGCCAGTGTAACATTCTCATGTACTCTCAAAAGGAAGTTTCAGAAGCATGTTTGTGTGTTATGCACATAGCATCGTTAAGTTAAATTAGTTGCATATCCTTTACAGGACATTGCAGTCAACACCAGAATTTTTAGCTCTTGTGATCTCTTGACAAATATACGTTCAGTAGTATGCCATTGCTTTCTAAACGACCGGCACCCATACCATTTCGTAAAAAAAAAAAAAGCCAGCGCAACGAGGTCTGCTGCCAAATCTCACTCAGCAATGTTTCGAACGTGGGTATTCGGATCACGAACTGTGTCTGTAACGCCTTCTCCACGGCGCCGGCACATAGCATCGTATGAGTTGAAAATATCCTGACTTCAACAACGTCCTCATCGTGATCAAATGTCTTGCCAACTGGCGAGGGCGACCGTGCTTCTCCACTTCTTGTACTTCAACAACATGTATTAGTTTGTGTGCTGACATCATTATGAGCCGTGACACCAGTTAAGAGTCTACTTCTCTCGATGTCTTTCTCTGTTTCATTGTTTTCCCTTCTCGTCGTATGACCAAAATATGACGCCTGCCTCTTTCTTTCTGATATTTGTGATAATTGTCTTCGCATCTTAACCTTTTGAAAAAAAAAGAAAAAAGTTTAGACTACTCATTATGGCTGTTCATTGAATTGTGAACATTCTCATTTAAAACTAAACCCCAGAAGCCACATAACATTTGTTTAGCTTTGTTTGCTTCCTTTGTAATTATCCATGATTTACAACCATATGATGAAACTGATTCTATGTACGTAACATGCGTGAATGATTTTTTTACGTCCAATGACAGGCATTTACTGCATACGATGTTCTTCATGTTATAAAATGTAGTGTTTCCTTTGTCTATTAATTTCTGTGACCGCGTGATACATCTTCCACATGCTGTCATAAGACAGTGTCATCAGCACAACGTAAGTTATTTACATTATGACTGCAAACTGCGATCCCTACCATATTTCTATAGATCTTTAACCACACAACAAAGTATATAAAATATTTGTACATTCTTAACAATGTACAAACACCAAATATTGTGGCTTTTCTAAAAGGCCACCATAGGAAATATTAGTTTAGTTTAGTTTAGTTTAGTCGACGGATCAACATCACGGCACACGGGTGTAAACCATAAGTGCTCCGTTCTACTCCTAACTCAAGCCTGAGTCCGGAGAAACTCAGCTCAGTGCGCGAACACCATAGCACAGGCGAGGATTCTGAAATACTTTGGGTAGATTTTTAACTCAATTTTGCCCGGGCAGCGCCATTAGGCTACTCTTTATCGAAACTGCCAAGTTGGATATTTTACGTGCGCAACAATACACATGGACGTCCGATCTCACTATCCAGAACCAGGGGAAATATTGTTACTAGATGTCCACGTGAAAAAATCCCGGCCACCCGGGACCTCCAGCACTCGAGGTGGACACCATACCTATAGACCACTCAGAACCCTGGCTTTTCTATAAAAAAAATCACGATAGTAAATATTAATCCTGCTTCATAAAAGATATTCTTCTTCGTTTGTCCTTATTCCTTATTGGAGTATGCTCCCTGAACCATCTCTCTCCAAGCCCTCCTATATTTAGCTATCCCATGCAGCTCGGCGCATATCCTCCCAATGTTATACATGTTTGCCCCTACTTCTCTACTATCTGTGTTCTGTATCAGGAATATAGTGGTACTGCAATTTTGAAGGAAATGTGCGGCAAATGAATGTGTCCATGATTATCATATGCCATGCCGATAAGTGTGGGTGGTCATGTTTCGCCATCTCACACGATCACCAGAGTCGTTGATCAGCTCTACTACTACTACTACTACTACTACTACTACTACTACTACTACTACTACTACTACTACTACTGCTGCTGCTACTGCTACTACTACTACTACTGCTACTACTACTGCTACTACTACTACTACTACTACTACAAATACTACTACTACTACTACTACTACTACTACTACTACTACTACTACTACTACTACTACTACTACTACTACTACAAATACTACTACTACTACTACTACTACTACTACTACTACTACTACTACTACTACTACTACTACTAATACTACTACTACTACGACTGCTACAACAACAACGACAACAACAACAATAAGAACTACTACTACTACTACTACTACTACTACTACTACTACTACTGTTGTTGCTGCTGCTGCTGCTACTACTGCTGCTGATGCTGCTACTGTTGCTACTACTACTACTACTACTACTACTACTACTACTACTACTACTACTACTACTACTACTACTACTACTACTACTCCTACTACTACTACTACTACTACTACTACTACTACTACTGCTACTACTAGTACTACTACTGCTACTACTACTACTACTACTACTACTACTACTACTACTACTACTACTACTACTACTACTACTACTACTACTACTACTACTTGTCATGAACCTATGGTTTGTGACAGAAAGTAATGTTACTAATGATGCCCCAACCGACGCAAACTGTTTGTAACGGAAAGCAACAGCAACAGAAACAGCGTTGTGATAACATGAAACTAATGTTTATTGGTTACGAGCGTTAGTTACATCAAACATGAATTACAATCCCTATTCCAAGAGAATCACACAATCACTAACTACCGGCTAACCCTTCTAAGTATTTGATGCCTATCTAATACAACCCCATTAACTAAATGGTTCTAAATCCCGACAGTCCCCAACGCCATCTTAAACGCTAACCGTCACAACAATAACGACCTCTTTCGTCTTCTATCTTACACAGCGCATGCGCACCACGCATGCGCCGAGCTGTGTGTACACTAAACACGTACCGGACCAATAGCTAATATGTGTTATCCTTGATTTATTTTAACAAGAGAATGCAGCAACCAGAGAGATTCATACCAAGAATCACGCAATGTTCCAGATGTCAGAAGGCCGGCCACAGTAGAGCTACGTGTCGCAGTAAGACGGAAATATGCCGATACTGCGCCGATCACCACGCCTTCAAGGAGTGTCCGCTGGCCAAGCTGGACACGGACTTCCGAGCACCCAACAACAAAAGAAAATGCGCCAACTGCCTGGGCAAACATGGAGCAAGATACCTGGGCTGCCCGTACCTGCAGAGACACAGAGACGTCTTAAAGATCGCCATCATCACAAAGTCACCATTCAAGGAAGCAATGCAGAGGGGCTAGACAGCCACGGGTATAGCACAAGCCGAAAGAGATCAACTTCAAAAACAGATAGACGAGTTGAAGAAACAAGTCAAGGCACTGCTGACGACGACTCCGACCAGCGATAAGGAGAAGCTGCTGGCCGACATGAAAGAAATCCAGCTCAACATCAAACAAGAGATTCAGCGCATGGCTGAGATAAAGAAGGAGAACGAAGAAATCCTACAAATTATCAAGACCGAAAGAGAACTGCATAGAGCTGAAATGGAACTCTTTCAAAACAAACCAACAGAAGCCACGCAAGAACTCACAGAAAAACCGCAAGAAGAAACCCAAGAGACCGAGTCTGAACAGCAAGCTAAAGCCAGCAGCCCAACCACAACGCCCAAGAGAGGCACAGAATACCCAGTCGACAAGGAGGAACTCAAGCGCCAGGAATTCAGAAGGCGCTGGGAAGAAAAAGAAAAGAAGAAGCCTACAAAACTACGGGGGAAACCGATGATATACCCATTAGTACACTACAACTGTGAGGCCGACTTCGAGTACTATATCGAGGACGGTGAAATCGTCCCATGGCTGACCACGGAGGTAGAAAACGCTAGGCAGCAGATACGCAAACGCAACAGTGAAAACTGTTTCCCCAAGGAGGAAAAAGAAAACGTCGAAAAGCTCCTACAGAAAATGCACAAAAAAGGAGACAGAATACCAAATAAAAAGTCCTTTTAAGGACTGCAACCAGTCATGCCTGGAGCCTGCACCAACAACGAAAACAAAAGGAAACATGCACAAAGGACAGCCGCCGACAGATCCCCAGCTGGAGTGGGATTACGTAAAGTCCTTATAAGGACTGCAGCCAGACGAGCCAGGAGCCTACTCAAACAAAGAAAACCACAAGAACAGAAGAGCACAAAGGATAGCCGCCGACCACTGCTGACGTCACAGACACAAACGCTACATCACCAGTCCGAGATAGGACTCACAAGACAAGAATTAGGGTGAATAAACCCACAAAATCCACGATCCTCAACAATAACCACAGCTGATGAAGCAGGTTAGACGAGGACGAATTTGGAATTTTTGTTTTTGAAATTTGGAATTGGAATTGGAATTTATTTTCGTGCGTAATATTGGGTTGTGACATCCACCCCTCTCTCAAATTTGGCAATTTTCTGATTTCAGAAATGTGACAAACACTGTCATATTGTTTTACTCAACAAAAATATACTTTTAACGTCGCAGATCCATATTACACTCGTCATTATATTACAAGAGTATGTACCCCGTCCTTAATTAAGGTGAATGTTGTATCAATATGCAATGATTGTGTACGAACAAGTTGTGTCATATTCGTTGTGACCTTCCATGTCATAACAAGTCGGGACTCAAATACGAAGGCTACCTTTTACATAGAGGTAGTGGTATATGAATTGGTCATGTATAATCATATTCGAACAAACTGATGTCATCTGTCTAATATAGACTAAGCTATAAGTATTACTCGACTTACGCCATACTCGCTAAGCAGGCTCAGACTACGATCTCCCTAACTCACATATCATTAGTTTAGCTTAATACTCCCTAGCCATTGCCGGAAAACATCAAAGACGAGGTGCCTTCCAGTCTACGCAAGACCAACACTCAAGTATCCGGTCTCATATCTCCAAAACATAGGCAACCCTCCCATCAGATATCATAACACAATCATCACCACTCCTTCCCTGCAATGTATCAACACCTTGGGTATAAGTCGAACTTTTGACTATAGTATGGTTAGCACAATACTTGTAAGCAACTTTTCCTGCAAGCACAATTGCGATCTTTTTAAGTTAATATATCTTTCCTTAGTGACATATGGTATATAATTATCTGCAAATATGTCAATGTAATGTGATGATAAATCTATAACTTTCGGATACACTTTCATACTCAAACAGCAAATTTATCTATACAGTAATGTTTGTTAAATGTCAATTACTGGGTATGTCAATTTTCATCACTGTTAATAATATACCATCAACGAAAATGAATACCAAGTATTGATCTTTAACATATCCGAAAAGAAAACAAATAATACAGTGTGCATGCAATATCTATGAAATCATAAATATCAAAACTGTAATATTAAATATAATATGAAGTAAAGAAAACAAATATCACCGTAGTGTGCAATGACCCCCCCCCCCCCCCCCCCCCCCTAAAAAAAAAATGCACATGTAACCGTGACAGAAAAATTGTTCACATCGGGAAGAAAGAAATAATTAAATAACAAGTTTAAGATTATAATATAATAATATGAGGTAAGATACCATATGACAAGAAAGAAAAGAATACAAAATACCTATATATATATATATATATATATATATATATATATATATATATATATATATATATATATATATATATATATATATATATATATATATATATACCGATTAGCCGGTGGTTTGTGATTGTGTGATTCTCGTGGAATAGGGATTGTAATTCATGTTTGGTGTAACTAACGCTCGTAACCGATAAACATTAGTTTAATGTTATCACAACGCTGTTTCGGTCGATTTCAGTTACAACCAATATGGGTCGGTTGGGGCATCATTAGTAATATTCCTTCGAAGTCGGAGAGTGTCTGCCTGCACGGCGAGGAACCACCAGTCTGCACACCAATAAACCAGACATGGGATAACGGATACTCACGCAAACCTCAGGTCCTGTATGAGATCACACTGATGTTGGACAACAGGATGCCTTCATCTGACATACAGGACTTCGCGTTGGAGCTCAAGCCAACGAACACAAGCAAGCAAGCAAGTAAGCAAAGCAATCATTAGTTAAGCTGGAATCACCCGAATGCTGTTCATTTGTTCATTGTACTTCCAGATGTTACAGTCCCGTCGGGAGGATTGGAGGAGCCCAGGATATCGGTTTAGGGAACGGATGCTTCGCTCACGGGACGATTCAGCACGAGATCCTCCACGCCTTGGGTCTATGGCACGAGCAGAGCAGATCCGACAGGGATGAGTATATCAAAGTTATGTGGGACAATATCCCCAGGGGTAGGTCAAATATGTGTGAGCAGTGTGGTCATTCTGTGTTCAGGTGTATAACCGACAACCGCATTTCAGCCACGCCAACGTTTCCTGCATTATATATATATATATATATATATATATATATATATATATATATATATATATGTGTGTGTGTGTGTGTGTGTGTGTGCGTGTGTGTGTGCGCGTGTGTGTGTGCGTGAGTATGTGTGCGTGTGTGTATGTGCGCGTGTGTAGTGTGTGTGTGTGTGTGTTTGCATGTGTGTGTGTGTGTTTGTATATGTGTCTGTATGTGCAACTTGTGCAAAGAACCCAATAAGCTGCAGTTAGAAGAGAAAGTTTAAGCGCGCTAAAGCTCTCTGTGTGTCTCTCACTGTCTCTGGTTCTCTCCGTCCGTCTCTCGGTCTCTTCTGCTCAAATATATATATAACAAAGGTGATATGAAAGAAACAGGTAACATCTAAATGTGAAATAGAGACAGAAGGGAAAATTCTTCACCAAGTGGATAGTTTTAAATATATAGTGACATAACATCAATTTATAACATCAAATGGAAGATTCATAACAGAGATTAAGAGCAGAATTGGGTGATCAAAGGCTGCATTTCAGAATATGAAGACTATCTTATGCAATAGGTCAATATAATTGAATGTAAGAAAGAGAGTGCTAAGGTACTATATAGAACCTGTTTTGCTGTATGGCTGTGAATCTTGGAATGTAAATGAACAAATTAGGAAGAGATCGGAAGCAACAGAGATGTGGTTCCTGAGACAAATGTTTTCGAATTACTTGGACTACCAAAGTAACGAACAACGAATGCCTGAAACAGGCTAATGAAACTAGAACATTTTATACAACAATAAGCAAGAGGTAAACAACTTTTTTTAGTCATGTGATGAGAAGAGGGGCATTGGAGAACATCGTGACAACAGGAACGATCGAGGGGAAAAGAGGCAGAGGCAGACCAAGAGAAATGATGCTGGATGGATTCGACGGTGGCATGGAGGAATGTCAACGGTAGAGTTGATCCAGAAAACCAAAGACCGAGATCTGTGGGGAGTCATGATCACTTACGCCAGTCGGCACGGCACTAGATGTATATGTGTGTGTGTGTGTGTGTGTGTGGCGTGTGTATGTATATGTGTGTGAAAGTGTGGTGTGCGGTTGTGTGCATTTGAATGTGTGTGTTCGCGCGCACTCGGATGTGTATATTGTTTGAGTATTTAGTCACATCGATAAACTTGTCTAAAACTTTCAAAGAAGGGTTGTTAAAATTCTTGCCCCGGAAAGGGCAGGGTTTTAAATTCCGATCCTACATTGTTTGCCATCTGCATTTGTCTGTACAGGTTTATGTTTGAAAACCGATCTGCTGCACTCGTCGACATTCTCTGTTGTCTTATCTGACGTCACTTCTGTCATTTCAAGATCTCTTTGCAATCTGAACAACGCTTTGTGGCCGGCGTGGCCTTGATAGTTGAAATAGCTGAAGATGTAACTATATAGAACCTATGTGTGTAAAACATGGAGAATAATGAGACAAGCTGAGAACATATAATGGTAGTGGAAATGCGGTTTCAGAGGAACATGTAAAGAATACCATGGACGGACAGAAAAGCCAATGAGCAAGTCCTACAAGAAACATATAAAAGCCGTAAATTATTCCAGAAACTGAGCGTATTTTGTCAAGATATTTTCGACACATTGTGAGGTGAAATAAATAGAAAGGTTAATGAAAGCTGGCAAGATTGATGGAAAGAAAGCAAATGGAAGGCAAAGAGAGAAATATATAGTTGGCTTGGCCACACGGTGTAATCGAGACAAGAACACATACCTTATTCACGACTCTGGTGATCATGTGAGATAGCGAAACATGACAGCCGTCGCTCACGTCTAAACCCTTGATGATGATGATGATGATGATGATGATGATGATGATGATGAACTTAAACTATCATTAAGGTAGGTGTACCAATGCTGGCCTCTGCGAGGAAGATCTTCCGAGCTGAGGGAAATAAGGTCTCTTGTAAAAGCAATTGTATTTCCGTGTACACATTGGGATGTTTTGTTTCTCCTTCTGTCATTTACTGCCTATAGTACTTTTCTGTAGGACAGGGGAAGGGGTGGGGGGGGGGGGTAGGTTTAAGCCTGAGGAATTAAGGTCGCCTGGCTAGTGCAGTCACAGCGAACTGTGCAGGTTAGGTTTTCTCTTTACCTCTGACAGAAACAAATCCACACTTTACCGAGGATTCGATCCCCTGTTTCCCGAAGGAGAACCTGACGTTCTAGTTACTTGGCCAGCCGCTTCTCTCAAAAGACAAACAACCTTAGTGCTAGGAGTCAGTAGAAGACACAAGTCACGATGTTAAAGTTGAGCATATTAACTCCCCGTCTCTTGACATCGGAGTAAGTTTAAAGTAAAGGATCCATTTTCACGCATTGTGTTATATTGGGACGAGAACTGGACGCCTGCACTCATCGCCTGCAAAGAGAGGAAAACACTGGCCACCTATTTTTCCAAGCATTCAGGCATGCAACATGTGACGGCCCTGACACACCAGACTCATAGTAGGTTCCTTTTTCGGAACTTTGAAAAACAACAACAACAACAACAGATACATGGATACATAGATACATAGATACATAGATACATGGATACATAGATACATAGATACATGGATACATAGATACATAGATACATGGATACATAGATACATGGATACATAGATAACTAGACGCTGAACGTGTTGCGTGGAGGGCAAAGATCAGAAATAGTATACAGGTAACCCGGGAAGGTTAACCCGGTCAACAAATGCCCGCAGAAGTCGGATGTGTCGGCCTAACGGCGCAAGAACGCAGCTCTGCTGTAAACAGGCACAACGCAATCACATCCGAAAAAAAAACTCCGGATGAACGAAGAAGAAGAAGAAGAAGTATACAGGTAAAGGAAAAAATAATTGCAGATAGATCACACACTGTTCATGTAAGACGTAAGATGGTGCGTGATGGTAGAAATGACCATGTGTTCACATGCATCCATTGTGAACGAACATTTGCAGCACGAATTGGTCTGATCAGTCACATTCGTTGCCGCCATGGATTGTAGTTATTATGCCTTTTTGAAGAGCAACAAACTATCGTCTGTCAAGACGGCAAGGTGCCAATAAATGAAGATGTATAGATAAAGATTCTTATTGTTTGAGTTGAGTTGAGTCGCATTGCTAGTCGGTCCAACTGCCATCTAATTGAAAGTTCTCCTGGTCTTCCCTCTCAGTTTTGAGATTCGACCAGAAACCCTGCCGATCCCCCGCCATATCATTCTCTGCACATTTGGGTTCTCCTTCCGTTCCACCGCTTTCTCCACCTGGTTTGATTGACTGATTACTCGACTGATTTCGATTCGATACGAAACTACCTACACTTTGTTGCTTAAAGCTATGTATTGTTAATTTCGGCTACGTTAAAAGACATAACACTCTTATAAAAACCACGCTAAAATGACAAGGTTAAAGGCAAGCGGGCAAGAGGTAGACTCCTATACAATTGGGAAGATAACATCAAAAGATGGACTAACATTAATCTGACAGAATGTATAGTCAGAGCGAGAAACAGACAGTGTTGGAGATCCATTGTAGTCAACCTTCATTGTGGAGACGGCACCTAATTGATTGATTGATTGCTATAGCTAGTTATATTCCATTACTGGCTATAAATAACTATTTGTCTTGAAATACACTCAATCAGAGCACCATACTAACTTTGGAACACGGAGTCTCTCAGACAGTCACGAGATATTCCTAACCATGCCCTATGATTATGGGTCGCTGATGCATTACTCAAACAATACATTCGCAATTGACCGCCATAAGCCCACGCTAGTGCCAACACAAGACCTTCCCAGGGGCGTCGTCATGGGGCAACGCGTGGGCCTGTCGCAAGGGGACATCGACAAGATCAGCGCCTTGTATAGGTGTGGTAAGGCAGATTTCTTTTGTCTAATGTTTGTATTCTTTTTTTTTTTTAGTTTTCTATACAGTCTGTGTATATTTATTCCTTCAAAATTAAAAATTAAAAAAAAACACGGATTTAAAAGGGGTTGTAAAGGCAAAAAGATCGACTCCATTGCACCGGGTGTAATACCATATGGCTGGGTCTCTTTTATTCAGGTGAACTTTGTAGCCCCAGCGATGGACACCAGTCTCCGAGAAAATTGCACCCATAAACCGAATTACCTAGTACGGAAACGAACCCACAATCTTCGGAGCGAGAGGCCAGCGGCGTAACGGACACCCCTCTCATCCTTCTGTCTGTCTGTCTGTCTGTCTGTCTGTCTGTCTGTCTGTCTGTCTGTCTGTCTGTCTGTCTGTGCTTGCCTGCCTTCCTGCTTTCCTGCATGTATGACTGCGTGCCTGCCTGTCTGGTTATTATTAGCTTATACTTAGTACGAGGTGGCTTCATATGAAAACATTACAAGTGGGATAGAACTTACAATAACCATGCCATTGCCTTGTAACTTGACAATAAGTTTGTTAAGGACGTCAAGAGTGTTAAGTATGTGACATCACGGTGTAGACAAGCACGATGGCGTCATAAGGATATTGTAAAGATGGCCGCTCAACTTTTGACATGCACCAAAGAGGAGCAGCGTTCTGTTACCCATTTATTGATCAGTGAAGGGGTGAAACCTGTAGGAATTCATTGGCGAATGAAGGTCCAGTAAGGTCATGCATGCCTGTTAGTCCAGCAAGTGTATGAGTGGAGTAGGAAGTTTCAAAACGGCGTGACTTCTGTGAAGAGGTACAGCGGGTGGTGCTTGCGTGGTTACACACGCGACACACGACATACGCGACCAAGAGAATTTTTTTCTACAGGAATCCAAGCATTTTATTGACGCTGGAAGACTTGCATTGAACACATTGGTGACTACATCAAAAAATGATACATCTGTTCTTTACTTTTTCAGAATATATTCACAGCAGCAACAAACAAACAAAAAACGTTTAAGGTTTTCATTTGAAGCCACATTATACTTAATACATTTTAGAGATAAGTTACCCTGCACTCTCCCCCACCTTCTTTTCTCCAGCGAGATGTCATTGTCATTAGTTGATATGTTTGAATCTCCGTGCCAATAGAGTTTAGTGTTATATTGTCTATTGCGTCGTCTCATCTCTACCGCTTTCATTATTTTATGAGTATCGATCGATACCCGAGGAGCGGCTGGCCGAGTGACTATAATGTCGAGTTCTTCTTCTGGAGACGGGTTCCAATCCTTGGTAAGGTGTGGATTTATTTTATGTCGGTGGGGCTGGGGGGGGGGGGGGAGAATTTTTTTTTTTTTTTTTACATAAGCATACGAAGAACAGACTTCCTCAAACTCTGGCTCCATCTCCCTGTGTTTTTCTGTAGGTGTTTTTCCCTGTAACATCAAGAATTTTATCACAGTCCTGGCGTCTGATTTCTCCATTGTTCTGACAAACCGTTGGATGTGCTGATCTGGTCAATATGGTGTTTTGTGCCATGAACCATATCGGAAAAAGCAGTTGAGGAGGGAAATTCATAATCCATATGCCCATTACAAATTAAGTGAGCTATACATGTGCCAAATTTAAATATTCTCCGCCTACTCTTTAATGGTCAGGCTAAAGACTTATGAGAAGCCACTTGTATAATTATCCTACCCATCAGAGTCAATGAAATGAGCGGAAGTGCGGTAAAAATGTGGAAATGTAAACAATATACAATAACACGAAGTAATGCAGCATTACAGAATACAGTTATGGAAAACAAAGGACGTTGCGGCGACTAAACTTTATCAGCAAACAAATCCACCAAGCACGGGGAAGAAACTACAGTGACTAAATTAAGCCATAATAACCGAATGAAAAGAATGAAAAGATTAAGAAAATGAGAACAATGAAAAGAAAATGAACAAAAATGGGCTACTTGTTTCAGAATCCCAGGCTATGAAACTCAGTTTCCCCAGCTTCTGGATATTTCCAGCTAACATTAACTCTTTCCATCTTAAGAGAAGCTGTTTACAGTTAACAAAATTTGACCTGGGCTCTCAGGTAGCCCAGCCTAAAATGGGTATCAGAAAATGTCATGAGAAATAAAGGCGGCCACCGACCACATCAGTCACTAAGTAGCGTTTAATCTGTAAAATATGGGTCAAGCTCCATATGACTTTTATCACAATTATGGGTCTGGCTCCATATGGCCTATATCAAATTATGGGTCTGGCTCCATATGGCCTATATCAAAATATGGGTCTAGCTCCATATGGCCTATATTAAAATATGGGTCTAGCTCCATATGACTTTTATCACAATTATGGGTCTGGCTCCATATGGCCTATATCAAAATATGGGTCTAGCTCCATATGGCCTATATTACAATTATGTATCTAGTTCCATATGGCCTATATCAAAATATGGGTCTAGCTCCATATGGCCTATATCAAAATATGGGACTAGCTCCATATGGCCTATATTACAATTATTTATCTAGCTCCATATGGCCTATATCAAAATATGGGCCTAGCTCCATATGGCCTATATCAAAATATGGGTCTAGCTCCATATGGCCTATATCAAAATATGGGTCTAGCTCCATATGGCCTATATTACAATTATGTATCTAGCTCCATATGGCCTATATCAAAATATGGGTCTAGCTCCATATGGCCTATATTACAATTATTTATCTAGCTCCATATGGCCTATATCAAAATATGGGTCTAGCTCCATATGGCCTATATCAAAATATGGGTCTAGCTCCATATGGCCTATATCAAAATATGGGTCTAG
This sequence comes from Cepaea hortensis, assembly GCA_963921405.1. NCBI lineage: Eukaryota > Metazoa > Mollusca > Gastropoda > Stylommatophora > Helicidae > Cepaea > Cepaea hortensis. Next base: position 104,210,926 of record OY992880.1, read on the forward strand.
CTCCATATGGCCTATATTACAATTATGTATCTAGCTCCATATGGCCTATATTAAATTATGGATCTAGCTCCATATGGCCTATATCAAAATATGGGTCTAGCTCCATATGGCCTATATCAAAATATGGGTCTAGCTCCATATGGCCTATATCAAAATATGGGTCTAGCTCCATATGGCCTATATTACAATTATGTATCTAGCTCCATATGGTCTATATTAAATTATGGATCTAGCTCCATATGGCCTATATCAAAATATGGGTCTAGCTCCATATGGCCTATATCAAAATATGGGTCTAGCTCCATATGGCCTATATCAAAATATGGGTCTAGCTCCATATGGCCTATATCAAAATATGGGACTAGCTCCATATGGCCTATATTAAAATATGGGACTAGCTCCATATGGCCTATATCAAAATATGGATCTAGCTCCATATGGCCTATATCAAAATATGGATCTAGCTCCATATGGCCTATATTACAATTATGTATCTAGCTCCATATGGCCTATATTAAATTATGGATATAGCTCCGTATATCCAATGTGCCTTGGGCGTGTAAAAGGGACCTTTACTTTTACTTTCCTACTCAAAGCAACTACCAAAATCTACTTGGGAAAGGAGGGGTTAAAGTTATACAGAAGCCACTAACAATATTTTGCACGATTTATTGCTTGGCATATGTGTTTTAAATGTTTCAGCTTAAAAATTGTGCATTTATTCACTTCAGATGACATATAACTCTGCAGTATGCACATGACGATATGCAGCGAAATCTGCCAGGCAATAAATCGTGAGCATATTGTTTGCGGCTTCTGTGTTGAAACTCAAAAAGGGGATATATTGTTTTAATGTTAAAGTTATAGCTAACGCAAAGCGGCTTAATGTAATAACTAGGGAATCGTGGTGGAGAAACAATTACACCGCCTGCCTCGCGCTCCGAAGCTTGTGGGTTCGATTCCGAGCTACGACATTCGATTTACGAGTGCAGTTTTCTCAGAGACTTCTAGAGGTCGTCGCTGGAGCTACTGAGTTCGTGCTCTGTGCGACGGTTTCGGCAGACCGTCCTGTGTAAAGCGATCGCGTCGTATGGGATAACACCCGGTGCAGTGGGGCGATCCCCTTGCTTGGTGATTTAAAAAAAACAACAACAACTTTGAAACCTTTTGTAATAGGCGTCATAGAATGCCAGTTATTCATGTTATGGTGGCATTACATTTTACTGATAATATCACCCCTGGATAAATGACCTTTTATCCTCGTAATTAAAACAACTGGATAAATTGTCGCGTGGGACAGATTTTTTTTTTTTTTTTTTTTAGCATATCCTTTACAGGACCTCGCTGTCAACACCAGCATCTTTCAGCTGTATGTTGATTTCTTGGCAAGATTACGCTCAGTAGTTTGCCATTGTTTCTGAGCGGCCGGCTCAGTGTCCCGCAAGTCACCAGCGGGGGACGAACCGCTCCCAGTTCGGCTCCCGCGACGAGACTCTGCGTGACAAACGGGATTACGGAGAAAGTGTTGTAACCCCACAGCCAGAGAGACCGGCGTGGGACAGATAGATCTACAAAAATTACACTTTTAAGAGCATTCCCATTGCAACATACGCCTGTGAAACCCAGACACTCACTAGACAAGCTGAACAACGCATACATGCCTTTGAATATAAATCTTATAGACGGGTTCAAAGAATATCTTGGATACAGAAAAGAACAAATGCACCTATACGACAAGAGTTGAATATTGAAGAAGGTTGGTTATTAAAGACGATAAAACAAAGAAAATTGAAATATTCTGGTCACTTGAAACGTCATGACAGTTTGGGAAGAACAATCATGGAGAGGTGTATGCCCGGGAAAAGAGGAAGAGGAATGCCAAAGAGAATATGGATGCAGAATGAGGCAGATTATCTCCAGAGTGGTGTATCGGAAGCGGCGCATCTTGCTTATCACCGAGAAGTTTTCCGGATGGTTGTTATGGGAGCGAGGTTCTGCAAAAGACATGCTACTGAATGAATGAACGAACGAACGAACGAACGAAAATCTTTATTTTCAAAGGGTTAAGAATTGGGCACTCAGGCCCATCTGACATTCTGCCCTTCTTCTCTATTTCCTCTCATACATTCTGTCATTCAACATCACATATGAAGCAAATTTTGACAACAAAAGAACAACAGCAATAAAATGCTTGAAAAATAATCAATAATAAATGACTCACTGAGGCAGTGCTTAACATGGGCATTATAAATACCTAAGGAGGATGTAACGTGCCATACATATGGGAATGTTTTTTGGCTAGTTGTCGTTTGAGATAAGTTACCATTATTATTGTCTTTTGAATGAATGAACCCTGAAGCACCGCTCCCTGGAGTCTTGTGACAATCCACAAACCGGAGTGGGTTCGCCTGATGGCGAGGGACACTGGTAATAGGGAAAGCTAATTCACACGTAAAACAAGTCCAGTGCACTAGAAGTAGTAGCACGTCGGTGGACTATGCTTGAGGTCAAAGCGAGCGAGCAAAAAAAAAAAAAAAAAGTAAAAAGAAAAATCTCCCAAAATATGCCTAGGAAACATTGCCAACCTAGACCTGATTGGAGCTCGTTCGTAAATGTTGTCCTGAATCCTGGTAATATTGTAATATGTTGCTCTGAATCTTGGTAATATCGTAATATGCTGTCCCGAATCCTGATAATATCGTAATATATTGTCCTGAATTCTGGAGATATTGTAATACGCTGTCCTGAATCCTGGTAATATCGTAATATGCTGTCATGAATCATTGTAATATTGTAATATGTTGTCCTGAATTCTGGAAACATCATAATATGCTGTCCTGAATTCTAGTAATATAGTAATATGCTGTCCTGAACCTGGTAATATTGTAATATGTTGTCCTGAATCCTGGTAATATCGTAATATGCTGTCCTGAATCCTGATAATATCGTAATATGTTGTCCTGAATCCTGGTAATATCGTAATTTGTCTATTCGCACATATAAAGTTTCGCTACCATTCTTGCACACCCTGCTAGTTTCTGACTCATCGCAGATTGCGAGTTTCTACAGGCGTGAAACGATTCACAAAGTGTAACACACGTCGTTCCGCACATTGACGATCGGTGTATTCGATTAGTTAAAACTTAATATTGTTAACATTAACTTGACATTGTTTCAGATATATCGAACTGCACTCAACCTGATTTTCTGAAAGATGGTGAAATCATTGGAAATGATTTTTCAGTAGGCGTCAAAATTAATTACAACTGCAATATTGGTTACAATCTGATTGGCGCTCCTGAGAGAGTGTGTCGAGATATAGGCGAGTGGTCCGGGCAATCCCCAGTTTGCTTAGGTGAGTTCAATTGTGTGACATCATTTGCTTATGAACTCATTCTGTATCAAGTTGTAAATTTTTTGGACGTAAAATCAAAATCACTTGAGACCAAAGAAGCGTGGTTTTACGTGAGAAATGCTGAAAATGTGCTGAACAGCCAAAAAGAGTAATATAAATGCTTTTAACGAAGCAAAGACACATTATTACAAACATCATAAGCAGGCAATTAATTGCCTGATCAAATTAAGAAAAGAAGAAATATATTTTTGAAACATTGTGACAACTGGGGAATTAATAGAAAAAAAGGAAAGAAGAAGACACCGAATTTATACATTCTATTTTACTTGTGCTAAGGCAGCACTTAACGATGATTTGATCAAGAATCTCACCATGGATTGTTCAATTGTCCCTTCAATGATTAAAACACTTGCATTAAGTAACTACGAGAAAGTAAGGCATCATATTTTATTTGCGGAAACTGTTAGTTAAAAATGAATTGAATTTACAAACAGTATAGATGAACATTTCTTCTAAGCATACACATTGTCTACATAATCCCCATCAGCATTTACTGCCTTACGCCAACGCGAAATAAGTGCCTTGAATGTACCAGGTTGTGCCTGCTGAAGTAGCCATTTCTTCACTGCATGAATCATACCTGCATTATCTTCAAACCGTGGCCAACGGAGTGCACTTTTAAGTTGACTAAAAAGATAAAATTCATAGGGAGCCCAATTAGAATTATAGAGTGGATGGTAGAGTACAGTGCTGCCCAATTTGTGACTTGTCGTGTTGGAGCAACAATTCTGATGTATTCTTGTTATGGCAAACACTGCGGAACTGCTTATTAAGGTTTGCTAGTTGTAAATATTTTAATGTAAACTGAAGAATTGACTGTTTCACCTCTTGGCATTACTTCCACAACAATCATACCATTAATGATCCAGAAGACAGTCACTAAAAGTTATCCTTCTGGTGAAGTTGTCATCACTCTTATTTTTTGGTGTGATTATGAATGAAATCATTCCGTTGACTGTATTTTCGTCTCAGACTCAAAACGATGCGCTCAGATTTCGTCACCGGTAACAATCTTTGACAAGTTCTCTCCCTGCGCATCAACATGCTCCAGCTTATCAGTTCTCTCCCTGCGCATCAACACGCTCCAGCTTATCAGTTCTCTCCCTGCGCATCAACACGCTCCAGCTTATCAGTTCTCTCCCTGCGCATCAACACGCTCCAGCTTATCAGTTCTCTCCCTGCGCATCAACACGCTCCAGCTTATCAGTTCTCTCCCTGCGCATCAACATGCTCCAGCTTATCAGTTCTCTCCCTGCGCATCAACATGCTCCAGCTTATCAGTTCTCTCCCTGCGCATCAACACGCTCCAGCTTATCAGTTCTCTCCCTGCGCATCAACACGCTCCAGCTTATCAGTTCTCTCCCTGCGCATCAACACGCTCCAGCTTATCAGTTCTCTCCCTGCGCATCAACACGCTCCAGCTTATCAGTTCTCTCCCTGCGCATCAACACGCTCCAGCTTATCAGTTCTCTCCCTGCGCATCAACACGCTCCAGCTTATCAGTTCTCTCCCTGCGCATCAACACGCTCCAGCTTATCAGTTCTCTCCCTGCGCATCAACACGCTCCAGCTTATCAGTTCTCTCCCTGCGCATCAACATGCTCCAGCTTATCAGTTTTCTCCCTGCGCATCAACATGCTCCAGCTTATCAGTTCTCTCCCTGCGCATCAACATGCTCCAGCTTATCAGTTCTCTCCCTGCGCATCAACATGCTCCAGCTTATCAATTCTCTCCCTGCGCATCAACACGCTCCAGCTTATCAGTTCTCTCCCTGCGCATCAACATGCTCCAGCTTATCAATTCTCTCCCTGCGCATCAACACGCTCCAGCTTATCAGTTCTCTCCCTGCGCATCAACACGCTCCAGCTTATCAGTTCTCTCCCTGCGCATCAACACGCTCCAGCTTATCAATTCTCTCCCTGCGCATCAACACGCTCCAGCTTATCAGTTCTCTCCCTGCGCATCAACATGCTCCAGCTTATCAGTTCTCTCCCTGCGCATCAACACGCTCCAGCTTATCAGTTCTCTCCCTGCGCATCAACATGCTCCAGCTTATCAATTCTCTCCCTGCGCATCAACACGCTCCAGCTTATCAGTTCTCTCCCTGCGCATCAACACGCTCCAGCTTATCAGTTCTCTCCCTGCGCATCAACATGCTCCAGCTTATCAGTTCTCTCCCTGCGCATCAACATGCGCCAGCTTATCAATTTCACGTGTTTTTTCCCCGCTTGCAATCGGTGCTCAATTGTGAGACTTGGCGGAACCGATCTTGCACAAAATCTTTGAATATGCGAGAGTTTTGAACATTCTAATCACATTTCCCTTGCTGACTGACAACTGCAAGGTCAGTTGTTGACTTATAATGCACCTATGTTCACAAATAATGGTCTCAGCGGGGTTCAACATGTCTGGACTGTAGACGTGGCAGAGGTTCCAGAGCTCAGAAGATCCTGCATCTCCGCCTCTTCACTTTCTGAATCTGTAACTCTCTGAGCCCAGCCTCTGACGGTGCTCCTGGCGACTGCACAACTTCCATACACAGCCCACAAACGTTTGTTAATGCTCACCATATAATCTTTTTTTCAGCAACCAGAATTATTTCAATTACAATTCACTGCTTATAACGAAGTACTTGATGCTTGCCATTTTAACGGATTACTTTAGCTGATTTAATTGTCAAAATGTGGTGCAATTTCATAAATTAATATAGATGTTCGACATTTGAAGTGTGCAAAATGTCGCGTTTCTATCTTTACTATTCGATGAGGGGAAAAAAATTTAAAAAATAACACGTGGAGGCATATCGGGGCTATAGGGTAGATGTTGACCCATCCTCGTAAATCATTTTGACCTATATCATTCCGCCTCGTTTGCTGGAGGTCCCGGGTTCAAGCCCCGGTGAGGGCCAGGATCTTTTCACGTGGACTTCTAGTAAAAAAGTTCCCTTGGTCTCTGTTTAGTGAGATCGGACGCTCGTGTGTATTGTTGCGCACGTAAAAAATCCCTTGGCAGTTGAAAATCGAAAAAGAGTAGCCTAACGGCGACGCCCGGGAACATTTCGAGTTACAAATCTACCCAAAGTATTTTCAAGATCCTCGCCGGCGCTACGCAGTTCGTGCACTGAGCTGAGATTCTCCGGACTCAGGCTTGAGTTAGGAATAGACCGAAGCACTTATGGGTTACACTCCTGTGCCGTGATGTTGATCCGTTGACTAAACTAAACTAAACATTTCAGCTTCCAACCAGGGCATCCCCTTGCACTACTGTAACTTTGATGTCAGCACGGCAGATTTCTGTGGCTGGACTCAGGCTGGTGATGAAGAACTTGATTGGGCCTTACAGACGGGACCTACCCCATCGGATGCAACTGGCCCAAACTGGGATCACACTCTCAGTACAGTTTATGGTAGGGGCTGTGATTTATTACATCTCAAATGTCGAGGGCTCCACACATCTAGAACTCTCCTTTCTTTTTCTTTCTTCTCTTTAAGTTTTCATACGTTAAAAGTATGCGTGGTTTGTTCAAGGGATATTGAAAAATTATAAAACCAGTATAGAACGGAATAAACAGTTTAGGCATAAGCTAATAATTAGGAAACATTTGGTGAGTTATGTTCATACAGTTTCTATAATGTTTCGAAAAATATGCAACAATTATCTTAATGTTCATACAGTTTCTATAATGATTCGATTGGTATGGAGAAGACAAAAATGATCTGGAATAGGGTTAAATAAATGAAACCGAATGATACCGTACCCAGGACTCTATGTCAGTTACACACATAGATAGTAATTTTATTTGCACATTAATTATGCGCAAAAGTTCATTGACAGAGGCATATAATAACTGTACTAAAAGCAGCTGCTAGTTTACCTTTATATTATTCTAACAAAGAGTATTTTACAGGTAAAGACACTTTGATTCTGTTTACATTTGAAAATCTCTCAGTGAATTGATGACATCGTAGAGTATGACAAGCATATATGGAGGAGGAGTGTTTGTAGATGGAAGTATAGGTGAATCGTTTGTGTGTGAGTGTGGTACAAGTGTATGAGGGTGTGTGTGTGTGTGTGTGTGTGTGTGTGTGTGTGTGTATGTGTGTGTGTGTGTGCATTTGTGAGTGGATGTGGGTGGGTTGTGTGACTGTGGTAAGATGTATCTAAATGGGTGTATAGGTACATGTTTTGTACGTGCGTGTAAATAAAAACGTGAATGGAAAACCCTTGCGATCATCGACCAGCGAATTGATTTTATAATAGACATATTTATTACTAGTATTGAAAGGTATCGGTAAGTATTTTAATGTTTCGAAATTTCATTTTGTCGCAAAACTATTGCTGTTAATTTTTTAAACTTTCATTTTGCCTGCCGGCTTCCTGGCCTAGAGGTTAGCGACTTTTCTCCGTAATCTCGCATACTCTTGTAGGTAACGTGACGACGGTGAGAATCAGCAGTGGTTCGAATCGCGTCGGTAACTTACGGGGTATGTGAGCCGACCGCTCAGAAAGCAATGGCAAACTACTGAGCGTAATCTTGCCAAGAAATCAACAATCAGCTGAAAGATGCTGATGTTGACAGCAATGTCCTGTAAAGGATATGCAAACATTTTTTTTTTCATTTTGCCTGGAAGCTAGTGCTGCTAATCATTACATTCATTCTCTGGATGTTCATTAAAAGTGAAAAGTCTACCCGCGTCAATCTATCATGCCTTTATTCCATTATCTTGTACTGCGTATAATTTTCTCACATCACGCACAATACAGACGATCATTAAAGAACAATAAAACTACACAGTTACACATACATAAATGAACACACACGTGTTGTTTAGTAGGGGTAAGAAGTAGAGACTAGAGGACGCAAGAGACAATATAAAAATTGAAAGCTTTATTTACCGACCGGGATTCGAACCTGTCACCTCCAAATGACGACAGCGCTTTGCTGCAGGAACAAGTTACTTCGACGCATGACGAGCTAGATAGCCCTAATATAAAGTGACTTCATTAGCCAGGTCTATCATCCACATGAACCCACAACTGGAATATGGACAGAATTCGTATCTAGACATTGAAATGGCACCATAGGTCTCAGAATTTTATAGTAAACCAGCATAGGCCAAATAACAAACACACAAACACTTCGGACAGTAATTCTGTGACCAGTATAGTAACAAATATTTAAAGAAGACAAATGATTGATTGGTTTGGATGTTGTACATGTATTACATTCTTTAATGTTCTAAAGCAAACGTCCACAGCTCTCTTTTTCAAACGCACATATTTCTTGTTGAATGTTCCATCTAGTGTTTCATTCATTCATCATCATCATCATTATCATCATTCAGTGGCTTGTCGTTTGCAGAACTCTTCCCCCATAACAGTCTTTCTAAATGTCTCTCTATTATAAGCCAGATGTCCTACTTCTGTTGCTGACTTGTGTAAATGTCTCTCTATCATAAATCAGATGTCCTGTCTCTGTTGCTGTCATGTGTAAATGTCCATCTATCATAAACCAGATGTCCTGCCTCTCGTTGTCATGTATAAATGTCTCTCTGTCGTAAACCAGATGTCCTTCTTCTGTTGCTGACATGTGTAACTGTCTCTCTATCATAAGTCAAGTGTTCTGCTTATGTTGATGTCATGTGTAAATGTCTCTCTATCATAAGTCAGATGTCCTGTTTATGTTGCAGTCATGTATAAATGTCTCTGTCTCTCTGTCATAAACCATATGTCCTACTTCTGTTGCTGACATGCGTAAATGTCTCTCTATCATAAGCCAAGTGTTCTGCCTCTGTTGATGTCATGTATAAATGTCTCTCTATCATAAGTCGGATGTCCTGCCTCTGTTGATGTCATGTGCAAATGTCTCTCTATTATAAACCAGATGTCCTGCCTATGTTGCTAACATGTGTATATGACTCTCTGTCATAAACCAGATGTCCCGCATATGTTGCAGTCATGTGTAAATGTATCTCTATCATAAGCCAAGTGTCATTCCTCTGTTGATGTCATGTGTAAATGGCTCTCTATCATAAACCAGATGTCCTGCCTCTGTTGATGTCATGTGTAAATGTCTCTCTATTATAAACCAGATGTTCTGCCTCTGTTTCTGTCATGTTAAAATGTCATTCTGTCATAAGCCAGATGTCCCGGCTAAGTTGCAGTCATGTGACAATCGTCTATCACATATTACACCCATCAACGGTGTGGCCTTCTATATCTTCTCTTCCCCAGTACGCGGCCTTCCATAATTACTTTTTCTAAACACCCATATCTCTTTACATGTCTAAAATATTTAATTTTTCGCAATTTTATGTGGCTTAATAACAAGTTGAGAGTTAGGTCTTAGTCAGATATGATTGAGCTACCTAAGGTAGTTGTTTGTCCATCAAGAATGATGATGACCATTCATTTCATCCAGTGGGGTTGAAAGTATGGAGCCGTGAGTTCTAAGATGGCTGAAAAGGTCTATTTTGGCTCGAAATGTTCTTTGACAATGCGGGCAAAAAATGTTTGACGTTCCAGGAGGAGGATCTCCTGCAGTGGTTTTTCTGTCCAGCCTTTTCTTCACAGCTCTTGCAGTCCTGGTTGCTTCACAAGTGACTGCACCCTTATGTAATGATGTACGCCATGAATTACGGTCTTTAGCAGCAATCTCCCAGGTGTCAGGATGAATTCCAAAAGCTTTCAGAGTGTCTTTAAAACGTTTCCTCTGGCCGCCTTGGGAGCGTTTACCACAACGCAGCTCGCCGTAAAAAATTTGTTTAGAGAGCCTGTGATCTGGCATACGAGTTAAATGACCAGCCCAGCGAATCTGATTTTTCATTAGTAGAGTGTGGATACTGGGCATGGATGCTCTTTCTAGAACTTCAGTGTCTGTGATCTTGTCTTGCCATTTAATCTTCAATAGCTTCCTAAGGCAGACTGTGTGGAAGTGGTTTAATTTCCTAGCATGTCGCTGGTAAACAGTCCATGTTTCACAGCTACATTAGACAGTAGACGGTACTACCTGCTTTCTGTTAGCGCCTAATATTGTGCGGCGCTCACGAAACTCGACACTCCACATTGTGTCAACGGCTTCGTGAGGAGGAGCGTAATTGGGACGGTACAAGCCTGATCAGATGCGAGGAAATACACGCTAAAGACTAAATGTCACGGCAGGGCAGACCAAGCCCTAAACCTTGGTTGGCATTTGGTCTAGGATCGCAGCTCCGATATGTGGACAGTTAGAGCATTACTTTACTGATCCGAGAGCTTCGGCAGCTTGTCTTGTTCCAAATGTATTAATGTTACTTTTCCTTTGGAGTAAACCGGGCAAACCGAGAGAGGCATCATGCTGCATGGGCAACACATGATCTCTACAATTCAGCCCAGGCTTTGTGCTATGGAGAGGGTATCATGCCTTGTGTTTAAAGCACAATGTAAGAAACTATGATCGATCGAGACGGCAAGATGCCAGTTAATAACCAGTTAGTTAATTGTTGGGGATATCTGCGTTGCACTCCGGACATGTCCATAGGTGCTTAGGACCTCCCCTCCCCCTCTTCCCAATTCTTACTCCCAAGTCTCTCATTCAAGACAGCAATGTTGGAGAGATCTGCTGGTTTTCCCTTTCCGTCCAATGAATTGGCACTACTCTTCTGTAACATATTTATTGAAAGACGCATGCACGAGTATTGCGACGAATTGAACTTGAGGGCAGCTGACAGATAACATTTAATTATGCAAATTTATACTGACTGAATCTTACAGCAATATACTATCTTTGTCTTTCTTCAATTTACTTTCTCACATTTTTAAGGAGGATACGCCTATGTTGAAGCTAGTAATAGGAGCCCTAGACAGAAAGCACGCCTGGTATCTCCTACGTTCAGTCTGAACTCATCCACAGCTTGTCTTGTGTAAGTATGTTTCTTCCTGTGTATTATATCTGGGGGAAGTGGAGGTGGGGTGTTTGTGAAGAATGTTGAGAAAACGAAAAGACAGTTTTTGTTAAGAATGTTGAGAAAAACAAAGGACATAGTTTTTATGAAGGATGTTGAGATAAACAGAGGACATAGTCTGAATAAAAGAAAAACAGAAGTAAAGGTAAATTGGGAAAAACAAGAAAAACAGAAGTAAAGGTAAATTGGGAAAAACAATCTTCCTAAATACAAAATCAAAGTGAATGGAACCAGTCTGAATTAAATCAATGCATTTAAGAACTTTATTACTTTAAAATCAGCAGATGGAAGATGTATTACGGAAGTTAGATGTCACATAGCCTAAGCAAAAGCAGCATTTCGCAAGATGAAGAATACTTTCTACAATATATCTTTGCAAATGGAAGTGTGAAAAAGTGTTCTTAAGAGCTATATCGAGCCAATCCTGATGTATGGAAGCGAGTCATTGACAGTTATAAGAGCAATAGGAATTATGTGAAAGTTACGGAGACATAGTTTTATAGAAGAATAATAAGAACACAATGGGCGGCTAGAAAAAGCAATGAAAATATCTTGAAGAAAGTTACTTCACAAATAGAATTGGATACTTGCATCAGAAGAATCTATCCATCATGTGCCATGCCGGTAAGCGTGGGTGGTCATGACTCGCCATTTCACTTGATCACCAAAGTCGTGGATCAGCTCCGTGTTCCTATCTCGACCATGCCACTTGGCCAAGCCATCCAAGTATTTTCTTCTCGGTCTTCCCCTTGGTCTCTTCCCTTCGATCTTGCCAGTTGTCACCAAGTTCTCCAATTAATTTCTTCTCATAACATGTCCAACAATTTTTGATTGTCTACGTCTAATGTCTGTAATCTGTTTACGGTCTTCATTTGTTTCTTGAAGGACTTGTTCATTGGTTTTGCTGTCTGTCCATGGTATTTATTGAATTTTCCTCATAAACCAAATTTCCACAGCCATCAGACGTTTCTCAGCTTGACAGCTCATTGTCCACGCTTCACATCCATACAAAAGTACAGGTTCTATGTAGCACTTCACTCATTTTCTCATTTCAATTGATATCTTTTTATTGGTCAGTATGTTTTTCATCTTGCAAAAGGCTACCTTCGCATTGGCAATTCTTGTTCTAATTTCTTCAAGGCATCTCCCATCAGATGTTATGACTGTTCCGAGATAACTGTACCAATTCACTTGTTTAAGAATATGCACATTTACTTGTATATTAAATTGTGGTATTTCCTTCTTTCCAGTGATAACCACAATCTGTGTCTTCTTACAATTCAATTCCAACTCTAATTAGAAGAAGAATACAGTCCATATTTTCGTCATAAAAAGGGGAGAAAATGAGTATGTCGTCACAACGGGAAAGTTAGGTATGTTGAATGGGGAGGGGGGAGGCAGGATGAAATCAACAAAGAAGATGCTGGACAGTTTGACATCATGGCATGGCGAAACATCAGTGTCAGACATGATTGGCAGTACACGAGACAAAAGGCTGTGGACACACATGCTCACCAAGCTCACAAGACATGGACTATAAGAAGCAGTTGAGAATATCGTGAACAGAGAAGAAAACAACCCATGAGGTACTGATAGCTTATCACCAAGTTAAATAAAAGCGAAGCAAGGAAGGCAACCAGACACCTAACACACTAAAACAATAGTTTAGAATATATGGGCCCAACTGCGGCGCTATATATCTCGCTATGAAGTATTTTTTTTTTTTTTTTTTTTTTTGCATATCCTATTTACAGGACATTGCAGGCAACACCAGCATTTTTCAGCTGCTGTTGATGTCTAGGCAAGCTTTTACGTTCAGTAGTTTGCCATTGCTTTCTGAACGATCGGCTCTCATACATTTCCATAAGAAACCAACGCGACGAGATTCTCTGCTGGGTATACGGGATTACGAATAGCGTCCTTACTCCCTTTGCCAGGGAGAACGGCGCTATGAAGTATACAAAAGAATAATTGGATGGAGATACATCTTATGACAGTGTCGTAGGGATGACAGTATTCTGTTGTCACATATACTGGGCAATGGAATTATGAAGTATTCGATGGGTGGTATGGTTAATATAACGCCAGCCTCCTTTCCTTTCCTGGATATTTCTTCTTATGTATTTTTGGATTGGGCGACCAGGGAATCCAGGTCAGTTTAAAACATCCACCTAGATGGGGATTTGAACACATGACACCGGAGCGGAAGGCACTTATGCTAGTCGGGTGCTGCTGCGGCTGTGTGTGTCTGTATTCCGATTATAAATGTATGCTAATGTTCTTGTGAAGCAATAGTACGGCAACCACGTATGTGTATGAAACAATAGTACGCCCACCACGTATGTGCATGAAACAATAGTACTGGCATCACGTATGTGCATGGAACAATAGTACGACCATCACGTATGTGCATGGAACAATAGTACGACCATCACGTATGTGCATGGAACAATAGTACGACCATCACGTATGTGCATGGAACAATAGCACTGGCATCACGTATGTGCATGGAACAATAGCACTGGCATCACGTATGTGCATGGAACAATAGTACGACCATCACGTATGTGCATGGAACAATAGCACTGGCATCACGTATGTGCATGGAACAATAGCACTGACGTCACGTATGTGCATGGAACAATAGTACTGGCATCACGTATGTGCATGGAACAATAGCACTGACGTCACGTATGTGCATGGAACAATAGTACGACCATCACGTATGTGCATGGAACAATAGCACTGGCATCACGTATGTGCATGGAACAATAGCACTGGCATCACGTATGTGCATGGAACAATAGCACTGACGTCACGTATGTGCATGGAACAATAGTACGACCATCACGTATGTGCATGGAACAATAGCACTGGCATCACGTATGTGTATGGAACAATAGTACGACCATCACGTATGTGCATGAAACAATAGTACGACCGTCACGTATGTGCATGAAACAATAGCACTGGCATCACGTATGTGCAAGAAACAATAGTACGACCGTCACGTATGTGCATGAAACAATAGTACGACCATCACGTATGTGCATGAAACAATAGTACTGGCATCACGTATGTGCATGAAATAATAGTACGACCATCACGTATGTGCATGGAACAATAACACTGGCATCACGTATGTGCATGAAACAATAGTACGACCATCACGTATGTGCATGAAACAATAGTACTGGCATCACGTATGTGCATGAAATAATAGTACGACCATCACGTATGTGCATGGAACAATAGCACTGGCATCACGTATGTGCATGGAACAATAGTACGACCATCACGTATGTGCATGAAACAATAGTACTGGCATCACGTATGTGCATGAAACAATAACACTGGCATCACGTATGTGCATGAAACAATAGTACGACCATCACGTATGTGCATGAAACAATAGTACTGGCATCACGTATGTGCATGAAACAATAGTACTGGCATCACGTATGTGCATGAAACAATAGTACTGACATCACGTATGGGCATGAAACAATAGTACTGGCATCACGTATGTGCATGAAACAATAGTACTGGCATCACGTATGTGCATGAAACAATAGTACTGGCATCACGTATGTGCATGAAACAATTGTACTGGCATCACGTATGTGCATGAAACAATAGCACTGGCATCACGTATGTGCATGAAATACTAGTACGGGGCCACCACGTATGTGCATGAAACTAATATGCATGCATATGTATGCACGTGTTATAAGCTTTTAAATATCGTTTGTCAGCGTTTGATTGTAATCATATTGCAAATGTATGGTGCCTATCCCCCTGCGTTTTTCACTTTATGTACATGTTATACGCTGATAGGTTTCGTCTGTTTGTGATTGTAACCATATATAAATGTATGTTGCTTTTGCCTTCAGATGTTTTCTCTTATATTTACGTCTTATCTTATCTTATATATAAATTAGGATCGTCTGTCTGTCTGTATGTATATATCTATGTATGTCCTTTATTTGTTCGCGAACGGCCCATCCGATTGAGATGAAATTTTCTACACGCCTTCCTTTCAATCCAGCGCTGCCAACTGTGATATTTTGTTAGTGTGAAATCGCCTGCTTACTCAGTATTATTTCATTTTTTCATTTTTCATCATAATTTCATATATTTCAGGGGACCTAACTCTGTAAAAGTTATTTCAAGGGGCATAACTTTTCTTTAAAACTTATAGTCATATTGTGGCATCGTTTTCAAAGATTTATAAACTCTTTGTCCATAGTTATATACCGGCATATGATTTATAATAAATAATGATACAATCTGTAAGGCATTTTCAAAGTTTTCATAAAAATAATGCACAATGCATAACATTGTAACTCATCTTTTTTGGCTTAAGAAGTTACTGTAGTCATGCAGGTGATTAGAAATAGTTTTCATTAAAAATAATGCATGGTGTGTGGAAGGACATTCTTTTAAGTTACTTTTTTTGTTGTATGAATTTAATGAGAACTTATATGACTACTTATATGAATTAAATGAGATGCTCCCCACCAGGGACTGGGCGAAGCCGGACAGGGTCAGGCAGACAGATAGACAGACAGACAGACAGATAGACAGTCGGGAACAGGAACTTATATGGCTACTTATATAAATTAAATGAGATGCTTCACACCAGGAGCTGGGCGATGCCGGGCCGGGTCAGACAGACAGACAGACAGACAGACAGACAGACAGACAGACAGACAGTCAGTCGGTAACGGGAACGAGAACTTATATGACTACTTATATGAATTAAATGAGATGCTCCCCACCAGAGTCTGGACGAAGCCGGGCAGGGTCAGCTAGTCTTATATATAAATTAGGATCTCCGTCTGTCTGTCTGTATGTCTGTATGTCCGTCTGTCCTTTGTGCGCTCGCAAACGGCCCATCCGATTGAGATGAAATTTTCTACACGCCTTTCTTTCATTCCAGTGCAGCCCACTGTCATATTTTTTTAGTGTGAAATCGCATGCTTACCCAGTATTATTTCATTTTTCACTTTTCATCATAATTTAATATATCTCAGGGGACCTAACTCTATAAAAGTTATTTCAAGGGGCATAACTTTTCTGTATAACTTATAGTCATATTGTGGCATCGTTTTCAAAGATTTATAAACTCTTTGTCCATAGTTATGTACCGGCATATGAGTTATAATAAATAATGATACAATCTGTAAGGCATTTTCAAGGTTTTCATAAAAATAATGCACAATGCATAACATTGTAACTCATCTTTTTTTGCTTAAGAAGTTACTGTAGTCATGCAGGTGATTAGAAAGCGTTTTCATTAAAAATAATGGATGGTGTGTAGAAGGGCATTTTTTTAAGTTACTTTTTTTGTTGTATGAATTTAATGAGACGCTACACTCCAGGAGCTGGGCGAAGTCACGCCGGGTCAGATAGATAGACAGACCCACCTTTTCGCTGCAGTTGTCTACTCCTCCTTTTCCTTCTTCTGCTGATGCTGCTGCCGCCGCTCCATTTACCCAAGTTAATTGTTGGGGGAAGATGTAAAGATCTTTCAAGTGCTCTTTCAAATGCTTTTTGTAAGTTGGTCTTCGTTTATCTAAGGTTGTTCTAACTGCAACCAATAAATGATTAGACAGACAGGCAGACAGGCAGACAGAGAGGGAGGGACGGACAGACAGACAGACAGACAGATAGTCGGTAACGGGAACGGGAACTTATATGACTACTTATATGAATTAAATGAGATGCTCCCCACCAAGGACTAGGCGATGCCGGGTCAGACAGACAGACAGACAGACAGACAGACAGACAGACAGACAGACAGACAGATAGTCGGTAACGGGAACGGGAGCTTATATGACTAATTATATGAATTAAATGAGATGCTCCCCACCAAGGACTGGGCGAAGCCGGGCCGGTCAGCTAGTCTTATATATAAATTAGGATCGTCTGTCTGTCTGTATGTATGTATCTATGTATGTCCTTTATACGTTCGCGAACGGCCCATCCGATTGAGATGAAATTTTCTACACGCCTTCCTTTCATTCCAGCGCTGCCAACTGTCGTATTTTTTCTTCTTCTTCCTCCTCCTCCCTCCTCCCATTCCCAAAATACGTACGTAAATATATGATGATGATGATGAAAGAATCCCCGAACCAAAACGCTAGGGAAAGGGAAGAAAATGACGTGACTACACAGAATCGTCACACGGCAATCATCATCATCATCAAGTGCCGTGCCGGCTGGCGTAGGCGTTCAACTCTGCTGCTGATATATATGCCTCCATGCCACGGCAATATCAATAACAATTCATCTTTTTATGTGTAAGGAAGTTATCTACAGTCGTGTAGAAGGGAAGAACAATCAATGGAAGGACCAAAATCACAGAACCTAGACGAGTATGAATTCGGAATGGCGAACTCCCTCCTCCTCTCTTCTCCTCCTGCCTCTACCTCCTCCCCTCCTCCTCCCTCTAACTCCTACCTCCACCCTCCTCTTCTTCCTCCTCCCTCTACCTCCTCCCCCTCCTCCCTCTACCTCCTCCCCCTCCTCCCTCTCCCTCCTCCCTCCTCCTTCTCCCTCTTCCTCTCCCCTCCTCCTCCATCCTCCTCCCTCCTACTCCCTCCGCCTCCTCCCTCCTCCTCCCTCTACCTCCTCCCTCCTCCTCCCTCTACCTCCTCCCTCCACCCTCCTCCTCTTCCTTCTCCCTCTACCTCCTCCCCCTCCTCCATCTCCCTCCTCCCTCTCCCTCCTCCTTCTCCCCCTCCCTTCTCCCTCCTCCTCCCTCTCCTCCTCCCTTCTCCTCATCCCTCCTACTCCCTTCTCCTCCTCCTCCTCCCTCCTCCCTTTTCCTCCCTCTACCTCCTCCCTCTACCTCCTCCCTCCTCCTCCCTCCTCCTCCTTCCTCCACATCCCTCTTCCTCCTCCTCCCTCCTCATCATTCCTCCTCCTCCTCCTCCCCCTCCTCCTCCTCCCTCCTCCTTCTACCTCTTCCTCCCTCCTCCTTCTCCCTCCACCTCCTCTCTCCTCCTCTCTCCTCCTCCTCCCTCCTCATCCCTCTCCCTCCTCCCTTCTCCTCCTCCCCCACCTGCGTTCTCCTCCTCCCTCCTCCTTCCTTCTCCCTCCTCCTCCCCCTCCCTCCTCCCCTCCTCCTCCTTCACCCTCCTCCCTCCTCCTCCTTCACTCTCCTCCTCCCTCCTCCTCCCTCCTCATCCCTCTTCCTCCTCATCCCTCTTCCTCCTCCTCCTCCCTCCTCCTTCTCCCCTTTCCCCCTCCTCTTAATCCCTCCTCCTCCCTCCTCCTCCCTCCTATTCATCCCTACTCCTCCTCCTCCCTCCTCCTTCTCTCTCCGCCTATCTCTTCCTCCCTCCTCCTCCCTCCTCCACTCTCTTCCTCCTCCATCCTCCTCCCTCTTCCTCCTCCTCCTCCCTCCTCCTACCTCCTCGCCCTCCTCTTCCTTCCTCCTTCGCCCTCCTCCTCTGGGCGAAGCCGGGCCGGGTCAGCTAGTAAATTAGGATCTCCGTCTGTCTGTCTGTCTGTCTGTCTGTATGTATGTATGTATGTCCTTTATGCGCTCGCGAACGGCCCTTCTGATTGAGATGAAATTTTCTACACGCCTTCCTTTCATTCCAGTGCTGCCAACTGTGATATTTTGTTAGTGTGAAATCGCCTGCTTACTCAGTATTATTTCATTTTTCATTTTTCATTATAATTTCATATATCTCAGGGGACCTAACTCTGTAAAAGTTATTTCAAGGGGCATAACTTTTCTTTATAACTTATAGTCATATTGTGGCATCGTTTTCAAAGATTTATAAACTCTTTGTCCATAGTTATGTACCGGCATATGATTTATAATAAATAATGATACAATCTGTAAGGCATTTTTAAAGTTTTCATAAAAATAATGCACAATGCATAACATTGTAACTCATCTTTTTTTGCTTAAGAAGTTACTGTAGTCATGCAGGTGATTAGAAAGAGTTTTCATTAAAAATAATGGATGGTGTGTGGAAGGACATTCTTTTAAGTTACTTTTTTTGTTGTATGAATTTAATGAGAACTTATATGACTACTTATATAAATTAAATGAGATGCTTCACACCAGGAGCTGGGCGATGCCGGGCCGGGTCAGACAGACAGACAGACAGACAGATAGTCGGTAACGGGAACGGGAACTTATATGACTACTTATATGAATTAAATGAGATGCTCCCCACCAGGGACTGGGCGAAGCCGGGCAGGGTCAGGCAGACAGATAGACAGACAGATAGACAGACAGATAGACAGTCGGGAACGGGAACTTATATGACTACTTATATGAATTAAATGAGATGCTCCACACCAGGAGCTGGGCAATGCCGGGCCGGGTCAGACAGACAGACAGACAGACAGACAGACAGACAGACAGACAGACAGACAGACAGACAGACAGACAGTCGGTAATGGGAACGAGAACTTATATGACTACTTATATGAATTAAATGAGATGCTCCCCACCAGGGTCTGGGCGAAGCCGGGCAGGGTCAGCTAGTCAGTTTATACGTGTTATCTATCTGCGATTGTAATCTTATATATAAATTAGGATCTCCGTCTGTCTGTCTGTATGTCTGTATGTCCGTCTGTCCTTTGTGCGCTCGCGAACGGCCCATCCGATTGAGATGAAATTTTCTACACGCCTTTCTTTCATTCCAGTGCAGCCCACTGTCATATTTTCTTAGTGTGAAATCGCATGCTTACCCAGTATTATTTCATTTTTCACTTTTCATCATAATTTAATATATCTCAGGGGACCTAACTCTATAAAAGTTATTTCAAGGGGCATAACTTTTCTGTATAACTTATAGTCATATTGTGGCATCGTTTTCAAATATTTATAAACTCTTTGTCCATAGTTATGTACCGGCATATGAGTTATAATAAATAATGATACAATCTGTAAGGCATTTTCAAGGTTTTCATAAAAATAATGCACAATGCATAACATTGTAACTCATCTTTTTTTGCTTAAGAAGTTACTGTAGTCATGCAGGTGATTAGAAAGCGTTTTCATTAAAAATAATGGATGGTGTGTAGAAGGGCATTTTTTTAAGTTACTTTTTTTGTTGTATGAATTTAATGAGACGCTACACTCCAGGAGCTGGGCGAAGTCACGCCGGGTCAGATAGATAGACAGACCCACCTTTTCGCTGCAGTTGTCTACTCCTCCTTTTCCTTCTTCTGCTGATGCTGCTGCCGCCGCTCCATTTACCCAAGTTAATTGTTGGGGGAAGATGTAAAGATCTTTCAAGTGCTCTTTCAAATGCTTTTTGTAAGTTGGTCTTCGTTTATCTAAGGTTGTTCTAACTGCAACCAATAAATGATTAGACAGACAGGCAGACAGACAGACAGAGATGGAGGGACGGACAGACAGACAGACAGACAGACAGACAGACAGACAGACAGACAGACAGACAGACAGACAGATAGTCGGTAACGGGAACGGGAACTTATATGACTACTTATATGAATTAAATGAGATGCTCCCCACCAAGGACTGGGCGATGCCGGGTCAGACAGACAGACAGACAGACAGACAGACAGACAGACAGACAGACAGACAGACAGACAGATAGTCGGTAACGGGAACGGGAGCTTATATGACTAATTATATGAATTAAATGAGATGCTCCCCACCAAGGACTGGGCGAAGCCGGGCCGGGTCAGCTAGTTAAATATAAATATATGTTGTTTATACCTGCAAGTGTTTTACATATACGTACAAGTTATAAGCTTATACACTTCGTTTTGCGTGTGATTGTAATTACATATACATGTATACTGTTTGCACCTGCAGGTTTTTCACGTTTATGTACGTATGATAAGCTTATACAAGTCGTCTGTATGCGATTGAAATATCATATGTTTTTGTACATGCAGGGTTTTCATATATATGTATATATACATGTTATAAGATTATACATGTCGTC
>OY992880.1:104237232-104274732 GCA_963921405.1 Cepaea hortensis
TGGCAGCTCTCCCCAGGCATCTAATCTCGCAGGTGTTGATTTTGCGAAAGTGATTTGGATAAAGTCCAGGTTTGAGATTGGTAGCATAGGGTTGCTGTTTATTTTCTGTTATTTTGCGGACATGGGTATATTTGAATGTTTCAGTAAGGGTGATAGTTGATATATAAGTGCACTAGCTTTTTGACATCTGATGTCTATTTCTCTGTTCAATTTGCCATCTTCTGTGATCATACTTCCAAGATATTTGAATTCTTTAACTTGTTTATTTATATGTACACGTAGTGGACAATGAGATCTGCTAACTTGCATTAATTCAGTTTAGGCTGTATTTATACTCATATTGTATCTGCTGCATGTTGAACTCAGATTATTAATATGATTAATGCCCTCGTCGCTATAAAACAGTCACTGATCATCTGCAAATAGAAGTTCATGTATTTCATGTGGATCAGTTATTTCATCTGAAGCAAAGAGCTGCTTCTTTGAATATTCTGTCTACATAGATATTACATAGCAGATGAGAGAGCACACACCCTGTATCACTCCTGTATTGACTGTGAACATATCTGATATACCTTTTTGTGTTCTTACTGCACTTCGGCTAGAGTGGTACATGGCTATGATGTTTTCTAGCATTTGTCCTTGTATCCCATAGTTACTTATAAACTCATATAAACGTGCCATCGGATAGCTATGCGTTTCGTTTGTTGAACAGTGTATATGTTTTAAGCCACTGATCGCCTCCCGTTCCACTTTGCCAATTCATCCAGAATGTTTTATCTATATCGTCCTCATTTTCTAATACAATGTGTCTTACAGGTTGCTGCAACTTTTCCTGACCGTCTGGTCTCACGGGTGACCACAAACTGACCACCGTGTCTTTCTAATTCTGTACATCATCTGTCAGAGTTTGCCTCTTAACGTAATTGGATTTTGGTCTTCTTAGCCGTATGTAAGCGATGCCTGTAGCTTGGGGGGGGGGGGGGGGGGGGGGGGGGGGGGAGAGAGAGAGAGAGAGAAATCAGCCAATCATTTCGCTATCTCGACATAAATCAATCAATCATTTCACAATCTAGACATCAATCAATCAATCAATCAATCAATCAATTCATAATCTCGATTTCAATCAGTTAATCATTTCACAGTCTCGACATCCATCAATCAATCAATCAATCAATCAATCAATCATTTCATAACATTGATATAAATCAGTCAATTATTTCACAATCTCGACATCAATTAGTCAATCATTTCACAATCTCAACATCAATCAATCAATCATTTCACAATCTCGACATCAGTCAGTCAATCATTTCACAATCTCGATATCAATCAGTCAATAATTTTACTATCTCGACATCAATCACTTAATAATTTTACAATCTCGACATCAATCAGTCAATCATTGTACTATCTCGACATCAATCACTTAATCATTTCACAATCTCGACATCAATCAATCAATCAATCATTTCTCAATCTCGACATCAATCAGTCTATCATTTCACAATATCGACACCAATCAATCAATAATTTCTCAATCTCGACATCAATCAATCAATCATTTCTCAATCTCGACATCAATCAGTCTATCATTTCACAATATCGACACCAATCAATCAATCATTTCATAATCTCGACATCAATCAACCAACCAATCATTTCTCAATCTCGACATCAATCAGTCTATCATTTCACAATATCGACACCAATCAATCAATCATTTCTCAATCTCGACATCAGTTAGTCAATCATTTCACAATCTCGACATCAATCAGTCAATCATTTTACTATCTCGACATCAATCACTTAATCATTTCACAATCTCGACATGGTGAGTTCGATGCCACCTGCCTGAGGTTGGCAGCGTTGCGTTTCACAATGTTGTGAGCGCCTGGCTTTCAGAAAGCTACGGCAAACTACTGAAGGTAAAATCGTCTCATCATCATGTGCCAGGCCTACCATGGTTAGCCATCTCACACGATCACCAGAGTCGTGGATCAGCTCTGTGTTCTTGTCTTGACCAGGCCACGTGGCCAAACCGTCCAGATTGTTACGTCTCTGCTTTCCCGTTGTCTTTTCTCCCAAATCTTATCAGTTGTCACTAAGTTCTCTAGTTTATTTCTTCTCACAGCGTATCCTAAAACTGTTGACTGTCTGCATCGAATTTCTCTAATCAGTTTACGGTTTTCATTTGTTTCTTGTAGGCCTTGCTCATTGATTTTTCTGTCCATGGTATTCATTACATGTTCCTCAAAAACCACATTTCCACTGCCGTTAGATGTTTTTTAAACTTGTCTGCTCATTGTCCCCGTTTCACATCCATTGAAAAGTATACAGCACTTCAACACTGTTTTTTTTTTCCTCATTGCTATTGACATCTTTTTATTGGTCAGTATGTTTTCCATCTTGCAAAAGACTACCTTTGCCATAGCGATTCATGTTCTAACCGCACCAAGGAATCTTCCACCAGATGTTATAATTGTTCCGAGATAGTTGTACCGATTAGTGTTGTCTAGATAGTTGTCTTGAAAGTCGCAAAAAAGTCAATAAAAACTGACATTGACTGCGAAGTCCTGTAGACGGATATGGCTCTAACTTGTTAGTCTCATATGATATTCATAGCCTTTTTTCATATTCCTTTTACAGAACATTGCTGTTAACACCAGCATTTTTACTGCTGTTGTTTATGTCTCGGCAAGTTTACGTTCAGCAGTTTGCCATTTCTTTCTGAACGACCGGCTCCCATATCAACTCGTTTAAACCCAGCGCAACGGCCTGCTGCCAAATCGGTCGCCGCTGTGTTTCGAACGCGGTTAAGCGGGCTTACGAATGGCGTCCGTAAGCCTTTTGCCTTTACTCATAGCCTTCTACCATGGAACAATAAATAGGTGTTCTCGGTGTAGCTGGAATGTGTAATTTTATCCAGGGTTGTAGGTATTCCCAATGTTGGTCAAAACATGTTGAGAGGGTTTATTAAGGGGAGGGGGCGCGAGATGGGGCTGTTGACTACGTGACGAAGTGGTCTAGCCGCCTGTCTCGTGTTTCATAGGCTGTGGGTTCGATTCCGGGTTTCGTCAATCGGTTCACGTGGGCAGTTTTCTCGGAGACTCAAAGGGGTCATCGCTGGAGCTGCAAAGTTCGTGCTTGGTGCCACTTGCCGCCCTGCGGAAAGAGTTAGCGCCATGTGAGATAAAAAATTCGGTACAATAAAGTTGACCCCTAGCCTTTAATACTTTAAATCTTCTAGTGTATTGTATATTCTCATTTGTAAACATAGTCGACAATGACGAGGCAATGATAAAATGAACATGATGACAATCAGCCGTCGAACCGGCCCAGTTAACCCTCAGCACAATGGACAGAAAGCGCAGTTTTCTTATCTTGACTAATACACACCTTACCGCCAAAAACGACGGCCGTAAACACAGATAGCCGAGCGTGGCTAGCAGAGATAGATACTACAGGAAGGAAACTCTTATTGCCGAAAGAAACCGCAGCTACCGGTGTAAAGGAGGCGACAGTTATGTCTTGATCGTCAAGTGGCGAAAACAGCACTCTTGAATACACCCACTGGCTTTACTATTGTGGCTTGTCCGTAACTATATTTATATATTTTAGCTTACTTCTACTCTAGACACAAGACGAAAACTGACCGAAGTTCCCAGGTCAACACGGCGTAAAGATAGTACCAGAATATGTTCTGGAAAGTAAAAGTTGCCGGCGATATATTGACCATATTATAAATAGAATGCTGGCTGGTTTATACATATATGGAGTTTGCTTTGTATATCCAACACGATGTAAGGTGTGGAAATATTCCTTTACTTGACTGTATTAGGGAGCAATGTTGTCCGGCAAAAACACCTGAGAAAAGTGTTAGTTTGTCTTGAATATACAGTGCCAAGGTAATAGAGGAAGATCTAACATAGGCGGCTAAGAGACGTAGGGCTAGATATGAATAGTTTGGGGAGGGCATCGATGGGGCTGCAAGGCACAGCTAAGAATAAGTGAGTTAGTTGAGGCCATATGCTCCATTGCGGGGTAAAGGGCGAAGGGCGGGGACGGGAAGTGAGAAAGTGAGAGTGAAAGAGAGAAAGCGTGAGTGGAGACAAACAGAAAGAGAGCGAGAGAAACAGAAAGAAACAGACATACAGGAAGAGAGAGAGAGAGAGAGAGAGAGAGAGAGAGAGAGAGAGAGAGAGAGAGAGAGAGGAGAGACAACAGACAGAGAGAAAGAGAGTAAGTGAGATAGACAGGCAGACAGACCGACTGATAGAGAGAGACAGAGCGAAAGAGAGAGAGAGAGAGAGAGAGAGAGAGAGAGAGAGAGAGTGAGTGAGTGAGTGAGTGAGTGAGTGAGTGAGTGAGTGAGAGTTAAATAGACAGACAAACAGACACACCGACAGACAGAGAATGGTGTTCCGAGACATGATCACCAACACCTGTCAGTAAAGGAACTTGAAGAAGACAGACTTGACACTTTTGGATCATGTTCATAGCACGAAACAACCGATAAATCATTATGACCAGGGGATAATGATGCGACACGGAGTGACTAGAGGA
This sequence comes from Cepaea hortensis, assembly GCA_963921405.1. Lineage (NCBI taxonomy): Eukaryota > Metazoa > Mollusca > Gastropoda > Stylommatophora > Helicidae > Cepaea > Cepaea hortensis. The sequence goes on from OY992880.1 coordinate 104,241,799, forward strand.
TCTTGTCAACATTCAGTACACCGATGAAAGACTAGAAGTACATATAATAAAGCTGCAACGGGTACCATTAGTATTGGGGCTCTTCCCTGGCTGTTGTTGGAGGAGGAAGTGCGTATGGAAATGCCTCGTGTGGGATTAGGCAGCACCTTGAGTGACTGAGCAGCCCTTTATGGAACACACTGCTCACCTCCATAGCATGAGGAAGGGGTTAGGAAAGGTGCCCTAAACATTGTCTGCTTCATCATTACCTAACCAGCTAGCCGCTGTTGGCGGATACCCTATACTGGGTCGACATACAAACATAGTAAAAACAGGTAAAGTTAAATGAGCAAACCATATTCCCTTGACAATCGGAACTTGGAATGTACGCACCCTATTTGATAGAGACGGTGCATCGTGTCCAGAAATACGAACAGCACTGATTGGGAGAGAGCTGGGCAGGTACAACATAGATATTGCAGCCTTGGGCGAGACACGACTTGCAGAAGAATGCCAAATCTGTGAAGTAGGTGCCGGCTATACATTCTTCTGGAGTGGAAGAAAAAACGAAGAAAGATGCCAGTCCGGTGTGGGATTTGCCATTTAGTCGGCCCTGGTTTGCAAACTAGCTGTCTTTCCGAAGGCTATAAACGACATGATTATGACCATTAAGTTGCCCCTGCTGAATGGCAGGAAGCATGCAACCATCGTGAGTGTCTACGCACCAACCATGACCAATGAAAATGACGTCAAGAACAAGTTCTATGAGGACCTGCACAATGTATTAACATCTATTCCCAAAGGAGACAAACGTATCCCCCTGGGGGATTTCAATGCCAGAGTAGGCTCGGACATCACCTCTTGGAATGGCATTATTGGAAAGCATGGAGTCGGGAAATTATAACAGAAATGGGGTCTTCCTCCTTCAGACATGTGCTGAACACGATCTCCTGAATACCAACACAATTTTCCGCCTTCCCATGAGAAATAGGACATCGAGGATGCACCTTCGCTCGAAACACTGGCACCTCATTGACTATTTCTTCGTCAGGAGGAGTGACAGACAAGACGTTCGGGTGACAAAATTCATGTGTGGTGCCGAATGTTGGACGGACCATCGTCTCATTATGTCGAAAATAAACATACGCATCAAAGCACCACGGCGTCCTCAAGGGGTAAAAATGAAAAAAAAAATGTCAACCGCCTAAACAACAAAGTAAATAAATAAATTCAGCTGTCGTTTGAAAATAATCTGGAATACCGCCTCGCGCCCAATACTGCAGCTAAACGGGATGCGCAAACAGAGTGGAGAGCGCTACAGGACATAATTTACAACACTGCTATGGAAATCCTGGGCAGGCTGCGTCCCAAGCTGCTACAATTGATGACGAAGTGAATGCAAGAATCTCCAAGGCCAGTGCGGCCTTTGGCAGACTGTACAAGAACGTCTGAGACAGAAATGGAATAAGCCTGCAAACAAAGCTGAAAGTCTACAAAGCAGTTGTATTAACCACATTGCTATATGCTCGTGAAACCTGGACTGTTTATCAGCGACACGCTAAGAAATGAAACCACTTTCACACAGTTTGCCTTAGGAAGCTATTTAAGATTAAATGGCAAGACAAGATCCCAGACACCGAAGTCCTAGAAAGAGCGTCCATGCCCAGTATCCACACTCTACTAATGAAGAATCAGATTCTCTGGGCTGGTCACTTGACCTGCATGCCAGATCACAGGCTCCCTAAACGATTTTCTTACGGCGAGCTGCGTTGTGGTAAACGCTCCCAGGGCGGCCAGAGGAAACGCTTTAAAGACACTGAAAATCTCTGAAAGCTTTTGGAATTCATCATGACACCTGGGAGACTGCTGCGAAAGACCGAAATTCGTTGCATACAATATTTCGCAAGGGTACAGTCACTTGTGAAGCAGCCAGGACTGCAAGAGCTGTAAAGAAAAAGCTGGACAGAAAAACCACTGCAGAAGATCCCCCTCCTTGAACGTCAAGCATCCTTTGCCCACATTGTCAAAGAACATTTCGAGCCAAAATAGGCCTTATCAGCCATCTCAGAACTCACGCTCCATAATTTCAACCCCACTAGATGAAATGAATGGTCATCATCATTCTTGATGGACAAACAACACAATTCGCGACCAGGTGATGTAATTATATATACGGATGGCTCTGTAATAAGAGGTGAAAACAGTGCCTCACGGTTTGTGTCGATGCTTGGTGGACGGTGTTAGGTGCAGGAGAGCCTGGCATATGACACCACAGCATCTAGTCTGAGAATGGAGGTGGAGACAGTCACAGCGGCGTTCTGCTGGCTGGAGAGCAAACAGCACAATTCAACATTCCAAAATAGAGAGCATCTGTTGGATTGTCCCCCCCCCCCCCCCCCCCCCCAGAGCATTCTGGTTTGGTGGGAAACGAGCAGATGGACTGGCTGGGTAGGTCTGCACCGCTGGGTGGGGTATTGGTGCGTGATAAAAAAAAAAAAAGATCATCACGGATAGGAGATATTGGTGCTGCATGGATTGATCTGGTCGATACTCAGGGCCCCAAGGAAAGTCTAGACAGACATATAATTAGACTGATACGGGTATCATTAGTATTGGGACTCTTCGCTGACTGCTGAAGATGGGGACAGAGCATTGTGAGAATGTCCCTAGTGGTGTCATTTTGTTTCTAGACTCAATTCAACTTTACTAAACAAAAGTCTTTCCTTCACCGCTGAACTACTAAAAATTTGTCCATTTGAAAATCGACCAACGAAGGCACTATTTTCTATTAAAGTCAAAAGTTATTGCATGTCCTTTACAAGCCGCTGCAATCAACCCCAGCTTTTATTGGCTGTTCACGATTGACTAGACAATGTTAAATCAATATTTTGCCATTGTTTCCTGAACAGCCAAAACCTCAAAGCATCGAAATCAAAGCAAAGCTGCCTGCTTGGAAATCGCCGTCGGCATATAACAAAACCTTGACTCACTATGTCGGGGTGTTATAAAACTGCGCGTCTTACTATCCCCTAAGTCACGGTTGTATATTGCAGAATGGCAACAAAATTAGCATTGTAACAGCAAAAGCATCTTATAGTGAGAAGCATTCACACTCGTGATCTTAACGGCGAACTCAGAAAACAAACTCAAATTCATTCATTCATTCATTCATTCATTCATTCATTCATTCATTCATTCATTCATTCATTCATTCATTCATTCAGTAGCATGTCCTTTGCAGAACCTCGCTCCCATAACAGCCTTCCGGAAAACCTTTCTATCATAAGCAAGATGTCCCGCGTCCAATACACCCATCTGGAGATCATCTGCCATATCCTGCACCCATCTTCTCTTTGGTCTTCCTCTTTCTCTTTTCCAAGGCATATACCCCTCCATGATTGTTCTCTCCAAACTTTCATGACGTTGAGCTCAAACTATTGATATGATTGATTGATTGATTGATTTAGGAACCGACATCACAGTATTCGGGACATTCCCATAAGCGCTCCGTCCCCATCCTCAGCAACCAGCGAAGAGTTCAAACACTAATAGTTCCAGTAGCAATCTGATTATATGTCCGTCTCGCCTTTCCTCTGAGCGTCGAGCGTCGGCCAGATCCCCTCGTCACTCCTCGCTGCCTCATTCTAACCAGACTATAGTGATCCATTTGATCCTCCGAGTTGTACACGTGCTCCCACAAGGCCGCAACCACATCTGCCTTGTCATGCATCAATACTCCACCAAGTTCTGCCGAGCCAGCCAATCTGTCCGCCTGTTCATTCCCCAGCACACCGGTATGCCCAGGAGAAAATATCCAGGTGATGCTTGCTGCCCGTAAACTATTGATATAAAAAAGTACAAACATTTCAGTACAGTCCATGACCGGAATATTTCACGATTTCTTGCCTGGCATATGTCGCTGCATCTCGCCAGGTACATACTGCAGAGTTGTATATCATGTGAAGTAGACAAACAAAGAACACTGTAACTGACATACTATATATAAAGTCGCTGCCAATGTTGTATATCATGTGAAGTAGACAAACAAAGAACACTATAACTGACATACTATATATAAAGTCGCTGCCAGAGTTGTATATCATGTGAAGTAGACAAACAAAGAACACTATAACTGACATACTATATATAAAGTCGCTGCCAGAGTTGTATATCATGTGAAGTAGACAAACAAAGAACACTATAACTGACATACTATATATAAAGTCGCTGCCAGAATTGTATATCATGTGAAGTAGACAAACAAAGAACACTATAACTGACATACTATATATAAAGTCGCTGCCAGAATTGTATATCATGTGAAGTAGACAAACAAAGAACACTATAACTGACATACTATATATAAAGTCGCTGCCAGAGTTGTATATCATGTGAAGTAGACAAACAAAGAACACTATAACTGACATACTATATATAAAGTCGCTGCCAGAGTTGTATATCATGTGAAGTAGACAAACAAAGAACACTATAACTGACATACTATATATAAAGTCGCTGCCAGTGTTTGAATGAGAAGAAACATCAACACCACACATAAGTCTAAGACTGAGCATAGAATTTAATAAACATGTGATTACGAAAATTACTCATCGGAAACAAGATTTTAAAATAATAATGAAAAATGGCTAGAGGCCATCCTAGATGCTTTGGTAGAATGGAAAGAAAAAAGCTGAACGGTAAAAAAGATAAAGACAAATGGCCATGTCAAGGGGAAACAATTAAAAAAAAATAAAAATAGAACATTCTTCTGTACAATATAAACATGAAGGTTGTCTACCGCAAAGGTCTGTTAGAAGTGATATCATCATTAGTTATAACAACAAATCAAAGGTGAGAGGACGGACTTCATTGCATCGGATGTTATCCCATCTGGTTCGGTCTCTGCCCGCAGAATGACAAGCCGCCTGCCGAAGACATCACACACATCACGCACTCCGCAGCTTCAGCGATGACCTCCCAGATGTCTTCCGAACAAATTACTCTCGATATGATCGGCGAACTCCGAAAACGAACTCAAAACCTTCATAGCGCGAGATAGTCGTTTTGACCACTTGGCTATTGAGATTCCCTCTTTCCACCCCCTCGTAATTGGATTCCGTACTCATGTGCGTCGACACTATTTCACTTTTCCCCGAAAACCGGGTGTTTGTTTGATTGTTTGTGTTCATTACAAAGTGTTCGACTATCTTTGTAAAGAATCTGTCACCGTAAGAGGCAATGAAGCGACTACTGCTGACGCACATTGCTCTCCAACTAAGTACAGTATTGGTACCGAAAGTATCGTAGTAGTGACCGGAAGGGTGTGAGAGCTAGAAGCCAACTGAAAAAATTAGATTAGAAATAAAAACGACACTTGGGTGGATCTGTTTTTCCCCGCCAATATTATCGTGGCGGTATGTATGTCTGAAGCAAGGCCTGCCTGTGGCTTCCAACGTTAGCTCTTAGCAGTTCGGGTTAAGTGTTTTTTCAGCAACCTGCGTCCCGCTCAAGAGCCGTTAATTTAAGTCTGTTTTGTGGTTTTTTGCTCATCTGAGTACATGTCGTCTGCTACATTGTTTCATCACTACTACCATGTGCGATTTGATATTAATCTGCACGTTAGTTACTGTTTCTGGTAAGTACAGATTTTAGATGTCTGATCGTGACATTAGATGTGTTAATGTTAATAGAGAAATACATTGCTGTTTAGATAATTATCTCTCTCTGTGTCTGTCTCTCTGTCACTCTCCATCTCTCTCTCTCTCTCTCTCTCTCTCTCTCTCTCTCTCTGACACACTCTCTCTCTCTCTCTCGCTCTCTCTCTCTCTCTCTCTCTCTAATCAACATTGATAAAATAAATGTGTAAGTAGATCAAAAGACACGAAAAAAATTAACAACGCTTTTACCAATGGTATGGAATAGAATCAACAGGACAGTGAAATATCTTTGAAACAAATAATACAGTAAACATATGGATCTCGAAAAATAAAACTATTTGTTTTCACGTACTGTAAAGAAAATAAGTAAAGAAAAAGTAAGTTTCATTTCTTTCTGATTGACAAACGCTACATCTGGAACGGTTGTTTCTAATAATCACACCAGCAACATAACCGTGAAATGAACTACCAAGAATCAACCACTGAATGGATGTATATGTTCTATGTTCTGTGTTTTAGTGCGCGTTTACAAGAACACGACGAAGAGCTGTTCTATTCTCACAAAGAGCCCTGCTGAATAGCTATGGTAGTTGCTGTGTGATCTAGCAGGTGTGTAACATCATAGCTTCAAAACAGTGGTTTCCCTTTGTGAATTTAAACACAAAACCACAAACAGTAGATTGCACGATTTATTGCCTGACATATTTCGCTGCATCTCGTCGAGCCCATATTTCAGAATTATATATCATATGAAGGGAATATATGAAGCATGTTCGCTAAAATACATAACATAATCTCTGACACTCTTTGAATGCGGAGCAATGTTATACCCACTGCTATTCCAGTGTCACTGTGCCGACAGAAAGATTTCACTGTGCGAATGCGGAGCAATGTTATCCCCACTGTAATCACAGACTGACTGTGCCAACAGAAAGATTTCACTGCTCGAATGCGGAGAAATATTAATTATTATGCCCACTGTAATCACAGACTGACTGTGCCGACAGAAAGAGTTCACTATTCGAATGCAAAACAATATTATCCGCACTGTAATCACAGGCCGGTCTCCCTGGCCAAGGTGTTAGCGACATTGTTCGTAAACCCGTATATCCACGTGGGGAAAACAGCAGCTGCGAGAATCGGCAGCGGTTCGCGCCACGCTGGTAACTTACGGGGGTATATGAACCAGTCGTTCAGAAAGCAATGGCAAACTACTGAATGTAAAAACTTGCCTAGTACATCAAAAGCAGCAGAAAAATGCTGATGTTGACTGCAACGTCCTGTAAGGGATATGCAACATTTAAAAAAAAAAATCAGTCTGACTGGGTCGACAGAAAGATTTCACTATTCGAATGCGGGGCAATATTATCCCCACTGTAATCACAGACTCACGTGTGTCGACAGAACGATTTCGCAGTGACCGCGTTTACCGTGGTCTAAACACTGCTCCACATATGCCAGAGATAAATTGTGTAACCTATTGTTTATGTTTTATATGTTGTCATCATTTTTGCTAACATACTCACAAATTAAATTCTGTCAAATGTAGTGGGGAAAAAGAGTGTTAACGTAATATGTAAAGCCTATATAACTGCAGTGGTTCTCAACCGGTGGAGAATTCTCCCTTAGGGGAAAATTTTAGGGTTTCCAGGAAGGGGTGGGGGTGGGAGGTGGGGGTGGGGGGGGGGTGGGGGGGGGAATGAAGATTATTTCAAGATCGCGTTAATACAAGAACCGATTACTTGAAATTGTTTTTCCCTCCATACTTTACGATTCAGTACCCCTCGCCCTTCTAATATTCGTCTTATAACGTAAGAAGGCCCACAAATCACGTTTTATGTAGACGTCTAAACTTGTTCTAGAATGTGTAATTAAAGTTAGCTTCCATTTTTATTTACGTATACTATGTTGGGGTGGGGGAGGGGGGGGGGTTATAGGGAGGAAATACGAAAGGGGAGGAATGGCATTCTCAACATATGGTGAAAAAGGGGGGGGGGCATGGGCCAAAAAAGGTTGAGAACTACTGAGGTAAACTAATTAGCACGCCGTACCCTGCTCCGTGGCGAAAGGTTTACGGAGGCAATTCGTAATCTCGCATACCGCGTTCGAAACACAGCTGCGTTGGTTTTTTATGAAACGGTTGTTCAGAAAGCAATGACTACAATACACCTTAGTTATTCAGGCAGTGATGTCCTGATTTCATCAATATTTATTAACGTACTGATGTAAACAGATTAGCGTACCTAAGTAGACAGATCAACCTACCGAAGTAGACAGATCAACGCACCGAAGTAAACAGATCAACGTGCAGAAGTAAACAGATCAACGTCCCGAAGTAAACAGATCAATGTGTCGAAGTAAACAGATCAACGCTCCAAAGTAAACAGATCAACGCTCCGAAGTAAACAGATCAACGCTCCGAAGTAAACAGATCAACGCTCCGAAGTAAACAGATCAACGCTCGGAAGTAAACAGATCAACGCTCCGAAGTAAACAGATCAACGCTCCGAAGTAAACAGATCAACGTACCGAAGTAAACAGATCAACGTGCCGAAGTAAACAGATCAATGTACCGAAGTAAACAGATCAACGTGCCAAAGTAAACAGATCGACGTACCGAAGTAAACAGATCAATGTACCAAAGTAAACAGATCAACATACCCAAGTAAACAGATCAATGTGTTGAAGTAAACAGATCGACGTACCGAAGTAAACAGATCAACGTGCCGAAGTAAACAGATCAATGTACCGAAGTAAACAGATCAACATACCCAAGTAAACAGATCAACGTGCCGAAGTAAACAGATCAATGTACCGAAGTAAACAGATCAACATACCCAAGTAAACAGATCAACACGCCCAAGTAAACAGATCAACATACCCAAGTAAACAGATCAATGTGTCGAAGTAAACAGATCAACGCTCCGAAGTAAACAGATCAATGTACCGAAGTAAACAGATCAACGTGCCGAAGTAAACAGATCAACATACCCAAGTAAACAGATCAGCGTGCCGAAGTAAACAAATAAACGTGCCGAAGTAAACAGATCAACGTACCGAAGTAAACAGATCAACGTACCGATGTAAACAGATCAACGCACCGAAGTAAACAGATCAACGTGCCGAAGTAAACAGATCAACGTACCGAAGTAAACAGATCAACGCGCCGAAGTAAAGTAAACAGTAAAAGACCATGATCTAGGTCAGCATATATATATATATATATATATATATATATATATATATATATATATATATATATATATATATATATATATATATATATATATATAATGTCTCAATGTGTGGAACATGGTATTTTTGCGTATGCTCGCTTTGAACTCAAGCGTAATCCATACACGTGCTACTACTTCTAAGTAAACCTGCACAGGAATCACGAACAGATAAAAAGAAAACTGCTGGGGTTGACTGCTACGTCCGTAAAGGATATGCAACTAACTAAACAGTCATCATAATAATTGGCGCAACAGCGACCTTAAGATCTACTGAAAGTTGATAGTTATCTGGTAGGGAAACAATTCTTTAGCGTCACCGTAGTGTACACAACCAATATGATTAAGTCAAAGTTGAAATCTAAAGATTTCGATGTCTTCCTGGGGGAGACTAAACACCTATGGAGTTAACCGTATTGCAATGACATTAACACTTTTAACAAACAATGCACTTTTACACACATAATATTTATAGGTACGGTGACAGTGCAAGTGGACTCTTTTTACGGAGGCACTTGTGAAACTCGCAAGTACCCAATCTTACATCTGCTCAGGTTTATAAGTGTATTATAATTACGGTGCGAATGTTTATGTTGTACATGTTGGATATAATTAACAAATCCAAAACCACAGTTATTAAAACTAATTGTCAAAGAAAGTCAGAAAGAATTAGACAAGTGAAGCGAAGCATGCACTTGACCTTAAAATGATGCACTCAACGATTTAACCGAAAGCCGACGAATTGTTGTGGCTAGCTGACCATAAAGAAGCGTTCTTCAAACATATTTACACCATGCAGCTCGGTCTTACCTATAGAAGTGTAGAAGTGCTTGCATTAGCCAGTGGCTCGACATGTCCTTCTTCTCACGTAATTATTTAGGTAACCATGCGGGGGGGGGGGGAGAGAGAGAGAGAGAGAGAGAGAGAGAGAGAGAGAGAGAGAGAGAGAGAGAGAGAGAGAGAGAGAGAGAGAGAGAGAGAGAGAAATCACCTATTGTGTCCACTGCGATGATGCCTATTGAAGAGTTAACGTTTGCAAGTTAACTCTTGATCATCTAACTTGCAGGAGAGTCAATATTAATTCCCCATGCCGATGGAAACCAGTCAGCGCCCACGTCTTGCACTCGCCACTTGGAGAACTCACGAAGATGTTCGAAATGAGCATGGGGCTTGCCTATTGGAGCAGAATCTAGTCATCATCATCATCACCACCACCACCACCACCACCACCACCACCACCACCACCACCACCACCACCACCACCACCACTACCACCATCATCATCATCATCATCATCACCACCATCATCATCATCATCACCACCATCATCATCATCACCACCATCATCATCATCACCACCCTACCACCACCACCATCATCGTCATCACCATCACCATCATGTCTGTCTGTCTGTCTGTCTATCTGTCTGTCTGTCTATCTGTCTGTCTGTCTGTCTATATGTCTGTCTGTCTGTCTGTCTGTCTATGTACGTATGTTCGGTCCTTTCCCGTTCCCGTTGCGGGAAACATGGGTTCGAAAATTTTCACGTATCTAAAATAGATCTATTATTTTTACGAAAACTTTGAAGAAGCAAAGTTTTTATCACTTTCTTTTACCAGACACGACTGCCCTTTCCCGTTCCCGTTGCGGGAATCTATCTATCTATCTATCTATGTTCGGCCCTTTCCCGTTCCCGTTGCGGGAAAAATGGGTTCGAAAATTTTCACGTATCTAAAATAGATCCATTATTTTTATGAAATCTTTGAAAATGCCTTAAAGATTTTATCATTATATTATAACGCATATGCCTGTAGATAACTGTAGATAATTATTTTATAAAACTTTGAGAAAAATGCAACAATTACTTAAATTACATAATATAGCAATGCTACTAAAAGTTATGTCCCTTGATATAATTTTTCTTAAGCTAAGTCCCCTTGCTATATATTAATTATAATGTAATTAAACAATTAAATTTTGTTACGTAAATAACTGTTTGTAAACTAACAAACTATGCCAGTTAGCTGCACAAGAATGAGAAGACCATCTGTAGAAAATTTAATCTCAATCGGATGGACCGTTCGCGAACGCATAAAGGACATACTCACATACATTGTCTTTTATATATATAGATTGAGTGGCTTAGTACCACAAGTAGTTCTTGATAAAGAATGAGGTATGTCTTTATGATGAATAATTTCATGATTATCTTCAACAACGCCAAATACATGACCAACTGTCTACATTGATTGTCTTCTTATTTGTCAGGAGGGCTTCCAGAGACAACCGACTGTAATTTTGACCACGGCCTTTGCCAGTTTATCCAGGACAAACGAGATAACATTGACTGGGATTTGAATGTTGGCAAGACAACAACATTTGACACTGGCCCCGACTGCGACCCATTTGATTGCCAGAGTGGTGAGTTCAGTCCGTAGTCAGTCTAGTTGTGAAATCAATGGCCATTGGTTGTTTATATGTGATTACACACATATACACACAAACACACACATACACATTTATATGCTTGTGTGTTTATAGATGTATATGTGTGTATACATAAACACACGTGCATGTGTACATCTACCTGTCTGCCTGTCAGTCACGCAGTCAGTCATTCAGTCTGTCTGTCATCTAACTATATACGTTTTCAGCTGTGCTGACAAATGCCTTCGAGAACGATGAAATTGGAATAGACATCAACTAACGCATGGATGGAAAGTTGTTCAATCTCAGAAGGCTGAAAGCTAAAACCAAAACTAACAGCGACACCGTCAGAGAGCTGTTGTTTGCTTCATGAGTGCGCTCTATATGCCAACTCAGAGGCAGACGTGCAACACAATATTTCTCATAAGCCTGTGCCAACTTTGGGCTCAATATCAACTTGGAGAAGACTGTAGCTATGTAACAGCCAGCTCCAGGGAATAATCACACCGTGCCAAATATCAAAGTGAATGGTCATAGACTAAGTGTTGTGGACAAATTCACCTATCTTGGCAGCACTGTGTCACAAGATGCCACAATTGATGACGAAGTGAATGCAAGAATCTCCAAGGCCAGCGCGGCCTTTGGCAGACTGTACAAGAATATATGGGACAGAAATGGAATAAGCCTGCAAACAAAGCTAAAAGTCTTTAAAAGAGGTTGTATTATCCACACTGCTATATTCTTGTAACACCTGGACTGTTTATCAGCGACATGCTAGGCAATTAAACCACTTCCACACAGTCTGCTTGAGGAAGCCATTGAAGATTAAATTGCAAGACAAGATCCCTGACACTGAAGTTCTAGAAAGAGCGTCTATGCCCAGTATCCACGCTCTACTAATGAAGAATCAGATTCGCTAGGGTGGTCACTTAACACGCATGCCAGATCACAGGCTACCTAAACGAGTTTTTTACGGCGAGCTGCGTTGTGGTAAACGCTTCCAAGGCGGCCAGAGGAAACGCTTTAAAGACACTGAAAATCTCACTGAAAGCTTTTGAAATTCATCTTTACACCTGGGAGACTGCTGCCAAAGGCCGAAATTCGTGGCGTACATCATTACGCAAGGGTGCAGTCGCTTGTGAAGCAACCATGACTGCAAAAGCTGTGAAGAAGAGGCTGGACAGATAAACCACTGCAGGAGATCCTTCTCCTGGAACGTCAAGCATTTTTTGCCCACATTGTCAAAGAACATTTCGAGCCAAAATAGGCCTTATCAGCCATCTTAGAACTCACGGCTCCATACTTTTAATCCCACTGGATGAAATGAATGATCATCATTATTTTTGATGGACAAACAACAACATCTAATTATATACAGTATATATATATATATATATATATATATATATATATATATATATATATATATATATATATATATAGCAAGCGAGAGAGAGAGAGAGAGAGAGAGAGAGAGAGAGAGAGAGAGAGAGAGACCGACAGACAGACAGACAGACAGACAGAGAGATACGAGGGTAAGTTAATAAGTAAGTCACAAATGGTTGTAGAAAAATAACTAACTATGATAACAACTTGAAACAGTTTATTTGTGTACGTACGGTGTCCCTTTATTTCTCAACATAATTTCCACCAACATTGATGCACTTATCCTATAGTTTTATCAGTTCTCCCAAACTGACTGCATAAATCTGCGTGCCCTGTTTTCATTTACCTGCCATCCCACAGAACCGTGTGACTTACTTATTGACTCAACTGCGTAACTTTTTTCTACCCAACTATGCACCGCTTTACTGGAAATCCATCCATCCATCATGTGCCATGCCGGTAAGCGTGGGCGGTCATGTTCTGCCATCTCACTCGATCAACAGAGTCGTGGATCAGTTCCGTGTTTTTGTCTCGACCATGCCACAAGGCCAAGCCATCCAGATACTTGTTTCTAGGTCTTCCCCTTGGTCTGTTCCCCTCGATCTTACCAGTTGTCACCAAGTTCTCCAAATCATTTCTTCTCATAACATGCCCAAAAAATTGTGACTGTCTACGTCTAATGTCTCTGATCAGTTTACGATCTTCATTTGTTTCTTGAAGGACTTGTTCATTGGTCTTTCTGGCTGTCCATGGTATTCTTTGCATTTTCCTCAGAAACCACATTTCTACAGCCATCAGATGTTTTTCAGCCTGGCTGCTCATTGTCCAAGCTTCACATCCATATAAAAGTACAGGTTCTATGTAGCATCTCAACACTCTTTTTCTCGTTTCAATTGACATCTTTTTATTGGTCAGTATGTTTTTCATCTTGCTAAAGGCTACTTTTGCCATGGCGATTCTTGTTCTAATCTCTTCAAGGCATCTCCCATCAGATGTTATTACTGTTCCGAGGTAATTGTACCTATTCACTTGTTGAAGAATATTCCCATTTACTTGTATATTACACTGTGGTATTTCGTTCTTCTTAGTGACGACCATAATCTGTGTCTTTTTACAATTTAATTCTAACCCTAGTTGTTCACTGTGTGTAACAACTGCATCTACTAAATTTTGCAGGTCCTGTTCATTGTCTGCAATCAAGACTGTATCATCTGCATATCTAATGTTATTGATGCATCGTCCCCCAATGTTGATTCCTTCCATATTTTCAATATTTCTGAAAATATTTTCACTGTACAGGGAAAACAGATCTGGAGACATTACACATCCCTGTCTCACACCTCTCTTAATAGGCTGAAATTGGCTTACTTCATTATCAACTCTTATGGCAGCTTGTTGTTTCCAATATATGTTTTTTACAAGTCTAAGGTCTTTCCCATCAATTTGTAGATCTTCAAGCATCCTTATCATGTTGACATGTCTCACTTTATCAAAAGCCTTTGTGTAGTCAATGAAGCAAAGGTGTAGATCTTTGTTTACTTCTATAGAACGTTCGATTACGGTTCTCAGTATATACACAGCATTTACTGTACCCTTGCCTACTACAAACCCACATTGTTCTTCTCCTATTTCAGGTTGTATTTTCCTCCTAACTCTTTGCATGATAATTCTTAGCAAAATCTTCGTGATGTGACTCATTATACTAATTGTTCGATGTTGATCACATTCCAAGGCTCCTGATTTCTTTGGGATTGCAATAAATACAGAATTACATAACTCATGAGGTATGTTTCCAGTATCATATATTGTATTAAGCAGACTGGTAACTTTATCTATTCCATATTCTTCTAAAGCATTAATCATTTCTGTTGTGACGCTGTCTGGACCGGGGGTTTTGCCAGATTTCATATGATTAAGAGCATTCTGAACCTCCATCTTCAAAATTTCTGGCCCTTCATTGTTATTTTGAACAATATATTGTTCGTCTCTGCTATCGTCATAAAGGTTTTTCACGTAATCTGACCATACATGTAAAATCTGATCTTTTTCTATTATGACGCTTCCATCTTTTGTCTTTAGGCAGCCTGCTGATGTACGTGTTCTTTGATTAGTAATCTCCTGAATTCTTTTGTGCATTAGTTTCGCATTTTTACTGTTGTGTTGTTTTTCAATTTCTCTGCAATTTTTCTCAAGCCATGTTTCTTTAGCCTCCTTACATAAGGTTCTGACTTTTCTGTGAATTTCTTCATATTTGGCAGGATTATTTTTGTTCTGTCTTCTTGTTTCCATTAGTTGTAAAATTTCTTCAGTCATCCATGTCTTACGGCCAACTTTCTTTACTTTTGGAATAGTTTTTTCTGCTGCACAACTGATTGAATTCTTCAGCATTTCCCATTGATCATCTACATCTTGAAATAGGATCTCTAGATCAGACAATAAATCAAATTTGTTCTTTACTTCTATGTTAAAATTATCTTGTATTTCTTTGTCAGTTTTCAATTTGCACAAGTCATATTTAGGGTTTCCTGCTGTATACTTGACTTTCTTTAACTTTACCCTCAATGTGCCAGTAATTAATCTGTGATCACTGTAACAGTCTGCATTTGGAACTGTTTTTACAACTGTTAATGCATTTCGAAACCTTTTGCTTATCAGGATGTAATCTATCTGGTTTTTAATCCTGCTGTCTGGACTCCTCCATGTCCATAATCTTCTAGGATGTTGTTTAAACCAGGTGTTTCCTACCACCAATTCTTGTTCTTTTGCCCATTCTACAAGTCTGTAACCTCTTTCATTTCTCTCTCCCAAACCATGGTTGCCTACACTGTATCCATCGCTTTGCTTTCCTATTTTTGCGTTGAAATCACCCATTATGATATTTATTTCTGATTTTTTACAGTTCTTCAAAGCAGACTCCATGTCATTATGATTACGATTACTGGAAATCGCTAGGGGCTAAATCTACTGAAAACAACCTTGGCGGGAGACATTTCGCGAATGACGCCGAAGATGAATGTGACGTGAAAACGTGGTTTAGAGCACGCAGTTCTATGCAGCCGGTTTGGGAGAACTGCTAAAACTATGGGATAAGTGCATCAATATTGGTGGAAATTATGTTGAAAAATAAAGGGACAATATATGTATATAAATAAACTAGTTTCAAGTTGTTATCATATTTAGTTATTTTTCTACAGCCATTTGTGACATACTTATTAACTTACCCTCGTATATATAGACACACACATATCATCATCATCATCATCAAATGCCTTGCCGATTGACGTGGGCCATCATTGATTCTCACATGTTGATGTCATCAACGGCATGTATCATTTTGTGCACTGACACCCTCCTGTGCCATGACACAGGACTGTCAAGAATTTACCCAAGTTATCGTCCCCTGTCTTTCTTTTCGTATTTCTTTTCAGGTTGTCATAATATGTTCCAGTTTTTGTCTTCTGATAATATAGCCGAAAATGATGACTACCTCTTTCTGGTGTTTGTGATAAGTTGTCTTGGCGTCTCGGCTTCACTCAAATTGTTTTGATTACTCATTAAGACTGTCCGAGGAAGATAGGCATTATTCTATAAAACCACACCTGTGAAGCTTCTAGGGAATTCTTTGCTATGTTGACTAATTGCACACGATATATTGCCCAGCTATATTTTCGAACTGGTTTTATTTTTCATGGGAGCATTGTTTTTCTAACTCGAAATGGCAAGGATTTATAGCATTAAATGCTGTTTATTTTATAAAATGCTGTTTTTGTTTGTCCTATTCTGTTCTTCATTTCTGAGTTTTCTCTCTCTCTCTCTCACTCTCTCTCTCTCTCTCTCTCTCACACACACACACACACACACACACACACACGCGCACACACACACACACACTGTTTAACTGATCACGTTATAATTCCACAGCATTTGGAACTCGTAAATACGAGGCCTTAATTACAATGCCCTCGCGAGATTACCAACTTGGAACGTCTGCCCAACAACAGATTATTTACAGCGTTCTTAAAATCTGAAGTCTGGTGTTTGGAGAGGTGTTGTCATGAGCATTGACCACCATGTGTCACAACTTTAGTAGGAGTGGTGCAACAACAATCTTCTGCATGTTGGGGGAAGGAAAGATGGAAAGAAGCCCTTTCGTCTATTATCATAGTATAAGTGTCCATTCTCCTATTACCCCTGTCTGTCCCAGTATATAACTCCATTTTGCTATTACTTCTGTCTGTCCCAGTATATAACTGTCCATTTTCCTATCACTCTTATTAGTTCCAGTATATAACTGCCCATTTTCCTATTACCCCAGTCTGTCCCAGTATATAACTGCCCATTCTCCTATTACCTCTGTTTGTCCAGTATATAACTGCCAATTCTCCTATCACCTCTTTTAGTCTCAATATACTTGTATTATCGCCTATTCTCCTATATCCGATGTCAGTCTCAGTATATAACTGCCCATTCTCCCACCTAAATGTGAGATAACAATAGAAGGGAAAACGCTTAACCAAGTTAATACATTTAAATACCCTGGGGAAATTATAACATCAGATTGAAGATGCACGATAAGGATTAAGAGCAGAATAGGGCAAGCTAAGATGCTTTCCAGAAAATAAAAAGCATCTTATGCAATAAGTCACTATCACTGAATGTAAGAAAGAGTGGTGAAGTGATATACATAATCTGTTTAACTGTGTGGGACCAAATCATGGAAAGTTACTTAACAAATTAGGAGAAGCTTGGATGCAACGGAGATGTGGTTCCTACGATGAACGTTACGAATACCTTGGAATGTCAGAGATTTTAACAACGATTGCCTGGAAGAAGATAATGAAACTGAAACATTATATAAAACTATAAGAAAGAGACAAAGAGCATTCTTTGGTCAAGTGATGAGAATAGAGGCGTTGGTGAAAATCGTGACAGCTGGAAATATCTGCTGGAAAAGAGAAATAATGCTGGATGGACGGAAACTGTGGCATGGAGGAATATCATCAGCAGAATTTTTCCAGGGCATCAAGGCACATGATGATGATGATGGTGATTTTTGTCCTATCACCTCTTCCAAACCCTGAGTATAACTACCCATTCTCCGTGTGCCTCTGTCAAACCCTGAGTATAACTACCCATTCTCCTTGTGTCCCTGTCAAAACCTGAGTATTACTACCCATTCTCCGTGTGCCCCTGTCAGACCCCGCGTATAACTACCAATTCTCCGTGTGTCCCTGTCAGACACTGAGTATAACTACCCATTCTCTTTGTGCCCCTGTCAGACCCTGAGTATAACTGTGTGTGTTGTTTGTCCATCAAGAATGTTGATGACCATTCATTTCATCCAGTGGGGTTGAAAGTATGGAACCGTGAGTTCTAAGATGGCTGATAAGGCCTATTTTGGCTCGAAAATTTCTTTGACAGTATGGACAAAGAATGCTTGACGTTTCTGGAGGAGGATTTCCTGCAGTGGTTTTTCTGTCCTGCCTTTTTTTCACAGTTCTTGCAGTCCTGGTTGCCTCACACGTGACTGCACCCTTGCGTAATGATGCACGTCACGAATTTCGGTCTCTGGCTGCAGTCTCCCAGGTGTCATGATGAATTCCAAAAGCATTCAGTGAGATTTTCAGAGTGTCTCTAAAGCGTTTCCTCTGGCCGCCTTGGGAGCGTTTACCACAACGCAACTCGTCGTAAAAAAATTCGTTTAGGGAGCCTGTGATCTGGCATGCGAGTTAAGTGACCAGTCCAGCGAATCTGATTCTTCATTAGTAGAGTGTGGTTTCTGGACATGGACGCTCTTTCTAGGACTTCAATGTCTGGGATCGTGTCTTGCCATTTACTTGCTTGCTTGCTTGTGTTCGTTGGCTTGAGCTCCAACGCGAAGTCCTGTATGTCGGATGAAGGCATCCTGTTGTCCAATATCAGTGTGATGACCTAAAGGACCTGAGGTTTACGTGAGTATCCGTTGTCTCATGTCTGGCTTATTGGTGTGCAGACTGGTGGTTCCTCGCCGTACAGGAAGACACTCTCCGACTTCGGAGGAATCGGCGATCCTACTGACTTTAGCCAGGACCCCGAAGGGACCTGTTGCCCAGGACGCTCGACGAGGACGCGTCAATAGGTCTTGGCCAGCACACAACCCGGCCCTGGTGCCCTGGAAACACCTCTGCGTCCCGTCTTGCCATTTAATCTTAAGTAGCTATCTAAGGCAGACTGTGTGGAAGTGGTTTAATTTCCTAGCGTGTCGCTGATAAACAGTCCATGTTTCACAAGCATATAGCAGTGTGGATAATACAAC
Organism: Cepaea hortensis; assembly: GCA_963921405.1. Classification (NCBI taxonomy): domain Eukaryota; kingdom Metazoa; phylum Mollusca; class Gastropoda; order Stylommatophora; family Helicidae; genus Cepaea; species Cepaea hortensis. Next base: position 104,260,776 of record OY992880.1, read on the forward strand.
TGCTTTGTATACTTTAAGCTTTGTTTGTAGGCTTATTCCATTTCTGTCCCATACATTCTTGTACAGTCTGACAAAGGCCGCGCTGGCCTTGGAGATTATTACATTCACTTCGTCATCAATTGCGGCAGCTTGTGACACAGTGCTGCCAAAATAGGTGAATTCGTCCACAACACTTAGTATATGACCATTCACTTTGATATTCGGCACAGTGTGATTATTCCCTGGAGCTGGCTGGTACATAACTACAGTCTTCTCCAAGTTGATATTGAGCCCAAAGTTGGCACAGGCGTGTGAGAAAGCTGAAACATTGTGTTGCATGTCTGTCTCTGAGTTGGCATATAGAGCGCAATCATCAGCAAACATCAGCTCTCTGATGGTATCGCTGTTAATTTTTGTTTTAGCTTTCAGCCTTCTGAGATTGAATAACTTTCCATCCATACGGTAGTTGATGTCTATTTCAATCTGAGTATAACTACCCATTCTCCGTATGCCCCTCTTAGACCCTGAGTATAACTACCCATTCTCCTCGTGCCCCTGTCAAACCCTGAGTATAACTGCCCATTCTCCTTGTGCTCCTGTCAGACCTTGAATATAACTGCCCATTCTCCGTGTGCCCCTGTCAGACCCTGGGTATAACTACCCATTCTCCGTGTGCCCGTGTCAGACCCTGAGTATAACTGCCATTTCTCTGTGTGACCCTGTTAGACCCTGAGTATAACTACCCATTCTCTATGTGCCCCTGTTAGACCCTGAGTATAACTACCCATTCTCTGTGTGCCCCTGTCAGACCCTGAGTATACAACCCATTCTCTGTGTGACCCTGTTAGACCCTGAGTATAACTACCCATTCTCTATGTGCCCCTGTTAGACCCTGAGTATAACTACCCATTCTCTGTGTGCCCCTGTTAGACCCTGAGTATAACTACCCATTCTCTATGTGCCCCTGTTAGACCCTGAGTATAACTACCCATTCTCTGTGTGCCCCTGTCAGACCCTGAGTATACAACCCATTCTCTGTGTGACCCTGTTAGACCCTGAGTATAACTACCCATTCTCTGTGTGCCCCTATTAGACCCTGAGTATAACTACCCATTCTCATTGTATCCCTTTCAGTTCCAGAAATCTCTGCTGGTGCCCGTGGGAGAAGAGAGATAGCATTTATAACAGCAACATCACAAATATATTACTCTCCCGAGAGCCAAATAAGTTCAATATAGATACATTGGCAGATTTCTTTAGTATACTCCAACTAAACGTAATAAATACAAACACACATAACACGTTGACATCTTTGCATGGAGAATAGCCTATCACACATGGTGTCTTTCTTAGAGCAGAACGAGTTACTAATGATGCATTTTTACTCGCAGGTCAGTACTTGTACATAGAATCGTCACGGCCTCGGGTAATGGGAAACAGAGCTCGACTGAGAACACCAGTTCTAGGGGTAAATTACATTTATAGCCTTTCCCATGTATTTATTTATGTTTAAATGCTGACATTCTTAATAGTAAAATCATTTACCTTGTAAAAGCCAGCTCGTTGGTCTAAACCCTCGAGTGACGATTGGTCTAAACATATACTGGGCTAGCACTGTGTACCTAGATCATGCAAAAGATCTACGATTGTTGGACATTGTAGTAATAGAGAATGCAAAGAAAGGACTGTCCTTGAATATCAAGAAAACAGTAACAATGGTGATATCAAAGAAAAAGGTCACACCAAAATGTGAAACAGAAATAGAAGGGAAAATTCTTAACCATGTGGATAATTTTAAATATCTAGGGGCATTTATAATATCAAATGGAAGATGTACAACAGAGATTAAGAGCAGAATAGGGCAGGCAAAGGCTGCACTTCAGAAAATGAAGAGTATCTTATGCAATAAGCCACTATCATTGGATGTAAGAAAGATAGTGCTGAAATGCTACATGTAACCTGTTTTGGTGTATGGCGGTGAGTCTTAGAATATAAATGAACAAATTATGAAGACCTTGAAGCAACAGAGATGTGGTTCCTGAGACGAATGTTGCGAATTCCTTAGACTGCCAAAGTAACTAACAACGACTACCTGAAAGAGGCTAATGAAACTAGAACATTATATAAAACAATAAGAAAGAGACAAACATCTTTCTTCGGTCACGTGATGAGAAGAGAGGTATTGGAGAACATCATGACAACTGGAGAAATCGGGGGGGGGGGGGGGGGCAGAGGTAGATCAAGAGACATGATGCTGGATTGATTGAGACGGTGGTATGGAAGAATATCATCAGCAGAGTTGTTCCAGAAAACCAAGGATCGAGATCTACGGAGATACATGAACGCCTACGCCAGCTGGCATGGAACTTGAATGATGATGATGACTGTGTACCTAATACACCTCAGGGAGTTACATGAACAATCTACAATAGATGCAGAGTCATCGTCACCAATGCCATGTGTGTGTGTGTTTACATCACATGAACCATCATTATTATAAATATCACAAGAAGTATCATTATAGAAGCGTTACAAGAACCAGAATCACAACCATCATCATCTTTAGCATTATCATCATCATGATTATCGCTATTAACACCATTAAGACCATAGGATCATCACCGTAATTGCTGGTTTCACGGGAAATGTGCACCTCCCTACGTAAAGTGTGATAACTGCAATGCTTGTGTCTTTGCTTGTTGATTGGTCTTCTTCTTCTTCTTCTTCTTCTTCTTCTTCTTCTTCTTCTTCTTCTTCTTCTTCTTCTTCTTCTTCTTCTTCTTCTTCTTCTTCTTCTTCTTCTTCTTCTTCTTCTCCTCCTCCTTCTTCTTCGTCTTCTTCTTCTGCGAGACGTGAATTTGAACACAGTTCACTATGGGAGACAGGTATGTTACCGCTAAGCCACCAACATATAATAGTTGTCCAGCTGAATATAATAAGACAGGAAACACTCTTACACTTTGATCACTCCTGGTAATGTATTTCAGGGACAAGGTAACCGCTGCCTCTCGTTTTACTATCACATGTACGGTGAGCATATTGGCTCGCTAACGGTCAAGATGAAAAGTGTCATATCTGGCAGTCAGCAGATTTTGTGGGCAGCCTCGGGGAACCAAGGTAACAGGTGGCACTCACAGCACGTGGACTTCCTGGCCATGGAAGCTTACGAGGTAAATGGGGAAGTTATATTCTTTAGTTTTTATTAGTAATTAATTCCCACAACTATTCATTAAATTGTAATCTACCTATTTGCCCCCCCCCCCCCTCCCGGGCTATGTGGCGATGGAGTTACGGACGCATTTCGTAATCCATCATACCGAGTTGGAACCACAACTTCGGGCGATTTGGAAGCTGACCGCCTTGAGTTGATTCCCATACAAAGGTATGCGTGCTGATCGTTCAGAACGCATGGCAAACTACTGAACGTAAACTTGGACAAGAAATCACAAATATCCACAAACATAAAAAAAACGCTGGGGTTGACTGTCTCGTCCTGTAAAGGATATGCAACTAACTAACCTACCTATCTGTCTGCCTGTCATGTTGAAGTTATCTAAGTTCGCTGGGCTGGTTACCTGACTCGCATGCCAGATCACAGGCTCCCTAAACGATTTTTTTACGGCGAGCTGCGTTGTGGTAATCGCTCCAAAGGAGGCCAGGGTAAACGCTTTAAAGACACGCTGGAGATCTCACTAAAAGCTTTTGGAATTCATCTTGACACCTGGGAGACTGCTGCCAAAGGCAGAAATTCGTGGCTTACATTACGTAAGGGTGCAGTCACGTGTGAAGCAAACAGAACTGCAAGAGCTGTGGAAAAAAAAGGCTGGACAGAAAAACCACTGCAAGAGATCCTCCTCCTGGAACCAAAGCATTCTTTGCCCACATTTTCAAAGAACATTTCGAGCCAAAATAAGCCTTGCCAGCCAACTTAGAACACACGGCTCCATACTTTCAACCCCACTGGATGAAGCGAATGGTCATCATCATTCTTGATGGAGAAACATCTAATTTTCTTATTAATACAGATATGATCAATTTGATTTTCTGTTTGTAATCGGGTGATCCTCATGTCGCTTTATGGATTCTTGTGTGTGGAAAAAACTCTTCTTCTTATTGTATACTTATTTACTCAGCAAAAATTGGTGAATAATTCTCAGTTTCCATTAATTACCCCTTGTCCATGTTTTCTCAAGGCCGACCTGCCTAAAATGGGTACTTGGAAATGTCTAGAGAAATAAAGACAGACGGCGTAATACTTGTTACATCTTACACCGAGTGCTGATTGGTCTATACAAATATGGGTGTAACACCATATGACCAATGAGCCTTTAGGTGTGTAAAAGGGTCCTATACTTACTTAGTAAAAGTAAACTGAGGTATGTAACCCAGTAAAATATGCTCAATAAAAGGAGGTTATACATGTAACAGTGAAATATACACGGTAAAAGTTAGTTGATACATGTAACAGTGAAATATACACGGTAAAATGTGTTAACAGAATTAACACAGTAAAATATACATGGTAAAAGTAACTTGATACGTGTAACAGTGAAATATACACGGTAAAAGTGTGTTAACAAACACATTTAACACAGTAAAACATACACGATAAACGTACGTTGATACATGTAACAGTGAAATATATACGGTAAAGGTAAGTTGATACACGTAACAGTGAAATATGCACAGTAACTGTGTCTTAATACATGTAACACAGTAACATATACACGATAACAGTGTTTTAACACGAGTAACACACCTGCTCTGTGGCGAAGAAGTTATGGACGTAATTCGTAACCCAGAGTTCGAAACACAGCTGCGGGCTATTTGGCAGCAGACCGCCTTGCGTTGATATTTCATACAAGGAATGAGTGCCGGTCGTTCAGAAAGCAATGGTAAACGACTGAACGTAAACTTGCCAAGAAATCACACATAGTCAAACAAATACTAGGGTTGACTTCGACGTCCTGTAAAATATATTCAGCTAACTTTTTTTTTAAAAACATTAAAATATATACACCGGATATATATCGTGTGTTGACACCTTTCGTCAATGCCATTATTTTGACTGGCGGTAATAAGTAAAACTAAGATCCTTACATATTCTGCAGATATTCGATATTAAAATAAGAACATTAACGATGATTCAAACATTTTATGCAGATATCATTCAATTGTAAAATACAAACATTAAAGATTATCCATATATATTATGTAGGTATCATTATGTGGTAAAATACAAACATTAACGATGATTCATATACATATTACGAAGGTATCATTCGATGGTAACATGCAAACATTAAAGATGATCCATACATATTATGTAGGCATCATTCGATGGTAAAATACAATCATTATCGATGGTTCTTAAATATTTTTCAGATATCATTTGATGGTACAGTCGGGACGAGCTACAAAGGAGACATCGCTATAGACAAGATTAACATAACATTGGGAAGATGTACAGGTTAGACTCTTCGATTGTTTCTTTAACAACAGACGATTTCAGTTGCTCAACATTGTCTGTGTTGATCTGTGTCTTATAGCGTTGTCAGATAATGTTACTTATTACTTTGGTCATGTGGTGAGAAGAGATACATTGGTGAATAGCATGAAAACTGGAAAGATCAGTGGGAAACGAGACAGAGGCAGATAAAGAGAAATTATGCTTAATGGACTGACACATTGGCAAGGAGGAATATCAAGAGCGGAGTTGATCCAGAGGACCAAGGACCGAGATCTGTAGAGATGCATAGAGAGAGAGAGAGAGAGAGAGAGAGAGAGAGAGAGAGAGAGAGGGGGGGGGGGGGTAAAGAGAAAGTTGGAGAGAGGTAGAGACAGGGACAGAGAGAGAGAGAGGTACAGCGAGATGTACAGAGAAAGAGGTAGAGAGAAAGAGGCAGAGAGAGAGAGAGAGAGAGAGAGAGAGAGAGAGAGAAGTATATAGAGGGGCAGAAAGATAGTTAGAGAGAGATACAGAGAGAGATAGAGAGAGTAAGAGAGAAAGGTAGAGAGAATTAGAGAGAGAGAGAGAGAGAGAGAGAGATGTACAGAGAAAGGTACGAGAAAGGCAGAGAGAGAACGTAGAGAGGCAGAGTGAGAGGCAGAGATCGTGTAAGGAGATGCACAGAGAGAGGTAGAGAGAGAAATTGTATCTTTCTACATATAGATACATTCAAACTAACAGTATTGTATTGTTGTTCATCACAGGCTTGCTGTTTGATTGTAACTTTGAGCATGACCTATGTGGGTGGATGAACGCCCCGGGAGATAGGCTGGATTGGGTCAGACATACTGGGGAAACAGATTCACCTGACACCGGACCTTTGTCGGACAGAACGAATCTAGGTAAGAGTTGCTGACGATCGGGGACTTCCTATAACTCACAACGTGTAATGGCTTGGTGTTTTACATGAATCTAGGTTAGGAGTTGCTGTAGATGGGGAACTTTCTATAACTCACAACGTGTAATGGCTTGTTGGTTTACACGAATCTAGGTTAAGAGTTGCGGAAAATAGGGAACTTTTTATAAATCACAACGTGTAATGGCTTGGTGGTATACACGAAGCTAGGATAAGAATTGCTGAAGATCGGGGACTTCCTATATCTCATAACGTGTAATGTTTGTTGTTTTACACGAATCTAGGTTAGGAGTTGCTGTAGATCGTGGACTTCCTATAACTCCCAACGTGTAATGGCTTGTTGTTTTACGCGAATCTTAGTTAGGAAATGCTGTAGACCGGGGACTTTCTATAACTCACAACGTGTAATGGCTTGGTGTTTTACACGAATCTAGGTTATGAGTGCCGGCTTCGTGGCTTAGAGGTTATGACTTTTCTCCGTAATCTCGTATACTCTCGTCGGGTAACGTGATGACGGTTCTAATCAGCAGTGGTTCGAATCGCATCGGTAACTTACGGGGTATGTGAGCCGGCCGCTCAGAAAGCAATGGCAAACTACTGAGCGTAATCTTGCCAAGAGATCAACATACAGCTGAAAGATGCTGGCGTTGACAGCTAAGTCCTGTAAAGGATATGCTAAAATTTGGGAACTTTCTATAACTTACAACGTCTAATGGCTTGGTGTTTTACACGAATCTAGGTTAGGAGTTGCTATATAAGATTTGGGAACTTTCTATAACTCACAACGTGTAATGGCTTGGTGTTTTACACGAATCTAGGTTACGAGTTGCTATATAAGATTTGGGAACTTTCTATAACTCACAACGTGTAATGGCTTGGTGTTTTATACGATTCTAGGTTAGGAGTTGCTATATAAGATTTGGGAACTTTCTATAACTTACAACGTGTAATGGCTTGGTGTTTTACACAAATCTAGATTAAGAGATGCTGTAGATCGAGAACTTTCTATAATTCGCAACGTGTAATGGTTTAGTGTTTTACACGAATCTAGGTTACGAGTTGCTGAAGACCGGGAACTTTCTATAACTCACAAAGTGTAATGGCTTGGTGTTTTAAAAGAAGCACAGTTTTGTATATGCGCGCGCGCACACATACACACATGCGTGTGCGCGCGTACTGACGGGCGGAAAAGCAGACAGTAGTCTCAACTTCAGAATATATTTGAGGACTTACTTGATCAAATAATTATTTTGAAATCGATTTTTGAGGACATAATTGTTGAGACTGATTTTGGGAAATCAGTTTTTGACGACACAATTAATAAATATGGTTGTTGGAAAATCAATATTTGAGGATGTAATTGAAAATTGTGGTTTGAGAAAATCGTGAAGGAAAATCATGCAGGTATATTCTTTTTATGATTTTCCAACTGATCTTACTAAACGTGACTCGAACATTAACCTCAGTGAATGATAAATTGGATTTGTCAAAACAGATCAGCACTAATGCGAACTTTGCATGGCGCCAAATAGCAGAGGACATTATAGAACGTAACAGCACACTATATTTATGTGTAGAACAGGAGAATGCCATCTGAAGAACATTAAGCAACTGCGCGTTTGTCAGCATTTGATAAAGTTATGCAAATGCATTAACACTAATAGTTAGTACGTGATGGAGAACAGTCTAGATTTGATTTATTACCCCAGTTGTTCATCCCCTACACAGGCCAACTAATTTTTTTTTTACATATTAGTTGCATATCCATTGCAGTCAACACCTTTCATTGTTTGGCTGCTTCTGATTTGTTAGCAAATGTACTTTCTGTAGTCTGCCATTGCTTTCTGAAAGACGGAACCCATACCACTGTATGAAAAACAACGCAAGGCGGACTGCTTTCAAATCGCCCGCAGCTGTATTTCGAACGCGATATGAGGAATTGCCAATTACATTTGTAACCCCTTCGCCGCAGGGCCGGATATATGGATGTGCATGGTGTGTGTGTGTGTGTGAGTGCATGTGTGTGTGCGTGCGCGTGCACGTGTGTGTATGTGTGTATATATATATATATATATATATATATATATATATATATATATATATATATATATATATATATAACGGTAAATGTAACAGGCCCTTGTACACGCCTACTGCCTTAACACGCACTGAGCTTATGGTGCTAGGCCCATAGTCTTATAGTTTTAGTTTAGTTTAGTCGTTAGATCAACATCACGGCACACGGTTTAACCCATAAGTACTCAGTTTTCCTCCTAACTCAAACCTGAGTCTGGAGAAACTCAGCTCAATGCACGAACTCCGTTGCATCGGCAAGGAGTAAGGTCCTGAAATACTTTGGGTAGATTTTAAACTCGAAATTTTGCCCGGGCAGCGCCGTTAGGCTACTCTTTTTCGATTTCCAACTGCCAAGGGATTTTTTACGTGCGCGACAATACACTCGGGCGTCCGATCTCACTACCCAGAGACCAGGGGACATTTTATTACTGGAAGTCCAGGTGGATTTTTTAAATAAATCCCGGTCCTCACCGGGGCCTGAACCCGGGACCTCCAGCACTCGAGGCGGACACCATACCTCGAGACCACTCAGCCCCCAAAGTCTTATAGTCTTATAGACCAAATGGCACTCGATAGATAATGTGGTCAATATCATACCGACATTCACTTTCAAAGGTATTTCCTGATTCTAATTTTGGGTTGACCCGGGAGCCAAGTTCCATCGATAAGGGTCGATTATGTGGCCAAACATGCTTTCAACGGTATGAAATCAGTATTAACATCTAGAGCAGTGGTTCTCAACCGGCGAGGAATTCTCCCCCGGGGAGGGGGGGGGTGGAATTTTAGGGTTTCCGGGGGAGGGGGGGGGGGGGGGAATTAAGATTATTTCAAGATCGCGTTAATACAATAAACGATTACTTGATATTGTTTTTGCCCTACATACTTTACGGTTCTGTACTTCTCGTCCTCCTGAAATTTATTTTATAACGTAAGTAGAGCCGCAAATCACATTTTATGTAGACGCCTAGACTTGTTCTAGTATGTGCTTTTAAATTTAGCCCATTTTATGCATACTGTGTAGGGGCGGGAAGGGGGATTTATAGGGAGAACATATGAAAAGGGGAGGGGGTGGTATTCTGAACATATAGTAATATAGTGAAGGGGTGTATGGGCCAAAAAAAAAGGTTGAGAACCACTGATCTAGAGAGATTAACAACGCATTAAAAATGAGAATTTTCAAATGCTACGTATATTCAACGCTAGTGTATGGCCCGGAGGCGTGTACATTGAACAAGCAACTAGAAAGTCGCATAGAGACCCTGGAGATGTGGATATACCGACGAATATGTCGCATTTCATGGAAACAAAAACAATCAAATGCAGAGGTTCTATAAAAACTGGGAATGGACAGAGTTTATGAAAGAAATAAAGAGGATGTAAGTGAAATATTTCGGCCACGTTAAAAGATATGATACTCTTATAAAAAAAAAACTTACTAGGTGGCAAGGTTGAGGGCGAGCGAGCAAGAGGTAGACGACGATACAAGCGGGAAGATAACATCAAGAGATGGACAAACATCAGCCTGACAGAATGTACAGATAGGGCGCGAGACAGACAGTTTTGGAGATCCATTACAGCCAACCTTCATTGTGGAGACGGCACTTGATTGATTGATTTATTGATATGCTATGGAATTATCATGATACTTTATTGTACCCCATTTCAGATGGCTATTACCTGTATGTGGAATCTTCTAGAACCATAGCTGGTGATACTGCTCGGCTGGTATCACCAACTGTCACCAGCTCGCCCGCGGGGCATTGTCTCCTCTTCTGGTATCACATGTACGGAGAGAGTACCGGGAATTTAACGGTTTCTTATGTAACTAACATCGGGGAAGAAGAATTGTTGTGGAGCCAGACGGGGAACCAGGGCAACCAGTGGCGTTCACAACACGTGAACATTTCAAGTACTGGTGGATACAATTATAATGTAAGTTGTAGTAATGTGTGTTTGTTTGTCATGATCATGTTGTTAAATATTACATGATAAAATTATTCAACATTACATGGTCACGTTGTTCAACATTACATGGTCACGTTGTACAACATTACATGATGACGTTGTTCAACATTACATGATGACGTTATTCAACATTACATGATCACATTGTTCAACATTACATGATCACATTGTTCAACATTACATGATCACATTGTTCAACATTACATGATCATATTGTTCAACATTACATGGTCACGTTGTACAACATTACATGATGACGTTGTTCAACATTACATGATGACGTTATTCAACATTACATGATCACATTGTTCAACATTACATGATCACATTGTTCAACATTACATGATCATATTGTTCAACATTACATGGTCACGTTGTTTAACATTACATGATGACGTTATTCAACATTACATGATCACATTGTCAACATTACATGATCACATTATTCTACATTATAGGATGACTTTGTTCAACATTACATGATCACGTTGTTCAACATTGCACGGTCACATTGTTCAACATTACATGGTCACGTTATTCAACATTACATGATCACATTGTTCAACATTACATGGTCACGAAGTTCAACATTACATGATCACATTGTTCAACATTACATGATCATATTGTTCAACATTACATGATAACATTGTTCAACATTACATAATCACATTGTTCAACATTACATGATAACATTGTTCAACATTACATGATCACATTGTTCAACATTACATGATCATATTGTTCAACATTACATGGTCACGTTGTTTAACATTACATGATGACGTTATTCAACATTACATGATCACATTGTCAACATTACATGATCACATTATTCTACATTATAGGATGACTTTGTTCAACATTACATGATCACGTTGTTCAACATTGCACGGTCACATTGTTCAACATTACATGGTCACGTTATTCAACATTACATGATCACATTGTTCAACATTACATGGTCACGAAGTTCAACATTACATGATCACATTTGTTCAACATTACATGATCATATTGTTCAACATTACATGATAACATTGTTCAACATTACATAATCACATTGTTCAACATTACATGATAACATTGTTCAACATTACATGATAACATTGTTCAACATTACATGATAACATTGTTCAACATTACATGGTCACGTTGTCCAATATTACATGATCCCGTTGTTTAACATTACATGATGACATTGTTCAACATTACATGATCATATTGTTCAACATTACATGATCATATTGTTCAACATTACATGATCACGTTGTTCAACATTACATGATCATATTGTTCAACATTACATGATAATATTGTTCAACATTACATGATCACGTTGTTCAACATTACATGATCACATTGTTCAACATTACATGATCATATTGTTCAACATTACATGATAACATTGTTCAACATTACATGATCACGTTGTTCAACATTACATGATCATATTGTTCAACATTACATGATCACGTTATTCAACATTACATGATCATATTGTTCAACATTACATGATCACGTTGTTCAACATTACATGATCATATTGTTCAACATTACATGGTCACGTTATTCAACATTACATGATCACGTTGTTCAACATTGCATGATCATATTGTTCAACATTACATGATCACGTTGTTCAACATTACATGATCATATTGTTCAACATTATATGATCACATTGTTCAACATTACATGATCATATTGTTCAACATTATATGATCACATTGTTCAACATTACATGGTCACGTTAATCAACATTACATGATCATATTTTTCAACATTACATGAGCATATTGTTCAACATTACATGATCATATTGTTCTTCTTCTTCTTCTCCTGCGTTCATCCGGAGTTTTTTTTCGGACGTGATTGCGTTGTGCCTGTTTACAGCAGAGCTGCGTTCTTGCGCCGTTAGGCCGACACATCCGACTTCTGCGGGCATTTGTTGACCGGGTTAACCTTCCCGGTTCATATTGTTCAACATTACATGATCATATTGTTCAACATTACATGGCCACGTTGTTCAACATTACATGGTCACGTTGTTCAACATTAGATGGTCACCTTGTTCAACATTACATGGTCATATTGTTCAACATTACTCCATGTTGCATATTAGGTCATCCGGCTGCATTTCTCCCAGTCTGCCTGTCTTTCTACCGCTGTTCTTTCTGGACATCCCGATATTTTCCAATGATCCTTTTCTCAATATTAGACTAAATAACGATGTTTTGTCTCTTTCATTTAAGTGTATATAATGTCTACTTTTATTAGACTTTTCCATTCAATCGTTACTCTGGGTCAGTACATAGCTACCCCCGTGCCAGGTTTTGGTATCGTTATATTCTTATATTTGCACATGCAAGATGATTATTCTGCGTTTGTGGAAGTATTTAATGGAAACAATGAAGATTTTTGCGTGTAACCTTCTGCAACTGAAAGACTTAATTACTGCTATTAGTCTTTTACATGCTGTTGGGGACCACACGATGTTGAGAAGCATGATCGCCAATGCGTGTAAACAAGACACGACAGTTGATGATGGTCATGATGATGGTGGCTGTGATGATGATGGTGGTGATGGTGATGATAGTGGTGGTGATGATAGTAGTGTGGTGATCATGATGGTGGAGATGATGATGGAAGTGGTGGTGATGGTGATGATAGTAGTGTGGTGATCATGATGGTGTAGATGATGATGGTAGTGGAGATGATGAAGATAGTAGTGGTGATGATAGTAGTGTGGTGATCATGATGGTGTAGATTATGATGGTAGTGGTGATGATGATGGTGGTGTTGATGATGATGATGATGATGATCATGATGATGATCATGATGATGATCATGATGATGATCATGATGATGGTGATTGTGGTGATGATGATAGTAGTGCTAGTGATGATGGTGGTGGTGGTGATAATGATGATGATAACAATGATGATTCGTCTTTCGTTGTCCTCAGATAATCTTTGAAGCCACAATGGCTGGATTCACCAGCGATGTCGCCATTGATGATATCAGCATTCAGGATTCTCTGTGTGGGAGCTAGTGTATTCAACAAAGACACTATCATTTTCCCGTGGATAACAAACATTAACACTGAATCATTTCAAATGTTCTTCTTCTGTTCATGCGAAGGGGACCTAGTTATTTGACCGGAAAGACGTTTGCAGTAGAACCATTAGAAACGAAATATCCACAGTGATCGGATTATATATAATCATGAACACGGAGTTTGTCCAGAAATATGCGCCATACAAAGTTGGTCAAGTCACTGGAACTGTTTGTTTTATTTGTAAACTGTTAATTGTCAATGGTTCTCTGTTAAGGTGAACCTCTCATTTGTGTAATATAAACAAACTTCGCAAATTAAGATGCTAACATATGTATATTTATGATCATTTTTATTATACAGAATTTCATAGTGATAAATAGCGCAAGTAAAGGACTTCATTTCACGCCATGAAACGAATTGGGAACACGGTGTTGGCCTCGTGTTTATAGACCAATCGGCTCTCGATAAGTGGTATGGTCAATATGACGCATGTCTGCTTTACTTCCCAGAT
>OY992880.1:104279732-104404732 GCA_963921405.1 Cepaea hortensis
AATACACTGGACCGTCAGAGTAATTAACAATATTGCCTAGAATATGCTAACAAATGTAGAACCTGAACATTACACGCAACAATTAGAAAGATCTTATGGCTGTGGGAATGTGGTTTTTGAGGAAAATGCAAAGAATACCACGGACATACAGAATAACCAATGAACAAGTCCTTCAAGAAACAAATGAAGATTGTAAACTGATTAGAGTCATTAGACGCAGACAGTCAAAATATTTTGGGCATGTTATGAGAAGAAATGAATTGGAGAACTTGGTGACGACTGGCAAGATCAAAGGGAAGAGACCAAGGGGAAGGACCGAGAAGTAAATACCTGGATGGCTTGGCCATGTGACATGGTCGAGACAGGAACACGGAGCTGTTCCACGACTCTGGTGATCGAGTGAGATGGCAAAACCTGACCGCCCACGCTTATCGGCACGGCACATGATGGATGGAGGGATCAGAAAAAGACACACAGTATTATTTAGTCATGCAATTTGAAGAGAGGCTTTGGGAAACATCGTGACAACTGCAAAGATGAGTTGTAGAAGAGCCAGAGGAAGACCCGGAGAAATTATGCTGGATGGTCTCATATGGTGGCATATAGAAATATGAAACGGATTTATCCAAAACACCAGCGACCTAGATCTGTGGAGACACTTGAATGCCTGTGTCGTTTGTCAAGGCACATGATGATGATGATGTCATTTCTGCAGTGTAAAATTTAAAATTGACCCTGGATAAATTTTAACCCATATTTCGACATGTAAATGCGGTGTAATGTGACCACACTTCATTTACTGATAATGCATCACAGTAAAAGATGTCTGTACTCCATAGACTGATACATCACAATATAGGGTTTTTATACTTTATATACTAATAATAACCACAAAATAAGGTGTGTGCATTTCGTATACTAATACATTACACTCAAAATTAAAGAGAGAGTATAGGTTTTTTCTCCCATTTGGTAGGTTTTCATTGTGTGGTTTATATGTTTTTAAATAGGTGTTTATGTGTATATATCTTAAGTGGAATCGGCACATCGCAAAAGTTGTTCGCAGAAGAAGAAGAAGAAGAAGAAGGGGAGGAGGAGGAGGCGGTGGAAGAAAAAGAAAGTAGAAGAGATTGAGAAAGGGAAATAAGAAAATGAGGGGTGAGGAAGAAGAAGAATAAAAAACAAAAGAGGTGGAGGAGGGGGTGGAAGAAGAAGGAGGAGGAAGCGGTGGAAGAAAAAGAAAGTAGAAGAGATTGAGAAAGGGGAAGAACACAATGAGGGGCGAGGAGGAAGAAGAATAAAAAACAAAAGAGGTGGAGGAGGGGGTAGAAGAAGAAGAAGAAGAAGAAGAAGAAGAAGAAGAAGAAGAAGAAGAAGAAGAAGAAGAAGAAGAAGAAGAAGAAGAAGAAAGAAGAAGAAGAAGAAGAAAGAAGAAGAAGAAGAAATAGAACAGACATGTAGATAACAGATGTGTGCTAATGCTAATGTTTTAGTTTTTATGCTAATACTAGAATTTGGGGACAGTTTTGTTGCTGTAGATAACCGGTTTTTACATTGCCTAATTGTACATTTGTTTTAAATGTACATCTATGTAAATAAACACTAATAAATGTAACAAATTTCAAACGTCTTTTATAATTTATTGAAAAAACTGTTTCAAACAAGGTGTTAGTGGTGCATGGTTCTGTTTTTATCAACATTAACAGCACATGGACTGTTTTTGTAAATACCACACTTTATATTCAGTATTTCCGTTTTCAATACGTGGCATGGTTGAGACAGAAACACGGAGCTGATCCACGACTCTGGTGATCGAGTGAGATGGCAAAACATGACCGCCCACGCTTATCGGCATGGCACATGATGGATGGATGGTTTTCAATAAAGAAAACTATTTGGTTAGTTGATTCCTGGGAAGATTGAGTTTCAACTCCAACACACTGAGGTTTGGGTCTTCTGAGCTCTGAAAAGAGTTTGCATCTATCGGAGTGAGGTAGGTATAGACTTGTCTTCCAATCCAGTACCAAAGTGCTATCTCCACTGGGTGAATCTCTCTCTCTCTCTCTCTCTCTCTCTCTCTCTCTCTCTCTCTCTCTCTCTCTCACACACACACACACACACACATATATACTCACACACACACACACACACACAAAGACACACCTATGCTTTACCAGAACACGATCACAAGTAACGAGATGGACGTTGTGGCCAAAGCCTTGGTTGCCAGACTGTAAGTCCCTCTTCATTCTGATTTGCCATGTATATATTATTGAACTTAACAGTAGGTATTAGGCTCACTCTAACGGAGTGAAGATAGCAGTCAATGAAGCCAACGGTGAACTTTAAAAGATGAAGCAACCTCTGAGTTCACAAAGCGAACACTGCTTTAATCCGGCAGCTGACATAGTTACAATAAATATCTTCTACGGTACTCTTAAACGGCCTGTTATTACCAGGGCGGGCATTTAAGTTTTATGTACATTAAGATGATCTACTCAAACCTGTTATAAGTTCGCCATTGTCGTTATTCTTCTAGACCTCTCCTTCTTTCGTTAACACCGGCTGTCTTCGCTGTCATATCCATCCGATCCTGTCTAGGTTCTGTCCTTCGTTCTTGAATCCGTTGCGTTACTAATCTTCGGTGATATACTTCTAGCTGTTATTAACTCGATAGCCACTGCTATATTGCCAACCATTCGATAGCCACACAAATTTGTTCAAGAATTCCTTTCATATTGAGAACCCCACAACGTCTGTTTTTGTTGTCAAGATTACGTCAGCGTCACGTTTCTTCGTTGTTAACTTATGTCCCTTAGTTTTCTCTGCACTTTTGTCTTCTAGACTTCTTCACATCCTTGCTATGACGTAATCCGGGCACCTGCTCTGTGGCATTGGTCAGTACAGGAAAAACACTCACAAACCGACACGACGACATGAAGCACACTACATGAAAATATAAATATAAAAGCTACTTATCTGTATCATTGTTGTGGGCTGGGCACATCTTTCATAGGATCCCAATAAAGTGCATGAACTGGACGTGCGGTACAGTGGGGTTAAAGGTCAATAACGCCACGAGCCCAGGGATTGGCTTAGCAGCCCGAGGGGAGGATACCAGCGCTGGGGGAGAGGGGGGAGTGAATGGTAAAATAGGGATCCGTGTTTTTGTCTCGACCATGCCACAAGGCCAAGCCATCCAGATACTTGTTTCTAGGTCTTCCCCTTGGTCTGTTCCCCTCGATCTTACCAGTTGTCACCAAGTTCTCCAAATCATTTCTTCTCATAACATGCCCAAAAAATTGTGACTGTCTACGTCTAATGTCTCTGATCAGTTTACGATCTTCATTTGTTTCTTGAAGGACTTGTTCATTGGTCTTTCTGGCTGTCCATGGTATTCTTTGCATTTTCCTCAGAAACCACATCTCTACAGCCATCAGATGTTTTTCAGCCTGGCTGCTCATTGTCCAAGCTTCACATCCATATAAAAGCACAGGTTCTATGTAGCATCTCAACACTCTTTTTCTCGTTTCAATTGACATCTTTTTATTGGTCAGTATGTTTTTCATCTTGCTAAAGGCTACTTTTGCCATGGCGATTCTTGTTCTAATCTCTTCAAGGCATCTCCCATCAGATGTTATTACTGTTCCGAGGTAATTGTACCTATTCACTTGTTGAAGAATATTCCCATTTACTTGTATATTACACTGTGGTATTTCGTTCTTCCTAGTGACGACCATAATCTGTGTCTTTTTACAATTTAATTCTAACCCTTGTTGTTCACTGTGTGTAACAACCGCATCTACTAAATTTTGCAGGTCCTGTTCATTGTCTGCAATCAAGACTGTATCATCTGCATATCTAATGTTATTGATGCATCGTCCCCCAATGTTGATTCCTTCCATATTTTCAATATTTCTGAAAATATTTTCACTGTACAGGGAAAACAGATCTGGAGACATTACACATCCCTGTCTCACACCTCTCTTAATAGGCTGATATTGGCTTACTTCATTATCAACTCTTATGGCAGCTTGTTGTTTCCAATATATGTTTTTTACAAGTCTAAGGTCTTTCCCATCAATTTGTAGATCTTCAAGCATCCTTATCATGTTGACATGTCTCACTTTATCAAAAGCCTTTGTGTAGTCAATGAAGCAAAGGTGTAGATCTTTGTTTACTTCTATAGAACGTTCGATTACGGTTCTCAGTATATACACAGCATTTACTGTACCCTTGCCTACTACAAACCCACATTGTTCTTCTCCTATTTCAGGTTGTATTTTCCTCCTAACTCTTTGCATGATAATTCTTAGCAAAATCTTCGTGATGTGACTCATTATACTAATTGTTCGATGTTGATCACATTCCAAGGCTCCTGATTTCTTTGGGATTGCAATAAATACAGAATTACATAACTCATGAGGTATGTTTCCAGTATCATATATTGTATTAAGCAGACTGGTAACTTTATCTATTCCATATTCTTCTAAAGCATTAATCATTTCTGTTGTGACGCTGTCTGGACCGGGGGTTTTGCCAGATTTCATATGATTAAGAGCATTCTGAACCTCCATCTTCAAAATTGCTGGCCCTTCATTGTTATTTTGAACAATATATTGTTCGTCTCTGCTATCGTCATAAAGGTTTTTCACGTAATCTGACCATACATGTAAAATCTGATCTTTTTCTATTATGACTCTTCCATCTTTTGTCTTTAGGCAGCCTGCTGATGTACGTGTTCTTTGATTAGTAATCTCCTGAATTCTTTTGTGCATTAGTTTCGCATTTTTACTGTTGTGTTGTTTTTCAATTTCTCTGCAATTTTTCTCAAGCCATGTTTCTTTAGCCTCCTTACATAAGGTTCTGACTTTTCTGTGAATTTCTTCATATTTGGCAGGATTATTTTTGTTCTGTCTTCTTGTTTCCATTAGTTGTAAAATTTCTTCAGTCATCCATGTCTTACGGCCAACTTTCTTTACTTTTGGAATAGTTTTTTCTGCTGCACAACTGATTGAATTCTTCAGCATTTCCCATTGATCATCTACATCTTGAAATAGGATCTCTAGATCAGACAATAAATCAAATTTGTTCTTTACTTCTATGTTAAAATTATCTTGTATTTCTTTGTCAGTTTTCAATTTGCACAAGTCATATTTAGGGTACAGTGGGGTTAAAGGTCAATAACGCCACGAGCCCAGGGATTGGCTTAGCAGCCCGAGGGGAGGATACCAGCGCTGGGGGAGAGGGGGGAGTGAATGGTAAAATAGGGAATAGTTGTGCACTAAACTACCAGTACTAAAAACACACAGCAGACAAATCACACTACCCATGGGTTGTATTGGGGGTCAATGGGTTAAAAGTCCATCTCCACTGAGGTTTTATTGTGGAACTCTCCTACCCCTCGCCAAGCTTGGAAACCAGAGGGTTGTTTTAAGATGGGATTTGTAACTTAACCTCCATTACTACTTCCAGTGTACTGCACTGATTTTTGCATGTGAAAATGCTTTCCCTGTAACCTGTGTCCCTTGCCATCAGAGATTGACTGTGATTGATTGATTGATTGATTGATTTAGGAACCGACATCACAGCATTCGGGACATTCCCATAAGCACTCCGTCCCCATCCTCAGCAGCCAGCGAAGAGTTCCAACACTAATAGTTCCAGTAGATATGTTTCAATAAGGCAGATGCGAGAGGGTGTAGCAGCGCAGTGGGTAGCATTGACTGTGAGGTATGTTTCAATAAGGCGGATGCGAGAGGGTGTAGCAGCGCAGTGGGTAGCATGCTTGCCTAACAGCACAGGGTCATTTGTTCAAATCTCCAACAAGGCGATTTAAAAAAAAATCACCTTGGCTTTCGGACTGAACCAGAAATGTGTACCAGAAAGTGACCTAGTGCTAATCCCATATTTGTATAGCCCCATCGGCACTTGATGAGTGATATGGTCAATACCACACCAACCACCTTTGCTGCCCATGACATTTCCTAGTACCCGTTCTAAGCTGGGTCAACATGGAAACTCAGGACAGGTAAAAAGAACAAATAATTCACCTTGATGGAAATTTAGATACATGACCACTGGACTGACAAGTAAGTGTGCTGACCACTGCGTTATCGCCGCTCTGTGAAGAGAGGTTTTGGTCAGTAACAATCCCGACCCCTGGTATGTCAGCACTACTGCATGCCAACTCTGGGTAACAAACCAGCCTTGTCAGATGATTACCAGATCAATGTTCAAAATTTACCAGAAAGGAAAAGTGGTGAAGAAAATTGGTCACCGAGTTCAAATTTGCTGCAACATGCATGACAAAAACCAATGACCCAGTTCTACAAGATACAAATGACAACTGTAAACTGATTCGAGAAATTAGTTGTAGACATTGACAATCATTTGGCCACATTATGAGACGAAATAAATTGGAGAACTTGGTGACAACTGGCAAGATCGAGGAGAAGAGAAGAAGGGGAAGGCAGAGAAGTAAATAGCTGGCTGGCTTAGCCACGTGGTTTGGTCGAGACAAGAACATTGAGCTGATCCACGACTCTGATGATCATGTGAGATGGCGAAGCATGACCATCCACACTTATCGGCATGGCACATGACAAATGAATGAATGCACAACAAAGAGTTTTTGGTCAAAACTCACTCCAACTGAAGACAAACTCTACGACAGTGTTAACAACCACAAGCTCATTGGTCCTTTTGTTAAATATATTCAAGTTGAAGTATGGCAGTGTACGAAGAGGAAGATGAAGAGGTGCTGACTGTTCTATCGAAATATGAAGCAAGCACCACATACTCACTATGCCTTAAAGCATGGAATAGGTTCTGTATTTCTGCTATTTCTTTTGCCATGTTGGTTGCAGAGAAAGGAGTTTCCAGTTATACTATTAATACGAGGGTAAGTTAATAAGTAAGTCACAAATGGCTGTAGAAAAATAACTACATAAGATAACAACTTGACACCAGTTTATTTTTATACATACATTGTCCCTTTATTTCTCAACATAATTTCCACCAACATTGATGCACTTATCCCATCGTTTTATCAGTCCTCCCAAACCGGCTGCATAGAATTGCATGCCTTGTTTTCATTTACCTGCCATGCCATAGAACTGTGTGACTTACTTATTGACTCACCCTTGTAAACTTTTCTAACCAACTATGCACTGCTTTACGGGATATCGGTAGGAGCTAAGTCCACTGAAATCCCACCTTGGCGGGAGACATTTCGCGAATGACGCTGAAGTTGAATGTGAAGTGAAAACGTGGTTTAGAAAACAGAGCACGTAGTTCTATGCAGCCGGTTTGGGAGGACTGATAAAATGATGGGATAAGTGCATCAATATTGGTGGAAATTATGTTGAGAAATAAAGTGACAATGTATGTATAAAAATAAACTGGTTTCAAGTTATTATCATAGTTAGCTATTTTTCTACAGCCTTTTGTGACTTACTTATTAACTTACCCTCGTAATAATTTACTTTAAAAACTTTGAAACCAATACTAAAGGCTGACAGCTACTTGGTCGTTTAAAAAAAATAAAATTGGAGTTTTGCTTATGATTGTGAGACAACAGGCCTTGACAAAATCCAATCAAACGGTATCTCAACGAAGCCAATATGTCAGATTTTTAAACATAGATACTCTATTGTCTTAATATAAGAAAATACACAATTTCTAGCGACCCAGTAAATTTTGGAGCTGAAATGGCCAAAACTTAGCCTTAAATTATGGTAACTATTTTGATTTTATATGAACCCTTAATTGCAATTCATTGAGAAAGCAATGGCAAATTACTGAATTTAAACTTGCCAAGAAATCATTAAAAATACTGCGGCCAACTGTGACATCCTGTAAAATTAGCATGTTTTCTCAATGTGTACCCTATCCAGCGTCAATGTCTTTTCCTCACCTGTTGATTCACTGGAATTTGTTGGTTCTTTCATAAGCTCCATATCAGTCATTCTGTTATGCCATTTTAAGCCTTGTTTTAAATTTTTTACAGTCAGCAGTTAATGCATGTTTGTAGTTTATTAGTAACTGTTGTAGTTGTTCTTCATGTTTCTGATTCATATGGAGGTAAAGATTTATGGTAAGGGATAAATATTTTAAGTTTTATAGCAAAATCAACACTTGTGAGATGAGATGCCTGAGGAGAGCTGCCAACTTGAAAATCCGAGACCGAATAAGAAATGTTGTTATCAGACAGACAGTGGGATCAACACTTTGTGCCACATTTATCGAAAGACAGAAGATCAAATGGTTTGGCCATCTCGTTAGAATACAACACCATTAACTACCAGCACTGGCCCTACATCAAAGATCATCTGCGATGAGAGCAAGAGAAGCCTGAGAAGAAAATGGATAGACAGCATTAAAGACATTGTACAATCACACGGAATGACACTATCCAGTGCCACCCACCAGGCGCTGGAACACCAACTATTCCTCCCCACGATGCTTGATGGCAAAAGTGGAAGATGATGATGATAATAGCTTTAATTTCTTTTGACGAACACAAATGTCCTAGTGCTATGTAAACTAGTCTTGCCTCTTGTGTTCTTATCTTCAGTATCTCTACCTATTTCCCAATCTTTATCTACATTGCTCCTTAAATATGTGTACAATTCCACCTCGTGAAGTGACCTTTCACCAAGGGAGACTGGGTTATCTTTGATTGAACTTTTAATTAGTTAGTTGTATGTTCTTTACAGGACATCACATTCAGCCTCAGCATTTATTGGCTGTTTGTGATATTCTAAGAAATTTTTATGTTCAGTAGTTTGCCATTGTTTATTGAAAGGCTGGCGTTCATACCCTTGTGAAAATTAATGCAAACCGATCAGCAAATTTCCTGTTGTGGACTTTGAACCTGGTAGGCTGGGGGATTGTGAAACTATGTGTTTCACAACCCCTATGCCACAAATGTTGACATTTAATTAGGAGAAAATTACAGGATATAAAAGTAAATAAATATGTGTTGAAAGAGGTTGTATAATCAAAGCAGAATTGACACACAAAGATGTACTTATACAT
Organism: Cepaea hortensis; assembly: GCA_963921405.1. Taxonomy (NCBI): domain Eukaryota; kingdom Metazoa; phylum Mollusca; class Gastropoda; order Stylommatophora; family Helicidae; genus Cepaea; species Cepaea hortensis. The sequence goes on from OY992880.1 coordinate 104,288,775, forward strand.
TACCAACATCAGGAATCACATTACCAAAATAACATAATGTGCAGTAAAAGTGAACAGCCAGATTAAGAGTTTCAACATTTCACAATTTATTTCACAGCTTCATATAATGATTTAGCAGATATAAATCACAGTAGTGAATTACATGAAAGACAATAATTAAAAGAAATACTATATTTGTACTGATTAAGATTAAGAACAGTTTACATTGATATATATGTTCTCAGCTGGTTAATTTCTTGACCTCAAATGTAGACTATTTAAAATCTGTTTTCTTTGTGTCTTCATTGTAATTTATTAGGCTTTAAAAACCTAAAATTCCATGTATCAGCAACTGATGCTGTAAATACACAAGCTTGGTAATGAAATTAAGGAAATGTATATTAATAATACCTAAAATGTGCACAGACCGCACAAACAAATATTGTGATCTGAAATACTTAACAGGTACAAGATGTGATATCTGCAAGATGTAATTTAAAATACTAAACAGGTACAGTATGTGATATCTGCAAGATATGATCTGAAATACTAAAATGGTACAGCATGTGATATCTACATATATGATCTGAAATACTAAACAGGTATAGTATGTGATTTGAAATACTAAAGATGTACAGCGAGTGATATCTGCAAGAAAACAAACATACCATGGTGATATCTGGCAAGACAACTGACAAATTAAATTTTAATAAATAGTAAATTGTAAAGTTTTGGTTACATAATAACAGATAGCAGATGTGAACCAAAATCAAGTTGAGAATCTAAATGATCAAAGTTGTAATTCACAACATGCAGAATTTTATAATAAACACAAATTTTATTGCTTCACATGCAGCATAATGAAGTTTTATGTGTAACCTACATTATTACATGATGTAGAAATGTAACCTACCAACAGTTGGAAGGAAGAATTAGTGCCATTGAAATGTACTTAGAGAAAAACATTATGTGAATATTGTAGATCAAGTAAAGAAGTTTTCAACAAACTAACAATGAAAATAGATTTACTAAACAAGATCAAGATTCGACAAAAATATATTTTAGGATATAAACAGTTGTAATACCCAGCCCAAACCCATGCTAGATGGAAAACTGGAAGGCACGTGTAAATGAGGATGACAATGGTTTAAATCAGAAAACATCAATGAAATACTGACAGGACAGGAAAAGAAGAGAACAATGATTTAATGGGAAAATAAAAAAAATACAGGAAAAAGGGAGGTGTAAATGGAACAAATATTAACACAATTTGGATAGGAAAGATGAGGACAATGATTTAGATGAGAAAATATTAACAAAATATGGACAGGAAAAGAGGATGTCAGACACATCAGCAATAGACAAAAAATTCTGGATATCAAACACAGCTGACCTTTAATGTAAAGATGATACCTGATTTGATCTCTGATAAAACCTTCAACTCTGTCAGCACAAGCTAAAGCATGGTCAGTTTGACAAACAAGTTAAAATCATAGCATGTTCTGTAATAGATTACAGAATAGTTTATAAAAGCTAAGTGGTTGTTCCATTACACATTCGTCATAGGAACCACATCTCTGTTGCTTCCAAGCTCTTCCTAATTTGTTCATATTTCATGATTTACTGCCATACAACGAAACAGGTTCTATATAACATTCAAGTACTCTCTTTCTGATATTCAGTGATAGTGACCTACTGCATAAGAAACTTTTCATTTGTCTGAAATGTAGCTTTTGCTTGACCTATTCTGCTCTCAATCTCTGCCACACATCTTGGAAATAACTGACACTTTTATCAGCGATATTTCATGATAAGAGCTGATATTCAGACTTAAAAGCATCTATCATTGGCACATCAAAGTTGGACAGAGAGGATATATCTATCATTGGCACATCAAAGTTGGACAGAGAGGATATATCTATCATTGGTACACTGAATTTGGACAGAGGAGATATATCTATAATTGGTACACTGAATTTGGACAGAGGAGATATATCTATCTTTGGCACACTGAAATTGGACAAAGAGGATATATCTAACATTGGTACACTGAAGTTGGACAGAAAGGATGTATCTATCACTGGCATACCAAAGTTGGACAGACAGGATATATCTATCATTGGCACACCAAAGCTGAACAGAGAGGATGTATCTATCATTGGCACACTGAAGTTGGACAGAGAGGATGTATCTATCATTGGCACACTGAAGTTGGACAGAGAGGATGTATCTACATTGGCACACTGAAGTTGAACAGAGAGGATGTATCTACATTGGCACACCAATGTTGGACAGAGATGATGTATCTATCATTGGCACAATGAAGTTGGACAGAGAGGATGTATCTATCATTGGCACACTGAAGCTGAACAGAGAGGATGTATCTACATTGGCACACTGAAGTTGAATAGAGAGAATGTATCTCCAATGTTGGACAGAGATGATGTATCTATCATTGGCACACTGAAGTTGGACAGAGAGAATGTATCTATCATTGGCACACCAATGTTGGACAGAGAGGATGTATCTATCATTGGCACACTGAAGTTGAACAGAGAGGATGTATCTATCATTGGCACACCAATGTTGGACAGAGAGGATGTATCTATCATTGGCACACCAATGTTGGACAGAGAGAATGTATCTAACATTGGCAGACTGAAGTTGAACAGAGAGGATGTATCTATCATTGGCACACTGAAGTTGGACAGAGAGGATGTATCTATCATTGGCACACTGAAGTTGGACAGAGAGGATGTATCTATCATTGGCACACTGAAGCTGAACAGAGAGGATGTATCTATCATTGGCACACCAAAGTTGGACAGAGAGGATGTATCTATCATTGGCACACTGAAGTTGAACAGAGAGGATGAATCTATCATTGGCACACTGAAATTTAACAGAGAGGATGTATCTATCATTGGCACACCAAAGTTGGACAGAGAGGATGTATCTATCATTGGCACACTGAAGTTGGACAGAGAAGATGTATATGTCATTGGCACACCAATGTTGGACAGAGAGAATGTATCTACCATTGGCACACTGAAGTTGAACAGAGAGGATGTATCTATCATTGGCAGACTGAAATTTAACAGAGAGGATGTATCTATCATTGGCACACCAAAGTTGGACAGAGAGGATGTATCTAAAATTTAACAGAGAGGATGTATCTATCATTGGCACACCAAAGTTGGACAGAGAGGATGTATCTATCATTGGCACACTGAAGTTGGACAAGAGAATGTATCTATCATTGGCACACTGAAGTTGAACAGAGAGGATGTATCTATCATTGGCACACTGAAATTTAACAGAGAGGATGTATCTATCATTGGCACACTGAAGTTGAACAGAGAGGATGTATCTATCATTAGCACACCAAAGTTGGACAGAGGAGATGTATCTATCATTGGCACACCAAAGTTGGACAGAGGAGATGTGTCTATCATTGGCACACCAAAGTTGAACAGAGGAGATGTATCTATCATTGGCACACTGAAATTTAACAGAGAGGATGTATCTATCATTGGCACACCAAAGTTGGACAGAGGAGATGTATCTATCATTGGCATACTGAAATTTAACAGAGAGGATGTATCTATCATTGGCACACCAATGTTGGACAGAGGAGATGTGTCTATCATTGGCACACCAAAGTTGGACAGAGGATATGTATCTATCATTGGCACACCAAAGTTGGACAAAGGAGATGTGTCTATCATTGGCACACGAAAGTTGAACAGAGGAGATGTATCTATCATTGGCACACCAAAGTTGGACAGAGGAGATGTATCTATCATTGGCACACCAAAGTTGGACAGAGGAGATGTGTCTATCATTGGCACACCAAAGTTGGACAGAGGAGATGTATCTATCATTGGCACACTGAAATTTAACAGAGAGGATGTATCTATCATTGGCACACCAAAGTTGGACAGAGGAGATGTGTCTATCATTGGCACACCAAAGTTGGACAGAGGAGATGTATCTATCATTGGCACACTGAAATTTAACAGAGAGGATGTATCTATCATTGGCACACCAAAGTTGGACAGAGGAGATGTGTCTATCATTGGCACACCAAAGTTAGACAGAGGAGATGTATCTATCATTGGCACACTGAAATTTAACAGAGAGGATGTATCTATCATTGGCACACCAAAGTTGGACAGAGGAGATGTGTCTATCATTGGCACACCAAAGTTGGACAGAGGAGATGTATCTATCATTGGCACACTGAAATTTAACAGAGAGGATGTATCTATCATTGGCACACCAAAGTTGGACAGAGGAGATGTGTCTATCATTGGCACACCAAAGTTGGACAGAGGAGATGTATCTATCATTGGCACACCAAAGTTGGACAAAGGAGATGTGTCTATCATTGGCACACCAAAGTTGAACAGAGGAGATGTATCTATCATTGGCACACCAAAGTTGGACAGAGGAGATGTATCTATCATTGGCACACCAAAGTTGGACAGAGGAGATGTGTCTATCATTGGCACACCAAAGTTGGACAGAGGAGATGTATCTATCATTGGCACACTGAAATTTAACAGAGAGGATGTATCTATCATTGGCACACCAAAGTTGGACAGAGGAGATGTGTCTATCATTGGCACACCAAAGTTGGACAGAGGAGATGTATCTATCATTGGCACACTGAAATTTAACAGAGAGGATGTATCTATCATTGGCACACCAAAGTTGGACAGAGGAGATGTGTCTATCATTGGCACACCAAAGTTGGACAGAGGAAATGTATCTATCATTGGCACACTGAAATTTAACAGAGAGGATGTATCTATCATTGGCACACCAAAGTTGGACAGAGGAGATGTGTCTATCATTGGCACACCAAAGTTGGACAGAGGAGATGTATCTATCATTGGCACACTGAAATTTAACAGAGAGGATGTATCTATCATTGGCACACCAAAGTTGGACAGAGGAGATGTGTCTATCATTGGCACACCAAAGTTGGACAGAGGAGATGTATCTATCATTGGCACACTGAAATTTAACAGAGATGATGTATCTATCATTGGCACACCAAAGTTGGACAGAGGAGATGTGTCTATCATTGGCACACTGAAGTTAAACACAGAGCCCAGGTCAATTAAACAAAATCTGCTTTTTATGAGGATTTTAACACGTAACCATCAGCCTGGCAGACAAGCATGTATAGTGCTGGTAATAAATCTCTGCTTCGTGCACAGTGACACATCTCATGGTGAATCTTCAGGATTACAGATGCCTGAGTGGGGTATTCAGTACTGAACTGGTCAAAGGCTGGTGAAGGCAGTTCTCAAGTCAAGTTTGCCAGATCACAACAGAGACAAAGAGAATCCACACACATGAACTTCTGCTGGGACAGACTGAGCTCTTGTAAGTTTGTCACACGTGATGCTGATTCTTCATCATAATCATCAAGCATATGATAATTCAGAGTGATAAAACAATACTTTATCAAAATGGGAAAACTCATGTTTTTTAAGAGCTAAGAAAATAGAACAGTTATATTTGCCATATGTCAAATAACAATAAATAAAACACTGTCTATTTTTAACTATATACAAGTTGGAGGTAACTATACAAAAAATGATAGATACAATGATAGATACAGTGATAGATACAATGATAGATACAGTGATAGATACAATGATAGATACAGTGATAGATACAATGATAGATACAGTGATAGATACAGTGATAGATACAGTGATAGATACAGTGATAGATACAATGATAGATACAGTGATAGATACAATGATAGATACAGTGGTGGGAGAAAATGAAAAGATGGCCAGATTTTGAATAACAGAAAGATGGAAGTTATGGTAATATCAAAGAAACAAATCATGCTTAAATGTACAATTAGAGTAGGAGCTGTTGATTTGGGGAAGGTACAGAAATGAAAATACCTAGGCACACGGGTAACATGAGATGGAAGATGTATCACAGAGATAAACATAAAAAGACAAGCTTAAACTGCATTTTATCAAATGAAGAACATCATATGCAATAAGCCTTTGTTATTGGAGGCTAAAAAAAGAATTCTTGCATGTTACATAGAACCATTATTTGGCGGTGAATTCTTGACAATTAGCAAATAAAGTAAAAATATATACTAAAAATAAAAATTTCTAGAAGCTTCAAAGATTTTACAGAAGAATGCTGAAACTTCTTTGGACAGACAAAATGAGTAAACTAAACCTAAATATTTTGAAAAAGGCTGAGACACAAAGACAACTTATCACAAACATCAAAAAGAGGCAGTCATAATTTTTTGGCCATATTACAATAATAAAAAAAGAACTATAACATACTGTGACAACTGGAAATATTTTGTGGAAATAAAGACAGGGGAAGACAGTGAGGGACATCACTGACAGCCTTCTGTCATGGCACGGAAGAGGGTCAGCAAACAATCCGATACATGCTGTTGGAAATCGCAAGATGTAGAGAAGCAGGACTGTCTATGCTAATCTGCAAAGCATTTGATAATGATGAGGTTATAGGTCAACAAAAGCCTTATACACAGCCACACATACACTGTTCTGTGTATACACAGAGGACTGTTTCTTTATTTGTCTCCTTCATCTGAAACATAAAATACAAGTTAAATCTCTGAAACAACTGCTTTTATGTTTTAGTAAAGCAATATAGTCAATAGTCAATCAGTTGAAAATCTAAAAAGAGTTGCCTAACGGTGCTGCCCAGCCAAAGTATTTCAGGATTCTCACCGGTGCTACGGAGTTCGTGGCTTGAGTTAGGAGTATAACGGAGCACTTATGGGTTACACCCGTGTGCCGTGATGTTGATCCGTCGACTAAACTAAACTACTCAATAGACCATATGGATAATTCTGCACTTAGAATACATGCTACAGATCAGTTTAAAACTCATAAAATAAAGTACTGAAAAATTCAGTTAATATTCATTGCATTGTTTTTCTGGACTAATAATGAAGATTTTTTGTGTGTCGCATATCCTATTTACAGGACATCGCTGTCAACACCAGCATTTTACCGCTGCTGTTGATGTCTTGGCAAGATTACACTCAGTAGTTTGCCATTGATTTCTGAGCGACCGGCTCACATACCCCCGTAAGTAACCAACACGATGCGAACCGCCACCGAATCTCGTACAGCTGTGTTCCCCTACGTGGATATATGGGATTATGGAGAAAGTCGTTAACCCCTTCACCAGGAAGACCGGCAATAATGAAGATAGAAGCATGAAATAAATTTTGCACACTTCAAATATGGCATGTGCCAATTATGTCATGTGCACCAGATCGCAACACAACCAGCCCAGTAATATGGCTGTCCTAAACCGTTAAAACTGGGCGTGTGACTTGCAAGCAGAGAATTGTGACAGAATTTCTCATTGCAGAGAAGGAAACTGTTGTTAACACTCACAATCAACTATGTGATGTGTATGGAAGTTTTGCAGTCGACGGGAGTACAGACAGTCGCTGGGTTCAGAGAATAAAAGAATCAGAAAGTGGAGATACAGAGCTGCTTATCGGCTGCGCTGTAGACATCCTGCTACAGCCACCAACGCAGATACTGAAATGCGCTGAGGGCATTATTTTTACTGATAGGAAATCACTACTCAACAACTGGAATAGGTGGCCAGTTTTTCTCTCCTTTCACAGATGGAGATGCCAGGTGTCAAACTCTTGTCCGATCGTTCTCAAGACATTACCAGTGCAATTTGGTATAAACTACACTAATGTGCCCACTTATCACTGTCTTTCCCTACCTCCCTTTTCCATAAATATTTCCAGCTGTTACACTATTTTCCCAAAATTGTTGTTGTTTCATATATAATACTGAAAACTAGTTATTTAAAATGATACTACTTTTGCAACATATTTCCTAAAACTGCTTACCTTCTTCTTCATCTTCATCATCATCATCTGAGTCGTCCTCAGATTCATCAGAGTCATCATCATTGTCTTCATCGGACTCGAATGTGTGGTCAGGGATGTCATATATTCTCACAACAGGCTGTAGTATGGGGTTGACATATGAAATGAATTATCAACAAAGTCACAAAAAGTCACAAGGTCACAAAACAAAAAAAATTGGATAGTATTTACCAATGACTGAAGAACAAAGTCCCATCTGGTTTTTATGATTTCTAACAGATACAAAGTGAATTCAGTTTCACAATCCAGACATACAGGGTTTGATGTCAGCCACAGTAAATTTGGGAGCAGAGACTTTGCTTTGATTTTCACAATGGTACGAGCACCGGTCATTGATACAGCAATGGCAAACTACTGAACATCAAACTGCTAAGAAATGTCAGATGTACAGGACCACTACACTTTCTTTCTGCATGCCACGAGCAGCAGCCTAGGTAAAGCTGTGATAAGGTTCGTTAGAGTATGAACGTCACAGCTAATGTGTTTGTATCCATCCATCCATCATGTGCCATGCCGGTAAGCGTGGGTGGTCATGTTCCACACCCTCAATCAATGAATGAATCAATCAATCAGTCAGTCTGTCAATCAATCAAGTGTTGTCTCCACAATGAAGGTTGACAACAATGGATAGTCCAAAACAATGTTTTCCCGTACTGAATTTGAATAACGAAGTCACAAACAATAGATTGCACGATTTATTGCCTGGCATATTTCGCTGCATCTCGTCAGGTACATACTGCAGAAATCACACAACGTAAAGTAAATTAACTAGATAAATCCTTCAAGTTCACAATGGATAGGATTTCTGTGGTGCAGTGGTGAAATCGCTTGCCTTAAGCAACGAAAGTTGCGAGTTCTTTATTGGATTCATCATTCAGTTCACAGGTAGTTCTCTGTTGAAGCTTTCATCAGGACACTCTTCAGAAAGAGACACAGCCGTATGTGACAAAACCTGGTGCAATAAAATCAATCCTCCAGTCTTTCAAGTTTTTACAGTGAACAAAGAAATCCTTTCTGTCCCTCATTTTGTCGTCCACTTTGATAAAAAGTTGTTTGTTCATCTCTGGATGTTACTTCCCACGTGTAACGTTGTCCATCTCCTGTCTTTCAACCTTTTACAGTGAATAGAGAAATCCTTTCTGTCTCTCACTTTGTTAGTCCACTTTGACAGACTGTTGTTTGTTCATCTCTGAATGTTATCTTCCCACTTGTAACGTTGTCCATCTCTTGATCATCTACTTTCACTTTTCTCTCCAGTATGGCTTTCTAATAGTGTCATGTCTTTAAATGTGGCCACACACTTGACTGTTTTTTAAAAAAAATGTTTTTCATAATAATGATTCATTTCTTTCACAATAATTTCTCCCAAAAGAAAATTTGTTTGTTCGTTTGTTCCACCAGTTATCTTGGCATCTCCAGCTTCTCTAGGGTTTCTGCATTCATTTGTCTTTTTGTTCTGTTTATGACATAAATACATTTTTCTGCATGTGCGCAGAAGGTTGTAGTGGTCCTGTACATCGGGCATTTATTAGTTGTTTGTGAGTGCCATGATCCTAGATCAGGTCATGGCACGCTGACAGGGTAGAGTCCAGAGCTTCAGGCAAATTTAGCGTGAAAATCGACCCAGTTCAGAAATTCACGCTTAGCAGGGAAAGAGCAAGCAGATCGCTGAGCAGGGGACAACGGGTCATCCAAGCGGTCATTATTCGGCTTCGACTGGTCTGACCCCGAACATAGCCCAGACTCAAATGACCGCTTGGAGGACCCGCTGACTCCTGCTCAGCAATCTGCTTGCTCTTTCCCTGCCAAGCGTGAGTTTCTGAACTGGGTCGATCAGCACGCTAAATCTGCGTGAAGTTCTGGACGCTACCCTGTCATGGCACTCATTTCCTAGCCAATTTTATGTTCAGTAAGTTGCCTTTATTTTTCTGAAGATTCATATTTCAGGACCTCAATTCAATGCCTTTTGTGCTATACGAGAGAGAGAGAGAGAGAGAGAGAGAGAGAGAGAGAGAGAGAGAGAGAGAGAGAGAGAGAGAGAGAGAGAGAGAGAGAGAGAGAGAGAGAGAGAGAGAGAGAGAGACAGACAGACAGACAGACAGACAGACAGACAGATCGACCAACCGACAGGCAGGCAGGCAGACAGAGAAAGAGAGGGAGCGAGAGAGGGGGAGGGAGGGGTGGAGGGTTTTGGCTTTTTGAAAAAATACAGTTACTATGTTTGAGGGACATACATAAAACTGGACTGAGTATGAATGACAGAAACACACACACACACACAATTACATATAGTAAAGGACACAGTTTCTACGATATCATACCAAATTGGGGTATGGTGCTAGGTCCATATGTACATATGTATTGTGTGTACACACACACTGGGTAGTTTTCTTCTTCTGTCCTTCATCCCCCAATGGAGCAAATTACCTCAATTAACTCACACCAAGCTCCCTGTTTTCTTGTTCATGACTGGTAGAATTTTGCAGCTAACATTTTATATGGGATGGGTCAGCCAGCCCCTACCAAGTCGTCTGTTATGAAATGCATGCTAGGTTACAATATTATTAAACTTTTTATTTTTGATGTTCCCTCGCTTTGAACTCAAGCATAGCTCATACATTGGCTACAACTTCTAGTGCACTGGACTGATTTTTTTGCATGTGGATTAGCTTTCTCCATTACCATTGTCCCTCGCTATCAGGCAAACCCACTCTGACTACAGAGGTATTTGTAATTTATGTCCCCAAGTCAAGGACGAGAAGTCAACATTTTAATCTAACCGACTAGTGTAATGGTTGAACCCGCTACGTCTTCATCAGCACACCGGATGCTTAATAACAAGCACTCCTATCCATTCGGCCATGCTGATCTACCTTATTATTCTTTGATTTCCTGATGGACTCTGACCACACAAGGGCAAGGGCTATCTTTACAACAAGCAATTTTTACACATCTATGAACATCTTTAGGTGAAATATTCATTTAACAGCACAAATTGTGGCATCCTAAATGCATCTGCAAAAGTAGGAACTTCTGATCGAGATGCTCTGCTTCTGACCTTGTTGGGATCTTTCATAATCAAATATTTTCCCTCCTTCAGTTTCATGCAAGTGTCCACAATGCAGCGCAGAATGCCCCAGGCATTGTCCATGTTCAAGTTGATCTGGCTGGCAAACTCTACAGGCTTGAACTGCTGGGTTCCCAGGATCACGTGCTTGGCTGTGTCCTTCACATGTAGACGAGACACATAGCTGTGGATTGACATGAAACATTCTGACTGCTATGATTGAGACATAGGTAAATGTAACTGGATTGAGCATGGTACATTTTGACTTGCTATGTTTGAGGCACAGACAAAGCTGGATTGAGTCTGATACACTGTCCCTATGTTTGAGATACAGACATAAAACAGGACTGAGTATAACACTGTCACTATGTTTGAGGTACAGACATAACACTGGACTGAGTATAACACTGTCACTATGATTGAGGTACAGACATAACACTGGACTGAGTATAAAACTGTCACTATGTTTGAGGTACAGACATAACACTGGACTGAGTATAACACTGTCACTATGTTTGAGGTACAGACATAACACTGGACTGAGTATAAAACTGTCACTATGTTTGAGGTACAGACATAACACTGGACTGAGTATAACACTGTCACTATGTTTGAGGTACAGACATAACACTGGACTGAGTATAACACTGTCACTATGATTGAGGTACAGACATAACACTGGACTGAGTATAACACTGTCACTATGTTTGAGGTACAGACATAACACTGGATTGAATTTGACACACTGTCACTGTGTTTGAGATACAGACACAAAACTGGATTGAGTTTGATAAATTGTCACTATGTCAGAGATAAAACTGGATTGGGTATGAATGACAAATTTGTAGATGTTGTTGAGTGACTTTAAGTATGACATCTCTGTCTAACTTAAGCAGACCTGGTACAATGAACAGTGTTGATTGTATAAATAGTACACCTGAGAAGCAAGTTAAAAAATGTAAATATCTAGGAAGTATGATCACAGACGATGGCAGAATATATTGATAAATCGAAATCAGATGCCAAAAAGCAAGCATGCTTATATATCAACTGACACCAATAATGAAACATCCAGATATACCTTTGTCCACAAAATGACAATAAATAGCATATTCACACCAATTATATGCTATCAGTGTCAAATGTGGACATGATCTAATTACACATATGTAAAAATCAACACCTGCAAGATGAGATGCTTGAGAAGAGTTGCCAACTGAACCATCTGAGAACAAGTAAGAAATAATGCTATCAGACAGACAGTGGGATCAACACCATGTGCCACATTTATTGAAAAGCAGAAGATCAAATGGTTTGGCCATCTCGTGACAATACAACACCATCAGTTATCAGCACTGGTGGTACTTCAATGAAGATCAGACACGAGAGCAAGATGACGCCCGAAAAGAAAATGGACTGACAATATCAAAGACATTTTGCAACCACATGAAATGACGCTATCCAGTGCCACCCATCAAGTACTGGAACATCAACTATTCCTCGCCATGAAGCTTGACGACAAAAGTGGAAGATGATCATATGCATTTTTTTAAATAAGAAAAGAACTGGGACAGTGGATAGAACATCTAGTCTTCTCAGATAAAGGTGAAAAAAGTATGCGGATGTATGCGCTTATTGCGTTAAAAATCCCTTAGCAGTTGGAAATAAAAAGATGCCAGGTTGAAGAAAGAATATTGGTAACATATGTGACTCTGATATACACACATTTGTATCTTTGCTGGTACCACTAGATGCATGTACTGTGCCGAGATTCTCCTTCTATGATCAATGGACAGAAACTGGAGCACTTAGTGGAGATATCTGTGTGCAATAAAAGTGCGCCTTTACAAAACCAAACCAAAACAAACATTTTGTCTACATTTGAGCCACAGATATAGACCGAGTATGTTTCATTGTTGTTATGTTTAAAACACATATACACATAGCTGTGGATTGTATATGAAACACTGTATATACATTTGAGATGTAGACTAAGTGATATTTTTTTTTTGTGTGCATATCCTTTACAGGACATCGCTGTCAACACCAGCATCTTTCAGCTGTATGTTGATTTCTTGGCAAGATTATGCTCAGTAGTTTGCCATTGCTTTCTGAGCGGCCGGCTCACATACCCCGTAAGTTACCAATGCGATTCGAACCACTGCTGATTCTCATCATCATCACGTTACCCACGAGAGTATACGAGATTACGGAGAAAAGTCGCTAACCTCTAAGCCACGAAGCTGGCAAGTGTGATATACATGCACTAATTTTAAGACACAGAAACATACAGCTGCAGATCAAATATGATACATTGTCCCATAGCAAGAAACTGTCTCAGAAACATCCTTTCCATTTCAAGAAAGTATCCAGTACCCAATACACACAGCCACAATGATCAAGGGGAGCGGCTGTGAACCATGAAGAATTCGTTAACAAGCAAACAAATTGCTGAGGCCACAGAAATGTACCTCAAACATAGGGACAATGTTATACTCAGTCCTGTTTTATGTCTGTACCTCAAACATAGGGACAGTGTATCAGACTCCCCCTCTGCTGTGTGTCCACCGTGACGAGGTAGAGGGGCTTGTGCGTCCCAATGACCCCAAGAGCTATGCCGACGGTAGCACAGCTACTGGTAGGGCCACCCATGTCGGACAGGTCAAGGGAGAGGGACCAGACGAAGAGACACACAAACCTGCTGCCTTGTAGGTAGACTGGGGACAGTCAAAGGCTAGGGAAAGCACCCCAAATACATGCTTGTCGAAATCGGATGTACTGAGCCACAGGCTTGACAAAGCAGTGCAACGTGAAACCTGCTGCCTTGTAGGTAGACTGGGGACAGTCAAAGGCTAGGGAAAGCATCCCGAATAAATGCTTGTCGAAATCGGATGTACTGAGCCACAGGCTTGACAAAGCAGTGCAACGTAACTTAATTCATGATGTCACAAATCAAAATTAATCGATATGGTGCTAATCCCGTGAAGTCCCATCAGGCGGTGATAGTGCCGGGCCCCCTGCCTCGAGGGGGTCCACCCATGACTACTGGTGGTCACCTTCCCCTGTGCTGTGGAGTCAAGGCACAGAGGAGTAGGTTAAGAGCTATTGACCAAATACCCCGGACACTCAACATACTACAGTGGAATGCCGAAGGAGTTTACAAGAAGAAAGACTCCCTAACACAGCGTCTTCATAAAGATAGAATAGATGTGGCATGCATTCAAGAGACACACCTCAACGCCAATCACAAATTCTCAGTCAGAGGATATCAGGCCACACGTTTCGACCGCGAAGGACACAAAGGAGGAGTTCTAATACTTACACGAAATACAATACCTTGCAGCGAAGTATCTGTGATCTCTGACAACCAAACAGAAATTATAGGTGTTGATATAATGATAAAGGACGTGAAAATAAGAATCTACAATCTGTATAGCCCAGCAGATAAGGACCTTACACTCTCAAACATGAAAATAACTGACACAAACTGCATCATTGTCGGAGACTTTAATAGCCGTTCAGAAAGATGGGGATACCCAGATACTGACAAAAGAGGAGATGAATTGGAGGACTGGGAAATAGACTCAAATCTCCATCTACTCAACAAAGCGGATGACACACCGAGCTTCTACTCCAGAAGATGGCTTACCACTTCTACTCCAGACTTAGCTTTCTGCACAGGAGACATCCTCCACAAAATCGATCGCCATGTGCTGGACCAATTAGCAGGTAGTGACCACAGACCAATCAAGCTTGAAATGAATATGGAGTATGTTCCACAGGAGCAAAAACCCTTGCCCCGCTGGAATTACAAACGAGCAGATTGGGACAGATTTGCCATACTAACAGACAAATATTGTGAAAACATAAATACACGATTTGGCAACATAAAGCAAATGGTGGAAAGTCTAAACAGAGCGATAATACAGGCAGCCACTGAGTCCATTCCAAGAGGAGCGAGGAAAAATTACAAACCATACTGGACTGAAGAACTACAAAGTTTGGAGGACAAAGTTGAAGATGCCAGGAAGACAGCAGAGAGAGAACAAACAATTGAAGCAAACATCTCTCTCAAAGCCATCTCAGCAAAATATAAAAGAACAGTAAATCAAACAACAAGAGATTGTTGGAGGGAAAAAACAGAAAACCTGAATTTTGACAGGGATGGAAACAAACTATGGAAACTAGTGAAAGCCATGAACAATGAAGGACCTAGAAACAAACAAATAACAATTAAACAAGGAAATGCCTTGCTTACAGGCAAAAAGGCTGCAAATGCACTAATGGAACACTATGCAAATGCAAACCACATTGATATTACAACCGAACAGAAGAAAGCAATCAAAGACAAACAGATACATCATAGAAATACAGAGACAGCAGCAGAATATATGATGGCAAATCTAACAATGGAAGAAATGGAACAGGCAATGATTACCCTAAAAAAGAAGAAATCACCAGGAAAGGATGGAATCACAAATGAAATGCTAATAGGACTAGGCACCAAGGCAAAGAAGAAACTACTAGCAGTCCTAAATAACAGCTGGAAGAGAGGAATAGTCCCACAGGCATGGAAGGAAGCTATACTAATACCAGTCCCAAAGAAAGGAAAAGACCTGGAAGAACCAAATGGCTATCGACCTATCAGTCTACTTAGCTGTGTAGGAAAATTAATGGAACGCATTATCAATGGCAGGCTAACATGGCATCTGGAAGAAAACAAACTCTTAACACCACACCAAGCAGGATTCAGAAAATACAGATCCACTGAAGATCAAATAACCTATATAGCTCAGGAAATAGAGGATGCCTTCCAAGAGAAAAAGCACACACTAGCAGTCTGGATAGATTTAGAAAAAGCATTTGATAAAGTATGGAAGGAAGGACTGAAAGTAAAACTGCAAAACATGCATGTTTGTGGAAAAATGTATAAATGGACCAGCCACTACCTTGAGAACAGAACTGCCAGGACAAAAGTACAAGGACAAACAAGCAAAATGATGCTGCTGGAGCAAGGTGTCCCCCAAGGAGGAGTTCTTTCACCAACATTATTCCTAGCATATATAAATGACATCACAGAAAATTTTCCAGCCAGAGTACACACATCCTCCTTTGCAGATGACCTAGCCATATGGACATCTGAAGAATATATTAGTACAGCTAACAGCAGAATACAGCAAGCCTTATTAGCGCTAGAGGACTGGTCAAAATCATGGCTAGTGAAGATAAGTGAGGAGAAAACAACATGCACAGTGTTCTCCCTCTCAAATAAACCTCAGCAACCTAATCTGGTATTGAATGGAAAAATATTGCGCCATGAAGAAAATCCAAACTATCTAGGAGTCACCTTTGATCGTCGCCTGACATGGAAGACACAGGTTGAGAAAAATCGAACAAGAGCAAGGCAGAGAATGGCAATCATGAAAAAGCTTGCTGGTACAACGTGGGGAGCAGATGAGAAAGTTCTCAAGAAGTTATATACTGGACGGGTGAGGCCAGTACTGGAATATGGCATTGCAGCTTGGGCAACAGCAGCTAAGTCAAACTTTAACAAAATAAGTAGAGTCCAAAACCAAGGAATGCGAATCATAACTGGAAGCCTGAAGACAACGCCTATTAATGAACTAGAAAAGATCACTTGTTTACAACCAATGCAGGATAGAAGAGATAGCAGAGCCCAGCAACAAGCAGAAAAATTTAGAAGATTGACAGACCACCCTATGTACAACAGATGTAATGGTTTTGGAAAGGGAAGACTGAAGCGTAGCAACTTTGTAGAAACTGCAAAACGAAGGATTAGGGCAGATCCTATACTTAACATATCAACAGTCAAGCCCATACACAATGCACACAAGTTCCCAGCTTGGAGACAGCAGCAACTGCCTGAGATGATAGAAAACATTCCTGGTATTGAGAAAAAGAACACTCAGCATGAAACCGAAAGAAGAGAAATAACCCTAAACTACATAAAAGAACATTACCCAAGCAGAAATTGGACCCATGCATATACAGATGGATCAGCCAAAAATTCAATAGAGAATGGAGGAGGAGGAATTCTCCTAAATTTAAAAAATGGAGTGAAAAAAACACATTCAATGGCAACTGGAAAATTTTCAAGTAACTTCAAAGCGGAGGTAGAGGCTTTGAAAACTGCAGCAGAAATGCTCCTGATGGAGGAAAATAAAGAGAAGCAAATAGCTATCTTCACAGATGCAAAGTCAGCTGTCTCAATACTCAAGAGCAATAACAGCACAGAACTAACTGACCTAAGAGCAGCACTCCATGGTCTATGCCAGAAATCCAAAAAAGTTGTAATACAGTGGATCCCATCACATTGCAGTATACCTGGAAACGAAGAGGCTGACAGACTGGCAAAAGAGGGCGGACGACTACCACAGCCTGACATAGACATAACCTATAATGAGGCAAAGAGGTTGATAAAAAGCACTTATAGAACCAAATGGGAATCTGAGCATCCAGGCCATCAGAAGGATGATGCATATTACAAACTCGACCGAAGAGAACAAGTAGCAATCTTCAGACTCCGCACAGGACATAACAGGCTGAAATACCACTTGTTCAATAAACTAAAGATAGGAGATACTGATGAATGTAATTGTAGAACTGGAAAAATGACAGCAAAACATTTGCTGCAGGATTGCCCAACGTATGCAGAACAGAGAAAGATATTTTGGCCCACACCTGCTTCATTTGAGGACAAGCTCTATGGAGATATCAACAAGCTCAAGTTGACCGCAGCTTACTTTAACTACATACAGGTTGACATTTAAAGGTGCATGAAGACCCAGAGGCATGAAATGGAATATTGCTTGGATAGCAAATCCATTATGTGGAAAGTCCAAATCGAAAGCTCGCTGTGTGGGCTTCATAAAAGGTGGAAAAGTGTCCTAGTGGCACGAAATGGAATATTGCTTGGATAGCAAATCCATTACGTGGAAAGTCCGAATCAAAAGCCCATTGTGTGGGCTTCATAAAAGGTGGAAAAGTGTCCTAGTGGCATGAAATGGAATATTGCTTGGATAGCAAATCCATTACGTGGAAAGTCCGAATCAAAAGCCCATTGTGTGGGCTTCATAAAAGGTGGAAAAGTGTCCTAGTGGCATGAAATGGAATATTGCTTGGATAGCAAATCCATTACGTGGAAAGTCCGAATCGAAAGCTCACTGTGTGGATGTCATCTGCAGACTGCATACTTCTGGTTTCCGGAAGAACAGCCTATGGTGAACGGAAGGCCCAATATACGGAAGTGAGGCTAAGCAGCCATGTGCAGGACGTGACGATTCCTTGGGTGAGCCCAGTACCAGAGCGCTATGTATTGGCTCTGCAAGTATGGAAGCCTCCTTGGATGGCGGGGAATGCCCATGGTCTGCCCCTGCCTTCCCTTGAGGGCTGACCAGGATCTTTGGCTGTTCTATATGGACCAGCTGGGATGGGGGATAACACCACAACAGTGAGAGTCAAACGTCCTAAGAAACCCCCGGGAAGGTTAACCCGGTCAACAAATGCCCGCAGAAGTCGGATGTGTCGGCCTAACGGCGCAAGAACGCAGCTCTGCTGTAAACAGGCACAACGCAATCACATCCGGAAAAAAAACTCCGGATGAACGAAGAAGAAGAAGAAGTATCAGACTCAATCCAGCTTTATGTCTGTGCCTCAAGAATGTTAACAAACACACCAGGTAGTGAAAATTAATGATCTAGATGCTCTAAAATAAGCCAAAATAAAAGAGAACATACTACAAGCATAAGACAGAAACAGTCAACATTTATTAGTCATGGAAATGCAAGAAAAAAACAAGAAACTTTGGTGACAAAAGAGATATATTAATTTCATTTCATGTCCAAATGTTATGATTAATTTTCCGTGTTATCATTTCTGTTTTCTTTCTGTTTGATAACCTCCGAACATTTCCTCTTGCATGGAGACCTTATAATAACAAGTTACAGCATTCCTCACCAATTAATAACTAAATAGTTGTGAAATGTATAAATTTCATTTTCAATATCTCTCTCTTGCCGAGTCGGCTCCGTGGCGAAGGGGTTACAGGCGCAGTTTGAAATCTTGCATACCCGCGTACGAAACGCAGCTGCAGGCGATTTGGCAGCAGACTGCCATGCATTAATTTTTTACCAAATGGTATGGGTGCCAGTCATTTAGAAAGCAATGGTAAACTACTGAATGTAAACTTGCCAAGAGATCACAACAGCACAAAATGCTGGTGTTGACTGTGACATCCTGTATAGGACATGCAACTAACTCTCTCGTGCGCTCTCATGTTTTTGACTGATTGATTGATTGATTTAGGAACCGACATCACAGCATTCGGGGCATTCCCATAAGCGCTCCGTCCCCATCCTCAGCAGCCAGCGAAGAGTTTCAACACTAATAGTTCCAGTAGTAATCTGATTATATGTCCGTCTCGCCTTTTCTCTGAGCGTCGAGCGTCGGCCAGATCCCCTCGTCACTCCTCGCTGCCTCATTCTAACCAGACCATGGTGATCCATTTGCTCCTCCGAGGTGTACACGTGCTCCCACAAGGCCGCAACCACGTCTGCCTTGTCATGCATCAATACTCCACCAAGTTCTGCCGAGCTAGCCAATCTGTCCGCCTGTTCATTCCCCAGCACACCGGCATGCCCTGGAGAAAAGATCCAGATGATGCTTACTACCCGTGACCTCCGAAGCGAAGCAAGCCACTCTGTACAAAGCCTGCCTGTCCTCACCCTCCTCAGCATGCTTTCTGAGTCAGTTACAATCACAATGTGTGTATTTATCATGTTCTCCATCCAGCGGAAAGCTGCACTGACCGCCTCCCACTCCATTCTTAAGCTAGATGTTGTGGCATCATACGCAAGGCTCTCCTGCACCAAACATCGACTATTAGCTTTTGCTAAGAATCCCCAGGCACTTCTCCTACCTCTCAATACCGAACCATCCGTGTAGATAATCACATCACCCGGGCGAGCATTATCCTGAATTAGTTGCTGAATTTCCACTTCCGTGGCCCCTGCTGGCCACTCCCGGCTCAATGTGATTATAACTCTGCACAAGTCTGACTGCTCCGCTGGCACTCTAACCCATTCCTCTCCTCGCCTAATGTTCTTCAAGGGGCACACCTGTCTGATCGTATCCTCCGCCTGCGCCATCCATGATTTCCCTCTTATCAGTCGTTGACCCTTAACTTCGTCCAACGCCTCATGCAACGAGTGATCTGTGTCTGCAGCTACTCTGAGGTATGCCTTCACCTGCATCACCTTGTGCCTACCAGCAACAGTCGGCAGACCAAGGATGTAACGCATACACACTACTGGGGTATCTCTGGTGCATCCTAGAATGACCTGCATAGCTTCTTTCTGTATGCGCTCTAATTTCACCAGCTGACTCTTTGAGACAGTGAGCAGTCCATGTTTTTCTGAGTGGTCAATGCCTCACACCATCAAAATCAACTCAAGATGGTCTATTTCCAAATCAATTGTGGCTTATTTCAAGCCCTTGATTCAGTATGTTGGGGAATTGTGAAGTGTGTTCATATCCCATAAGAGACATTACCGGCAAAATGAAATAATAATACTTATAAAGCAAACCATAATTTTCAGGATCCTTCTTACCCAAATTTGATCTGGTCAGAGCCAGCCAGCAGTGCACAAACTGTCCATTTGGCCAACTTGCAGCTGTTGTTCTTCAGCTCCGTGGCCAGAACCGCACCACGCTGTGTGTCCAGACGACTTCTCCAATCCACGCCTCCTGCAAACTACACGGACAAAACTACCATAACATGGGAACACGTCAATATGGCTGCTTGTTCATATTGCAATATTATATAACCAACAATTCTTCTTCTTTTCTTCTTCTTCTTCGTTCATACTGAGAATTTTTTCGGAAGTCATTGTGTTGTGCCTGTTTACAGCAGAGCTGCATTCTTGTGCCGTTAGGCCGAAACATCTGACTTCTGCGGGCATTTGTTGACCAGGTTAACCTTCCCTGGGTAACCAACAATTCAAGAACACTTATATACACCCTCAGGCGTACTGGGTGTATATATGGTGCCTGCCCCATGTTTTTATAGACAATTTGTCAACTGAATGGGTGGTGTGGTGTGGTCAGTATCACACCAGCTGTCTTCACTGTCAACTGTCATTTACTGTCAATATAATACCTTGCGGTGTATGGCGGGGGGGGGGGGGGGGGGGGGGTCTTTGAGCCTGAGGAATTATGGTCACCTGGCTAGTGCAGTCGCTGTGGACTGTGCAGGTTAGGATTTTCTTTTTGCCCCCGACAGAAAAACATCCCACACCTTACCGAGGATTCGAACCTGGGTCTTCCGAAAGAGAATCCAGCGTTCTAGCCGCTTGGCCAGCCGCTTCTCTTTAAGAGGTTGCGACAGGGGGGAAATGGTTAAGGCTCTTAAAGCAACAGTATCCCAGTTGAGGGAAGTTGCTGTGACAAGTCAGCTGTCTTCACTTTCCCTGGATATTTCCTAGTAGCCATTTAAGGCTGGGGCAACCTGAGAACCCAGATCAGTTTTCAAAATAATAATATATAAGACTGTCCTGGACTTCTGTTTATGTATGATATCTGGGTTACTGTGTATTTTAGCTCACATACACAACATCACAGAGAAGAAATCAACAATGACATGATCTCTGTATTCCTGCTTTTTATTATATCATCATCATAAAGTGCCCTGCCAGTTGACATAGGCATTCATGGCTCTTCACAGATCTCAGTCTTTGGTTTTCTGGATCAACTCTGCTGATGATATTCCTCCATACCACCGTCTCAATCCATCCAGCATCATTTCTCTTTGTCTGCCTCTGCCTCTCTTCCCCTTGATCTTTCCAGCTGTCACGATGTTCTCCAATGTCTCTCTTCTCATCACATATAGTGGTCTAGTTTCATTAGCCTCTTTCAGGCAGTCATTGTTAGTTACTCTGGCAGTCCAAGGAATTCGCAACATTCGTCTCAAAAACCACATTTCTGTTGCTTCTAAGTTCTTCCTAATTTGTTCATTTACATTCCAAGTTTCACTGCCATACAGCAAATCTGATTCTATATAGCATTTCAGCACTCTCTTTCTTACATTCATTAATAGTGACTTATTGCATAAGATATTCTTCATTTTCTGAAATGCGGCTTTTGCCTGCCCTATTCTGTAACAGGAAAACTCACATTCCTCACATGAAAATCTTGGCAATCTTAAGCCTCGTTGTTGATACCCTGATCTGTTATGTTTGTTAGGGTATCATTCTTGCACTCCGGACAAACCCATAGGTGCTCAGATCCTCCCCGCAACATAAGCATCAGCATCAGGCAGCTAATAGTGCCAGTTCTGTGTTGGTTCTCTCGATGCTGATGCCCCTATTTCAATATATAAGCTGGGAAAAACAGTTCTATCAAACTGTTCCCGTCACCTTCTTTGCACGTGTTGCTGTCAGCATGAGTCATTATTTGTTACAATATGTACCAACAAATTGCCGCCGTCAAACAGATCGGGTAGGAGCCAAAGTAATGAACAGTGTCTTCATGACAGCTTACCTGAATGCACCCTGGTCCTGATACCTCACTTGAGACATAGTCAAACAGAAGCTATAGAAGTTCTCAGCTCTAAGTTACTCACCCTGGAGTCCCATTCATTGAGGGCTTTGACATTCATAAACTGTATTTCATTGTTTGGGCCGTACGTCACAGCATCATGCTCTGTCCTTGATATCAACACAATATCATTGCCCAGGTCCCATTTCCGGTATCTGTGATTTAGATAAACATATATACCTTAAGTCAGGAAAAGCTACTAGGTACAAATATTTGCAATGAAAACAAAATACTAGGCACAGATACTGTAATCAAAACAAACTACAGGGTACAAATAATGTAATCAAAACAAACTACAAGGTACAACACAAAGTACAAACACTGTAAACAAAACATAAAAGGTACAAATTCTGTAATCAAAACATACAAGGTACAAATAATGTAACCAAAACAATCTACAAGGTACAAATTCTGTAATCAAAACATACAAGGTACAAATTCTGTAATCAAAACATACAAGGTACAAATTCTGTAATCAAAACATACAAGGTACATATTCTGTAATCAAAACATACAAGGTACAAATTCTGTAATCAAAACATTTTTTTTTCCGCATATCCTTTACAGGACATCGCTGTCAACATCAGCATCTTTTAGCTGATCGTTGATTTCTTGGCAAGATTACGCTTAGTAGTTTGCCATTGCTTTCTGAGCGACCGGCTCTGATACCCCATAAGTTACTGACGTGGAGAGAACCACTTTCAATTCTCGCGCAACGTCACGTTACTTACGAGAGTATGCGAGATTACGGAGAAAGTCGTGTAACCTCTAGACCAGAGAGACCGACAATCAAAACATACACGGCACAAATACTGTAATCAAAACATACAAGGTACAAATTCTGTAATTAAAACATACAAGGTACAAATTTTGTAATCAAAACATACAAGGTACAAATTCTGTAATCAAAATAAACAAGGTACAAATACAGTAATCAAAATCTACAAGGCACAAATACTGTAATGAAAACAAACTACAAGAGAAAGCAGCTTGACACTACATATGCAACTCTCACCTGTAACCTACTGAGGCAACTTCAGTCTTCTCCTCTCCTTGGACAAATGGATTTGGCTTCTCAAAATTGTACTTTTCTTCATTCTATCCAGCAATGAAAACAAAAGTCAATTAATATTTGTCAAATCAACCTATCTATTGTATTCTATACTCAGCATATTAAGGAGCTTGGCACATCTTCACTGATTACACCATATATCAAATCAATCAATCAATCAGGTGCCATCTCCACAATGAAGGTTGGCTGCAATGGATCTACAACACTGTCTCACGCCTTGATTGTACATTCTGTCAGACAGCTGTTCCTTCATCTCTTGATGTTATCTTCCCACACATACTGTTGTCTACCTCTTGCTCGCTTGCCTTCAACTTTACCATCCAGTATGGTTTTATAATAAGAGTGTTATTTCTTTTAACGAGGCTGAAATATTTCACTTGCCTCTTTTTTTAATTTCTTTCGTCAACTCTCTCTTCATCCCCAGTTTTTCTAGAATCTCTGTATTTGACTGATTTTGTTTCCATGAAATAATGACATATTCTTGTGTATATCCACATCCCCAGGACCTCTATTCGACTTTCTATTTGCTTGTTCATTGTCGAGGCTTATATATCACACACTTTTCTGATCTCTTTCTGAACCAGAAACTTGTTACTTTAAGATACTGTTGTTGTTTGTGAAATCTCTGGCAGACTGTGAGTTTCAACTAAGTCCAATGCAATGGTATTCTCATCACTGAAGCCCTAAAAAGGACTTACATCTCTGGGAGTGAGGTCGGTGTATGATCCTCCCTCCTGCTCCTGTGTCAAAGTATCATCTCCATGGAGATTGTATTGTAGAGCCTACCACTAGGGGGTTCCATCATGATTTTCAATTTGAGTATTTACTAATGAGACCACAACAGTAGATAGGCCTTGAAAAACCAAATCTAATGGTACCTCAATGATGCCTGTATGTCAATTCTAAGTGAAGATATTCACATTTTTGTGAAGGTGAAACGGGTTCGATATTCTCATGTTCCGCATACTTTTTGAAGCTCTTCAGTGTGTCAATTTTTCTCCGCGTGTGAGGTTGCCTCAAATGCGTCGTTGGCGGATATGAAAACAGACTTCAAAAACATGTTCTGTCATGTTTAATAAAAACAAATATTACAAGTTTACAAATAAATTATTCTCATCTCATCATGTTCTTCTTGTACCTTGTGGTGTTGAGGTGAAGTATAAACAGCGAGAGAGTGCCCGCTTATGGGCTTCATGTATCAATATTCCCATGAACTCTGTTATTCCCTGCGTCCATTGTTTACGTGGTCGGCCTCTTCCTCTGTTTCCCTTTGGTCTGTACATCATTGCTTGTTGTGGTATACTGTCAGTTGGTAACCTTCTTGCACGGCTAAACCATTTGACTTGCCTTCAAATAAAATCTAGTGCAGCCACAACCTCCATTTTAGTCCTGATTTCTTCATTTCTGATCTTATATCTTCTTGATACATTGAGTATTCTTCTCAGGAATCTCATTTCTGTTGTGATTTTTCTTTTCTCTTTTTCTGTCATCGTCCAGGTTTGGCATTGGTAACATAGAGTTGGTAGGAAGATTGTGTTGTAAAGTGCTTTCTTAGTAGTTATTGATACATGTTTGTTCTTTAGTATTGATGCCATTTGTCCAATGAGTTGGTTTGCCTTATTGCATCTATTTTCTATCTCATCTTCTGATTTGCCATTTGATGATATTATATTTCCTAGGTACTTAAAACTCTTTACTTGCTTCAAGGGATGTTCGTTTAGGTGAATTGTTGTTGCTTTTTCTTCTTTAATTACAATCATTATTATTATTAATCTTTAAACTTATATTCTCTTTAACTTTAGAAGCTCAAATTCACGTTTTGAGTGTTAAAAAGTGTACACGCCAGTCCGATCGATAATGCGTAACCGCCATTTCCGCCACTGTGGGTTTCCCATTCACAATTGCACATGGTTGTATCATCTTCGCATTTCAACCACAATTGAAGCAAGTTTTGCAATGAAACTTTCCAAATATTTTCGAACTTTTCAGAATTCAAACATCTATCTGCACTTGATGCATTTCTATTACGAGTGCCAGAAAAAAATTAATTACGGTAAGTATGAAATAAATTTTTATTTATATAAAAGGTCACGATAATTTCAACCAATTGCTGTGCATGGTATATTAGGCTAACCTTTCCTGGAAAACCAAAGAAGGCGTGTGGTATTGTCACATGATATTTGAAAGAACGAATGACGTAGAAAGCATGAATGGTCTTTACATCACCATTTTTGGGGACACAGTGGATCATAGCGGGGTGGCTTGGTATATAACTTCCGGTTTTATTTTGGGTCACAGCACGATCGAAAACCCTACTACCACCTTCCCCTCTCCAAGCTCAGAAACCAGAGGGGTGTGCAAGGCAGGTACTGGAACTTCACATCCACAGGGAGGAATATCAGGATGTAACCAGATCAAGCTACACAGCACATGTGGACTGGCTGAGATTGGCCTGGGCTGGTCATGTTTCTTCCACAGGTTTCATTGTCAATAGACTCCACTCAAGTGCCCAGAAGGACTTACAGGTGTTAAATACCCAGAACGGTTAGATTAACTAACAATCATTGCTTAGAAGAGGCTAATGAAATAATATTATAATAACTATAAAAACAGAGACTGTGTTCTTTGGTCACATAATGAGAAAAAAGGCACTGGATGACGCTGTGACGACTGGAAAAATCAGTTTAAAGAGACACAGGCAGACAGAGAGAAACTATGCTTGATAGTCTAAGATGATGGCATAGATGAATATTATCAATAGAATTGATCCAGACTGAGATCTGTAGAGAGACATGAATGCCTATACCACTTTTCGGTGTTTACGATGAAGTCATTGAGCTCTTTATTTTAATTCAGTGGAATACAAAGAACAAAAAAAGAAAGTGAAAAAAGACAGCTTTACAGAAACACCATAACACATCACAGAGTGGATGCTGCAGCAATAATATCCTCATCAGCACATTAATCACAATGTATTTTTAATACTCAGTCTTTTCTCCCCTATCCTAAATTCCTTATCTTATTGATTTGTTTAACCTTGACATAGTTGATCACACAATGCTGTGTTGTGAAGAACTAAGGCTCATATGACAATTCATATTAGATAAAATGTCACTTCTACAGCAGTGGGTGATTGTGTTACCATAGAAAACACTCCCTGTATTTACCATTCTTAAAACCTGCTGCGAGAAATTGTGATTGACGAACGTGGCCTCTAAAGCCAGGCTTCTTGGGGAGTTGATGCTTGCGCTGCCATCATCCTGAGGAGGTTCTGTGGCTGTTTCACTGACAGTCAGCAGATCGAAGTCTGAATCATCTCTCTTGTCAAAGAAAAGCTTGTTGCCAACACGCTGTACCACAACGTCCCAAGAGTAGGACGAACGGGGGCAACACATCATCGTGGCTAAGATGGCATCAGTAGCAAACACATTACCTTGAGTCTTGGCCAGCTGTGGGCATAAAATATGTGAATAACAATATTAAATATGTTATCTTGAGTCTTGGTAAGCTGTGGGTATAAAATATGTGAATAACAACATTAAATGTTATCTTGAGACTTGGCCAGCTGTGGATATGCAATATGTGAATAACATCAAATATATTTTTTGAGTCTTGGCAAGCTGTGAGTACAAATATGTGATTAACAATCATGAATACACAACCTTGAGTCTTGGTTAGCTATAGATATAAAATATATGATTAACAACAGTAAACAACAGTGAGAAAAGGAGCCTTTTCCACATCTTGGGACGCAGTAGGTATATGGAGCTGGCCAACAATCTTTTATGGACAAATCGGCACTCAACAGGTCATGTGGTCAACATCGTACCTGCTACTTTGACTTCCTAGAAATTTCCTGGTACCCTTTTGAGACTGGGTCAACCTGGGAACCCAGTTCATGTTTTTTTTTTAAATTTTTTTGTGTGGTAAAAAACCCCACTTCAACTGAACACATGACCACCATACCAGCATTCTAGCCACTGTGCTACTGCTGATCACACTGAACACAGTACACAGAGATCATTTCAAATACTCCAACAATGAATAATGCAGTCCCGAATGTAGCAGTTTTATTACCACCATCATAATATTTTTTTGTAAAGACTGAGAAAAGCAGCCGATTTCAATTAGAAGAGATATAATTAGAAATTATGATATTAGATTGGTACCACTCCCTAAATGAAACTGACAGAAAGACAACAAATGAAGTGCTTCTGAGAATAGAGCTCAATCAGAAACGGCTTTGTACCCACAACCAAACAGCACTGATTACAGAGCCCAATCAGAAACAGCTTTGTACCTACAACCAAACAGCACTGACTACAGAGCCTAATCAGAAACAGCTTTGTACCTACAACCAAACAGCCCTGAGAATAGAATACAATCAGAAACAGTGTTGTACCTACAACTAAACAACCCAGACTATAGAGCTGGAGAAAGACCAAGAAACAGATGGATACACTCTTTTAAGACTACACAAATTCAGTGCACTTCTGGGAACACATTTGGCTGAAGGTGAAAACCTTCAATTCTTCCCAAGGCATAGCGGCACAATGGAAGAGGTTATCTAAACCACACAGTCCCAAACAAATAATAACCACATACCTGTCTAATAATTGGGTCATCAGTGGTGGTGACTTTGTGAAAGATTCGGTTGATCCTCAGCAGGCGTTTTTCATTTTTGGTGGTGACTCTGTCATATGTCTTGTCATAGAACTCCATAGAGCCACAAGTCATCCTAAATTTACAAACAATACACAGCTGAAGTCAATATGTTGATTAATTAACATAGCCAAAAAATGATGCCTTTATGAGAGTGTAATATAAACATTCACTAATTGGTGCTTGTGCAGAATAGTAGGGACTAAAATAGTATGATAGAATCACCAATGTAGAGCTTATGGAGAGAACTAGACATTCCAGAATCTAGTGAATCAAGGGGTGAGGAAAAAATTCTGGTGCTTGATAGGACACACACTAGCAAAACCTGAGGACAATAAAACTAAACACTCTTTTGTCAGAACCTACAAGATGAATGAAATAGTGGGAGATCTAAAAATACATGGATAGGAGAATTACAGACAGAGATGAATAATATTGGAAGACCATGGATGGAGCTGCAGGGGATAGCAACAGATCTGACAGTTTGGCGTGAGTTGGTTGAGGGCCTGAGCCCCAATGGGGGATAGAAGGCAGAAGAAGAAGTGAGAGCACATGTTCATATGAAAAATTGCTACTTGAATATTATAAATAAAACTGCTTCTTCAACATGTTAACTAATAATGACTTTTGAATATTTTAACTAAAGTGCATGTGCTCTCACTTCTTAAAGTGACTATAGTGGCTACTTGAATATTATAAATAAAACTGCTTCTTCAACATGTTAACTAATAATGACTTTTGAATATTTTAACTAAACACGTACTTGAATATGTTAACTAAAAAGTGTTATAATAACTAAACAAGGTATTTAATTTATTTTTAACTAAACAGATTCTTGATTATGTTAACTAACATGATAATTGCATATTTTAACAAAACAAATTTGAAAACGTTTAAGTAAAAATGGTAGCTTAATATTTTAGCTAAAATATTGAATATTTAAGGTAACTGCATATTTTAACCAAACAAATTTGAAAAGGTTAAGTAAAAATGGTAGCTGAATATTTTAGCTAAAAAGTTATTGAATACGTTAACAACTCATAGTTCTTCAGTATTTTAACTAATTAAGCTGACTGCACATTTTACATAAAAAATACATGTTATTGGCAAATTAACTTTATATTTTCGAAGAGTTAAATGACTAACTATAAATCTTCTTGAACGTTAATGTAAATGGGTTCTTGACCATAGAATTTTCAAATAGATTAATATGCTATAAATAGACAAGCAGTAGCAAACCCACGGATATGGATATTAGTCTGACATATCAGGGTAAGTAGAGGCCACTTATACATACCTTGAACTGTATTGGGTATATGATGATAGCCCCATAAGTGTATAGATCAATGTGGCTCAATGGGTGATGTGGTCAATATCACATCAGCTGTTTTTTATTTCCCAGAGTATTTCCTGGCGGCCATTTTATGCTGTGTCGACCTGGGAGCCCAGGTCAATTTTAAAAATTGAGGATTCGAACATATGACCCCCTAGCCAGCATGCATGTGACATATCAGGATACACTGATTCTATTCCCTGATAAGCCCGAGGGTTGTCTCTACTAGACGTAAGATAAGCATTCTAGTCGATATACTGTATGGGGACTGCTTGGGCAAGCCGCCATGTTTCTTCAGCCTAGAAAAATCCTGCCTGTAGACAAGTTGAGTCAAGAACCGACATTACAGCTCTCAGGACATTCCTATACATACTCTGTCCTCATTCTGTACAGCCAGCAAAGCAAAGAGTCCCAATACCACTTATGCCAGTAGCAGTCTGATTACATGTCTGTCTGGCCTTTCTTCAGAGTTTTGAGTGTCGCCAAGATCCTCTGGTCACTCCCTCCAGCACCATTCTCTCCAAACTGTGATAATCTATGTTTTTCTGCACCATACACACAATTCCAAAGAGCCCGGGGCACACCTCCCTTATCATGCACCAATACCCCACCAAGTGATACAGTCCCAGCCTAGTGTGACAAGACGTGTAATGGTATACAATATGCTGCAATGAGCTGTTCTCTTCCCCACCCACAAATAAAGTATATCTGAACAGACTAAAGTGATAGAAAGGGACACATAAACATATTAGAAGGAGGAGTAACCATCCATCATGGAAAACATAACATAATCAACAATCATTACAACTGATCAAAAGATATACGGATGCATGGCCACTTTTGCTAGATAATATGTAGGTTTGACATGAGGTCAGCTTTGCTGACATTGTTATGAGACTGTCGAATATCACTTCTTTCAGTGTCCAGGACTTTCAGATATTAGGAAATTGTAATATCAATCAAAGCAAAAGAAATGTAATGTTATATGGAACAAAGCAGGCATATTGGAGTAATGGTTGGGATGTTATGCTGACAACGGCACAGTTAGGCAAGGGCTTTATGCAAGTTCTTGACGTTCGCTACAAGAGCTAAAGACTTGCCAACTCTGTGTAAAAAAATGTGATGATATAACCACTTCACATAGGGTTTTAGCTACGGGCTTTTAAAAACAAAATATGGAACAAAGCAACAGATAATAAACATTTCTAAGCATCATTGCATAATATGGGGTCAAAAGGGTGAGAGCCCACGCAAGGCTGAATTTAAAAAATCAACAAGAGCAACAGAAAAAGTGCAGTCATAACAACACTCACAAGTCTTCACCCTCCTTAATGTCAGGCAGGTTCAGTTTGGTCAGCCGTGGGAAATCCATTTCTTCCACCACAATCCAGTCATCCTTGATCTGGACAGAGGCATCACGATTGCGAATGGGAATCTTGCTTCGATTCTCCTGCATCTGTTTACCAAACTGCTTCTGCCACTTTTTAAGAAGTCTCTGGCGATCCCGCTCACGGTTCTTCTGAGTCTTGGTGAGGACTTGCATGCTAGCCTGATTCTGCTGCAGGCGGCGCTCTCTGTCACGTCGTTGGCGATTCTATTTACCAAAGCAAATTTACTACAGTTTTAGCTATGTTCCTTTCTTTTGCAGATAAATTATCAAAATCAAAAATGTGCATCTAATTTTCATACTAAAAATAACACTAACAAATTAAGTAGCTAATTTATACTGGCACCTTAGCAGACGATAGTTTGTTACATTGTGCTTTTTAAAAAAAAAGGTGTAATAACTACAATCCATGGTGGTAGTGGATGTGACTAATCTGTACATAGAGGAATGGGTGGCCAGTGTTTCCTTTACTTAATGAGATACAAGCACAAGTGTCGAACCTTCGTCCGACCATGCTCATTATATTATCAGTGCAGCTTCCTACCAACTACGCTAACACATGCACTTCCAGTACCTGCCAGAAAGCGTTCTGCCACCTACTGTACCAGGCTGAGTCAATGCTTTAGCCATGTAGTCATTCCTCTTCTTCTTCTTTCGTTCACTTGAAATTGCTCTATATCTGCAATGTTGTCTCTTGTATGCTTGCTTGCTTTCTTGCTGCTTGTTTGCTTGCGTTCGCTGGCTGTGAACTCCAGCGTGAAGTCCTGTGTGCCGGATGAAGACATCCTGTTGTCCAACATCAGTGTGATGTCATACAGGACCTGAAGTTTGCATGAGTATCCGTTGTCCCATGTCTAGCTTATTGGTGTGCAGACTGGTGGTTCCTCGCCATGCAGGCAGATACTCTCCGACTTCGGAAGATCAGCGATCCTACTACGTTAGCCAGGACCCCAAAGGGACCTGTTGCCCAGGATGCACAACTAGGACGTGTTAGTAGATCTTGGTCAGTACAAAACCTGGCCCTGGTACATTGGAAACAACTCTGCGTCCCGTCTCTTGAATAAAATTCACCATCTTTTTTAGTGGTCCATAGAGTTTATCTTCT
Source organism: Cepaea hortensis (assembly GCA_963921405.1). Lineage (NCBI taxonomy): Eukaryota > Metazoa > Mollusca > Gastropoda > Stylommatophora > Helicidae > Cepaea > Cepaea hortensis. Next base: position 104,320,941 of record OY992880.1, read on the forward strand.
ACTGTTATTTCTCTAGGCTAGAAAATTTGCCTAGATCTGTCATATGTTGAGCAATCTTACTCTGACTTCTGAGGTACTTTTAATTTACACCCCCAAGTCAAGGACAAAATGTCAAAATGTTAGTCCAACTGACTGATGCAAGGGTTGAACCCGCTACCTTGCTATCAGCACACTGGAAGTTTAAGAGTGAGAGCTCTTAACCCATTCGGCCATCCTGACCTCCACATACACTTTAATTATAGCCATGCCAGATACAATTCTTTATTATTGAAAGGGTACAAAATTCACAAACCTGCTGAAAGAGTCTGCCTCGTCGCTGGTACACAGGTTTCTGCACTCTTGAGGTATCCACTAGCTGAAAGGTATTTTCATCTTCATCATGGTAGTATGCATATTGGTTACCACTGCCAAATGCTGAGTTGTACTTGCCTATATGTGACAATGAGAGGAAAACTATCAAACAAGGGTACCTGCCTATATGTGGCATCAGAAGGAATACTATCATATATGGGTACTTGCCTATATGTGGCAACAGAAAGAATACTATCAAACATGGGTACTTGCCTATATGTGGCATCAGAAGGAATACTATCAAACATGGGTACTTGCCTATATGTGACAGAAGGAATACTATTAAACATGGGTACTTTCCTATATGTGACATCAGAAGGAATACTATCAAACATGGGTACTTGCCTATATGGGCAACAGAAATAATAGTATCAAATGTGGGTACTTGCTTATATGTGGCAACAGAAAGAATACTATTCAATGTGGGTACTTGCCTATATGTGGCAACAGAAAGAATACTATTCAATGTGGGTACTTGCCTATATGTGGCAACAGAAAGAATACTAAATGTGGGTACTTGCCTATATGTGGCAACAGAAAGAATACTTTGTTGTTTTGGGATTTGAGATTTAAATATTGAGCACAACCCACTACTGGCAATGCTGATCATATTTTGGTATTAACCTAAGGCCTGTCCACATCAATGTCTCAAATCTATAGGTGGCACCTATAGGTGGCAACAGAAATCCCGGACCTCACCGGGGCTTGAACCTAGGACATCTAGCACTCAAGGCGGACACCATACTTCAAGACCACTCAGCCCCCCAGTTTACATTGATGTAGATAGTAGTTAATGAAATGGATAGTTAACACTGATGCAGACAGTTACCCTTTTTTTCCAAGTGGACTTCTAGTAACAAAATTTCCCCTGATCTCTGAGTAGTGAGACCGGATGCCTGTGTGTATTGTTGCACACGTAAAATATCCCTTGGCAGTTTTAAATTGAAAAAGAGTCACCTAACGGCGCTTGCCGGGCACAATTTTGAGTTAAAAATCTACCCAAAGGATTTCAGGATCCTAGCCAGTGCTACGGAGTTCATGCACTGAGCTGAGATTCTCTGGGCTCAGGCTTGAGTTAGGAGTAGAACGGAGCACTTATGGGTTACACCCGTGTGCCGTGATGTTGATCCGTCGACTAAACTAAACTAAAATAATGCACGAGGCAGAGAACTGGCAAGGAATTGAAAGTTTTATTGGCCCACCGTGACGAGAGGGATGTTCTACAAAGGACCTGCTATACCATTACAGTGATGCAAAGGATGATGCAATGATTTGACTTTCATTTCACCTCTGCAGAGCATTCTGCAAACAGACAGTCAGGCTAATGAAGAGAAGGTTGACCACAATCTCTGCTGTGGTGAATCCTGATGATGACCAAGTACTTTGCACATATTTTCTTAACCAAACAGTGCACATTGGATACTGTGGTCAGTATCAAGCCCGCCACTCTACCTACTATAAAATGTTCTAGTGCTCATTTTATGAGGCTAGGTCAATCAATAAGCCATATAAGTGAAGTAAAGTTAAGGACCCTATTAATACCTTGAGGCTTATATAGTAAATGGTTAGTTAGTTAGCCTTTCCTCTTGAGCCTAAGGCGGCGCATAGGGCAGAAGTCATGGCTCTCCATGTCTGGCGGTTCGCTGCTACCTGTTGTAGATCCTGGATGTTCACTTGGTCGTTGAATGAGCCTTCTCTGATGATGGTTTTATGCAGGGTCTCTCTTGGTCTTCCCCATTTTCTTTTCCCTACTGGTGACCATAAGAGGGCTTGGTTGGGGAGTTTTGTCTTGTCCATTCTGAGTACATGGCCGATGTAGTTCCAACGGCGTTTTCTGATAAAATTGGATACAATATCTTGCTTAGTCTGATAAATGGTGCTAGCCCCATATTCTTATAAAGCAAAAGGCAAACGGTGGGTGATGTGGTAAGTATCATACTAGCTGCCTTTACTTCCCAGGACATTTCCTGATGCCCATTTTAGGCTGGGCTGACTCAACTGATGAAATACGCCTCCAAGGACACTATACTGCCTAACAATCATTTACCAAATCTCAATAAATCCTGAAACCTGGAGAACTGATAAAGCATCTACATTAAATTTCACATAAATAAGGAGTTTAACTCACCAAGGTAGCGCTTATCCTGATAAGTATTACCAGTCCAGTCTGAAACCTTGTGAGAGAATTAATATTTCATTACATAAATATGTGAGAAGCAAATTTTCAATAAAATTACTGCCAGCTTTAAATTCAATATACAAAACACCTTTATAGCTAAACTATATCAATCCTTCTGTCCTAGGCAGTTCATTCTCATTGCTTTCTACCCAGACAGTAGAGACAAATTCAAATGTTAGAAATTCAATTAGTTTGATGACCTGCATGATAAAGTTGGTTATATGTTCTTTAAACAAATGATACAATCAACCCCACCATTTTCTGGCTGTTGGTTTTCTAGGCAATTTTATTATTCAGTAATTGTCATTGCTTTCTAAGCAACTAACACTCACATGATGGTGAAAATAAATGCATGGTGATCTGTTTACAAATTTTTTTTTTTTAAGTTAGTTGCACATCCTGTGCAGGACATTGCAGTCAACCCCAGCATTTTTTCGCTGTTCATGATCTCTTTGCAAATTTATGTTCAGTAGTTTGCCATTGCTTTCTGAAGGACCGGCACTCATACCTTTGTATGGGAAACCAGCACAAGGTGGTCTGCTGCCGAATCACCCACAGCTGTGTTTCGAACGCAGTAGGTGGGAATAAGAACTGCATTCGTAACCCTTTCACCATGGAGCAATTTGCCTGTAGCTAATTTTGAATCTATTATGTGGGCTTGTGAAACTGTGTTCACTGCCTCTAAGTCACACACATTGATATTGTGAGATTGTTAAAGCTAATTATGTTAATGGGTATTTACAAACTCACTGACCATTCTAACAGGTTTTGACATATAAGGGCCCATTTCTGATGATGTGCTAAAATAGTTTTGAATGTCATTTGCCCAAAGGGCACAGCAAGATGGAAGACATCCTCAACCTGATAGACAACTTATGATGAGGCAAAGAGGTTTATATATATATATATATAAAATATTAATACATCCGCTTAGAATTGACATATAGTCTTCACTGAGATAACGTTGGATTTGTCTTGTCAAGCTGTATCCAACTGCTATGGTTTCATAAGTAAAAACATCATTTTTTTTAAATCATGACCAAAATTGCTATTACTAATAGTATAGTATTAGAGCAGGTTCATTGTCGACGCAAACCGATCGGAAACCAGAAACCACGCCTGCGCAGAAGGATCCATTGAGTCCCCAAAAATGGCTATGAAATGATTGTGCATGCTTCCGACATTATTCATTCATTAAAATATCATGTGACAATAACAAACCCATCTTAGTTTCTGCAGAATATACAAGTATAACATTCTGTGCATAGCGACTGATTGAAATTATCGTGGCTTTTAAATAAATTTAATTATTTGGCATACGGTAAGTAATTTTATTTTTTAACGCAGTTTTTAGAAATTGTAGACTAATTTTAGATGCATTTTTGAATTCTGTATCCATTTTTACATATATTTGGAGAGTGTCATCGCAGACCATCATTGACCGGTGGTAGAAAAAAAAATATTTCTGTGGATATGTTGTTTCATCTTTGTGAATGGAAATCCAAAACAGAGATACAGCGGATATCGATCAGACTAGGCTGTGTATACTTTTTATGCTCAAAACATGCAGTTTGAACTACTAAAGTTAAAGAGAATACAAGTTTAAAGATTAGCAATAATTTATTTGTATACTTTTACTATTTTTGTTATCAATTAACATGACGGAAAATATTTCTAAAGTCTGTTTTCATATCTGACTATGACCCGTTTAAGACAATCTGAATCTCACACAGACTGGATGATTATTTTCTTTTAATCTGCAGCATTTGTCTTGTATTTTTGCATCTCTGATTATTGTTTGTCAATGGTAGTGTCTGTTGGAGACATTTTGTTAGAGACACTCCAATTGGGACACAAAGGAAAGCTGTGCAGAGAGCAGTATCCGGTATTAGCGTGTTCCATCATGCCATTACCCGAAGTAAAGACAAAAGTCATGTACGGAGTCAGATCGCCATTGAAAATCTCGTCCCGGAAATCGCTGTCTAATTTACCATGCATTCTTTTGACGTCATCCATTCATTCAAATCTCACGTGACAATAACACACGTCATCCTGGGCTTTCCAGGAAAGGTTTGCTTAATATTCCGTGCACAGCGATTGGTTGAAATCATCATGACCTTTTATATAAATAAAGATATATTTTATACTTACTGTAATTAATTTTTTGGGGGGGCTGTTTATAGAAAATCACCAATTATAGATGTATTTTTGAATTCTGCATACAATTTTAAATATATCTGGAAAGTTTCATCGCCGACTTTGCTTAAATTGTGGAGAAAAACAACATTTTCTGCGAAGGCGTGTTTTCGTTCTTTGTGCATATTGATCAGCTGGCATGTACACTTTGTAACACTATTCTGGCGCTGTTTAAAGAAAATCATCAATTATAGATGTATTTTTTAACTTAGCCAACAATTTTAAATATATCTGGAAAGTTTTATTGCCGATTTGCTTAAATTGTGGATGATAAACAACATTTTCGGCGAAGCATGTTTTTGTGAATGGAGAAACGCATGGCATGCGCCATGGCGACTGCGCATGCGCGTATCGATCGCAATGGCATGTTACACTTTCACTTTAAAACACTCAAAACGTGTAATCTGACATACTAAAGTTAAAGAGAACACAAATTTAAAGATTATTAATAATTTATTTGTATACTTGTACTATTGTTTAATCATTTAACATGACGGAACATATTTTTGAAGTCAGTTTTCATAATCCGCCTATGACCCGTTTGGTTGCGACCAACCTCACGCGCGGAGAAAAATGGAAGGCACGCTGACACGTAATTCATTTTTTTTTTCTGTCGCTTTCAATAGAAAACCATCAATTGTAGATAGATCTTCAAATTCTGCATCAGATTTTTCAGAAATTTGGAAAGTTTTATCGCCAACGTGCTTTAATTGTGGTTGAAAAACAGGCGAAAATGTTACGATCATCAAACCCAAAACAGCGGCTTTACTATATAAATATCTTTGCAGAACAAACTTTGTGGTCTCACTAGCGTAAGTCGTAAGCAGCCTGCCTGTCACGCGGGAGATCGGGGTTCAGCGGAATTATCGCGTATCGGAATCGATGAATCCAATAGATGTCTTTGTTTAATGTGAATTTTAATTGCCATATAAAATATCGCCCCTGAATCAGCAAAGTTTCATCGCTAAACTTGCTCGAATTGTGGTTGAAAAACAGATTTTCTGCGAAGATGTGACTTTGTGAATTGGAAACCCACGGGTCATGACGGCCGCCGCATATCGATTGAGCTACACTTTTCAACATATAAAACGTGCAATTTGACCTACTAAAGTTAAATAGAACACAAGTTTAAAGATTATTAATAATTTATTTGTATACTTGTACTATTTTGTAATCATTTAACATGACGGAACATATTTTTGAAGTCAGTTTTCATATGACCGTTTGAAACAATCTCGCACGCATAGACGCGCAGACACCAGCGGGTGTCGCTGGTGGAGGAAAGGGACACATTGGAGAGCTCCACTTACGGGTGAATAGTATGAAAAATCGCAACTCGTCTCACCTTCACAAAGATGTGAGTATCTTCACTTAGAAGTGACATACAGGCATCATTGAGGTACCATTAGATTTTGAATTTCAAGGCCTATCTACTGTGGCAGTCTCATTTGTAAATCGAAGTGACTATTCGCAATAGAATTGCGAATATAAAAAAATTATATTCGCAATGGAAGTAGGTCACGTGATTATTCCTATGCGTGTGTCCATATTACAATATATTGTTGATATCAACGTATCCTCGGTAGCTTAGTGGTTAGTATCTCCGCCTGGTGCACGGGAGCTCGAGGTTCGATTCCCCGCCGGGGAGGCAACATTTTTTTTATTCATTTTCAGGAATTCGGTGACACCAATGCTAGTCTGATGATTTCGCTTTAGGCATATGTTTTCTACGGGTTTTGTGTATTAGGTGTTGTTTATCCTGCTGCACAAGAACCTGCACATTTGTCTTTTTGTTCTTATCTGTCCTCTACTTTTGTTGTCTTGGGAAAGGAGCTTAGCCACCCGAACACGAGTTCTTCTCTCTCTCTCTCTCTCTCTCTCTCTCTCTCTCTCTCTCTCTCTCTCTCTCTCTCTCTCTCTCTAAGTCTCAATCTCCTACCTCTCCCTTTCTTGTCTTTACTACTCTTTAATGTCTTTCAATACATCTTTTTCATATCTCTGTCTCTCACACTATCTTCGTTATCTATCTCTCTCCTCTCTCTTGTCCACCTGCTTCAGATATACCGGGTTTTCCTGCACTTTATATGCGTAGCATTTCCTTATCCTTGTTTATTTATTAATTAATGAGGCCAGTCAATCGAAATCTGGTGTTTGAATTGCCTAGTCATGTCTCTCTGAGGCGAAGCATACTGCTGTCAGCTTGGACCAGAACAGAGTCACTCAGAGAGGATGCAATGGAGGCCATAGAAAGTGTCAAATTAATAGAATCACTGCTGCGATATTATCAGGACATAAATAGTAAATAGTAGGACGGTAACGTAAACAAACATGGATGCCTGGTAACAGTAAGTATACAGAAACGAAAGTTAACAATTCTTGAACTCGCCTGGGGACAGAATTATTTGTAGGGATCGTTATTTGTATTAGGGATACCAGTTCTGAAAAATTATTCTTGATATTTAAACAGGACTAACGTAATGTAAAAATAAAACGGGATGCTAAAAGAACGGACAGAAGTAAGAAGAAGAGTGGTTCATTAAAAAATATGGAGAATTCGGCAGAATTAAACTCGCAACAGTGAACATTCCTATTTAAATTAACCACCTTCTTAGACTTCTTAATGGCCCAAACTAAAATTGACTAGTGAGCAGACGCTGTGACATGTTTGTGACTTCCCGCAATTCGATTGCGAATATAATTTTTCTCTATTCACAATTCCATTGCGAATATAATTTTTTTCTATTCGCAATTCCATTGCGAATAGAGCCTCCCTTTGTAAATACTCAAAATTAAATTGATGATAGGACTCCCTACCGGTATGTCTATGTATTCTGAGAAATTTGTTTGCTCATCCCGACACTCAAATGTAAATATAAAATATCTTCGCTTAGAATTGACATCAGTTATCAGTTATCAGTTATCAGTAGGGGTATCTTCATTGCACTCCGGACATGTCCATAGGTGCTCAGATCCTCCCCCCCAGCATATGCATCAGCGTCCGGTGGCTAATAGTGCCAGTTCTGTGTTGGTTGACGAGGCGCTTTGTTTTCCCGACGTACCTCTCGCGTCTGGCTGTGCCGATTCTTACTCCCAGGTCTTTCATCCTGGACAGCGATGTGGAATCACTGACATCAAAGTCCTCTGTTCTCGCCATATCTTTAAGGACGTTAATAACATCGGCACGATCCATGGGCTGGCCATCTACAGGGGGTGCAGAGCCAGCCAGTTTGTCAGCTCGTTCATTTCCCTCGACTCCCGCATGTCCCGGGACGAAGATGAAGGTGACTTTACGGACAACAGACTTCCGCAGCGATTCAGTCCACTGTCTACGTACAGATCCAGCTTCGACCTTCTGAATCTTGCTCATTGAATCACTTAGTACACACACGTTGGTATAATGCTGTGATTCCAGCCATATGAAAGCCTGTGTAACTGCCATCACCTCCATAGTCATGCTGCTCGTGGTCATAGAGTGGGCACCAGTGGATTCTTGAACGATTCGGCCCGCTAAATGGGCTGTAAATGCCCACGCACTTCTCTGCTGCTTTACAACAGATCCATCTGTATAGATGAGCACTTCGGGGCTATCTGAGTGTTCATAGATGAGCGCGTTAACCTCTGCATTGACAGCGGCAGGGTTCTGCTCTCTGCACCGTGTGTGATAATGCAGGAGAAAGTGCACTTAAAAGCTGGAGGCACCGACACCCATTCCTTGCCGGGGTTGATACTGGTAAGACTGCAGACCTGTCTGACGACATCTTCCGCCCGACCCATCCATGATTTGCCCCTCTTTAGCCTGTCACCCTTTTCTCTGAATATAGCGTCATGCAGAGGGTGCTGCTCATCTGCACTTATTTTTAAGTATGCACGAGCTCTCCAGATCTTGATAATTGACATACAGGCATCATTGAGGTACCGTTGGATTTGGTTTTTATAAGGCCTATCTATCTGTGGTGGTCTCATTAGTCATTAGTCATTAGTATACCCATTTAAAAATCATGATCAGAATACCTTCCCGCTTACCTGTGTCATTTCTCGGCATACTTGACATTATCAGACAAATTTATTATTATTTAGTACTATTAGTTACTATAATTTAGCATACCTTTCCTAACCGCACATCTTTTGAGAAAGGTTGAAACGGCATATCTTTAAATTTTTCAGGGATCTGATTTGGTCCCCATCCGTTGGGATTATCCTGAATCTGAGGTGGTATGAAATGAGCAGTCGACATTGTTTATTTCTGTTCTGTAAACAAGTTGTAATGTGTGCAATCAATTCAATGCAACTTTCTAGCTGTAGAACTGAAAATAACACAATAATTAATAATAACAACCACAAACACAGTTGTTCACGTTACATTTCACACATTAAATTATACTCAATGCACTGAAATGAGCAAAGTAACACATATTTGTCTTTTTTGCCAACAATATTAGTATATTATTAGTTTAAATAAGAAAAAAGGAAAATAAATAAGGAAAATTGCAGTGAATGAACTTTGTTGTGTAGATTTGTAAAGTATGGTCAAAGTGTATGTTTATTTGATTCTGCATTGTTGATTTTAAAAACGCAATATATGGAAAAGAGAACAAACACGTCAGTCTAACAAGAACTCAATATTAATAATTATTAAAGAATATTGGTGATTAAGACGAATAATATGGAAGAAAATTAACTATATTGAGTATTTAAAAGACAGCATTGTCTGGAAAAGATAACCATTGAGATGGGTGACAGGGTAAGCGTAAGCGGATAAGTGATAAGATGAAACGTAGATGAAGATGAAATTCAAGATAGATAAATCAAGACCATTGCACTCACGACACTTACGTGATTTACAGCTTTTGCGCTATCCCCAATTTTAACAGTCACCGAAGAAGCTGGTGGTGCCAGTGACAGTCTGTTTAAACTTCACCTATGCTTTCTTCTACACGTAGAATGTCTTGTTGGTCCTCTGATTCCCCCCCCCCCCCCGTTCCCTGTGTATCCAGCATCTCTAGATTCGGGGTCTGTTATGGTGTTTATCCATCAAGTATGATGATGATTGCAATGGACTCCTCCTCCTTCAGACATGTGCTGAACACGATCTCCTGATTACCAACACAATTGTCCGTCTTCCCATCAGAAATAGGATATCGTGGATGCACCCTCGCTCGAAACACTGGCACCTCATTGACTATGTCATCGTCAGGAGGAGTGACAGACAAGACGATCGGGTGACAAAACCTGAATGTTGGACAGACCATCGTCTCATTATATTGAAATAAACATACACATCAAACCACCACGGCGTCTTCAAGGGGTAAAAATGCACCCAAAAAAACAAAAAAAACAACTAAATGTCACCCGCCAAAAGAGCCAAACAATGCAGCTGTCATTTGAAAATATGCTGGAAAACCCCCTTAGGCCCAATGCTACAGCTAAACAGGATACAGAAACAGAGTGGAGAGCCCTAAAGGACATAATTTACAACACTGCTATGGAAATCCTGGGTCTAGACCCCCGAAAGCATGAAGTCTGGTTTGATGAATATTCCGAAAACCTCAACCAATTGCTGGCCGAGAAACATCTTCTCCTCAAAGCACATTTAATGACCCGAAGTCAACATTAAAAAAAAAAAAAAAAAAAGATGCCATCAAGAACATTCAGTGAGTAGTGCAGCAGAAACTTCGGCACATGCGGGACTCCTGGCTGAGCAGCAAAGCTGATGAAATTCAAGGCTTTGCTGACAGACATGATATGAAAAACTTCTACGACTCACTGAAAGCGGTCTATGGTCCTACATGACCAGGCATAGGTCCCCTCTTCAGTGCAGATGGGGGAATATTGGTCACCGATAAAAAAAAGAAATCCTTCAACGCTGGGCAGAGCATTTCAGCAACATTTTAAATGCAACTTCCTTCTTCGATGATGAAACTATCAACTGCCTTCCTCAAGTTCCCACTAATGATACACTTGATGACCTGCCAACCATAGTGGAAGTAAACAAAGCCATCCAGCAACTCTCCAGCTGTAAGGCACCTGGTCCTGACTCTATCCCAGCAGAGATATACAAGGCGGGTGGGCCGGTCCTAACAGAGAAGCTTCACCGTCATTACAAACATATGGGTGAACGAGACCATGCCACAAGATTTCAAGGACGTGTCAATAGTCCACCTTTACAAACGTAAAGGAAACCGCCAATCCTGTGACAACTACCAATGTATCTCATTGCTTTCAATTGCAGGGAAGATGTTTTCTTTTAAACATATCCTTTACAGTACATCGCTGTCAACACCAGCATCTTTCAGCTGTATGTTGATTTATTGGCAAGATTACGCTCAGTAGTTTGCCATTGCTTTCTGAGCGGCCGGCTCACATACCCCGTAAGTTACCGATGCGATTCGAACCACTGCTGATTCTCACCGTCATCACGTCACCGACGAGAGTATACGAGATTACGGAGAAAAGTCATAACCTCTAAACCACGAAGCCGGCGCAGGGAAGATACTCACCAGAATTCTTCTTAATCACCTCACGGCCCATCTCGATCAAGGTCTTCTTCCTGAGAGTCAATGTAGCTTCAGAAAAGAACGAGGAACTATTGACATGATTTTCGCTGCAAGGCAGCTGCAAGAGATATGTCAGGAACAGAACTGCGAAACGTTCTCCACTTTATTTAACCTTACCAAGGCTTTGGATTCAGAGAAAGACTGTGGAAGATTATGGCAAAATATGGCTGTCCACGAAAGTTTGTCAAAATAGTGCTGCTATTTCATGATGGTATGCAGGCAAGAGTACAGGAAAATGGTGAACTGTCTGAGCCCTTTCCTGTCACCAATGGGGTAAAGCGAGGATGTGTCCTGGCACGAATGCTATTCAGCCTCATGTTTTCAGCTATGTTGACGAATGCCTTCGAGAACAACGACATTGAAATAGACATCAACTACCGCATGGATGGAAAGTTATTCAATCTCAGAAGGCTGAAAGCTAAAACCAAAATTAACACGACACCGTCAGAGAGCTCCTTGCCCTGGCCAGCAGTCTCCCATGTGTCGTGTTGAATACCAAAAGCTTTGAGCAAAATCTTCTGAGTGTCTTTAAAGATTAAAGCGTTTCCTCTGACCAGCCCAGCGAATCTGATTCTTCATTAGGTCTGTTATGTTGCTGTACTGTCCACTCGATCCCATAGAACCTTCACTTCATCTGTCCTTCACCTGGCTAGTGCAGTCGCAGCGAACTGTGCAGGTTAGGTTTTAGTTTTGCCACCGAAAGAAAAAAATCCACACCTTGACCGAGGATTCGAACCCGGGTCTCACGAAGGAGAACCCGCACTCTAGCCACTCGGCCAGCCGATCCTTATCAGCCTTCTCATAATTTACCCCGCTGTCGAAAGAATCGGTATCATATTCAATTCCATATGCAATAACTGAAATTTCTTATACAAAATGGTAGATAATCTGCACATGACAGCATCAGAGGCCTGGCATCTGACTTAAGACAGAATTAGGTGCGTCCGCAACACTGTCGCCACGGAGTAGGCTTAAGACAGATCAAAAAATTGTTTTGGGAAAAGGTTCTGCACCAGCCATTGGACGACGATACTGTTAGCTCTGAAACGAAATACAGAAAGCACAGGACTTTGCGGCGACCAGCCTTCATCAGCAAACAAACATACACACACAAAACACAAAATATGATCACAGAGAAGACACACCAGTGACTACAATAGGGCATACGAATTGGATGAGGAGAATGAAAAGATGGAAAATAAATGAGAACAATGAATAGGCCTAGAACATTAACATTTGAAGAAAACAATATTGCTACTTTTCTCAGAATCCTAGGCTGACTCCACCTTCAGGAGGTTGTTCTGGAAATAGGTTACATTTACTGCAAACTGGGAAGAGAGTATGGGTGACTGTGCAGGGTGTCACCTTGGCCGATAGATTAGATAATACATTAACAATGTTCATGACCTTTCAATAAATTTGTCTCCTGACACCTAATATTGTTTTTTAAATTCATTCCGTGATTAACGGTATTACTATCGACATTCTGACTAACCATCTGCTTGCGTTTTTCTTCAGGCGTTGAGTTTGTTTTCTTATTCTTCTTTCGTTCGCTTATTTGTTTAATGCGTATTTCAATATCCTGTTCAACCCTCCTGGGCTATAACTGATATTTTTGTTGTTGTTATGCTAGACTTTTTAGTGCACTGGACTGATTTTTGCGTGTGGTTAGCTTTCCTATTAGCAATGTCCCTTGGCATCAAGCGAACCCACCCCGACTTCAGAGGTACTTGTGATTTATGTCCCCAATTCAAGGACAAGAAGTCCAAATTTTATAACTGGAATATATGTTATACGTTGTACAAAGGTCTGCATTCTTTTCATAAATTATATTTCATAGATATCGTCTGCCGTCCTCCTTGGGAGAGGCGTTAAACGACTTCCTCCGTAATCCCGTTTATCCGCGTAGGGTAATGCAGCACGCGAGAATTGGAAGCGGTTCTCGCCGCGTTGGTAACGTACGGGATAAGTGAGCCGGCCGCTCAGAAAGCAATGGCAAACTACTGAGCGTAATCTTGCCAAGAAATCAACGAGAGTGGTGAAATGCTGGTGTTGACAGCGATGTCCTGCAAAGGATATGCAAAAAAAAAAAAAATATATTGTCTATCACATGAAATGATTCATCATTTCATCTCATTCCTCTTGTACCTTGCGGCCTCGCCTCTGCTTCAATTTGGTTTGTATATAATTGCTTGTTGAGGTATACTGTTAGTTGGTAATCTAGTTATATGGCCAAATCTTTTAACTTCATCATCAAGTGTCGTGCCGACTGGCGTATGCGTTTATGACTTTCCACAGATCTCGGTCTTTGATTTTCTGGATCAACTCTGCTGCTGATAATTCCTCCATGCCACCGTCGCAATCCATCCAGCATCATTTCTCGCGGTCTGCCTCTGCCTCTCTTCCCCTCGATCTTTCCAGTTGTCACGATGTCCTCAAGCGCCTCTCTTCTTATCACATTATCAACTAAAAAAAAGCTGTTTGTCTTTTTCTTATTGTTGTAGATAATGTTCTAGTTTCGCCAGCCTCTTTAAGGCATTTGTCGTTAGTTACTTTGGCAGTCCAAGGAATTCGCAACATTCGTCTAAGGAACCACATTTCTGTTGCTTAGAATCGTTTCCTAATTTGTTCATTTATATTCCAAGATTCACAGCCATACAGCAAAACAGGTTCTATATAGCTCTTTAGCACTCTCTTTTTTACATTAAATGATAGCGACTTATTGCATAAGATATTCTTCATTTTTTGAAATACAACTTTTAACTTGCTGTTTAATTATGAAATCTAGCGCTGCTATAACCCCTAATTTGGTCCTGATTTCTTCATTTCTGATCATCTCTCTTTTTGATTCATTATGTTTTCTTCTCAGGAATCTCATTTCTGTTGTGAGTTTATTTTCTCTTTTTCTGTCATTGTCAAGGTTTGCAATTGGTAGCATAGAGTTAATTGGGAGATTGTGTTGTAGAGTGTTTTCTTAGTAACTATTGATACGTGTTTGTTCTTTAGTATTGGTGCCATTAGTCCAATGAGTTGGTTTGCCTTATTGCATCAATTTTCGATCTCGTCTTCTGGTTTACCAATTGATGATATCCAAATACTCGAAGCTCTTTACTTGTTTCAGGAGGGTGTTCTTTTAAATGACTCTTTTTTCTTCTTCTTTGGTTATAGTCATTATTTGTTTTACTGATGTTAATGTTCATGGTATGTTCCTTACGTTTCGTTTAGACTATTTATATGGTCTTGCAATTCTACTTCTGAGTGTCCTCCATTTGTACTCACCGTACATTGACTGTTGTTGTATAAGCTTCAACACAAGTTTGTTAGATGCCCACAGTTTGTTTCTATCTACTCTATCAAATGCATTTTCTTGGTCGACAAAAGCTAAGTAGAGTGTTTCATTAAGTTGACTGATTTGTCTATAAGTTGTCTAAGAGCAAAGATGGCATCTGTGCATCCTTTTTTTTTTTCTAAATCCGAGTTGTGTTTCTTTTACCCAGGGTTTTATTGTAGGTTGCAATTTTTTCTTGAGAAGTTTGCAAAATATTTTTCCAGTATGACTCAAAAGGGAAATGACACTGTATTGTGTGCTGTTTTAAAATGATTATCATATATTATTTGATAGTTAAGTGTCGCCCAATCGCCCCCCTCCCCTTTTTGTCTCTCTTAAATCATCAGGCGTGGTTCCTTTGTTTTCCTACAATTTTGCTAAGCGTGCTAATTCACAGCAGTGCATACATTCTGTTCATCTTTGGGTTTGCATCTATTTGAGTAAAAGTGGCGTTGAGACTCCTACCTTTGGGCGTCCAGTTGGAATTTGATGCCAAATTTACCTAAAACTCATAGTAAATATGCAAGTCCACTTTACACGCCTAAGGCTACCGAGCATATGGTGCTTGACCTATAATATGTATTGACAAAACGCCAGTCAATGTGTTTAGTTCAGTTTAGTCGACGGATCAACATCATGGCACACGGGTGTAACTCATAAGTGCTCCGTTCTACTCATAACTCGAGTCTGAGTCCGGAGAAACTCAGCTCAGTGCACGAACTCCGTAGCACCTGCGAGGATCACTTTGGGTAGATTTTTAACTCAAAATTTTGCCAGGGTTGCGCCGTTAGGCTACTCTTTTTCGATTTCCAACTACCACGGGATATTTTACGTGTGCAACAATACACACTGACGTCCGATCTCACTACCCAGAGACCAGGGGAAATTTTGTTACTAGAAGTCCACGTGAAAATTTCCCAGCCCTCACCGGGGCTTGAACCCAGGAACTCCAGCAATCGAGGTGGAGATCATACCTTGAGACCACTCAGCCCCCCCAGTCAATGTGTGATGTGATCAGTATCACGTTGTCCGCCCTTACGTCACAATACATTTCCTGTTACCAATTTTAGGCCCTGTTAGGATGTTTATGGAGTTGTGTCCATATCTCAATGAAGCTGTGATATTTGTAAAATATATTGTACCAAGAGGTTTCAGGCACCTGGACAATTTGTCTCAAATGTTTGAGGTATTAACTGATTCAGTGTCAAATGGAAAAGTATGTTCGGACCAAACATGGCTCACAACCAAATGAACAAGCATTATAATGTAAATTTCCACCTACTGAACATTAAATTGCAAAAGATGCTATAAAACAAAACAAATAACATGATGACTCTAGCATGGGTATATATCTTCCTTATGTCTAAATGGGAGATCACAAGTATCGATATATTATCTATAGGCACTGAATCAGTTAATATGTTCTGCTACCTGTAGGGGTAAAGAACCCTTTACATGTTTTGAAGCCAACTGATCAGCTTTGTCCTTTCCGGGTATTCTACAGTGGGATGGTATCCACTGTATGGTGATCTTATGCTGACTGCTAAGTTCAGAAAGTAGTGTCCTTAGTACTGGCAATTTCCCAGACAGGAGCGCCTCGAGTTCTGATTTTGCATCTGTCAATAGCACCACAGGTTGTGTACCATTGCTGGTATTTAGTAATTTCTCTGTTGCTATCTTGATTGGATATAAGGTTCCAGTCCATATATTTATAGTCCAATGGGCACTCTATGGGTGATGATGTTATTATCACAGCTGCCACTTTCAATTTCCATGACATTTCCTGTGCCCAATTTAGGCTGGGTTGACCTGGCAGCCCAGGTAAATTTATCAAAATCTGCCTTGATGAGGATGTTCATCAGACTGGCATGCTGGTCATTGTGCCATCTCCTATTAAGCTTAGGATGACATGTTTGATTTTTGTGTAGATTTTTAACTCGAAATTTGTGTATAATTCTTACAGCGTGAAGAAGAGAGTAGACAATCTCTGGAAAAACAGCTTTGCTTAATTATTCTTAACGTTGCTCTATAGGCCAGCATTCTTTTAAATGTATAATAGAACAGTCACAAACTTTTTTAAACCAACCAATCTCTTCTATACTCTTCTAATTAAGATAAAACTGATACCTGAAAATAGTACACCAGACAAGATTGTGTTTACAATATATGTATTTTAATAAATTAAATATGATGATCTTATATACATTTTGTTCTTTATTTGGCGAGATAAACAAGGATATGGTAACACTGTTCAAATTAAATAAATAAGACAGAACCACTGTCACATCAGTTAAAGTGTTACAAGTACAACCATTTGCTCTAACAATGCATGTTTTACACATGCCTTTCCTTGAGCATTTCAGACCCTTGATTGTACAATTATTTCAGCAAATGTTCCTGTTAGAGTTATGTGAAACATCCAAATAGTGTTGAATGGGAAAAAACCATTGGCAATAAATGTTCCTGGCACGAGATAGAAAATTCAATCAACAACTCTTGCGTCACTTAAGAGTTAAGTCTTTAACCTACTGATGGAGCCACAATTATTGCAAAAATAGTTGCTGTCAAATAAATAAAAAAGCCACATGGTCAAAATAAGCATAATTTTCATAAATAAAACATGTACCTTGCAGTGTAATTTTTATTAAATGGGTACAATTGCATATGTTTAATTGAAAAGCCAGCTATTTATAGTTAAACATTATTTGTCTTTTAATTTTACTGAATTATATTAAAAAACTGAATGAAGACAATGTAACTGAATATCATCTGTGCGTCTCAAACATAAACGATTGATGAGTAAAACTTATCTGGCAAGTTTGATATGGCAAGCATAACAAAAGACATCTAAATGACCTAAAATAACTCACAGAATAAAACAACCAATCAACACCAGTGTAAATCTGGTCACAAAATACAACCAATATAAACATATCAGATCTTGTTCCCACCAATGAGAAATGAGCCCTTTACAGCTTATTATTGCCAACATAATGCATTATTTGTGATCTTATGGGTCAATGATGAAACATGAATGTTACATCACAGCATGCCAACTGAATGGTAGGGAGGTTAGAATTTAGGACCAATATTTCCAACTTTGCCGAGGTCAGTATTTAATCTATGACATTTACAAAATCTTCTTTTGGTAAGTCATGGTTACAATTTTTATATATTCCCATTACAGCCTTGTGTGACAGTACGGTTTTGATAAACAAAGAACTAACTCTTCAACTATGAACACTACATGACAACTCAAAACAAATGAAGAATCTCGCATCAAACATGAACACACATATCCTTTAAGCTGAGGTCAGCATGGCCAAATTGACAAGAGCATTCATTCTTGAACATCTGGTGTGCTGGTGGCAAGGTAGCGGGTTCAACCCTGACACCGATCAGCTGGACTAAAATGTTGACTTCTCGTTCTCGATTTGGGGATGTAAATTACAAGTACCTGTTAAGTCGGAGTGGGTTCACATAATGCATAAGACACTTAAATATAACAAAAAATAGGCCGTAACTTTTTAAGTCTGCTTGGTGTCTAGATGGCCACATTGCATGTTTCCACAGTACAACATCAAGGCAGCGCACAACTGTGATGCAAGTTTATGCTTCTAATTAAAGCTCTCTCTGTTCAGTTCTCTTCCGTCCTATTTCTCTTTATTCCATTAATATGTTTAAATGCCAATCACTTTGAAACATTCACTTACAAGTATACTGACATGACACAAAGAGTAACAAAATTACTGTGGCACTTAATACATCCCATATGACATAAATTTTACTTTGCTTATAACTATTTGGCACATGATTGAAAATATACTAAAACATAATAACTCTAAATAACTTAAACATGTTAATTAATGAATTATGCACTAATTGGGGGTGGCAAGAAAAAAATTTTATGTGCCATCAAATTTACCTACTGACAAAGTGGCACTTACTGTTGGCTGTGTGCATTTTCACTGTCCTTCTGGCACTTAGTACCACTGTTGGTGTACATCGAGAGTTTTCATAAGGACTGAAATTCTGTTTCTCCATGCAGTGTAAAGGCTAAGATTGTACGTTTACTTCCAATAGATAAAAATCCAGTGTCTTACTGGGAAGTAAACCTGATGGGTGAAACCCATAGTCTAAATTCTCACCACCTGCTCCTTTACTTTAGAATGGGGAAAAATCAATATAAAAACATTTTACATGATTAAACATTACAATGTGTGACTAGATCAGTGTTCACCAAATATCAGTAACTAATTTGGGTTGTTAACCACAGAAGTACTGTACCATACTGAAACAACTGGAGACATGTACATGTGTCTTTTTAAAAGCTGTACATCACAAATAGATATTCAGATATTATCAGATTAAAACAAGTACAATGGTTATGTGACATATTAACTACCATGACCTCCTCTGGGGTTCACTGTGGCTTGGCTCATAGACAATGGAGGATAGTCAGGACAATTTGTAATGAAGCATAATATGGGCACACCTGGGTGTGACATACCCCATCTTCACTGACAGATAATTATAGGCCACCTGCGACGAAGGGGCTAGACCGTCTGTGACGAAGGGGCTACGGATGCAATTTGTAATACCGTGTTAGAAATACAGCTGTGGGAAATTTGGCAGCAGACCGCTTTGCGTTGGTTTTCATACAATGGCGTGAGTGCTGGCCATTTAGAAAGCACAGGCAAACTACTGGATGTAAAGTTACCAAGAAATCACAAACAGCCAAAAAAATCACGTATAGTTGTATAGTTGCTGTATAGAAGTTTTTTTTAATAACATCCGGTCGTTTACCTGACAAAACGCAAAAAATACGTGTACAGTTGCCCTGGCCACTTAGACCGGACATGAAAGAATATGGTCACAGAGACCCAGTACAATCGTCCAGCTTGGTCAGTTTTCTAGCATTGTCATCAGCTGTCTAAAACTGGTCTCAGTAGTAAGCAGCCTGCACGTCAGCACACACACAAAACTGAATCCTCACAACTCTGTCATACACAGCTGGCAAGACTGGCATACAGACAATGGTTAGGTTGTAGGCACAGTCCCACTGCATCATGGTGCCAATGTCCTGTCTCTTGTCTGTCAAAATATGAACAACCACAATGGTGAGCAAGTAGCCTTTTCATTTGGCACGATAACGTTCTTTCCCTAGAAATAAAACATGTCTGTGCCTCTTGCGAACCCAAAAATAATCTAGTCTGGAAACCTTATTGTTACTCAATACATCATAACATTTCCAAGCCTTGATTGCTAATTGTAACTTTCACATGTCATTTGACCGGTGCATATGTAAATTTGTTATAACTACCTCAAGTGATTTATCATATAGTTACCTCTAATGATTTATTATAATTTTTGTGAGCATATAAAAAAAAAAAAACTCATACTAATATATACTATTCACAATGTGTCAAAAACACACAAAAACATCCCCCATTTCTGTTGTTTCTTTATATATAGTGTGTGCGCCATCTAAAAAGTTTAAAGCAACTGTATTCAAATTAAAATTTTCAGAACAGGCTGGATATAACATTTCAGTACACTCTTTCTGACATTATAGTGACTTATTACATAAGATATTTTACATCTTCTGAAATGTAGTTTTTGCCTGTGCTTCTTTTCAGTAAACATTTCTTATTATCCAGAGGTAATTCCTATGACACTTTGATGGTCATGGGTTTATTTTCGAACCACATCATGAAGAAAGCGAGTGCAATATGTCCGGAGACCCCTGGAGTTCATCGCTGGAGCTATGGAGTTCATGCTTTGTGTAAGTTCTCAGCAGGTGGCTTCCAGATTTTGATCATGTATTTCTGCAGCTATTTATGAGTAGTGCAATTGCATATTGTGAGCCAGGAATGTATAAATTTGATTACTTACCAGATTTCAGTACCAATATGGCAGTTGCAGAATGTAATAAAACAGCTTGCCGTCTTACACGTAAATAAAAAAAAAATTCCAAACAAATTAAAATGGTATAAAAATTTACACTGCAGACAAGTTTATAACTAAGATAAACTTATACTGAAAAAAGTAAAGTGTTAGTGTTACGTATTCACAATACACCTCATATAAACCTTCTCCACGAAAACAGGAACCATGACAAATGTATAATCCACAGATAAAGGACATATATTGTGACATTTCAATTTTCTACAAGTAACATTACATACATAATTTATCTTGCCAAGTTGTACATCACCAGATATGTTTGTGTTATGATTTCCACCCCCTCCAGAAAAAAAAAAAATGAAATTAAAGCAAAAACACAATCACATGTAAGCATTTGTATAAACACTATAGAGATACATCATCCAATCTCCCCAACCCCCAATAATAAAATGAAGAAAGCAAAAAGCACACTTACTTCCAAGCATTTGTATAGACATATATCATACATTGTGGTTTACTGATTACAGCTCTTGTAAAAGAGATAAATGAAATTGGTTGGTTGGCTGTGTATTCTTTAATGCACTGGCATTCAGGTAAAATGAGCCATGAACAGGACTTGCATCCATTGGAGTGAGTTTAGTCTAGATACAGTGGTACCTCGGGTTATGAACTTAATTCGTTGCAGAACACGGTTCATAACCTGAAACGTTAGTAACCCGAAACATTGAAATCAATGAAATAAAGACAATCCGTTTCAAGATGAAAAAATCATTCTTTTTTTTTTATTAACATCAGGTCGTTTACCTGACAAAACGCAAAAAATACATGTACTTCACGTTTTAAATAAAGAGAAAGAAAACAACCAAATGAATTAAATGTAAAAATAAAAAGAGATTTAGTCTACCTTTATTACCAAGAAAACGTTCACGGGAATTTTGTCACTTTCTTTGTTATTCTGAATCATTAGTTTCAGGAGTATCTTGTCGCTGTTTCTTGGCAGCCAAATCTTTCTGCACCAAGAAACTAGCTAGGGAAATTTGTCGCTTCCTTTGCTGGAGAATCTTTCTGAAGTGGGCCATCGTGTTATCATTCATCACATGTAGAGGCATAGGGCTTATCAGCAACAAGTTTGTTTGGATGATGGTTCACAATGAAGTCTTCAATGTCTGCCCACTTCTTGCAAATTTCTTTAATCCTGGCAGTTGAAATGATCACTGACGCCTCATCATCAGAGGACTGCTCCTCCTTTAATGTCTTTAGCTGTTCATTCTGAAGATCCACAAGCTTATCTGTAGTACTGTTTCTACTGTACGCGATCGTTTATCTCCAGCGTTACACCTTGCTCTCTCTCGCTGGCCTTCGTTAGTAACCCGAGGCACTGTTCGTTACCCAAGACATAACATTTTCGAAGTTGTTCGTAACCTGAGGTACCACTGTACTTTTCTCTTGGTTGATTACCAAAGTACTATATCCGTGGGGACTGTGAAGCAGGGATGTTGCCTTTTCCAGTATAAAAAAACCGGTCGTGTGTGCAAGACCAGTAATGGAACATCAACCCAGCAGAGAGGCACAGGTCATGAGTCTGTACATACAAGAGGCTGGCCAAAAGACTTTACAGTGACTATGAAGGAAATGTCACAGAGAACTGAAATGTTATAGTGTTTATTCCTTTTCAATACAGCCGCCACTTTAACTGACATAACTTAAGCCATATTTGCTTGAACCTAAAAGTACCTTGGGAAAAAAACATCCTTATTTTAAAACCTGTAATCATCTCCAAGTATGGTGTCTTTATCACTGTCAACACGATTTTATTTAAGCTGTTTTTTAAATGCTCAGGTGAAGAAAAAGTCTGGTAGCCAAAACCTGAAAAATAAGGTGGGTGTGAAAGAATCTAAATATTCAAATCCTTGACTGTTAGCTGCCATAAGCCATGCTTTGTGAGAGGGCATTTTGACTAGAAGCAAAGGAAGATAGTGAATGCGTGCCTATCATCTGGTCAAAGCCTTTCTTTAGTCTGGTAAGGAGATCTGCACAGTACTGCCCATTAACTGTGTTGCCATAAAGTGAAAATGTTTCAATAGGATACCTTTGGCAACTCAAACAACAGTCAGCATCACTTTTCCTGCACATTTCTTGCTCTTATTTTGATAGGTATTGGGGTGCCAGAGTTTTCCATCGCACTCTCTTGAAATTTTGGATTGTGAGAAATGTCATTATGGTCATGAAAATGGTGTTGATTGGCATTTTCTGAGCATCTTTCAAAAACAATTTGCTTCTGTTTACGTGTTCACTTCTCAACAGCCATGGAACCCAGAAAGCACACTTCTTATGTTGTCTGATGTGAAAAATTGTTTTAACTGTTCTTTCATTCAGTTTTCCTGCATAAGAGAGTCATCTTTTCTTATCCTGTCAATTATTTTCTTTGACCTTGCTGCATTTCCATTCTTGCTAACTGAAGATGGTAACTCAGATTTTGGCAGATCAGCAACATTAAAGTGGCCATGCTTAAACTATTTACACGTTTCTACCGAGGAATATGAAGGTCAGGAATCATGACACACTGGTTCGATCTCCCTCTGTATCTCTCCCTGTAACATCAGACATTTTATCACAGCCCTGGCCTTTGACTTCACTATTATGACACATTGTTAGAGTAGCAGTTTCAGATAATAGGGTATGTTTGCATCATGCGCCTTAGCGGGAAAATACACAGGAGAAACAAATGCATACTTCACACACTCCGTGCACATATGCAGAATGTTTGAATGTGCCCAGTTTCAACCTTCTCCTCTTATACCTTCATAGTTAGGGTAAAGACTTATGGCCAGCACCTTATAAGGAATGTCTGGGATTAGCCGAGGTTGATAAAACAAACATTTTTTTTTTGATGCTCGCTGGCTTTGAACTCAAGCGTAGTCCACACACACTACTTCTAGTAATGCTGGACTGAATTTTGCGTGTGGATTAGCTTTACTTATTAACAGCGTCCCTCGTCATCAGGCAAACAAATTCCGACTTCAGAGGTACTTGTAATTAACGTCCCCAAGTCAAGGACGAGAGGTCATCATTTTAGTCCAGCTGTTTGGTGTAGGGCATCAGCACACTGGATGTTTAAGAACATGCGTTCTTGTCCATTCAGCCTTGCTGACCTGGTTGGTAATATTATCTCAAAAGATGTTATTTTACTGTCAATCGACTCCAACCAAATGTCGAGAGGAAATAAACCAAGGCTAAATTTTGTTCCTCCAGCTGGTAACCATATTATGAATATCAATATTCCTGTGTATTCATTAACATCAGTATGTACACTGTCTGGAATATTATGTATCAATACATTAAAAAGGAATATAATTGAAGGATTAATTATCACATGAAAATACTTCAAAGAAAACAAAATCGTTTTCTCGTTAAATGTTTGTATGCCACACAATGCTAGAAAATGCACAATGTGTATACTTCTCACAACGGGGTTTCAAAAGACAATTTTCTTGGCATTTGTTTCTAGAGAAAATAAATACAGACCTTTAAGCAAACAACACAGTTTGAAATACATCTCACTGCCGCTTCATTGTGACATATTTAAGTAAGATGGTTAAAAAACATACAAAAAGTATTACAAATTATTAATAGAATTTCAAAAATCAACATCTCTTGGCTATTTAGAAAACAAATACTTTAACCTTATAACAAAAGCACCAGAAACCATGATAAGACATGTCTTACTATTTGATTTTATAAATGAGTTTAATATTTACAACAACAAAAACTATAACATAACATAATGAATCATGCTGTTGCTACACACAAACTCTATAGCTGACACAATGAGAACAGTTGTGACAAATGAAATAGGCATATAACTGTAGACCTAGTTTAAAAAGGGGGTCCTATTACACACCTTAAGACGCACTGAGCATAATTTGCTAGAACTCTATTTTTAGTCTGTGGGTCATGTGGTCAGAATCACACCGGCCACCTTTACTTCCCAAGACATTTCCTGGTAACTATATAAGTCGAACCTGGTAGCCCAGGTCTATTTTTAAAATCTGCTCCAGTGCAGATTCAAACACATGGCCTCTGGGCCAGCAGACTAGCCTCAGCGCTATGACGGCTCCCATAGAA
The DNA here is from genome assembly GCA_963921405.1 of Cepaea hortensis. Classification (NCBI taxonomy): domain Eukaryota; kingdom Metazoa; phylum Mollusca; class Gastropoda; order Stylommatophora; family Helicidae; genus Cepaea; species Cepaea hortensis. The sequence goes on from OY992880.1 coordinate 104,345,581, forward strand.
CTGATGAATTATCAACAGTAGCGTGGACATGGTGAGTAATGTCTATTACAGAGTGGATATGAATGATGTATGCTTCAGCATGAATTCCATGTTAGCTACTTCAAAGACGAGATCAGACGGAGAAAGAAACATTGCAAACACAGCTTGCGAAAGGGAGAGGAAACAAGCATGAACATTTCAGAGGACTTAAATGGGAAAACTAACAAAAATATTTGGAAAGTAAATGATTACGAGCCAAGAATGCCATATGGGTTCAATTAATTATAAATTACAAAATATAGAACAAAAGAAAAAGCAAAGCAGAAAGAAGTGACAAATTGATGCGGTTTTATACAGACAGCATTTAAGTATCATATAAGGTTTCTGAGACTCCAGCATAGTATTAAAAAAGGGGGTGAATTCTGTTCAGCTGAAACTGTAAAAATGAATGACCACAAAATATAATTTGGAAGTTCAATGAGAGGAAAGACACACACAGAGACAAAAGGAAGTTTCAAACATCTTTATCCATGAACAAAACACAATTTATTTGTGATTGTGATATCAGCTAAGTATTCTTGTGATGTTGTTCGTTGACAAAGACTGGTTGAAACATTCGCTTGTATGTGTGTGCTTTTCTGTCATCCTAGTTATATTGTGAGAATATTCATTCTCATCTTTTCTTTCTAGCATAGTAGCATTCATATGCCGGTCTCCATGGCAAAGGCATTACGGATGAGGTTTGCAATTCCGCTTACCTGCATTCAAAACACAACTGCGGTCGATTTGGCAGCAGACCGTGTCGTGCTGGGTTTTAACGTGATGGTATGGGAGCCGGTCATTCAGAAAGCATTGGCAAATTACTCAAAGTAAACTTGCCAAGACATCAACAACAGCAGTGCTGATGTTGGCAGCGATGTCCTGTAAATAGGATATGCAAGGGGGGGGGGGGGGGGAAGCATTCACATACACATTGTAAAAGTTTTGATTCAGGAAATTGTGTGTGTGGCAACATTTACCAACCTTTCCAAGATAATTTGGTCCCTACAAGCAGTGTATAGTGTTTAAGCAGGATGAAATAAATACCTTTTGCTTCTAATGTATTCACAGCTAAGTTTTTAAAATTAAAATATACACAAAAAGAAGGGCAACGGTGTTGCAGCAACTGATATTATGCCAAGTTTTAGCATAGTTAAAAAAAACTATGTTCCTAAATCCAAATGCTCATTTCCTATGAATGGATCAGATACTTAGTTACATAATTAAAAAAAGTTGTTCACACATGCATGCTATTCTCACTGTATGAGACTTTCTTGATTTCTTCCATGTGTCCATGTCCAGCATATCTAACACAAACCATTATTTGACCCAAATAACTAATACCGTTGTAATAATCCACAGATGATTACTGTCCCCAGCAGTCAAGAGAAAACTTGTCTTGTATCAGTCTTTTGGGATTAAAAGAAATATGGTGATTGTGATTTTTTTTTAACACTATTGTTTTCAAGCACTCCAAACATGAATGACAGGAGTCATGTTTTGACTAAGTCATTAAGTAGCGCTAAAGATAGAATCAGGAAGTCCACATGGTTTTTAAAAAGACAGCTCACATGGACAGTGCGGAAGCAAATTCACATCCCCCCAAATGTATGTGATCATGGCACCCGAACTGCCAGGTCTGACAAGTATGTCACACTTAGCTTTATCGTTACTTTTCCCAGGTGATGTCAAATGTTTAAACCTATGCATATTATGCCACGTATGATGAAGTTATTAACCAGGTGTAGTCTCAAACATTCCAGTTAAATGGTCAAACATTTTGGAGATTGTTAAACTGCACACACAAACTTTACCGTAAACTGCCATAACTAGTTATACCATTCTTTGTTGCAACATTTGTATGACTTATGATGGCCGAAAATATCCTGAACAACTGGAAACTTCATCTTTAACAATTCCACCTTCAGCTCTCTGAGTTTCCTGAATAAGGTACACACATTTCACTGCATTTATTTTAGTTCTGCCAAGTTTTCAACAATCTTGAGACTAAATTGCTATGCCCTGGGTTTTCTCATTTTGAAGGGCCACTATGACCCCTATATACAAGATAAACAACACACACAGAGTATAAGGAATGCACCTTATATGGATAAATAAGAACAATAAAGATTAACCATCACATTGACCTAACAGTCAAAACAACGCATGGAATGCAAGTAAGTACTAAACTACTTTTAATAAAATTGCAGAAAGGGAGAATGATATGATTAATTACACTGTTGATATTTTCATCGCCTTACAATAAAATATATAAAAAAATCTCAGGAATGTGTCCAAGTAAATACTTCATTGTAATTGAAGTAAATGGCCAATAAAGCAAATAAATATATAAACTAATATGAAGTATCTGCTGTGCCGTCAATGTTTTGTTCTCCACTCTGAGATTGCTGTGGAAAAACAATAATGTAAATAATGTTAAGAATAATCACACAGCATTGACATTACAAAATATTACTACTCTAATCTCCATCATCATCATCACATTCCATGCTGGTAAGCACAGGCCGTATTGTTTCGTCATCTTACACGATCATCAGAGTCGTGTATCAGCTGTGTTCTTGTCCCGACCATGTGCCAGTTTATGGTAAAGAGTGCTCGGTAGTCGTGGTAACCATGAGCAAATAATCTGTCAATCATGTAAACTTCTAGATGCGATAACTAGGCTGCTATTTCTGATAACTGCCCGTTTCCCATCTGATAAGTCTTCTTCCACTCCTCTTGTCAGTTTGTGTCACTCAGCTTTCTCATATACGATTATTCTCTCATGATCATGTGCCAGTCTGATAAGTCTTCTTCCACTCCTCTTGTCAGTTTGTGTCACTCAGCTTTCTCATATACGATTATTCTCTCATGATCATGTGCCAGTCCGATAAGTCTTCTTCCACTCCTCTTGTCAGTTTGTGTCACTCAGCTTTCTCATATACGATTATTCTCTCATGATCATGTGCCAGTCTGATAAGTCTTCTTCCACTCCTCTTGTCAGTTTGTGTCACTCAGCTTTCTCATATACGATTATTCTCTCATGATCATGTGCCAGTCCGATAAGCACGGGCAGCCATGGTTCCTCATCTCTTACATCAGGTCTGTGTTCTTGTTTCAATTATGCTGTGTGGCTAAGACATGGAGGTATCTATTTCTTCACCTTTCACTTGCTCTTTCTTCATAAATTTTGCCAGTTGTCACAAAATTTGGAATGGGTTGACACAGAGGGCCAATTAGCTGAATTAATCAAGAACACAAAAAACAGATTGCCTAGCTACTTAACTGGGTGCCTGGTGCAACACTGTGAGCTGTGGATTTTTTATGGAATGTTTTGTCATTTATCCGCGGTTGTTTTTGTTGTGGACTGCATGTTCAGAAAAACAGAGGGTGGCTGGGGGGGCTGAACTATCTGGTTTGCCTGAATCAGTAATGTGTGTACAGCTGCTAGTTTCTAGCGACTGTTGCCATCAACAATGGAACTGTAGTTCTTCTTCATTCATCCAGAGTGTTTTTTTTAGATGTGAAATGCACTGTGCCAAGTTTATTTGCACCCTTAGGCCAACACATCCGACTTCTGCGAATGTTTGTTCAGCGAATTAACCTTCCTGAGTGAACTGTAGTTCTAGTGCCAGAATATCGTGTTGGCACTCTGGCAATGACCTTGTCCATACATGCGTGTGCGTGCTGTTAGTTTTGTTGGGACTGATGTCCATTTCACTTTTCACATAATACAGTGAGGAGCATTTTGTGTGGTTTTCGCAGGCACAGAAATGGAGTAATTGTGGAATGACCTGATGCCGTGAAGTTGGAACTGCAAATAACTAACTAACTAACAGAAAGTTGTGGAAACAATCACCTGTGTTACTCGGCACGACACATGATATTTGCAAACATACACATAATACACCAGCTCCGTGGCAAAGGGGTTATGGACGCAGTTCGTAATCTTGTATACCCACGTTTGAAACACAGCTGCAGGTGATTTGACAGCAGACCGCCTTGGGTTGGTTGTTTCCGAAATGGTATGGGTGCCGTCCATCAGAAATCAATGGCAAACTACTGAATGTAAACTTGCCCAGGAATCAAGAACAGTTAAATGCTGGGGTTGACTGCTATGCCCTGTAAAGGATATGCAACTAACTTAACACTTAATATACTACAAATGCTTTAAATAAAGCATGTGGAAATCTGTATATGTAAAAAGTGATTCTGAGTTCTAATGACCAACCTCTATAAGAGATGACAAACAAAGCAATTGCTGTCTAAGAACAGACAAATCAGTCTGCATTTGATGGTAGGTCTCTTTTGGGATCACCATGCAGTCTTCTCCATCATCACTGTTAGGCAGGTTATTGTTCAATGGCGATGTTACATGTTCTGAACTTGCAATTAGTTGCCTGTAACAGAAGCAATGCAAAACAAATGTACATTGAATTTCTGAAAATGTTTCTATACAGGTCTTAAGAAAATGAATGTCTTTAATCCCCCAGTGGAGCACAGGCTCTCAACTCTATTTCATGCCAATACAGAAATATTAACTGTTGGGGAAATTCCTGTGGTCACTGAAATAGAATGCCTTAGATTTAGATGAAACAAGTGATTTATTTAATTAGATCTTCACGGGGAAAGCTGATGGTTCTGATATGATCAACAGAGTACTGGATCAGTCCTGATTATGCCATGTGGTCAAGCTATGCAGGCATTTACTTCTCTGCTTTCCCCTTGCTATTTTTCTATCAGTTTTCCCATTTGTCACTAAGCTTTCTAGATTAATCCTCCTCATAAATTACACTACAAATCTTGACTCTCCTCGTCTAAACTCTAATCAATTTACGGCTTTCATTTGTTGCTTGTAAAACTGTCTCATTCAATTTTCTGTCCAAACTATTATGGATTCGGCCATCTCTACTCTTGCCTTTAAGTACCAAAATAACAAAAAATTCAACCCTAAGTATTCTTATTCTGTGACTTTAGCCGAAATGAGCATAATATTTGTTGGGACATATTTCTTGTAACCACTTACCACACTGACTAAATAATAAACACAAGACTGTGACACTACAAACTCAATACAGACAATGATAGAACAGACTCACCTGGAGCTGCAGTTGGACTGGGAGGTAAGCCTGCTAATGTTGTCCAGGTCAATGCTCGTCATGTCATCCTCTGTGCCACACTCCCCGCTGGAGTCATCCAACACATCATCAACACTGCCATGTAATAGTGAGCCTTGCTGCGCATCTAGAATATCATACAAGGTGACAATGTATTAATTCTTTTAGAATTACTGGAAAAGGGAAAACTAGAACAACAAGCAGGAGAAGACTGGGCCACGGAGCACCTAGAATACAGGAAAAGTATAATTTCTCAAGTAATTACTGGACATGAGAGGTTCAAGAACAGATTGTATATGTTAAGATAAGAGAAATATACAAACAAAATATTTAAAAAAAAAGATTGAGCAGCTGCAAAAGTATGTAGAATTCAAGAAAAGAAAAGAGTTATACTATTTCTGAAGGAGTTGCATGGAAATGGGCAGTTAAGGAAGAATACACAACAAATGGAGAAGAATTCCAATGTAAATTTTACAGAAAATTGTTTATATGAAAACAAAGAAACAAGGATAAGCTTCTAACACTCCACCTGTTGCCAAACAAGTAGTTATGCTAGCCAGCTAGCACATGAAATAGTTGATTTAAAAACATAGTGTAATAGCATAAATATACTGACATTCAACCAGGTGTTTATAATTTTATTGTCTTCTTCTTCAATCCTCTGTCTTGTATGACATTTTCTTGAAGTTGGTGTTCCCTATATTATTTGTCACCCAGCTGTTTAAGCTTTCCAAGTGCATCTGATTTTGTCTTTCTCTGTCTCTTTTGCCTAATTTCTCACATTTGGCTAATTTCTCCATCCCACCTTTTCTGTTGAAATGGTCAAAAAATGTCACTTGTCATGTCCTTATGTCTTTATTAAATTATTAAGCGCCATGGGAAGATGAATCGTCTTAAGTGACTTCCTGTATCTGCCATGGGCTTATATATATCACCATAATGTCTTTGCAAAATGTTGTCTCTATTAAAATATCAATACAGTAGTTTTCCATAAACAGCCTGCTTTAATTTGATATATAATACAACATATTTTAAGTCATAATTGTGACAAACCCCCACTTCCCATTTTATGCCATCCATTTTTGTTTGGTTCAAACCTACTTTTTGTTTTGCACTGAATCTGTTAAGTGACTGTGTTATATGGCATTATTATTCCTCAGCATCTTTTCCCTTCTCTGCCCATAATATCCTTCTTAAAAAGCACATCTATGTTCCATCACAATTTAATTGCCAAGCATTCACACCCCCAGATAGATCATCACAGCCTGGAGAGAATGGTGCTGCAGGGAATGACCACAGGAACCGGCTGACACTCAGGGCTAGACGGACATATCACCAGACTGCTACTGGCACCATTAGTATTGGGACTCTTTGCTGGTTGTTGAAGATGAGGACGAAATATCCTGAGTGTTGTGATGTCGGTTCTTGACCCAACTCACATCCACAGAGAAAAACAGACCACATACATCTTTTCAGTAAGTCATTTTTGTACTAGCCATTTTACGTTCTTCATGAGTTCTTAAAGAAAAGGGAAAATTTTAAATTTCAGCTGTAATGTGTTAATTTTCAACATTATCTAATGATACTTAACATATTAAAATAGGCTGCTTATTTTAATCCCTTTTCCAAATGCATGAAATCTGGTTCTGTCAATGGCTTATGCTCATTAATGAATTACACAACTATCATCAAGTGACATGCCCATTTTGAAGGTTGGCTGTGGTGAGTCTTCAACACCCACTTGACTTGTGTCTTCGCTGTGCATTTGCAAATATTTCTTTCAGTAATCTATAGATACTGCTCACCTAAATGCAATATTGCCTTTCTATTGCACACTGCCATGCCACTTTTCCCTTCAGTATATCCTGTAACAAAGAGCTGTGTCTCCTGTCATGATATTTTGTATTCATCTATATACCCAAACACTGAAAGTTCCAGTTTTATTTTTCATTGTTTATTCATTGTCCCTGTAACTGCACATATGAAAATGTAACATGTGATCACTCTTTTTAATGTTTAGATGCTAGAAACAGTTTCACACTACTTAATGGAGGTCAGTATGGCTGAATGGATAAGAACGTGTGTTCTTAAACATCCAAGGTGCTGATGCCGAGGTAAGGGGTTCAAAACCTACACTGGACAGTTGGATTAAAATGTTGATCTATCGTCCTTGACTTGGGGACATAAATTACAAGTACTTCTGAAGTCAGAGTGGTTTGCCTGATGGCAAGGGTCACGGTTAATAGGGAAAGCTAATCCACACGCAAAATTCAGCCCAGAAATACCAGAAGTAGTGTGTATGGATTACGCTTGAGTTCAAAGCAAGCGAGCACCAAAAAAAAAATACTGAATGTTTTTTTGGCTTTTCTATTCTCCTCATTATTTTTATCATTAACTGTCATACCATTCACTTTAATTTTCACACCTGACTTGGGAATATCTTTATTAATAAACACAGGTTTGTTTTCTTTATATTAATGCTTAAGCCATTTTCATTACTTGATATGTGTAGTTGGTTTACTCAATATTGTTGATGCTTCTCTTGAAGCCAACTAAACTAATGGATGTCTTCTTCTCTTCCTCCATTTACCCCAGTGAAGTGTTGTGAGGAGATGTAAAGATCTTTAATGCACTCCTTCAAATGCTGTTTGTAAGTTGGTATTGATTTCTCTAAGGTTGTTCTTGATACCATAATTCCATCTTTTATGTGGTTTTTCCCTTGCTTTGTATCCATTATAGGATGAAGAATGACATGTGCGATGACTTGGATTAAAGTGAGGAAGAGTTGCGTAATTCGTCGACCTCACTCTCTCGCCTGAGTCCATCTGAGTCCAGTGGCAAGACAAGTCGAGACGACTGGAGACGAATACAGGTGCAGTGGATGACCAGGGCGCTCTACATGCCTTGCCGTGCTCATTACGTTCCACAATGCTTTGCAGGTAAATGCCGTCTTGCCCGCTGAATCAGGAATGATTTCTTCCGCGCAGTTTGCCGAATCCTGTCTTCACATGCTGGGTAGGCATACCCTAGTTTACCGCTTGGTTTGACACCAAATCGGCTACCAATGCCTGGTTTAGCCAGCCTCTCACAGCTGTTGCCCGGGGGGTGGCCGCTGTCGCATGCTGACAGCTACTAGGAGCCACAGGCACGAGCTGGGTGTCAGGCTTGGATCAGTGGGGGATGGGTCCTGAAAAGGAGATGAGAGTCATCCTTACCAAAGGTGCTACCAATGCCTGACACCTCGTACCCCCCAATGAGGGGGGGGGCATGACACCTGGGAGGCTGCAGCCAGAGGCCGAAATTCGTGGCGTGCATCATTACGCAAGGGTGCAGTAATATGTGAGGAAACCAGGACTGCAAGAGCTGTGAAGAAAAGGCAGGACAGAAAAACCACTGCAGGAAATCCTCCTCCAGAAACGTCAAGCATTCTTTGCCCACATTGTCAAAGAACATTTCGAGCCAAAATAGGCCTTATCAGCCATCTTAGAACCCACGGCTCCATACCTTCAACCCCACTGGATGAAATGAATGGTCATCATCATTCTTGATGGACAAACATCATAACATCCATTATATGTCTTCAATGTGGCTCTTTGTGGCAGATGGTACCAGGGCATCCTTGTGAGATTGCCAAACCATTTAACTGTTGTTCTTTAATGAAGTGCATGACTGGTTTTGGATCTAGTCGCTATTTCTAATTTCCCCATTCCTAATTCTATCTCTCACAGTTACATCCGCAGCTCTTCTAAGCTATCTCATCTCTGTTGTTATGATTTTGTGCTCATTAGTTGCAGTAAGAGCCCATGTCTGACACAGGTAGACATAACATCGGCCAAAAAATCGTTCTGATGAGATTTGTTTGAGGTCTTACAGCCGGCTCTGTGGCGAAGGGGCTACGAAAGCAGTTCGTAATCCTGTATACCTGCGTTCAAAACACAGCTGCGGGCGATTTGGCAGCAGACTGTCTTGCGTTGGTGTTTTATTAAATGGCATGGCCGCCGGTCATTCAGAAAGCAATGGCAAACTACAGAACGTAAACTTGCCAAGAGATCACAGTAGGAAAAAATTCTGGTGTTGACTGCGACATCCCGTAAAGGATGTGCAATTAACTAGCTTTAGGTATCGTTCTATGCGACTTTTGTATGTGAATCTTATAATCATCACCAATGCAAAGTCATAACCTTTCTGCTTAAGTCAGTTACAGTTGTTAAAAATACAAATAATATATGAAATGAACGCACATTTAATATCTACTTTCTAAGGACATCAACTAGGAAGCCGGGTAAGCAATATAAAAATAACTTTGTAAGGATGTCTGAGATAAGAAAGATGTTCTAGTTACCTGGCCCACCAGAAAATAATGATGATGCTGTTTTGTGAGTACACACTCCCGATGTTGACTCTGAGAAACTTGACCTGGCATGGGCTGTGTTTATTTCTTTCGATTTTTTGATTGGCGTTGATACAGTTGGACTTGGTAATTTTGCACCTGTTTCAGATTTTATCTCACGGTGATTTGAACTATTCCTGGACAAACTAGAAGCTTTAACTTCAACATGATTTAAATCATCCTTCTCTTCAAATTTTATATCATGAATGGTGGACTTAATCGCACATTCAACTTCTTTAGAAACTGCAGCACATTTCCTGTGGTAATCTGCATCATAGTCACAGGCACAAATTGTTTCTGCAGTGGATGAGATGTCATTGAGTAATGCTTGCTGCTTGGAGATTGTATTATTTAAGGTGTCACTCACGGGTCTGTCTAAAGGATCATGCTGTGCCAAAGGGGCCCTTGTTTCATTCACCCCATCAACAAGTGAATCACAGAGTTTGTTTACACTTCCAATCCTTGATAATCTTCTTGCTGACCTTGAAGAGATTATTAGATGTCTGTCTCTGACAACTGAATTTGACATGTCTAAACCTGACTTCAACTCAGAAACACTGGTATTATTTCGTGCAGTATCCACAATTATACTGCCTCCTATGGCCCCTTTATTAGTAATGCTAGCGATTGCTTTACCACTTGCATCAATTTCTGCGTTACTAGATGTTATTGTTCTCTCAGTGGCTGGCAAGCCATGAACCAAAAACGGAGATCTTCTTGCAGGCTTTTCCGTCTGATCTGCACAACACAAAATATCACTGTCTGTTGACATGCAGTGACTCTGAAGTTTGGAATGGCCACAGTTATGACAGAAACTCAGACTATATTGTTCTGAGTGTTTCAGAATGTCATTGTCGAATTGTTTTATTTTTGCAGAGCCTTGAGAATCATCTTGCCAAGTTCCTATACTCTCTATCCCGCTATCAGATGGAGCAATGCTGTGATCAAGATGTTTCACGTATGAAATGTCAGGCATAATGTCATAACTAGGCGACCTTGATGTTTCAGTGTTAGGCGAATCAGATTTCTCATTGCCTTTAAGAGGAACCTTCTCTGGTGACAAGTCTTCATCATTCTGTTTGCTGTTTCGGTCAGTGTTTCTAGTTTTCTGCTTTGATATCTTGTTTTCAGGTGCTGTTCTGTTTCCTGGACTACTCTTTGAATAACAGGTTCCCATTCTCTACAGCTGCATTAGATACACCTGAAATGAAATGAGTTATATATAGAAGCAACCATCCAAAGTATGCATCAGTGAGATTATCATAAATCGTCATTATAAACAAGATCAACTATTCGATATTATCATCATTGGGTGTATAAATATGATCAACTATTCAAATAACCAACTATTCTAAGTTAGTGAATAATTTTTGCTTCTGTGAAAAGTGAATCCAGTTGAGTTAAGTTGAGCTAAGAACCAACATCACTGCACTCAGGACATTCCCATACGTGCTCCATCCCCTCATTCAACAGCCAGTGAAGAGGTATCATCATACTACTAATCGTTTATTTTAGTTCTCTCAGCGGTCCATAGAGTTTATCCTATCTCCCACTGTTGTCTCTCTAGGCCAGAAGGTGTGCCTAGATATGTTGTATTTTGGGCAGTCTTGGAGTATGTGCTCTGCTGTCTGCGATGCCAATCCACATGTGCACATGGCTGATTCACCAATCTTGAATTTTGTATGCATGTGGCTGTGTAATCTATTGTGACCTGTTCTGAGGCGCAGAATAATGATTTGTTCTGGTCTGTCCATAATGTGGTAGTAATCTTGAGCAGGTTTTGGTGGCTTTCTGACTGATTTGATCATTCTTTTCTTTTGGTGGTATGTAACGGGTACATTAGGCTGTTCTTCTTTTGCTCCTTCCTTAGCTAATTGATCAGCTCTGTCATTTCCGGGTATTCCACAGTGGGATGGTATTGTACCAGTGTAAAGGACCAACAAAGACTGGGTTTTAATACAAATACTGTTTATTTTCTTGACGATGACAACATGGCTTCCTTCCAGTTCTCAGGCGGGATGTTGACTGCTCCCTGACAACCCACTACGTCACGACTTGAGCATCTCCCCTCGCTTTCACTCCCGATGCTCAATAGTGCTGTAGCTTTTTCCCACTAATACTCCACTACTGTTACACCTCCCCATGTTAATTAAAGAATTTTTCCTATAAAAGGAAAAAATCTTTACTCCTAATCCCCTTACTCTATTCCCCCTTTTTCCTTAGCTCTCACAGTTCCTCTAATCTTCCCCAAACCAACTCCAACTTAAGTAAATATTCTATTCTTTAACTCTTTCCCCTGCTATATAGTCATCCCACTTCTTCTTCGTTTCTGACCCTTCAAACAAACATAACATATTTACATATTCTTAATAACCTTTAAATCTCAACTTTATACAATACATCATAACACGTCTTCTTAAATACTCCTTCTTCTCTTCATAAGCAATCTGCTTAAAATTTCAAACGCTAACACCAACTCCTTATTTTTATCACCAACACTACTACTTCCCCACTTTCAACTAACCTGAAATCACTTTCACACGATAGGAAGACAAAGAATCGGTGGCCACTGGTATTTAAAAGAAACAGTAGAACTCTTCCACACAAAGACCACACTCAGCTAAATCACACACCCACTACGTCACGACTTGAGCATCTCCCCTCGCTTTCACTCCCGATGCTCAATCGTGCTGTAGCTTTTTCCCACTAATACTCCACTACTGTTACAGTATCCACTGTATGGTGACCTTATGCTGACTACTAAGTTCAGAAAGTAGTGTCCTTAGTACTGGCAATTTCCCAGACAGGAGCGCCTCGAGTACTGATTTTGCATCTGTCAATAGCACCACAGGTTGTGTACCATGGCTGGTGTTTAGTAATTTCAGCATCATAGTTATGGCAGTACTTTCCTGTTGGTACTCTGGCCATGTCCCTAGTATTATTTGCGTATTCTATGTACACTCCCGCTCCTCCATTTTGAACAGCATTTTGTGCTGATCCATCTGTGTAGACTTGGATCCAGAGGTCCTGTGGGTATTCTTCATCAAGGAAGCTGAGAGTGGCTGTTCTGAACTGTACACCGTTCTGTTCTTCCTTGTCAAATATTCCTCTCACATTTAAGTGGATTTGTAGTGATAGTCTATGTTCATCTTTCCATGGAGTTTGCTCTGGAATAGTTTTCAGGGGGATACCAACTGTGGGCAGATCGATGGTTTCTCTGCAGAGTCGTTTGGCCTGGTGGATAAAACTGTTTCTTTTCAACTGCCCCATAGCTAAGTTTTCAAATCTGTTCTTCATAGAGTGGCTTGGCAAGCTGAGGAACTTTTCTGCTTGTATTAGCGTTTTCGTATCTCTGCGCTCTCTCATTGCTTGTGTCCTCCCCATCTTCTCCACCTCCACTACAGAAGTTGATCTCACCCCTCCTGTGGTGACTGTGCTTGATTTTGCACCTTGTCCAGCTCTTGTTGTTTGGTTTTTTATCCTGAACACCACACAATTGACCCACATTCCTGGTGTGGTTGGATGCTCTGTTGATAAACTTTGCTAAGTATTTTCCCACTGGCTCCCCATGTAGTTCCACTTAGTTTTCTCAGGATGGCTATTTTCCTTCTGGCTTTTGTTACTGCTTGGTTGATGTGCTTTCACCATGTCAGCCTGCCATCAAATGTTACTCCAAGGTATGTTGGTTCTTTATCTTTTCTAAGGGGTATTCCATTTATATTGATGAACCCTGCCTTTTGTTTTGGAGAGAGGATAAAAAGAGTGGTGCTGCACTTGTCAGTACTTATGCTGACACACCATCTATTTGCCCATGCAACAAATGCATCTACAGCTCTTTGTAGCGATCTCGTGGCCACTGATGCATGTTCATTTGTGCTCCATAGAACCAGGTCACCAGCGTACATTGCTGCTTTAATTCCATGCGGTAGATTAGCAACAAGATCATTGATGAAGATTAGAAAAAGTGTGGGGGACAAAACTCCGCCCTGGGGAATATTGTGATGCAGTAGTAGTACTTTCTTGCTCTTGAGTTAGTCTATCTGTACTTGGGCTCTTCTGTTGTGCAAGTATGCTTTCACCCATTTGTACATTCTTCCATTCACTTTATAGTTTCTCAGTTTCTTCATCAGACCTTCTCTCCAGACTTTGTCAAAGGCTTTCTTCAGATCTATCCATGCAGCAAGCATCAGCTTCTTCAGCTCTTGGAATGCATCCTCAATTTCTTGAGAGAGGTAGGTTGTCTGATCTTCCGTAGAGTAGCACTGCCTAAAGCCAGCCTGCTGTAGCACAAGGATGTTTTCACTTTCAATGTAGTACCACTGCAGCCTGTGATTGATGATGCGCTCCATTGTTTTGCAGAGACAGCTGGTGAGGCTAATTGGTCTGTAGCTGGAGGCAATGGAACTATCTTTTCCTGATTTTAAGAGGGGTATCATGATTGCTTCTCTCCAGGCTCCTAAGGTCCAGCTGTTATTGAAGATCTGCAACAGCTTTACTTTGGCCTCTGTTCCTATGTTCCTGATCATTTCATTGGAGATACCATCAGCTCCTGGTGACTTTCTCATTTTCAGTTTTGATATGGCTAGCTCCAGTTCGCTGATTGTGATAGGTGCCTCCAGAACCTCATGTACTGTTTCATTCTGTCCTGTATGTTGCCATTTCTCTTGAATCTCTTGTTGTTTCTCTGGACTGATTTTGATATTGTTATCTTGTGCGAATGAGTCCGCAAAATGGTCAGCTGCTTGCTTTCCTGTTAAGATGTTTCCGTCTTTATGTAGTTTCTCCCTGTGCCCTCATCGTTAAGTTGTTTTATTAGCTTCCACAACTTCCTTGTGTCTCTTTCAAACTTCAATGACTCTTGTTTTCTCCTGCCACCTTTTCCATCTAACCTGCAGCTTGGCCCTTTGAAATTTGGCTTTTGCGTGCTGGTATTTATTGTGGTACTCTTGGCTGGGTTTAGCCTCTGTTTGTTTTCTACACAGTTCCACATCATTATGCAACTGTTCTAGTTCAATACTCCAGTAGGGTTTATAATTTTTACGGGCGTTTACGGGCTCCTCTTGGTAATTTTTCTCGTGCTGCCTGTAGTATGCATTTCCCAAACTCTTCAGCTACTTTATTTATGTCTTTCTCAGTGTTCAGGTTTCTAACCAGTATGCTGGTGTGATGCTTGTACATTGCCCAGTCTGCTTTCTTGTAGTTTCACTTCGAGAGGGTACTGCTTTCACTTACAAGCTCATTTTCTACAGTTAGAAAGACTGGCCGATGGTCATTGCCACCAAGCTGTTTCCCAACAATTCGTTTAATGTTCCACTCCTGGTCTGGTGAATGAAAAGCCAGGTCAGGTGTAGTTGTGGTGTGCCATAATCTGGAGTAGACGGTAAGTGGGTCAGACGGCTTGTTAATCAAGATGAATCTATTCTCATCCCCTGCCAGTCTCTCTCCTCTCTGGTCCATGTGATCATAGCCCCAGCTCTGCGAGTGGCTGTTGAAGTTGCCACACACAATAATGTTTCGAAGTGACTATTCATACCTCGGCTATGAATAAATTATCCCTTTATTCATAGTGGAACTTTCCTGGCTGGTCACGTGATTTGCCAAGTCACGTGACTTAACTTATGTGACGTCATCGGGACATGAGTGTGGCTATGTTATATATTTTTGTTGATTCAAAATCGTATCCTCAGTAGCACAGTGGTAAGTGTCTCCGCCTGATAAGCGGGAGCTGTTGGTTCGATTTCCTGCCGGACACTATTTTTAAAAAAAATTCTTCAGGAATTAATTGGGTGAAAGCGACTTTTTAATAAACAAATATTAGGAACTATGATTATGAACTGATATTTTAAATATTTGTTTATCGACGTTATTTCTTTTTTGTCACTTATCTTATTTATATTATATAAAAGATCACTTTTTTATGTCTTTCAACACATCTTTCTCATATCTCTGTCTCTCACACTAGCTTCGTTATCTATCTCTCTCCTCTCTCTTTTCAACCTGCTTCACATATACCAGGTTTTCCTGCACTTTATATGAGTAGCATGTCCTTATTTATTTGTTAATTCATCAGGCCAGTCAGTCGAAAGCCTGATGTTTTAATTGCCTAATCAAGTCTCTCTGAGGCGACGCATATTACTGTCAGCTTGGACCGGAATGATCAGGACATAAATAGTAAGAAATAGTAGGTCGGTAATGTAAAAAAAGATGGATGCCTGTAAACAGTAAATGTACAGAAACGCAAGTTAAACAATTCTTGAACACGCCTGGGGACACAATTATTTGTACGGAGTGACTATTCGTAATTCCATTGCGAATAGAAAAAAATTATATTCGCAATGGAATTGTGAATAGAGAAAAATTATATTCGCAATCGAAGTAGGTCACATGATTATTCCTATGTGTGTATCCATATTACAATATTTTGTTGATCTGTTAAAGTGTACTCAGTAGCGTAGTGGTTAGTGTCTCCGCCTGTCACGCAGGAGCTCGAGGTTCGATTCAACGACGGGGAGGCAACTTTTTTTTTTTCCATTTTCAGGAATTAGGTGACACCAATGCTAGTCTGATGATTTCGTTTTAGGCATATGTTTTCTACGGATTTTGTGTATTAGGTGTTGTTTATCTTGCTGCACAAGAATCTGCGCACTTGTCTTTCTGTTCTTATCTGTCCTCTACTGTCTTGGGAAAGGAGCTTAGCCACCCGAACGCGAGTTCTTCTCTCTCTCTCTCCCTCTCGCTCTAAGTCTCAATCTCCCACCTCTCCCTTTCTTGTCTTTACCATTCTTTAATGTCTTTCAACACATCTTTCTCATATCTCTGTCTCTCACACTATCTTTGTTATCTATCTCTCTCCTCTCTGTTTTCCACCTGCTTCAGATATACCGAGCATTTCCTTATCCTTGTTTATTTATTAATTAATGAGGCCAGTCAATCGAAAACTTGGTATTTGAATTGCCTAATCATGTCTCTCTGAGGCGAAGCATATTGCTGACTGTCAGCTTTGACCAGAACAGTGTCACTCAGAGAGGATGCTATGGAGGCCATAGAAAGTATCAAATTGAGAGAATCATCACTGCTGCGATATTATCAGGACATAAATAGTAGGACTTACCGTCCTAACAAATATGGATACCTGGTAACAGTAAGTGTACAGAAACGAAAGTTAACAATCCTTGAACTCGCCTGGGGACAGAATTATTTTTAGGGATCGTTATTTGTATTGGGGATACCAGTTCTGAAAAATTATCCTTGATATTTAAACAGGAATAACGTAAAATGTAAAAATAAAACGGGATGCCAAAAGAACGGACAGAAGTAAGAAGAAGAGTGATTCATTAAGAAATACGGAGAATTCGGCAGAATTAAACTCACAACAGTGAACATTCCTATTTAAATTAACCATCTTCTTAGACTTCTTAATGGCCCAAACTAAAATTGACTAGTGAGCAGACGCTGTGACATGTTTGTTACTTCCCGCAATTCGATTGCGAATATAATTTTTTTCTATTCGCACTTCCATTGCGAATATAATTTTTTTCTATTCGCAATGGAATTGCGAATAGTGCCTCCCTTATTTGTATTGGGGATAACAATCTGGAAAATTATTCTTGATATTTAAACAGTCATACTTCAACTATGTATAAAGTATCCCTTTACTCATACTTCAGCTATGTATAAAGTATCCGTTTATTCATACTTCAGCTATGTATAAACTCTCCCATAATGTTTTCTTTTAATGGTAGTGTGTCCAGTGCCTGTAGGCGGTCACTTGGACAGTAGTAATTGATCAGATGAAGGTCTGTATTGCCTGTCTTAAGTTTAAGTGTCTGATACTCAGCCCCTTCCATGTAAACTTCAATTTGGGAAGCAGTGATGTTATTTTTTTTACAAGGATCAGTATCCCATCCTTTCACCTGTCCTTTCGGTCAGATCGGTAGCACTGGTAGCCTCTGATTTTGAAGGCTATATTTTTACTGAGCCGAGTTTCTTGCAAGCAACATAAGCTTACTCTTTCTTGGTCCAAGATGTTTTCTAGTTCTATTTTTTTGTTGCTGACTCCCTCCGCATTCCAGTGCATTATTTTTAATCCTTGTTTGGTATGGCCAGACGCTATATTCTCAGGTCCCCTGGCTCCACAGGACGTTTGAGAAGAACCTCCAGTAGTTGTAGTTGGGTCCTTTCGAGGCATAGGGCCAGGCACTGCACCTGCCTGGGGGTCCAAAGCAGGGCAAGCACTATAACATTTAGCAGTAGTCGACAGATTTTATGGTGTGACCTCCTGATTTCTGTGGTGCGCCTCCTGAATGGTTGCCTTTGTTTTCAGCAACTTTTCTTTGCTAGAGCAGACTGTGGTCTTACTCGAGTTTAGGTGTGTAGGCACGCACACACGTGTCTGTGCATGCATGAATGAATGTGCATACATATCTAGAGCGTTCTGGTTATTTTTCAATGCCAGTGACTCGCCGCCGCTCCTTCTCCTGTTAGTTAAAACAGGTCCGCCACGAGAATGTCAGGAGTTGGACTTTTGCTGCAGTGGTGATGAATGCACGAGCCATTGAGGTATTTATGCAAGGTTGGGCGCGCTCACCCCAACCCCGCCTCTGGCTACATAACAGCAAAATTTGGAACCCAAGTTCTTGACTTTTCTCTCAGTTTTGAGATTCTTCCAGAACCCTTGCTGATCGGATCAGCGTTGAATGACGTTGAGGGGGATCAGTGATCCCCCTCAACGTCATTCTTTCCATTTACAGGTTTCAATCTATTCCCCTGCCTTCTCCACCTGGTCCTACAGGCGTTCGACCACCTCTCCCTTGTCCATAGGTAATCTACGACCCAGAGGTGCATTCCCTGCCAGCAAAAATTACTAATAAATATGAACCTGTTCAAGTGTTCATTCCTGCATTCCCCGGCACTCCCGCATGGCCAGGACAAAAACATCCATACAATTCTGACAATTCACAGTGACAATCTGTGAATCCAATTCCGTGATAATAAGATTAATGTGTTTCTTTATTTTCATTCGAGTGTGTTGTAACTGAATATATCATTAATATTAGTAAAAAAACTACACGATTAAAAGTAAAAGATTTTTAATTAATATTTATTTAATATTTTTTTGTTAATTATCAATTATGTCCTTTTATTTTCATTTTTCTCAATTCAATTCATTTCCTCAAGTTTATTTTCGACATTCTAAACTAACTGCATTCGTTCACTATAATACCTACAAATATTGCTAAAACCACAACTTACCAAGCACAAAACAATAATCTCACACGCCTGAAATAGATATTTATCTACCAAACCCGAAAATACTGTACCTTACCTTCTTCCCACTGACTGTGTGCAAAACAACAACAACGGAAGTCCCAGTTGGCTATTGAGAGGTAACTTCCTGCTTAAGATGTTCGGAGTGACGGGGAATGCCAATAGGGCCAGTATTGTTTAAGATAACTCTATATATGAGATGGACTCCCTGGCTAAGGTGGTAACATCTTTCTCCGGAATCCCGTATATCCACGTAGGGTAACGCTGCTGCGCGAGATTCGGTAGCGGATCGCGTTGCACTCGTTACTTACGGGGTATGTGAGCCGATCGCTCAGAATGTAGTGGCAAACTACTGAGCGTAATCTTGCCAAGAAATCAACAACATCATCATCATCTTCCACTTTTGCCGTCAAGCGTCGTGGAGTGGAATAATTTGCTCCCGGTGGTCGGCACTTGATAGTGTCATTCCGTGTGATTGTACAAAGAATGTCTTTGATGTCGTCAATACATTTTCTTCTTGGACGTCCTCTTGGTCTCGTCGCAGATGATCTTTGATGTAAGGCCAGTGATGGTAGTTGCTCAAGAAATCAACAACAGCGGTAAAATGCTGGTGTTGACAGCGATGTCCTGTAAATAGGAATTAGGATATGCGAAAAAAAAAAAAAATAATGCGCTGAGTGTCTGTGATGACAGTTCCATTAAATTTGTAAAGACAATGCTGGAATATGCGGTGACGATGAAATCACGCGTGAGCCAGCAGTGTCTTCATATCATGCCAATAGTCCGTAGTACTTTAATAAGCGGTCTTATTTTTCTTATAATCCATGCCATGTGGCGTTGGCGATCATGTCTGTCCACAGCTTTCTGTCTCTTGTGCTGTCAATCATTTCTGATGCCAACGTTCCTTCATGCCATGATGTTAAACTGTCAGCATCTTCTCTCTCGGTCTCCTCCTCTCCCCCAACTTTCCCGTTGTGACGACAAGCTTCAGCTTTCCTCTTCTCCCAAAGAATGTTGGCTGTCTTGTGACTCTAGTGACCAATTCTCTTTGTGAGTTAACTTCTTTCCAGATATCTTCATTGCTCTTTCTATCCATCCATTGTGTTCCCACCATTCTTCTATAAAACCACATCTCTGCAGTTTCCACATAATTCCTCATTTGTCTGCTATTTGTCCACGATTTGCTTCCGTACATCAGGATCGATTCAATATAGCTCTTAAGAATTCTTTTCCTTTCCTCGATGAACAAAGATAAATTTCAGAAAATATTCATCTTATGAAATTCTGCCTTTGCTTGGGCTATATTTAACTTCTTGAATGCATCTCCCATTGGCTGTTATTACAGTACCCAACCAGTTAAATACATTGACATGGTTCCTATTGGTTCCATTCACTGTGATGCTATATATGGGTATAGGCCTACAAGTTTCCTTTATAATAACCAATAGCCAATAGGGGTCGGTGTGGTTGAGAGATTGAATGCGATTAAATTTTATCTTCTGACTGTGGCATGTTGGTTTCGTTCCTCACGCTGGTCAGCTGGATTTAAAGTTGACTTCTTGTCCTTGACTCGAGGACATAAATTACAAGTACCTCAGAAGTCGGTGTGGCTTCGCCTGATGGCGAGGGACACTGGCAATATAGGAAGATAACACTCACGTACAAATCAGCCTATTAGAATTAGAAATAACAACTACTAATAGTAGCAGTAGTAGTAGCAGTAGCAGCAGTAGTAGTAGTAGTAGTAGTAGTGGTAGTAGTAGTAGTAGTAGTAGTAGTAGTAGTAGTAGTAGTAGTAGTAGTAGTAGTAGCTGCAGTAGTAGTAGTAGTAGTAGTAGTAGTAGCAGCAGCAGCAGCAGCAGCAGTAGTAGTAGTAGTAGTAGTAGTAGTAGTAGTAGTAGTAGTAGTAGTAGTGGTGGTGGTGGTGGTGGTAGTAGTAGTAGTAATATTAGTAGTAGTAGTAGTAATATTAGTAGTAGTATTAGCAGAAGTAGCTCGTGTCCAAGCCGAGGGAAAAAAAAACACACACACACACAAACACACACACACACACAAACACACACACTCACACAAGTCACACAGGAATCTGCTATGGGAATGTGAAGTGCTAGGACCATCACAATTTGTAGTGCCTGAGTGCTTGAGTGCCTGAGTGCTTGAGTGCTTGAGTGCCTGAGTGCTTGAGTGCCTGAGTGCTTGAGTGCACGGCGATGTAGGTGGTCAATCTTTCTTCTTTTTTTAGCACGACAAGCTTATGAGTCGAACCCTCGTCCGACCGAGCTTATGACATCAAAAGTGAAATCTCTTAACGATTCCTTCAACGCGACTGCTTGAGAATGGTACGCTGCTCAAAATATTAATACACACGTTAGCGCCCTCTGATATAAGTTGATAACTATGGCGTGTTTTACAAATCAACTAATGAAACCTAACTCTTCATGATACAGATTAGGATACTAAAATGATGATTAACTGTCATAAAAAAAAATAATCCTGTCAAATATGAAGAAATTCACAGAAAAGTCGGAACATTGTGTAAGGAGGCAAAAAAAAAAAAAAAAGCGTGGCTTGAGAAAAATTGCATAGAAATTGAAAAACAATACAACAGTAAAAATACAAAATTAATGCACAAAATAATTCAAGAGCTTACTAATAAAAGAACACGTACATCAAAAATCAATCAATCAATCACGTGCCATGCCGGAAAGCGTGGGTGGTCATGACTCGCCATTTCATTCGATCACCAGAGTCGTGGATCAGCTCAGTGTTCATATCTCGACCATGCCCTGTGGCCAAGCCATCCAGGTATTTACTTCTCAGTCTTCCCCTTGGTCTGTTCACTTCGATCTTGCCAGTTGTCACTAAGTTCTCCCATTTCTTCTCATAACATGTCCAATAAATTTTGACTGTCTACGTCTAATTTCTCTAATCATAATCGAAAAAGATCAGATTTTACATGTATGGTCAGATTATGTGAAAAACCTTCATGATGATAACAAAGAAGAACAGTACGATATTCGAAATATTAATGAAGGACCATCAATTTTGAAGATGCGGGTTCATATTGTTCTTAACCATATGAAAACTGGCAGGGCCCCGGATCAGACAACATCACAACAGAAATGATTAATTCTTTAGAAGAATATGGAATAGATCAAGTCACCAGACTGCTGAACACAATATATGATACTGGAGATATACCTGAGCAATTATGTAATTCTGTGTTTCCAAAGAAATCAGGAACTTGTGAATGTGATCAACATAGAACAATTAGTATAGTGAGCAACATCACACAGATTTTGCTAAGAATTATCATGCAAATAGTTAGAAAGAAAATACACCCCGAAATAGGAGAAGAACAATGTGGGTTTGTAGAAGGCAAGGGTACAGTACATGCTGAGAACAGTATAGAAGTAAATAAAGATGTACATCTTTGTTTTATTGACTACACAAAGGCTTTCGATAGAGTAAGACGTGTCAACATGATAGAGATTCTTGCATATCTACAAATTGACGGGAATGACCTTAGACTTGCAAAAAATATATTGGAAACAACAAGCTGCCTTCAGAACTGATAATACAGTAGGTCAACATCAGCCTATTAGGAGAGGTATGAGACAGGGATGTGTAACGTCTTCAGATCTGTTTTCCCTATACAGTGAAAATATTTTCAGAAATGTACAAGATATGAAAGGAATCATCATTGGGGGAAGGAACATCAATAACATTAGATATGCAGATGATACAGTATTGATTGCAGACAATGAGCAGCATCTGCAACATATAGTAGATGCGGTTGTGGCGCACAGTGAACAAGTAGGGCTTAGAATTAAATTGTATGAAGACACAGATTATAGTCGTCACTAGGAAGAACCAAATACCACAATGTAATATAAAGGTAAGTGGGAATATTCGTAAACATGTTAATCGGAACAATTATCTCGGAACAGTCATCACATCTGATGGGAGATGCCTTGAAGAGATTACAACAAGAAATACCATGGCGAAGGTAGCCTTTTGCAAGATGAAAAACATAGTGGCCCATAAAAAGATGTCAATTGCTATGAGAAAAAGAGCGTTGTGGTGCTACATAGAGCCTGTACTCTTTATATGGATGTGAAGCGTGGACAATGAGCAGTCAAGGTGAAAAACATCTGATGGCTGTGGAAATGTGGTTTCTGAGGAGAATGCAAAGAATACCATGGACAGACAGAAAAAGCAACGACCAAGTCCTACAAGAAACAAATGAAAATCGTAAACTGATTAGAGAAATTAGTCGTAGACAGTCAAAATGTTGTGGAAATGTTACGAGAAGAAATACATTAGAGAACTTGGTGACAACTGGCAAGATCGAGGGAAGAGAACAAGTGGAAGAGAGAAAGAGAGAGAGAGAGAGAGAGAGAGAGAGAGAGAGAGAGAGAGAGAGAGAGAGAGAGAGAGAGAGAGAGAGGGGTAAATACCTGGATGGCGTGACCATATGGCATGGTCGAGACAAGAACAGTGAGCTGATCCACGACTCTGGTGATCGAGTGAAATGGCGAATCATGACCTCCCACGCTTACCGGCATGGCACATGATTGAAGGATGAAGATGGTTATGCGTCGAAGTACACTTGCTCCTGCAGTCAGAGCTGTCGTCATTTGGAGGTGACTGGTTCAGATCCCGGTCAGCAACTACAGCTTTCAATGTTATATTGTTATCTGGAGTATTCTCTTAGCCTCTACTTCTGTCTTATACTTCTATGAGCGCCAAATAATACATGCGTGTTTATTTATGAACTAGAATTAATACCGACCAATGCGTTAGCCGACCATGTTTAGGGGATTGTATAAGAAAAGTAACAATGTAGCCTACTAATCAGGTCATAAGAGGTGACCAAGGAGGGTTGGTGTGAGAGTGGCTACCTCATCATGTAGGAAACGTAGCTGCACAATGCAACCAATCATGAACAAGTTTACAATGGGTTGGCATGAGTTGGTTGAGGGCCTATGAACCATTCAAAGATTAAAGACAGCAGAAGTGCGTTAGTAGGTATTTCGTAGCACCGTGGTACTTGGCTTCTATCCAAATCATCGTGGGTTGGAAGGAAAAGCACTGCAGCTAGTTCTGTAAGCATCGTCAACACGAATGGGTTGTCTCTCACTATGACCGTTGACTTTTTCACAGTATGTAAAGAAAATCACTGATTCAGTCGGCGTTCACAGAGATACATTCTCCATTCGTTTTGTTAGTCTTATTGCAGACCTCATTATTTAGTTCTGGGGTCGAGTTTTCATTGTGATCGTGTCACGTCCTGCTTTTTTATGCATTCATGATTCATTCCAACACATTGTGTTATGACCACTTCTATCATTGCAGTTATCTCCACGTCTGATGCATAGGAGAGAAATCTAAGATTACCAAAGCAAATCTCATAAGAACTGTTTTGTAGCCAGCATTATGATATTAATATCAAACATGGATGCTTACTGCTACTGATGAGCACGAAATCATAACAACAGAGACGAGATACCTTAGAATAGCTGTGTGATTTAATTAGGAATGAAGAAATTAGAGAAAGGCCATGTCTGAAACCAGTCATGCAATTAATTAAAGAACAAATTAAATGGTTTGGCCACATCTTAAGAATGCCTCGATACCATCTACACAAAGAACTACATTGAAGAAATATGATGGATACAGAGCAAAGGGAAGACCACGTAAAAGATGACGTGGTGGTATCAAGAAAAACCTTAGAGAAATTAATACTAACCTGGAGACCGCACTGGAAGGACCGTACAAATTATTACAATTCCCTGACAGCTTCACTGAGTTAACTGGAGGGATAGTAGAAGAAACAGAACTACGGTTATCCATTCCAAACAAGTCTCGGTAGTTTTTCATCACCGAACAATATGTCAATAGTTAAACAAGGTCCCACTGAATGAATAAATAAACTGATACTTAAAGTCAGCTTTACAAGAATGCAATCGCCGGTGATAGAATTAGCTGCTAAAACCTTCACCACACAGCAAAAATGACACAACAATACTAGAAAGCTTGATGAGGTGTGCTTTTTGCAATATGTGAAAAAAAAAAAAAGAAGGCACACTTGGTTTCTCTGGTGGACCCACGTTTCCGAGCCACATTTCGTCTGTTTGTTTGTTTGAATGTGGTTGTAGTTTCCTTGTTTGTTTGTGTGTATCTTGTTTTTTATTTACTAATGAAAGCATTCTTGTACGAACGTCCATTCTGTTAGTTGCTATTATGTTAGTGTAAAGCTGACCCATTCCACGTTCAGTTCCTAGTTAATGTATTAATTTTGATGTGTACAACATTACAGCAGTTCTACTTACCTCGTTTCATGTTTATTTCCCGACAGTACGTACACATTTGTTCTGGTTGCAGTTAGATCATTAAGAGTGGCTGAATCCCTCTCAGGTTTGAAGGCGGTCCTAATTATTACTGTCAAGGTCAGGTATTAGGCTGTATGTGTACATGAAATAGGAGACCGATAACTAGTACGAAAGCAATGGAATGGGTATACTATGATAACAATGACAACGAGTTAACGTAACATGGGGTCGAAAGATCTCAAAACAAGATAGGACATAAATAAGTTAACCTGTGTATCTACAGGCAAAGGTGTACCTATTGACCAAAATAGAAAGTCTGTTCAGCGAAAATATGAGGAAATGGGAATTACCCATGCTTGACTGATTTCGAACAAGCAATAAGCTGACGAGTGATTCGTTTAGTTAAACAATTGCGGTAGATTTTTTTTTCAGACAGACGGGACATGTATATTTGCTGTGAAAGAAAGTTGTTTTATGTGGTTGATTCGGTATTTGAGATTTAAATATTGAGAACAACCCACAACTGGCAACGCTGATCGTATTCTGGTATGAACCTAAGGCCCATCCACGTCAATGTGGAAGCACTAGACTCGAGTTTCGCTCTCATATGAGCTCGTCAGTATTGCATATCCTTGACCGGACCCGGAAACAAACCCCGGATCACTGGCGTGTGAAGCGGGTGTGTAACCACTAGACCACGCGGCACACGCTGGACGCGACCAAATTATCACAACAGAATATTACAACGTCACCCATCGTAGGCTGTAGCTCAAGATTTGCCCGATCGCCGCGACTGACATCCGTCAATCGATGTGGCCCCGAATGATCAGGTCTTCTCACTGGCAAGCAAGGCACAACAGGTCGCCTAAAGTCCAGTAAGCAATAATCAAATTGATGTATTTGGTTGTTTCGGGATTTGAGATTTAAATATTGAGCACAACCCACTACTGGCAACGCTGATCGTATTTTGGTATGAACTTATGGCCCATCCACGTCAATGTGGAAGCACTAGACTCGAGTTTCGCTCTCATTTGAGCTCGTCAGTAGTGCATATCCTTGACCGGACCCGGAATCAAACCCCGGATCACTGGCGCGTGAAGCGGGCGTGTAACCATTAGACCACGCGGCACACGCTGGTCGCGACCAAATTATCACAACATAATATTACAACATCACCCATCGATGGCTGTAGCTCAAGATTTACCCGATCGCCGCGACTGACATCCGTCAATCGATGTGGCCCCAAATGATCAGGTCTTCTTACTGGCAAGGTACACCAGGCCGCCTAAAGTCCAGCGAGCAATAATCAAATTGATTTATTTGGGTTGTGCTCAATATTTAAAGGGACAAAGACAACTCATCACAAGCATCAGATAGAGACAGTCGTCATTTGCGATCACATTATAAGAAGAGAACAAGAAGCACACGTTGTGACAACTGGACACATTTGTGGACAGAGAGATAGAGGAAGACGGTGACAGAACACCGCCTTTTGTCATGGTACGGAAAGATGCCAGAACACGATTTAATACGTGGTGCTGGAGAGCGCAAAACATGGAGAGGCTTGGTCGCCCAAGCCAGCCGGTAAATCACTGGATGATGATGAATATGGAATGCAAAGTAAATACCCCACATACATATGAAGAAAACGAGAAGCATGCTCTGAAGATCACAACTTCTACATGGGCATGAATAAACACACTGTAACAACTTGTTATCTGAAATAATTAGATACACCATACATTTTAATTAGATGGAAAACATACCAATAAAAAGCTGTCATCTGCAATGAGAAAAAGTGTTGTTTGTACACAACCTATATTGTTATATGCATCAAATATGGAGCCTAAGCAGATAAGCTGATAAGTATCTAATGGCAATGAAAATATGGTTTCTATGGAAAGCTCAAAGAATAACATGGAAGGGGGACACATAATGGAAACATAAATTCCTACATGAGTTTCACGTTTTATTTATACACAGGAAAACTATAAGCTAATTACAGAAATTAGACGCAGACAGTCAATATTATATGGGCATTTTATGATGAGGAAAAAAAAACAACTTGAAAATATAGTGACAACTGGCAAATTTGATGAGAAAAGAGCGAGGAGAAGACAAAGCGACATATACATGGATGGCTTGTCCACAGTGCATAATCGGGACAAGAACATAGACCTCGTCCAAGACTTTAGTGAACGCATTACATAACCTCCCTAGCTTATCAGCAGCTTACATGATGATCATGATGATATACCCCAATTATAGCACAGTAGGGTTGAACGAGACGCCGGCATGGCCAAGTTGAACGCGCTCGGACTTAAACATCATGTGTTCTTGTGGCCTGGTAGTGGGTTCATTGAACGCACTGGGCAGTTGGACTTAACGCTCACTTCTCGTTCAGAAAATGATAACAAAAGTAGAATTGTTTACAAAATCAACCTGGGGTTGAAAACAACGTCCTGCAAAGGAAATGCGACATACACAAAGGGCTTGAGCGAAATATGAACTTATTAAATTAGAAGATAATTCACACTGTCATAGTCTGCTGCAGTCACTATATAGTTACATTACACGGTGATTTGCTTGAAATTATGAGTTAAAAATATGTAAGTTTCCTCAACCAACACTAATGAAATCCTACACACAAAATGAGACTTACTGTGTTCTTCGAAGACGCTCAGTATTGTGACTATTGAATGATGACACGTGGATGCTGAAATGTTGTTTTACAATTCAGCTTATAAATGGAATGTAAAGGAGTTATTTATACGTGAGAAAACAACTCACGTGTTTGCGATGCAAGGTCCCACGGGATTGGCAAAACACACCATGTAATCTATAGCATATCTGAATGAAATATCGCTGACATTTAAATTCAAATATTATACATAGCCACGAGCCGTGAACAAGGCAATGACGCATGCATCAGTTAATAACACTGTTAAAACCTGCTGTACAACTCATGAAATAAGTTAGTTCGACGATGTGCAACAATACTTGTAGGCTAGTGAAGACTAGGGTTGCCCGATCTTGTGACTGAGAAACCGGAACGTTTCTCTTAGAATCAAAGATGTTATATTAATTATTACTGTCACTCATCATCATCATCATCATCATCATCATCATCATCATCATCATCATCATCATCATCATCATCATCATCATCATCATCATCATCATAATCATTCATTCTCTCCACAAATATCTGTCATTGGTCTTCCTCATCAACTCACGACAATTCGCAACCTGGTGATGTAATCATCTACACAGATGGCTCTGTGCTACGAGGTAAAAAAAAAGTGCTTGGGGCTTCGTGGCGAAGGTTGATGGACGGTGTTTGATGCAGGAGAGTCCGGCATATGACACCACAACATCTAGTCTGAGAATGGAGATGAATGCAGTCACAGCGGCGTTCCGCTGGTTGGAGAACAAACAGTACATGCATGTCGTGGTTGTACCGGACTCACAAAGTATCAGAGAAGGGTGAAAACAGCATGCTTTGGGTAGTGTGGCAGGCTTCAATTCAACAATAAGAAATAGAGAGCATCTGTTGGGGTTTTCCCCAGGACTTGCCGGTGTGATGGGACTAGAAGGGTCTGCACCACTTGGTGAGGTTTTAGTGCCTTGTTGAGGCCCTTTGGAATCGTGTGTATAGTGCAAAAGAACAGTTAGATATCGCGGTTTGGAGAGAATGGTGCTGCAGAGAGTGACCACAGGATATAACCGACACTAAGGACTCCGAGGAAAGGCTAGACGGACATATACTGCAACTGGTACCGTTAGTATTAGGACTTTTCGCTGGTTGTTGCAGAGGAGGATGGAGCACGTATGGGAATTTCTCGAGTACTGTGATGTCGGTTCTTGACTCAACTCATCTCAACTCAGTTCAGCTCAACCCAACCTCATCAACCCTGTTGATGATATTCATGCTTGCCATCGTCTCAGTCCAGCCACCATCATTTCTCTCGGTCTGTCGCTGCCTCTTTCCCCATTCATCGTCCCAGTTGTCACGTTTTCTAATACCTCTCTTCTCACTATATGAACAAAGAATGGTTTATGTCTCTTTCTTATAATTGTATTTATTATTCTACTTTCTACGTTAGCCCCATTAAGGAAATCGCTGTTAGTTCATCTGGTAGTCCAAGGTATTCGCAACATTCGTCCCAGGAACTACATTACCATTGCATCAAAGCTGTTTCCTAATCTGTTAATTCACGTTTTAAGATTCACTGCTATACAGCAAAACACGTTCTATATAACATTTCAGTATACTTTTTCTGATAGTCAATAATACTAGGATTTATTACACAGGATATTTTTCATTTTCTGAAATACAGTTTTTGCTTGACAAATTTTGCTCTTTTAACCTCAGTTACAAATTAAATAGTTCTACCAACTTTAAAAAACTAGAAACTAGTCGATTAAATTAAATATTTCATTTGGTGGGGCGGGAGGGGGGGGGGGGAGGAGGAGGAGGAGAGGTGGGATACAACCAGGACGAACTGGCGTCCCGAATGCATTTTTCTGGATAGTGAATTATTTTATTTAAAAAAAAAAAAACCTGGACTGCCGAGGTAAACCAGGACGATAGGCAATCCCAGTAGAGATAAGTCAGGCGAACATAATAATTTCTGCTACCGAGTCCAAATTTAACTGCCGCCTGAGAATAAAATACATATGTGTAAAGATGTATACACGTACAAAGCACGGCTCAATAAGTTGTGTCATTTTAATTTTTAACAATGGGGGAATCTCCCTGGGCATTAGGAAGTCTGTTGTCATTCACACAACTAAAAACCACGGAGCGAACCATCACCAACCCTGGCCTGATCCCAGCCAGTCTGTACATGTTGTCTTGAATTATGACACGGCGACGCCCTGCTATAGAGGACAGCGTGGCATAGAGGTTTAACATCATAATAATCATCATATGCTATGCCGATAAGCGTGGACGAGCATGGGTTCGCCAACCGAACTAACCATCCAACCCAACCAACACAACTAAACAACCAACTATCCAACCGAACCAACCATCCCAACCAACAATCCACCCAACCATCTGAACCAACCAAACCAAATGAAACAACCCAACCCAACCAACCCAATCAACCATCCAACCCAACCAAAATCAAACTGAACCAACCATCCCTACAAACATTTCACCCAACCAACCCAACCAACTCAATCAGCTAAAACAACCCAACCCAACCAACCATCCAACCCAACCAACCGAAACAACCCAACCCAACCAACCTAACCCAACCAACAAACCAACCAAACCAACCAAACCAACCAGCCCAACCAGCCCAACCAACTATCCAACCCAGCCTGCCATCTAATCCAACCAAACCAGCCAACTTGTCCAACCCAACAAACCAACCATACATCGCAACCAATTCAACCAACTCAACCAACCAACCAGCCAACCAACCAACCCAACCAACCTAAGCAACCATCTAACCCAACAAATTGAACCAATCCAACCAACCAACTAACCGAACCAACCATCCAACTCAACCACCCAACTAACCCAACCCACCCCAATCCACCCCAACCCACCCACCCAACCCAACCACATAAACCCGACCAATCCAACTAATAATGGAGGTAGAATTCTTAGCATGGTGGCTTTCTCAATTCTTTCCTCTTGTTTCGTAAATGTTTCAATGTCAACTTATTTCCATACACATCATTTTACCCACAACAGAAGTAAAGGACGTTCAAAGGAGGAAGAAGAACTGAAAGTGCTCACCAGATAACAGGCAGAAGATTGTAAAGTTTGCTCGGTCTCATCATCAACATGTGCTATAGCGGACAGGCGTGAGATAATGTGCCACAGCGAGCTGTTTCCTGTGATCTTTATAAGAACAATCACAGAACATCTTCGGTGCCACTTTGCAAAACCATGCTGAATTGTGTTCCTCTGTCGACCTCTGTCTCGAATCTCTTAAACAATATACGATGGTAGGTCAAAAAGTTATGCATCACAATTATTATCTCAACTAACGATAGAAGCATTAAATGTGCATCAATTTAAATTTACAATCTCTTGAAAGTGTATATCAAATTGCAAATCAGTAAACCAATTCTAACCGCGACACAAAATCGTTAAAATAGCAGATATATAAATGGCGTACATTACAAGCAGAGTATTGTTATAGAAGTTTTGATCGCATAGAAAGAAGTTAACATTCACAAAAGTTTGTGTGCTGTTTATGGCACTTTTGTAATCGATAGAAGCACAGTTAGTCGCTGGGCGGAGTTTTGGTTTCTGCAAGTGGAGATGTAGAGCTGGCTGATAAGCCGCGCTCTGGGAGTCCTGCCACAACCACCTGCCGGATCATGTTGGAACGTGCTGACATCATGATTCGTAGAGATAGGCGAATCACAAGTCAATAATTGTTCATGCAGATTTCAATAAGCAAGGGTAGTGCGATTGAAATTTTCAAAAACCTGAAATATTCAACAATTTGTGCAAGATGGTTTCCTCGAGCTCTCACAGAAGACCATAAGGCCGAAAGGAAAACGATTTGTTCAGAACTGTTGCGGCGGTTCGAGACAGATGGGGATGTATTTTTTTCAAACACTGTGACAGAAGACGAACCTTGGGTTCATGATTTTGAGCCGGAGACAAAAAGACAGTCAACTGAGTGGCATAACGATGGAACCATCAATTCGGAAATTTACATTGAAACACTCACAAAACTCAATCATCGTTACTGCAGAGTTCGGCCTCACAAGAATCGAGAGCAACTGCTTCTTTTTCACGAAAAAGCGCGTCCTCACACAAGTATGCAAACAAGGGAGGCTATCGACAAAATGTGATGAAACGTACTGCCCTATCCACCTTACAGTCTAGATTTGGCACCATCTGATTTCCATCTGTTCGGTCCCCTTAAGAATTATGTCCGTGGGACAAAGCTTGAAGACAACGTGGAAGTGAAGAAATGGCTACGAGATGAGGGTAAAGTGTGGCACAGATATGGTATAAATGCTCTTGTTTCAAGATGGAGTAAAGCTGGTAAAGTTGATGGGGATTATGTTGAGAAGTATAAATGTTTGCTGCACATTGTGCATGAACATTGTGACTAAATTTCATGTGTATGTTATTAACGGTTAAAGAGATAATAATTGTGGTGCATAACTTTCTGACCTATCCCTAGTAAAATGAGAATCGTACGGCGGAAGTCTCAAGCACCCATGACGATGCTCTTCTATCAACCTGTCGATTTGATATTTCTTGCTTTTTGGCGTCTGTTTTACAAGGGACAACAATTCTAGCTAGAAATACGTTTCTTGAAATGGTATGTTTTCCATTCGGAGCCATATCTTTATTGCCCCCTTTGTGCTCGATGCTGTAGATATTTTGTCTTCTTGGGCAACACCATTGATATCATGCGTTGTCCATAATCGGACACGACGGTCTATCTAGGGATGGAAGCACAGTATTCTCGAGCCAATCTCTAAATACATTACCATTCATCTTATTATGATAATCCCTATTGTCTGTATGCTTTGATACGAACACGAGCCCAGCATTCTGTTGTAAGCCATTATGCGTATTACCAGCATGGGCCATGACCAAAAGCTGTCCTATACTACTGGGCATATATCGCTTTATCTGTCCATCCACTGATTGCCATTCCTTATCACTTGTGTGGTGCGCATTGATCCACATTTCATCCAAACACACTATGCCATAATTTTCTTTGCGCATTTCCCTTATTTCACGTAGGTATCTGCTTCTCATGGCTCCTAAATGCGATTGCTAGTAAAGAATATTTCCACCGCCTTGTACTTTCTGGAAGTGAAGATAATGTCCTTATAATTTTCCATAAAGTTGTTTTGGATAGCTCTATGCTATTGTTCTTTCCCAATCAAACCCTAAGTTTTCTTACAGTCACTGTTTCTTTGGCATCCAGCATTTTTATAATGCTGGATAATCCTGGATATACAATCCAAAATTTTTATAATTTTAGGAGTCTCCGTGGCGAAGTGGTCAAGCCTTTTGACTCGGGCTCCAAAGGTTGTGGGTTCGATTCCGGGCCGCATCCTTCGGTTCACGAGTTAATTTTTTCGGAGACTTCTGTGGGTCGTCGTTAGAGCTGCGGAGTTCGTGCTTTGTGCGATGCTTTCCGCGCTGCGGAAAGAGACCCAACCATATGGGATAGAACCAGGTGCAATGAAGTCGACCCTATCGACGTTTAAGCGACTTTTTAAAGTATTTTTTATAATAGCTCGCCTTATGACATCTTTGTCAAAGCTGTCTACAATAACCTTTCTACCTACCGTTTGGTTATTGTGTGGTGGTTTAATTTCAGATTCTTGAACCCATCGACGAAATGATCGTTTACTCAAACCCAATACATGCACTGTGCTTTTTCGGAATTTGTAATAGTATAAAACAGTTTCTTGCGATTAGCTTCTTGACAAAAATATGTGTACAACTTCATAGCGATGCTTTGAAGTGTATACACAATTTCGCATTCCATCCCATTGAAAAATATTCACAAATTTCAATGTTGGCGATAAGTGGTAAGATTTAAAAAAAAAAAAAAAAAACCATATTAATCAGGTTTCATGAAATATCCCACATTTTGAGACACCTCTGAACAGTCCCAGTTTAAACAACGCGGGGTTCTTGGCATAAGGCCAATCCCGTGAAACACGTAAAATATTCAACATTGAACGCTGATTGTCTGGCTACGCTGTAATACATTTAAAATTATGAACTTCATCTCTGATCCGTAAATTATATACCGCATATAAACAAACTTTGAAATCTGCTGTAAAATCTCCAGAACAAAATTTTTTTGTTGGGTGGACATAATGATAAGGTTATATGCTCAATCTCATCATTTTCCTTCAGTTGGTTACCGAGATATGGAATTTTATATTGAGGCAGACAAAAGTAAACACACTATAAATGTCAATTTTAATGTTTCTGTCATAATTGCACTTTAAATGTTTTTGCCCTATTTGTCACATTGTTTTTAGCTTAGTTGTCTGTTTAAATCTTTTTATTTATGTGTCACTTAAAATTTATGTAGCCGGACTCTGTGGCTAAGGGCTTGCGAACGCGGATTGTGAGCCCGTATACCCGGGTTCGAAACACAGCGGTGCTGTTTTTTTCGAAAAAGGTATAGGAGCCGGTCTTTCAGAAAGCAATGGCAAACTACTTAACGTAAAATTTGCTCTGGAATCACGAACAGAGAAAATGTTGGGGTTGACTGCTACGTCATGTGAAGGACATGCAACTTAATTTTTTTTTTTTTTTAAATTTATGTCGTAGTTGCACTTAAAAAATTTTTTTTGCATCAGTTTTCACTTTTAATTATTCTGTCCAATATAACATTTGCCGGCTTCGTGGCCTAGAGGTTATGACTTTTCTCCGCAATCTCGTATACTCTCGTCGGTAACGTGATGACGGTTCAAATCAGCAGTGGGTCGAATCGCATCGGTAACTTACGGGGTATGTGAGCCGGCCGCTCAGAAAGCAATGGCAAACTACTGAGCGTAATCTTGCCAAGAGATCAACATACAGCTGAAAGATGCTGGTGTTGACAAGTTAAGTCCTGTAAAGGATATGCTAAAGAAGATATAACATTTAAAACATCTGATGGTTTTGGGAATGTGGTTTCTGAGGAAAATACAAAGAATACCATGGACAGACAGAAAAACTAATGATCAAGTCCTTCAAGAAACAAATGAAGATCGTAAACTGATTAGAGTCATGAGACGTAGACAGTCAAAATGTGTTGGGCATGTTATGAGAAGAAATGACTTGGAGAACTTGGTGACAACTGGCAAGATCTAAGGGAAGAGACCAAGAGGAAGACCAAGAAGTTAATACCTGAATGGCTTGACCACGTGGCATGGTCGAGACATGAAAACGGAGCTGATCCACGACTCTAGTGATCGAGTGAGATGGCAAAACATGACAGCCCACGCTTATCGGCATGGCACATGATGGATGGATGGATATGTTAATTGAGAGATTTTCCAGCTATCACCAAGTTTTCAAGTTTATTTCTCCTCACAACGTGCGCCCCCCCCCCCCCCCCCCCCCACCAAAAAAAAAAAAAAAAAATTGAAAAAAAAATAAATCTTTGCCGTCTACGTTAATTCTCTGATTAGGTTACGATTTTAATTAGTTTTCTTTCGGCCATGGTATTTGTCACAAGGTTATTGACAGATAGAATTGGCTGTGGTTGTGTCTAGTGTATGTCAGTGTGAATATTGTACTGGGCGACTGCTCAACAACTAAGAGTCAATATAGAATACCGGCCAGCGCACACACAAATGTTCCAATTCCAATTCCAATTTTTCAAAACAAAAATTCCAAATTCGGCCTCGTTCAACCTGCTTCCTCAGCTGTGGTTATTGTTGAGGTCCGTGGTTTTTGTGGGTTCTTTCACCCTACTTCTTGTCTTGTGCTCTCTTACGAGTAAGTCCTATTTCGGACTGGTTATGTAGCGTTTGTGTCTGTGACGTCAACAGAGGGATCGGTCGGCGGCTGTCCTTTATGCATGTTTCCTCTTGTGGATTTCTTTGTTGGCGCAGGCTCCTGGCTCGTCTGGCTTGACTGGTTGCAGTCCTTAAAAGGACTTTTTATTTTGTACTTTTGCCTTCTCTTTTGTGTATTGCCTGTAGAAGCTTTTCGATGTGATATGCCTCCTTGCGCTTTCTTTCACTCCACTTCCTGCGTTTGAGCTCTTGCTGTCTTTCGATTGCTTCCTCCGTGGTCAGCCATGGGACGATTTCTCCGTCATCTATATAGTATTGCCATGGGTGTTCGTCATCCTCGTTTTTTAAATCTGGTACTGTGGCGGTACGGCGGGGCATTGGTTTCCCCTTGAGTTTCTTGTACTTCTTTTCTTTTTCTTCCATGCGCTTTCTGTATTCCTTGCACTTGAGTTCGTATTTCCCCGTTACCTCAACGAAAAATGCTGGCGGCATCGGGTCGTCCTCTATGCCGTCGTCAGTGTGCTCATCTCGGTTTTCTTCGGATGTCTAGTGGGATATTGGCTTCCGTTTGACTGTCTCTGGCGTCGTGGTTGGGTTGCTGGCTTTCGCTTGCGGTTCGGGCTCGGTCTCTTGGTTTTCATCCTGCGATTTCTCTGTGATTACTTATATGGCTTCTGTTGGTTTGTTTTGGAGAAGTTCCATTTCAGCTTTCTTTAGTTCTTTCTCTGAAGTAATGGTTTGTAGGATCTCTTCGTTCTCCTTCTTTATCCGTGCCATGTATTCCACTTCTTGCTTGATGTTTTGATAGATCTTCTTTATTTCAGCCAGCAGTTTCTCATTGTCGCTGGTTGTTGTCGGCGTCAGCAGTGCCTTGACCCGCTTCTTCAGCTTGTCTGTTTGCTTTTGCAGTTGATCTTTTTCCGCTTGTGAGAAGCCCGTGGCTGTCTCGCATCTCCGCATTCCGACGGGAACCGTCGCCGGAGCTACGGAGCACGTGCTCTGCGCTTGACACATCCCTCAAAGGCTAGCGAAGAAAGAGAGCGAGGAGGAGGAGACGAGGAAATGGTGTGAGACGACGGCATAGAAATAAGAGGGCAGGTGTGAGGAGAACAAGACGAAAAGTGGAGAGACTAGGTTTCAACTATGTAAGAGTGGGATACTGGAATTGTCGCAGTGCCAGACAGAGAGGTCCTGTATTGGAGAGACTAATATATGATTTTGATGTCCTCATGCTCCAGGAGCTAAATACAGACAAATACCATTGCCCTGGGTATGCCAGTTATATAAACCCTACTGGGCAGAAGAGACATGGACAAGGTCTGCTGGTGAAAGAAGGAGTGGAGCATGTGGTACTTGACTTGGGCCAGTGGAATCACAGTGCAAGAGTGGTCCAGGGTATACAAATGGAGATTGGTGGCTTAAGTTGGAACATCATAAATGTATATGCCACAGTGGACAGTTTTGTCAGAAAGGAACACTGGGACTGGCTTATAGAACTGGAGGAATTACCAGGTGATAGGCTACTCATATGTGGAGACTTCAATGCAAGGAACAAAGATTGGGACAGTAGTGGAGGGAATTGCCCTTGTGGATGCCTTGGAGGACTCCGATGTGGTCTGCATAAATGATGGTAGGCCGACTAGAATGGCAATGAGGCCTGGCGATGCAGACACAGCTATTGACTTGGCACTTGTCTCCCAGTCATCAGTCCTTGATGTAAAGTGGACTGTTTTGAATGACCATGGGAGTGATCACATGCCATGCTCAGTCCTGATCTCTAAACCCAGGAAAGTTAAAGCTGGGAGAGCGCACAAGACCTTCCGGTATGAGTGAACCGATTGCCTTCTTGGACGCCTCAGACAAGGGGCATGCAACAGGACTGTTAAAACTCCTTTTTTGCAACCCCCATGGTGGACCCCAAAAGTAGACCATGCTTGGAAAGCAAAGAAAGCTGCAGTGAAGCAGCTAAAGAAAGTGCGACAAACACCTCGAAGCTCACGAGAGGAAGTGGACACAGCGGAAAATGTCAAGAAAGACAAGGTGGAGGTTTTCAAGCGCTGTGCTGCAGAGGCCAAAAAGGCAAAATGGGAATGTTTCATGAAGGAGATTGGAGGTGATAAAACACTGCGAAAATTCTGGAAACTACACAGGCAAATGCAGTGAAAAGATCGGCCTAATTCCAATTCCAATTCCATTTTATGTACGAGTACCCCCTTTCAGCCTTCGTTTTCCGAATTGGCTATGTAGGGTGTTTATGGTGTAGCTTGAAGCTTCTCTTTCGTACTTTGGGCTGCTTGTTGTCAGCTTCCCGGCTTCTGATGGGTTGATAGCGTTCGTTACTTTCTTGATGAGGTATTTCATGTCTGGACAGAGTCGCGCACTTGTTGAGGCCCGGAGTAATTGGGTACCCACCCCGTCATATGGTGCTGTTTCCTTCAGGGAACTTTACCAGTTGTCGTCTCTTCTGGTGTTCCTCCTATTTCCTCGTCGTGAGTTGCCTTCGCATCTTCTCGGCGTTCGCCAGTCGGATCTTGGTGGTCAGCGATATCGTTCTTCCTCCGTTGCTTCTTCTTCTGTTTGTGCCCTTGTATCCTTTGGTTCGGGTGTGGCTGTCTGGGTCTTGGTCTGGAGTTGGTCGAACATCTCATTAAAAGTGTCTTGTATTTTAAGTAGCTGTCTATCCGTCTCAGCCTTTATAGCAGTCATTCGAGCGAAATCCTGAGCTATCATCTGCTGAACTTGCTTCATTTCGTCGAGGATGCGTTGAGAGGTCGTTGTCTGTGTTTCTTGCTTCTTGTCCTTTTCTTTCTCCCTGCTTGATAGCCTTTCTTCTGTCTCCGCCTGTATAACAGCCATTCGTGCGACATCCTGCTCAATCTTCTGCTGAACTTGCCTCGTTACGTCCAAGATGCGCTGAGCGGCTGTTATCTGAGTCTCTTGTTTCTTGTCTTTTTCTTCTTCCATGCTGTTGAACTTTGATCGCAGGTCCTTCAGTTGGCCTTCAAGTTGAGCTTTGTCACTTTTTATGAGTCTATTGGTGGCCTCGTACTGCCTCCTAGCTTCTTTATAGGGCAGGTTAGTCTTATGGCGATCTTCATGGCTTCCTTGCTGTCTTGGTTGTAGGAGCAGCCGAGGTACCTGGCACCGTGGTTGCCGAGGCAGTTGGCGCACTTTCTGTTAGTGTTAGGCCTCCTGAAGTCCTTGTCGATCTTTGCATGCTAGCACTGACTGTATGGATGAGGTCCAGAGCAATATCTGCATACTTCAACCTCACTCTTGCAGATGGCAAGGGTGTGCCAAAACTTCTGGCACTTGGAGCACTGCAGCACTCTCGATATGTAGTGCTCTGGAGCTTGGTCTCTCTTGTCCCATCTGATGTACTGAGGGATCAATCGGTCCTCTGGTGTTACGACTACGACAGTAGAGGGGATGTTGTTCTTTCCGATGATCCTCTCGGCACTGGTGATCTTGAGTTTGTGGATTTCCCTTGTCAGCAACTCCCTGATCTGGTCGTTTGTGAGATAGGTCTTAACTCGTTTGATGACCCATCGTTTCATCATGTTGTGTCGGCTGGCTTCCAATAAGATGCCGTGGTGGAACTTGATGTCGGCTTTCTCATCTAGTGTTATCTTCTTCATAAGTGCTGTGGTCTTTGAGTTGTTGTTGAGGGAGACCAATACTCCCTCATGTGTCTTGCGTAGCTGGTTGATGCTGTGTCTTCCCAGCTCGTTTTCCAACAGACTGATTATCTTGTCTGCTGGTAGCGCCGACAGTTTAGCTTCACCCACGCTTGTCTGTTTGAGAAGTA
This sequence comes from Cepaea hortensis, assembly GCA_963921405.1. Classification (NCBI taxonomy): domain Eukaryota; kingdom Metazoa; phylum Mollusca; class Gastropoda; order Stylommatophora; family Helicidae; genus Cepaea; species Cepaea hortensis. Next base: position 104,384,986 of record OY992880.1, read on the forward strand.
TTCTGCCGGTGAAGTCCTCAGATGTTGTTGTTGTTTCCTCCTGTGTGGAGGTCACTGGTAGATTGGGCTGCATCGTCTTGGAGCTGGTTGGAACTTCCCGGCTGCTGCTGGCTTGAGTTGTGGTTTCTTCATCAACTGGGACGGCTTCAGCTGGTGTAGGAGCCGGACTGCTGTTCGTAGATACAGCGTCAGCAGTCGTAGCGGTCTTCCTCGCTTCTACCTTCTTCTTCCCGGCTGTATATAGCGCATCTCTCTGCGCGGCATTTTTAACGCGAGGCATCCTCTGCGTTAACCGATAAGGCGACTTGATCTCGATAGCGCGTCGAGTCGACTGATGATGATGTGAAATGTGAAAAGAAGATCGGCCTATGACAGTGGGAACAATTTATAGAGATGATGGTGTGCGCGTGACAACAGACAAAGAGAAAGGGGAGGCGTTTCTCCAGAGATTTTTAGAGCAGACCAATCATAATGATGCGGACACCAGGGATGCAGTTAGAGAGGAGTTATCTGGCACCACGAAGAATATGCAGTGTGGGGGAATCGTACGGGTGGAGGATGTTGGACGCGTTGTAAAGAATTCAAGGGACGCGGCACCGGGGTCCGATGGGGTCAGGTATGGTCGCTTGGGGGGTTTGGGCGATGTGGGCCTGGAAGAGATGACCGACTGCTTTGGCCAGAGCGTTGGGACAGCGTCAGTGCCGCGGGGTTGGGTGCACGGCTGTCTCGTCCCTCTCCCAAGGCTGTTCAGGGATCGTTCGGGGCTCGGCGGCTTTGGAATCATCGCTCTTCAAGATACATTTGGGAAGGTTCTTGAGAGGATGGTCGCTGTCGGGCTGCAGGAGTTTTTCGAAAAGGGGCGGGGGGGGGGGGGGGGGGGCTTCTTCCGGGGGGCCTGAGAAGCTGCGGGCCGGGAAGGGATGCCTGGTCAAGTGCAGCCACTTTTGCCTTTGGCGTTTGTGAGGGGTTCCGGGGTGGATGGGAGGCGATGGCGGCAGCGCTTGATCTCGAGGAAGCGTGCTGTGGAGCTTGGTGTGGTATTTTGGTGACCGCACTGATGGAGAAGGGGGTCAATCCCTGGTTGGTGAACTGGATAGCAGCCATCAGTAGTAAGGGACGTTGTATTTAATTATCATTTGTGGTCCGTTTATGTGGTCCGAAGGTCGTATTTCCTTATATGAATGTTATCCCGCCCCCAGCGGACCACATAGAAAACGGACCTCATTTTAACAAAATTGGCGGGTAATTACTTGGGTCTGGTTGTCACTTCCAGTTGTCCTGCTGACTACTTCCGGTTGACATCCGGTCCGGGGGTGGGCGAGCGCGAACAGGTACCTCCGGCGGAAGCATCGGCTGCCCCCGACCGCTCCAGACCATTCAAAGACAACGAGGCAAGCCCGGGCATGTGGATTACTTATATAGATAAGTAGACCAACTAGTCGCCGGGCACCTGTGTTTGAATCCCAGTGTGTGGGTATGCGATGTGTATGTGTGTTTGTATGTGTAGGGGTAGGCCGATGTGTGAGGGGCGCGATGGAATCGGCCCCTATCCCGGATATTATCCTTTGCCCTCCGCGGAGGAGGACCATCAAAATTCTCATTGAAATGTGAATAGTGATGGTCAAGTGAGGCCTTTGGATAGACCAAAAGGAGTATTTATTTTTTTTTTAAAACTTTTATTTCATACAAATCAATGTGTATTTACAAGTTGTAGTGTGTGTTTCTTTTGTTTGTGTATATTACAGAGCGTTGCCGTTTGTTAGTGTTAAGTGTGACAATGTGAATAAAACATATACATACATATATACAGTTATGATAATATGACATTTATGGCATAGTGCATGTTTTTATACATTCCTTGCATATGCTTCACTTCCACTTCCGCAAGCGGAATGCATGAAATACCTGTCCGTCTCTCCCCTCTCTCTCTCTCTCTCTCTCTCTCTCTCTCTCTCTCTCTCTCTCTCTCACACACACACACACACACACACACACACACACACACACACACACACACACACAATCTCGTGCTTAATGACATTTTTTTAATACCTTTATTGAGTGTTAAGAAACATTTGCATTTGTATTGTTAGTATTTTAACAGGCGTGCTGCGTGTATGGTATTCGTGAAGATCTGTTTAAACATGCGTTTGTGCGTGTCAAATTGGTGTACAAATGCGCTTCAACATCAAATTACAAAGTATACGTACCTAAAATGCCTAAAGTATTAGCAATAAATTAAGACAGGAAAGTATGGCTGACCAGGATTATGGATTTTCCCATACTCTGCCAATCATCTCATTTTTACGTGATTGATGGTAAAAAGGTGATGATGATGGTGGTGATTTCGATAATGGAGACAACAACGACTATAATGCGGTGATTATTTCTTCCCTTATTCGTTCTAAACCCATTCCTGCCTTTTCAACCATGGTATATACATAAGTTGAATTGTTGATGTCGCCGTTGAACGTAGCCACGCCCAGTGACTACAATTAAAACATCAAAATGCTGCATTTGACCACCACGTTCACAAAGGGCATGCATCCATCTCTTTCAGAGCATGCATATATATATATATATATATATATATATATATATATATATATATATATATATATATATATATATATATATATATATATATATATACACACTGACATATGTATATCCGTGAACATACCAATAAGAACAGATTTTTTTTCCTTTTTCTTTTCTTTCCTTCAATTTTTACAACCTTTATTACAACATTTTTACATTGAAATGGGAGGTGGGGGGGGGGGGGGAAGGGACAGTGATTGATGATATTTATAATGATGATTTTGATGATGATGATAATTATGATGATATAGATAACAAATAAATTTTGGTGAGTTGATGATTTCTTCTCACACACACCCTAAAAATCTCCTTTCCTCACTCTTAACATTTTACCATACCCTCATAATAATAGATACCCATAAAATGAGAAGTTGGTGTCTAAGGTGGAGCCACAAAAACAGTTCACCTCTCGCCGTCCACACGCGTCGCAACGGTGTGGGTGTCAGTAGCCTAGGAAGGGATGCAGATTATGTCAGTGTATCTGTGAATATACGTGTAATTTTGTTTTGAAACATGTGCAGTATTAAAGGTGAATTGTACGTTTTAAATTTATATGAAGCTGCATTTCTACAGGACCACACTAGGTACCTGTATTCTGCCAGTGAAATTAGCAATTTCGTGTGGTTGTCCTTGGTAGTTATAGGAATAGTATTTAAAAAGATTGCTTTATACATATCTGTTTTCTTTTTAGTGAATTTTTCAATGAGTTGTCTAAGTGTGTCTAGTGCGGCTTGGACTGTTGGACATGTGTAGTAAATGTGATCTTCAGTTTCCTGTATGTTATTCCTGCAAAGTTGACATTGTGGTATTTGTTTTGACATGTGTGCTTGTTTTTCCGTAGTTGGTGACATGTGAAAGATTAAATGATACATAGTTTCTCTGGCTTTGGGTGTGATGTGTGGGTTGTGAGGATTAGAGAAAGTACATGTGTAGTCTTGTATGTAGTATTTTTGTCCTCTTTGTATTCTAAGTCGTAGTGGGGGTGCTTGTTGTTTGACTAGATATTTGTAAATCTGATGTGTTGTCTGATGTATTAAATGCTCGCGTCCTTGAAGTGCATGCATACATGTCTTGTAGAAAGATGGTAGTGTTCCAAAATGGTGTGGAGAATTGAGTTGCATTCTTCTAAGGTGTTGTAGTCTGAGTTCTATGTAATAGAGTGCTAGTGGGTGCTGTTCTGGTTGATTGAGGATATGTCCTATGTGTTGGATTCTAAGCGCTTGTATTTTGGTGTGTATGTCTTGTAGTGCTATCCCCCCTTGTCTTTTGTCCTGTATGAGTGTCTTATGTTGTATACAATAGATTGTGCTGCCAAAGATGAAACGTCTGATGTGTTTGTTGATGTCTGTGATTGTCTGTTTAGGTGGGTCTAGCACTGTGACTAAATATATAATTTTGGGAATGATTAATGTGTTAACTATAGTGCTCCTACCAAATATTGTGGATGTTTTATACTTGTATCTGTGCAGCATGTCTATAATTTGTTGTGTGAGATTTTGCCATGTATGTGCATGTATTTGTCGGGAGTTGTTAGGGAATGTTATCCCATAAAGTCTGATGTTGTCTGTCGCTGTTAAGTCGGGAGGAAAATCTGCTTTGTTCCGCCACTTACCGAGACCCATTATGTGTGATTTGTGTATGTTTAATTTTGCTCCATTCCCCTTACCAAAACGTGTAAAAGTGTGGAGTATATTTGTGATGGATTTGTTGTTGATGGGGAAGAAAGCGGTGTCGTCCGCGTACGCGAGCAACTTCCTCTCTCCTCCCCCAGGAATAAAAATGCCGTTGATGTTCGTGTCCCGTCTGATTGCTTCAAGTAGTGGTTCCAGGGTCAGCACATAAAGCAGCGGTGATAGGAGACATCCTTGTCTCACCGACCTTGTGAGCCGGAAGCCAGCAGTAAGCGCATGGTTTACCAACACGTTACTTTCAGGTCTCCGGTATAAGATCTCTATCCACTGCCTAAAGTACTGGCCCAAGTTGCAGCGTGTTAAAGTCTTATATAAGTAGGAGTGGGAAATTCTATCAAAGGCCTTCTTCTGGTCCAATGACAAAAGGGCGGCCTGACAGTCTTTCTCCTGTGTGTATGTGATGAAGTCTCTAATAAAATGTGTATGCTGATGGATATTCCTATGTGGTACCCCGCATTGTTGGTCTGTGTGTATGAGTGTTGACATAAAGGGTCTCAATTTATTGGTCAGTGCTTTAGCAAGTATTTTATAGTCTGTGTTGAGTAGCGATATGGGTCTGTAGTTCTTCATGTGTGTCTTATCCGTATTTTCCTTAGGTATTAGTGTTATGTATGACATGTTGCAACTGTCTTGTAGTTGTTGTTTGTCAAAGGCGTCTTGAAATACTTTAAGAAGAAGGCCACCTAGGATAGGAAAGAAATGTTGGTAGAATTCTACAGTCAGGCCGTCTGGTCCTGGTGCTTTGTCTTTGTTCATTTTACTGAGTGCGCATGTTATATCAGACAGTGTTAATTCAGCGTCTAGTATGTCCTTGTCTCCGTCTGACAACTGTTTACTATACCGTAAAAAGTTGTCTTGTATCTGTGTATCTACTGTTTCTGCTGTAAATAGATGTGTGTAGTATTGATTAAAAGCCTCTGTTATATGTGCTGGGTCTGTTTGTGTGTTACCCTGCATGTCTATTATTTTACTTATCTTTCTGCTGTGTTGTACATTCTGCTCAATTGCCAAATATTGTTTACTCGGGGTCTCTTGCGTGATTGTGGAATATCGAGAGTTGTGGAGAGCCTACGCCTGTCGGCACGTCACATGCCGCTGATGATGGTTTATCATTATTTTACTTTACAACAAGCACCATTAGTTAGCGGCTAGATATGGCACGCGAGATTTAAAAATTCCTCGCCTACATTACATACTCACACGGGACATCAGTAAAGTTACATTTAATTTATCAGAACGAGAAAAGAAAAGAGATGAATGAAAAACAATTTCGATTTATCGTCACAGGTTTGTATTGCTTCTGGTTATGCCCTAAGGTACCTTGTTAATGTCTGAGTGGTATTCTGCGATAATATATTAATTTTTAGAGCTAGAGACATGCCCGGCGATTGATTCGCATGATATGCACGGGGCTTGCCTTGCATGATTTTGATTTATCGGCACAGGTTTGTATTGCGTCTGGGATTGACCTAAAGTACCTTTTTAATGTTTGAGTGGTATTCTGCGCTAGTACACTAATTTTTAGAGCTAAAGAGATGTCCGGAGCTTGCCTCACAAGACGTGGTCGGGGTTTGCCTCGCATGATTTCGATTTATCGTCACAGGTGTGTATTGCGTCTGGGATTGACCTAAATTACCTTGCTAATGTCTGAGTGGTATTCTGTGAAAGTAAGCTAATTTTTAGAGCTAAAGACATGTCCTGAGCTTGCCTCGCATGACATGCACGGGGCTTGCTTCGCTGATGCAGGTTTTACCGCTTTTGTGAGATTACTGCAAACTAAAGCATATTTGTCACCATCCACATATACCGACAGGTGTTGCCTTTCGAGACGTACAGTTTCTGACATAAATTGTAGTTTTGTGTTACCATTTACGCCGCTTTTTCATGAGATTACTTCATTGGCACCCAAGCAAAGTGCCTAAGATTATTTGTTTATACATTTTGTTATGTGCTCACGCGATTCAGCGCCATTTAAAACCACTATATTCAAAAGTTCACTATCGTGCGTTAATCGGTTACTGCGATATTACAATAAGCGCAGATGACACGCCACATGTTTTGTCAGTATCAAAGGGACACAAATATTTCCAACATACGCAATCACGTAAAAATGAGATGATTGGCAGAGTATGGGAAAATGCATAATCCTGGTCAGCCATACTTTCTTGTCTTAATTTATTGCTAATACTTTAGGCATATTAGGTACGTACACTTTGTAATTTGATGTTGAAGCGTATTTGTACACCAATTTGACACACGCAAACGCATGTTTAAACAGATCTTCACGAATACCATACACACAGCACGCCTGTTAAAATACTAACAATACAAATGCAAATGTTTCTTAACACTCAATAAAAGTTTTTTTAAAAAAAATACTCCTTTTGGTCTATCCAAAGGCCTCACTTGACCATCACTATTCACATTTCAATGAGAATTTTGATGGCCCTCCTCCGCGGAGGGCAAAGGATAATATCCGGGGTAGGGGCATATTCCATCGCGCCCCTCACACATCGGCCTACCCCTACCCCTACACATACACACACACATACACATCGCATACCCACACACTGGGATTCAAACACAGGTGCCCGGCGACTAGTTGGTCTACTTATCTATATAAGTATTCCACATTCCCGGGGCTTGCCTCGTTGTCTTTGAATGGTCTCAGGAGCGGTCGTCCCCGGACCGGAAGTAGTCAGCAGGACAACCGGAAGTGACAACCAGACCCAAGAAATTACTCGCCAATTTTTTGAAAATGAGATCCGCTGGGGGCGGGATAACATTCATATAAGGAAATATGACTTCCGGACCACATAAAAGGACCACAAATGATAATTAAATACAACGTCCCTTACTACTGCCGTCCTGCATTCTCGTCGGGTTGCTCTCCTTCTGGGTGCATGGATCTCAGAGCCACATATTTTAACCCCGGGACTACCACAGGGATCTGCAGTCTCACCGGTGCTCTTTAACGTGTATACGAGCAAGATTGCAGACCTAGAAGCACCACGGGTTGGAGGAATACTAAATGAGTGCTGTCATCCACCCGGAAAAGGCGGCTGTTTTGTGGTGCTCTCTGGACAACAGGATTGTGAGAGCTGATGTCCCAGGCCTCGCGATAGATGGTGGAAGTGTCAGCAGAGAGAGCAAACTGAGGTGTCTGGGGATCACATTTGACAGGTGCTTATCCTTCAAGGACCATGTGGAGACGGTTGTGACAAGATCTCAAAAGGGACTCAGTACACTTAAAACTATAGCTGCAATGGACACAGAGCAGAGAATGCTTTTCACACTATACCAGCACTTGATCCTCTCAGTAATTGATTGTGGATTGGGACTGCTCACTGTCTCAGAGAGTAAGCTGATGAAGTTAGAGCGCATAGAGAACAAAGCTATGCGGGTCATTCTGGGATGCACTAGAGACACCCCAGTAGTGTGTATGCGTTACATCCTTGGTCTGCCGACTGTTGCTGGTAGGCTCAAGGTGATGTAGGCGAAGGCATACCTCAGAGTAGCTGCAGACACAGACCACCCACTGCATGAGGCGCTGGACGCAGTTAAGGGTCAGCGACTGATAAGAGGGAAATCATGGATGGCTCAGGCGGAGGATACGATCAGACAGGTGTGCCCCATGGAGAACATTCGGCGTGGAGAGGAGTGGGTCGGGGTGCCGGGGGGGGGGGGGAGGGGGGCGATCGGACTTGTGCGGAGTTATAATCACATTAAGTCGGGAGTGCAGGGAGTGGCCAGCAGGGGCCACGGAAGTGGATATCCAGCAGCTAATTCAGGACAATGCTCACTCGGGTGATGTGATTGTCTACACAGATGGTTCGGTGTCAAGAGGTGAGAGAAGTGGCTGGGGGTTCATAGCCACAGCTAATGGTCGACGTTTGGTGCAGGAGAGCCTGGCATATGATACCACAACATCCAGCTTGAGAATGGAGTGGAGGCGGTCACTGCGGCTCTTCGCTGGATGGAGAATGCGACATACATACACATCGTGATTGTAACTGACTCAGAGAGCAAGCTGGCGAGTGTGGGGGAGGGCGGGCTTCGTGCGGAGTGACTTGCTTCGCTTCGGAGGTCGCGGGTGACGGGCATCGCCTGGATCTTTTCTCCGGGGCATGCCGGTGTGCTGGGAAATGAGCGGGCGGACAGATTGGCTGGCTCTGCAGAACTTGGTGGAGTGTTGATACATGACAAGGCAGACGTAGTTGCGGCCTTGTGGGAGCACGTGTACACCTCGGAGGAGCAAATAGATTACCACGGTCTGGCAAGAATGAGACAGCGAGGAGTGACGAGGGGATCTGGCCGACGCTCGGCGCTCGGAGGAAAGGCGAGACGGACATATAATCAGATTGCTACAGGTGCTATTGGGGTGGGAACTCTTCGCTGGCTGCTGAGGATGGGGACGGAGCGCTTATGGGAATGCCCCGAATGTTGTGATGTCGATTCCTAAATCAATCAATCAATCCGCATTGCTTCGTTGTATGGTGTCTTGGTGTTGATGGCGAGCTTTAACACGTCTCTGTGTCGTAGCAGGTACGGACAGCCCAAGTATCTTGCTCCATGTCTGCCCAGGTAGTTAGCGCACTTTTGTTGGTAGGTGCTCGGAAGTCCGTGTCCAGCTTGGCTAGCGGACACTCCTTGAAGGCATAGTGATCGACGCAGTAACGGCAGCGACATATTGCTCTGCTGTGGCCGGCCCTCTGGCATCTGGAACATTGGTTGACTCTAGGGATGAATCTCTCTGGCTGATGTATTCTCTTGTTGATGGATACTGTTATCGGCATCTCGCTGCCCTCTGTCGTCACCACCGCCATGGTATTGGAGTATGTGTGGAGCCGCTCCGCCTTCAAGAATCGGATGTGAAGATTCTCTTCTCGTAGCTGCTTCAGGATTTCTTCGTCTGTCAGCTCCACATGAATCCGCTTGACAACCCATCGGACTGTTTTTGAGTCGATGTTTCCGACTCCGGTGTCTTTCTCCTCCTTCTCTGCTGTCTTGGTTCTTGACTATGTTGGGCTGACGATCTTCTCCCTCGTGGTAGCTTCAGTAATAACTTTAGTATCAGGCTCTTTGATGCAGCTATCAGGTAGGCTCTCCACGTTCTTGTTGTTGTTGTCGGCTCCCACGCTGCACATCTTGGATACCGTGTGTTTCTTGTTGTTGGGCTTGCTACGTGACATTTTCTCCCGTATCAGGCTTCTTGACTTGTTCAGGCGACTTGTCTTGATAGCGCTCGCAGTGACAAAAAAAAAGAAAAAAAAGAAAAACAAAAGGAAAATCGGCGACCCAAATGTTTATTACGGCAGAATATATATATTGCACATGCACATTTCCAGAAACAATCAGAGTATAATTCGACACAGTAGTTTCCTGCGAACACACTATTGCCGTCTACCGGCCTTGCACAATACCCTGTTACGGATTCTTCTCCGTCCTTGAATGTAACCAACTCCTCTGAGTTTCTTCTCTCTGGACCCAGTTCCCCTCACTGGTCCAGAACTCAACTCTCCTGGCTAAGTTTCCCTAACTCAGCCCCAGAATTCAATTGTCTGGCTAAGTCTCCCTCACTTAGCCCCAGAATTCAACTGTCTGGCTAAGTCTCCCTCACTTAGCCCCAAAATTCAACTGTCTGGCTAAGTCTCCCTCACTTAGCCCCATAATTCAACTGTCTGGCTAAGTCTCCATCTCTTAGCCCCAGAATTCAACTGTCTGGCTAAGTCTCCCTCACTTCACCCCAGAATTCAACGGATCTGGCTAAGTCTCTCTCACTTAGCCCCATAATTCCACTGTCTGGCTAAGTCTCCCTCACTTAACCCCATAATTCAACTGTCCCCAATTTTCCCAGACTTCTGTCTCTATTCACTCTTCCCGGACCCACCTGTGAAAGTCTATTTCACCCTTGAACCCCAATACTAGTTCCCATCAAAATACCTTTCTGGGTTCTCTTGTCTATTCCATCTCTCGCATGTTCCTCTTTGTACCCTGGTGACTCAGACTGACATCTGCGTAATATAGCAATCCCTTGTGTTGTGTCTCAACCATTGTCTTGGGATTTCTTACTCAACCTCTGTGACCCTACATCCGCTTTCCTCTTATCTCCACACCCGTGACCTTGATCGTAATTTTCAAATTCTTAACTTCTACATCCCCCCACCTTGGCGTAAAAACACGCATGTTACAGTATTTTTGATGTTTTCTGTAGAGACCACATTTCTACACCCATCAGATGTTTTTCAACTTATCTGTTTATTGTACATGTTTCACATACATACACCAGTATAAATTCTATACATCACTTTCACGCCCATTTATTTTTCTTTTTATTGCAGTTGATTGTTTTAATAGTGAATATTAATAAGAAAATGTAATAAAATGTCCCGTGCTAGGGACCTGCAGTGGGTATGTGAAGTAATAGTAACATCACATTTTGTAAGCTTAAATGAACGGATAATTAGTTTGTGAATCTTTCCTGTAGCGAACGTCTAGCGTAGGAATATAACTTTCGTCCGACCAAGCTCATGGCATTGCTAGCGTTTCTTTGTAACCACTACCCCCCCCCCCCCTTCCCCCGCTGGTGAATATATTTGCTGTATATGCTCTGGAAGAGTGAGCTTACATGCTTAAGTTGGTGCAGTTAGCGTTCATGTCGTCTAAGCCATGAACAAAGGGCTTGATTCTATTTGACAAAAGCTGGCTTCAGAGGTCACAGATTGTGAGAATTGTATGGATATTTTGCCCTGGCCATGCAGGGGTGCAGAGAAATGATCAGGCTGATAGGCTGACAGGGAGTGCACCTCTTGGTGGTAGATTACCTATGGACAAGGGGATGATAGTCATGCGCTTGTGGGATCATGTGGAGAAGACGGAGGAACAGATTGAGAACCCGTATGTGGAAAGAATGAGATTGCCGGGGATCGGCAGGGGTTCTGGAAGAATCTCAAAACTGAGAGGGAAGACCAGGAGAACTTTAAATCAGATAGCGGTGGGAACGATTAGTAGTATGACTCTTCGCTGGCTGTTGATAGAGGGGAAGGAGCGCATATGGGAATGCCCTGAGTGCAGTGATTTCGGTTCTCAACTCAACTTAACTTAACTCAACTCAACTCTTCTCCCGAATCGGTAATACAAGTACCATCTCCATGGGAGTGTTGCAGTGCTATCCGACCCCTCTCCGAGCCTAGAATCCAGCAGTATGTGTAAGACCGGTTCTGGAACTCAACTGATTTATTGCCGAAGGATAATATATCGCCACTTGGACAGAAGGATTTTATATCGCTATACTAGGGTCACCGCGTTATTTGTTTTTTTGTTTTTGTTTCCTGATATCTTCCACAATTTCAATGCTCAGTGAGGGGAAATGCACATTATAATACTTGTTTATTTAACTGTGTACCGTGTTTGCTCCAAACCTACTTTTTTGTTTGACACTGAATCTATTAAGATCTGTGACGAGGCCTACTAGGATGTGACCAGGTCATGATTTAGGTCAGCATGTACTGAATGACTTGGGTTAGGCTTAGCTTGAAACTGTTTCCTCCAGAAGGTTTTAGATATTTGACTGGCAACAAACTCCTGCCCAATGTTCATGAAAACGCTCTAATGTAAAAATGAAATAACGGTGTAGAACAGTGTTTCCCAACGTGGGGCCCACGCCCCACAGGGGCGCAATTCGATTGTTAAGGGGGGCAATTCGAAAATTCCAATTTCAACTCTTGAAACGAATGGCCCCGTTCACCCTTCGACTATATCGATTTAGTTGTATTTGGGTCCTTTATTGTCTGGCTTATTTTGATTCGTTCGTAGACCGGGCTGCTTGTTTTCAGCTTCCTGGCTTCTGGTTGGTTGGTTTTGTTTGTTACTTTCTTTATAAGGTATTTCATGTCTGGGCAGTCGCGCACTTGCTGAGGCCTGGAGTAATTGGGTACCCACCCTGTCATATGGTGCTGTTTCTTTCAGGGGGGAGTTTTACCAGTTGTCGTCTCTCCTGGTGTTCCACCTCCTTCCCCGTCTAGGGTTGTCTTCGAATATTCTCGGTCTTCGTTGATTCCGTGTGTCGTGGCCGGCTCCGACTAGGCCTTTTTATACCATCTCTCGAACCTTTTTTCTTGGTCTGGGTATCCATTTTCATCTAGTTCTATTTAACTTTCCGATGATTCTTCTTCTGTCTGAGTCTTTGTGATTTTTGGTTCAGGTGTTTCGGTCTTGACCTTGAGTAGTTCTAGTTGTTGTCTTTCTTCTTGAATCTGTTTAAGCGTTTCTTCCGTCTTTTCTCTTTCTTCTTGGTCAGTTTCAGCTTTTATAGCAGCCATTCGAGCGACATCCTGCTCTATCTCCTGCTGAACTTGCTTCAGTTCGTCCAGGATGCGCTGAACGGCCGTTATCTGTGTTCCTTGCGTCTTCAGATATGCAGTATCAAGAAGAACTCGCAGAAATGCACATTGATAAGTCAATTAAAACTTTATTTAATATAAAAGGAGCGATGGCATGGCTTTGTGAGGAAACCGAAATCAAATATCCAAATGCAACCAAATGTGCAAGAGAACTTCAGTTATCAGTTATCAGTTATCAGTTGGGGTATCTTCATTGCACTCCGGACATGTCCATAGGTACTCAGATCCTCCCCCCAGCATATGCATCAGCGTTCGGTGGCTAATAGTGCCAGTTCTATGTTAGTTAACGAGGCACCTCGTTTTCCCGATGTACATCTCGTGTCTGGCCGTGCCAATTCTTACTCCCAGGTCTTTCATCCTGGACAACGATGTGGATTCACTGACGCCAAAGTCTTCTGTTCTCGACATATCTTTAAGGACGTTAATAACATCGGCACGATCCATGGGCTGGTTATCTGCAGGAAGTGCAGAGCCAGCCAGTTTATCAGCTCGTTCATTTCCCTCGACTCCCGCATGTCCCTGGACGAAGATCAAGGTGACTTTACGGACAACAGACTTCCTCAGCGACTCAGTCCACTGTCTACGTACAGATCCAGCTTCGACCTTCCGAATCATGCTCATTGAATCACTTAGTACACACACGTTGGTATAATGCTGTGATTTTAGCCATAGGAAAGCCTGTGTTACCGCCATCACCTCCATCGTCATGCTGCTCGTGGGCATAGTGTGGGCACCACTGGATTCTTGAACGGTTCGGCCCGCTGAATGTGCTCTAAATACCCATGCACTTCTCTGCTTCTTTACAACAGATCCATCTGTATAGATGAGCACTTCGGGGTTGTCTGCGTGTTCATTGATGAGCGCGTTGACCTCTGCATTAACAGTGGCAGGGTTCTGTTCTCTGCACCGTCTGTCAAGTGTGATAATGCAGGAGAAGGTGCACTTAAAAGCTGGAGGCACAGGCACCCATTCCTTGCCGGGGTTGATACTGGTAGGACTGCAGATCTGTCTGATGATATCTTCCGCTCGACCCATCCATGATTTGCCCCTCTTTAGCCTGTTGCCCTTTTCTCTGAATATATCTTCATGCAGAGGGTGCTGCTCATCCGCACTTATTTTCAAGTATGCACGAGCTCTCCAGATCTTGATCCTGTGGTTCATTGTCGTGAAGTCAAGGAGGTATCTCATCGCTACACAGTTGGTGTCTCTCGTTCAGCCCAAAACGATGCGCATGGCTTCGTTTAGTACCTTTTCAAGTCTTCCAATCTGTGTAGGGCTGACAGTAAGGATGACCAGAGCATACTCGAAGGGTGAAAGCACCATTCCTTGGAGAACTATTGTTACGGTTTCCATCTTCATATTTATCTGAATGCGGAATTAGTGCCATAAATGATTTGCTGCTAAAAAATGAAATCGGCTGGATATAACAAAACGGGGAGACTTGAGTGTGAAGTTAACTAAATTGTAACCTGCGCGCAAGGATCCCACTAAATATAAATAATAAATAATTACTAATAATTAAAAATGATATAGAAAAATCTGTCATTAAAATTATTTTGCACTTGAATTTCATTTCTCCATTATATGTTTTGAAAATTTACTTACTGTGTTTGCTCAATAATTTCCTAGTGATTTCTTCCTAAAACATCTAATTCAAGTTTTTTAAGTTTCTTAAGTGAGCATTTCAAATTTTTAATATTAAAAATTATGTATATGTTAGGAGGGGGGGGGGGGGGAAGGGGGGGCATAAGACTTTTAGAAAAGCTTTGGTGGGGCATAGCATAAAAAAGGTTGGGAAACACTGGTGTAGAACATTGTCGTGGACGCGTATACACCTGGCACACACATGTACTATTTTCATCTCCGTTCTCAGTTAAATTTGGGCTTCTTAACAAAAATAATAATGTTCGCTTGGCTTGTTTCATTAGCCTACATTTGTTGTACATCTAAAAATTAACTATTTTGCGTGAGTTTTACAGCGGGTTTTAGCAGTTTCTTAACGGCAGAATTCGTCATTACCTTGTTCACGACTGGTGACTATGTATTATAAAGTAAGCATTATGTACATTCTAATATGCCATAGACGGTATTGTAAACATATATCTACATCATAAGATACCTGTAAGTACTAAAACAAATCTCATAAGAAGTATTTTATTGGCCGACATTATGCTACCAATGTCAAACATGAACGCTGAATGCACAAATGAGTACAAAATCATAACAACAGAAACGAGATACCTTAGAAGAGCAGCGGGATTAATCACGAGAGATAAAATTAGGAATGAGGAAATAAGAAGACAGCTCGGCCTTAAACAAACCACTACTTCATTAAAGAAGAACAGATAAAATGGTTTGACCACCTGACAAGAATGCCCTGGTATCATCTGCCACAAAGAGTCCATTGAAGACATAAAATGTATACAGAGCAAGGGGTAGACCATGAAAAAGATAGAGCGATAGTATCAAGAACAACCGAAGAGAAATTAACTCTTTCTCTGCCATGGGCCCATACATCGTCACAATTTACCGACAGTGACGCCCACGGGCCCTTTAATCGTCACATTGTAAACAGTGGTTTATTTGATACATTTCTTCTATCTTCCGCAATTCTAAGTGACGTTAAATTGATTTTTGTGAGTTTTTTAAAAGTTTTAATTAGTTTGTTGTGGGTGAGATCAACTTAAAAAAAACAGATGTGTTTACCAACTTAAAAAACAGCACTAGAAAGAGCGCATAAAAGATCCTAAATCTTCCCTCAACATTTCGTTTAAGTAAATGGAGGAAGAGAATAAGTAGTAGTAGTAGTAGTAGTAGTAGTAGTAGTAGTAGTAGTAGTAGTAGTAGTAGTAGTAGTAGTAGTAGTAGTAGTAGTAGTAGTAGTAGTAGTAGTAGTAGTAGTAGTAGTAGTAGTAGTAGTAGTAGTAGTAGTAGTAGTAGTAGTAGTAGTAGTAGTAGTAGTAGTAGTAGTAGTAGTAGTAGTAGTAGAAGAAGAAGAAGAAGAAGAAGAAGAAGAAGAAGAAGAAGAAGAAGAAGAAGAAGAAGAAGAAGAAGAAGAAGAAGAAGAAGAAGAAGAAGAAGAAGAAGAAGAAGAAGAAGAAGAAGAAGAAGAAGAAGAAGAAGAAGAAATTTACATCTGCAGGGATTACAAGATCGGCACTGGAATCTCACATCCGAGGGTGACCAGACATTTTTTACCGGGAAACTCCCAGTTTCTGATACTTTGTCCCGAACAACTCAACAACGCGATCACAATAACAGTAGCTCAAGTGGTTTAATCTGTGCGGACATTACACACGTACTACACAAAGTTTCCTTGAACAGAAGCCACTTCTTGATTACTAAGAACAAGATGGAGATGTCATATTTTGGAGCGATGAAAAGAATCGGATTTCAATTTCTTTTTTTTTTAAAGGTAAAGCAGTGTTGATTGTGTGAGAGAGTTTAGATCTTTCTTGTACCTAAATGCCTAAATAAAAAATCGGACACAGCTGTTGTCAGAAATACGTGGTTCTGAGAAGTATAAAACATAAAATAGTGACTGAAGCTCTCTTATGATGTAAGTATAATAAATAATATGTTCTCATAGTATGTCATTTTCAGTCATTGTATACCTGCAAATGTTCTACCCATTTACATTATGATTCATGAGTAAAATAAACAAATAAATAAGTATAATATTCCTTTTCTATATTTAAATTTCTAGCCAAAATTATCACCAGCTGGTTTCCCGGCTTGCTATTTCCAAAACTGCCGTCAGCACGATGTAACGAAGTTATGATTCACGACAGCATACACCAAATTGACTGGGATTAGGCCTACGTTTGTAAGGTTTCCTCAGCTGGTTGTAGCTATTTCATTGTCAAGAGTTATGAAGCATACATTAGCAAGCAAACAAAAATGAATACAACAAGAGGACACGAAGACTATAGAAAAGTATACACAAGTAAATGATGGTACGTTTTTGACAGTACGAATGTTAAATGTAGAATAGCTCATGCAAAGGCAAGATTTCACTAGGTAAAGAATATTCTCTGTAGTTTATCTTTGTCAACCCAGTTGAAGAAAATAGTTCTTAAGAGCTATATTGAGCCAATCCTGATGTACAGAAGCGAATCAAGGGCAATTAGCAGACAAGTGAGGAATTATGTGATAGCTGCGGAGATGTAGTTTTATAGAAGAATGATGACAATACTGTTAATGGATAGAAAGAGCAGTGAAATTATCTTAAAAGAAGTTAACTGGCATCAGAAGAATCTAATCCGCATTCTTTGTGGATGTTATGAGAAGAGGAAAGCTGGAATATGTCGTCACAACGGGAAGGCTGAAAGGAAAAGGAGGCAGGGGAAGACTAAGAGAGAAGTTGCTGAACAGTTTGACAAGACATTGAAGAACATCGGTATCAGAAATGATTGGAAGCTAAAGAGAAAAAAGGTTGAGGATAGACATGATCACCAACGTCACACGGCACGGAGCGTAAGAAGAAGAAGAAGAGGTTAGAAAAAATAAAAATAGATCTCGTTTAGACTCCCAAATTTCCTTACATAAAATCCCTTACGAGCTGCAGAGCTTTAAAACTATTGTGCCAGTCAGTAGAACAGTAGATGAAGATTGACGCTGAGTCAAAAGTTAAAGTAACCCCCATCCTGTGTCGTTAACAAGTTGGGATGTTGCGGGTCAGGGAGTGCAAGAAGAAAAACAGATAGGACGGTGGAGAGAAGAGAGTAATAAAACAACCAGCGTGTAGGCAAGGAAGGGAATACGTGTATCAACATTGAAACCAAAACAACTTGGGAAAGAAGGCATATGAGCAGTCCGAGCAAGAAAGTGGAGGGAAAAGTGGAAAATAACAGTATGGGATGATAGAAAGAATGATATAGATGTTTCAGTTGTTTGAAGACGGGCAGGGCAGGGGAGAACTAATAGCCGAAAAGGAATGGTATGCTTTACATACTGGCGCGTTTTTGAAGATGGAAAATAACATAAAGTAAATCACAACTCAATACAACGGGTAAACCACACACATTTCATGCCAGAATGAGTATTTATAAATTGTCAGATTATTTGAATGTTTTATTTTCCCCCACCCATCTTCTGTATGTTATCTGGTTAATCTGGATGCTGGAGCCCGCGAAACTTCGCCGTGCGGTACGCGACTAACAAGAATAACACTGTTCCTCATCAAACGCATTATAATACCGCGATGGGAGAAGTTTACAGCGATGGCATTTGATAAAACATTCATTTGTAAAGCTCGCATGTTGTTGTTTTCTGCTAGACCTTGAAATTGGGTAGGATGCAAGTTTATAGAGCTGTGGCATGAGGCGGCTACATTTCACGATTTGTAGCTTTAGTCTTATCGTTGAAGTTAATCTAACATTATTATTAGCACTATCTTGTGCCACGCCGGTTAGGTTTGTCTATTCCAGACGACCAGTTCTTTGTCTGTAATAGTTTTTTTTAAAGCGGTGTAGGCGATTCTTCACAAAAACATTCTATATATCGGCTGATATTTTATCTGATTTCTTTTGCCTCACATACACACAGATTTCCAGTTAACAGCTCTTCTTCTTCTTTTTCCCCTTCTTCTTCAATCCGGACAACCTGTACTCAGCTGTACTCTGAAATGTGCTGTAACTTTCAACAAGTGTAAGCCACAGAGTCGCTGAGACCAAATTTTGTTAACAGTTTTCATTTTTTCGTGCACTCGCTTTGAACTCAAACTCAGTCCTCATACTACTTCTATGTAGTAGTTGCTACTACTGGGGAGTGCACTGGAATCCTTTTTTGCATGTGGGTTAGTTTTCCCTATTACCAGTGTCCCTCGCCAGAAGGCGAACTCACTCCGACTTGAGGTACTTGGAATTTATGTCCCCAAGTCAAGGACGAGAAGTCAACATTTTAGTCCAACTGACTAGTGTAGGGGTTGAACCCACTAACTCGACATCAGCACACCGGATGTTTAAGAACGAATGCACTTATCCATTCGGTCATGCTGACTTCCGAGATTATGTTGAAAGTAAACATAATACAAACAGAGATCTACATTTCTACGTTCATCATCATGATCATGAACATCATCATCATGATCATGAACATCATCATCATCATCCTGATCATCATAATCAGTTACCACAAGTGTCATGGTTCGTCATTTCACACGTTCACCAGATTTGAATCACGTTTCTTTTGTTGTCCCTAGTATACCATGTGCCGGCTTCGTGGCTTAGAGGTTATGACTTTTCTCAGTAATCTCGTATACTCTCGTCGGTAACGTGATGACGGTGAGAATCAGCAGTGGTTCGAATAGCATCGGTAACTTACGGGGTATGTGAGCCGGCTGCTCAGAAAGCAATGGCAAACTACTGAGCGTAATCTTGCCAAGAAATCAACATACAGCTGAAAGATGCTGGTGTTGACAGCGATGTCCTGTAAAGGATATGCAACAACAAAAAAAGTATACCATGTGGCCAAACCATCCAGTTATCTATTTCTCTGTCTTGTCCTTGCCATTTTCCCATACATTTTACCAGTTGTCATTAAATTTTCAAGTTTATTTCTCGCGATATCGTTCCCAGAATATCGTGCCTGCTTACATCTAATTTTAAAAAAATTAGTTTACGGTTTTCATTTGTGTCTTGTTGGACTTTCTCCCCCGGTGGGGTAAGTCCCTCCTTTACATTTTCCTCATGAACCATATACTATACATATACACATACAAGTGATATGTTCTTGTTAATTGCGAAGATGTGAAAATGGTAGACGGCACTGTCCTCCGGCGAATCCCATTTGTGATCTATCTCAGTCAACTGATCGATAAATGTGCCTGATATTTCCATAGCACACTATGTGCGTGTATGTTTTTAAAAAGATATATCCATGGCATGCCAATGGTGTATCAGAATGTTAGATCTTCACGTATAATAAATCATGGCATTCTGAGGTAGGGGGACCAGGCCTTCCCGTATTCTAAATAACGGCAATATTGAAGTGGGGCGACCATATGCTGTCTTCAATGCTTCTACTCTCAAGTGAATATTGAGAAAATTCTGA